>CM061914.1:30986948-31239034 GCA_031002005.1 Vandiemenella viatica
CAACATACACTGTCGTAAAAAACTCTACTTCGTTTATAATCAACTTTATTTCTTTAATCCCTAAAACAGGAATTTCTTTAGAAGAATCTATGCCTGTAATCTTGAAATTTGGAGGATTCAGTCCCTCTTCCCCACATATTTTCACACTTACAAGATTTACACTTGCCCCTGAATCACACAGAAATTTACAAACCTTACCTTCAACTACTGCCGATACTGTGAGATTTATGTCGTTAAGCCCTTGATTGTCCTGGCTACAAGCAACAGGAACGTTATCGAGGGCAACTCGCCGGGCATACGGTTACCCGCTAACAGTTTTCCGACTTGCCTGACTTACTATTTGGTTCACTGCTAGTCTTATTCTGACCATTACTTGCATGATAATTGTCTCTACTACTATTTTTATGCCAAGGCTTGGGTTTACCTTTATTGACATTACTACCCTGGGAATTTCTATTCTTGTGATTACCCTTACTCTGATCTTTGTGGTTGCATTGAGGACAAGAACCATCAAAATTATTCCTAGGCCTCATAAATTTATTTTGTGATACACTATTATGATACTTTCCCCTATTTTGTGGGTTGTGAAAGCAATCTCTTTGACGGTGGCCCTCCAATCCACATGACCAGCATGTTATTATATTTTTCCGTGCTACAAATACTTGCTTAGGGGGTCTAAATTTACTTTCACTTGCTGACCTATTCTTAACCTGCTCAAAAAGTATCCCAAACTGTAAGGCTTCAGAAAAGGTTTTTGGGCGACGAAGGGAAATGGCTTCATACAACTCAGTACTCACCCCTGCTAAAAATATTACTAATGCTCTTTGTTCAGCTTCGAAGAGGATAATTTCGTCTTGTTTTTCGTCCCCTGTGAGCTCAAACGTATGCGCGTTCAAAGTTTTGATCCGATCAGCAAAATCCTCGAGTGACTCTTGATTTTCTCTTAACGCTTCGTAATTTCTCCCGATAAAATACTATACTACCCTTGGGTTCAAATCTCTTGATCAACTCCTCTTTAAGCCCAGCGTAAGTTTCAGACAACCTACACATTCGGTCAACCCTTACGTGGCGAAATGCAGACCCGGTCAACCTTGACCTCAAAATTTTGAGTTTAATTTCCGAAGGAAGTTCAAAAAGACTCAAAATATTATCTAATCTTTCGAAAAACTCTATTATGCTCTCTCCCGGTGCTCCACCAAAGGAAATATCTGGTGAAAGAAACGCACTAAGGAGTTGCAAATTTTTTGCATTTTCCTTCGCTAAATTTGCGTTAATAGCTAGTTTTTCTACTCTTTCGTTCAGGTCAGAGACAGCATCCTGAACTGTCTGCCCGCCTGAAGCTGTATCGCCTGAAGCTGTATCGCCTGTAGTAGGCATACTGACTTAATAAATGAGCTGAACTCTACTCACCGAAATCTTATCGCCGGTCCGGAGACGTTCTCTGCTCAGCTGCCCGCTTCGTTCCGCGCCTGTCGGTTGGCAGGTATGCTGCCCGCCTGACACCCGCGATGGTTGCCGCCTCCCGCGTAGTACCACGAGTTCCGCGCCGTGCCGCTGCTCTGCTTGGAGTCGCCGCGACCGCTTGGATTCGAAGTCCGGATCTTGAAGATGTTACATGAATTAGCAAGCCAGGGTTCTTCCTTGCTCTTAGCGTCTAGTTGCTCTATTTGCCTGGTTTTTTTAACTCTGCATCCAGTTCTTCTTGTAGCCCATTGTTTGCGTTGAATTCATCACCCAATTTCTTGGTACCAATTCCTCTGCGTTCAAGTCTTCGCCTCGTTTTTTTCTGACACCAAAAAATGTAATGTCTATTTTACCATTACGTAACCGACTGCTAGTCGATTAGCCAGGAATGGCAAGTGGTAGGCACTGTAGCCTCTTAACACTTACTTGTATGGAGTGCCGCACACCCTCGAACGTCCTCTCTTCGGCTTTCTTCAGGGTTGGCTCTAACTCCCCTGAAAGACAACTTGGACACGAATGGAGAAAGTCCGTAAATACTTTAAACCCTTTTATTACTTTACGTTAGTCTGAGTCTACACACGCTATGTTGTCCCATGAAGCACTAATCCAGGCGCTGGTAACAGTACTTAGAGCAGTTACTAGAACATTTGATCGAGCAGATGGAAACACGATCGGAACCGAGTTCGGACCCGGTCGGACACAGCTGGCTTCCTAAACGGACATGGTGGCGACGTCGATCAGTATAACCTTCCGAGCCCCGAGGCCCTCTGAAACCTCGGTTATATAGTACAGCAGTGTACTGACTTAGCAGACCTTGATCGAAGTTCGTTGTCCATTCTAGAAAACTCTCGCAGCCCGAGAGCCACTCAGCATATATCGGACGCCAGCTTCGAATGTTCCCGAGCTGCCTGAATGTAAGCGTTCACCCGATACCGCTCGCTCAGTGCTGAATCTGCCTTTGTCAGCGTCTGTCTCGACCACTACCGGTCTCACGATTTACACAGCTGTCTCCTTCACTCAACCTGTATTTCCACAATTTATTACTTTATTCATTTTAATTGTTATTCATTAAATTTGTCCATTACAGTATAATGTAGAACAATGGCGTGAAGTGTGACGTCATGGCGTGACAGATGGATGACATGATGTGACAGATGATGTCATAGATGACCAAGAGTTGCTTATTATTAGTATAGACTAGCCTGAAAGTCCGTCAGAATTGACTGACGTAGCGGAGTGTTTTGGCAATTAATCCTTTTGCAGTTGCTTAACAAAATAGAATTGTTATTAAATAAAACTTAATGTAATTTCTTGACCCTTGTGCTGTAACAAAAAGTTTGTCAACTTGGTCTAGGTTGCATTTCAGCCTAACTACAAT
This sequence comes from Vandiemenella viatica, assembly GCA_031002005.1. Classification (NCBI taxonomy): domain Eukaryota; kingdom Metazoa; phylum Arthropoda; class Insecta; order Orthoptera; family Morabidae; genus Vandiemenella; species Vandiemenella viatica. Next base: position 30,989,791 of record CM061914.1, read on the forward strand.
CTCCGCTAGAAAATCAAAGCTTCAACCACACGCAAATTAATATATTCCCTGCATCGCATTCCAATGTCATCATATGTTAACTTGATCCAAAATCGTCACACGTTCTTACATCTTTCTTATTATCTATGATAAAGATCGATGTTTTAATAGATGACAGTTTACATGCGGTTGAAACAATGACCCCAGTGAAAAGGAAATATACAAAAAATAAATCTTAACAACTTAGATTATACCAGGTACTATTTGTTTTAATTGTGCTTTAGATCTCGTAGATCGCGATCAATTTTGGTCATTCAAACCAAGTAATGATTTCAGTGAAAAAAAGCAAATGATAATTAATATGCCAGTTTAAACGAAATACATACTTTTCTGGCAATTTGTTTCTTAACAATTGCCTAAATAAATGGAATTGTTATAAAATAAACCTCAATGTAGTTCTTAGTACTTTCACGCTGTAACAAACATTTTCTGTTGCCATGCTGGTCCAGGTTTCATTTCAACTTAACCACATACTACGCCAAACTTGCCACCAGAGAAACGATACTTCAATTACAAGCATATTAATACGTGTAAATTATCACAATTCAGTGGCAATAACGCATCACGATATAAACTAAATCGGAAATCTTCACGGGTTTGTACATCTGCCTTTTTTGTTATCCATGATTCAAATCGATATTATAATGGTTGAACGGCTGAAATGTCATCAGTAAAAGCAAAGGAAATTTAAAAAAATGCAGTTAATATTAGATTTAACTGTGGCCTCGGCTGTATAAATTGTGATCAGTGCGGACCAAGTTTCGTTTGAACGATGTAATGATTTAAGTAACAGGACCCTCATGAAAACAATTTAAATTATTTTTAAAAAAATCAATTTACTCGTGGCCCGTGATACCCTTTCATGGGCGGTGGGAAGATAGCTTCCCACATACTTTAATGGTCTTCCAGGAGCCAAAAGATTGAACATTCCCACATCTAGCTGGTGCTGTCATCTTTCCATTAGAATGAGAAACTCGTGAAAATTCTCGCTGCTCGCTTCACACTGGCAGCAATTGACGAAGCATTATATGTTTGTTGGGCTCAGTTTCGAGTCAGGAATACGTAGTTTTGGTGTTACTTCGTGGTTATTTCTGTATATCTGCAGAAAATGGCATCTGTAAGTAACTCCATGGTGTTTATTAGATATTTTATTCAATTTTCTTGATGTTAACACACAAAAGAAAATTTCTAGCCCGTTCTAACACATCAAAAATAGGTTGTAAATATGTGGGAACATTTGCTCCCTTGGTCCAAGTTGGCCATACATCTAGCATTGTTTCTGACTTTTAGAGTAGACAATATGACTGTTTATTGAGATGTTATTAGGTGTATTCACTTAGTTTAGGTATTTCTCATTACAGAATTACTTTACCAGAGAGCAGGACATGCTAGAGTATCTTTTCCACTCCCCAATGATGAGGCAGTTTCAGACATTGAATCAGATGATGTTTCCACTTACATTCTCCTACTATTTTTCAACTTCATGTGTCCTCAATAATAGACAATATTTCAGTCCATGGAGTATGTTCAGTGTCTGCAGACTCTCCCACAGAATCAACAAAAGTTATTGCTCTGAATGATGAGGCTGGGAGCCCTGAAAGTGAGTGGGAATGAAACACTGCCTCAGTGTTTAGACATAGATTCAGTTGGAGAAAGCTTAGCATTGCCCAAAAAATCACTATCTACAACGAATCGTCCATATGAGTGTTTTATTCATATCTTCAATGAAAATATAGTTCAGAATATTGTTGAACAAACAAACTTGTATTCATCCCAAGAGGTACAAAATTTTCGATTGAACTCAGAATCCCCTGTAACATGAAAGAACTGGGTGGACACGACAGACTCTGAAATCAAAGCATTTATTCGGTTGCTCATCATTATGGGCATCCACAAATTTCCACATTTTTCAAATTATTGGAGTTCAGATACTCTTTTGCATGCTGAATCAGTGTCGAAAGTTATTATCTAAAAAGATTTTTTTTTTTTTTTTTTAGAAAACCTTCATCTCAACGATAATTTGAAGGCAGTGGGAAAGGGTGCTCTTGGATATGATAAATTGTGTAAAGTAAGGCCACTAACTGATACCCTAAATACCAGTTTCTTAGAGGCATATAATCATTCAGGCAGATTATCTGTTGACGAAGCTATGATACCTTTCAAGGGTAGATTGAGCGTAAAACAACATATGCTCATGAAGCCTATAAAAAGGGATATAAGGTCTGGTGCCTGGCTGATGCGAAGACAGGCTATCAACTGAAGTTCCGGATCTGTTGTGGAAAAGGAGAAGACAGTAGTGCCAGTATTCCTCTTGGTTAAAGAGTTGTTCCTGAATTGTGTTCACCTTTGAAAAATAGTAAAAGTATTGTTGCATTTGACAACTATTTCACTTCGTACACTCTTGTGAAAACACTTCTGGATAATGGAATACATTCTGTAGGTACTATCAGTCAACAGGAAAGGTCTTCCAGAAATGATGAAGAGAAACTACAAACTTTCACGAGGCGAGTTCAAGGTGTAGATCAAAGACTCAGTTGTTGCGATAAAGTGGCAAGAACAGTAACAGTTCTGTCTACAGTGACATCTCCTAAAGATGTAACATTAGTTTCGAGAAAAGGAAGAGATGGTTCCATGTGCAGCATAATTAGTCCAAGTGCCATAAGTTTGTACAACAGCATAATGGGTGGCGCGGATCTCTTCGATCAGAAGTGAGACGGTATGAACTTGGACGGCGATCTCTAAAATGGTGGCACCGAATTTTTTTATTTTCAAGTTGATGCTACCATTGTTAATGCGTGGGAGACTACCTACCACAGTTCTCTGGCATATTTTTGTTTGTGGCTTAAAATTATGATACTGTCTGGGGACATCTTATGTCAATTCTGTTTTATGTAAAACATTTTGGGTTTTACTGTCCTTTTCTAAGGTATTATAGCCTTGAGGATTGGAAACCCACGAGGTAGCTATACACAAGTCTTTTCTAAGAGTACCCCTGCTACTTTATGTCTATCCCTGGGCTTTATCATTGCAAAGGCTAATTTTAGTGGGAACTATAGTCTTTTAAACTGGAATGGTAGGTCTGTCGGAATTATTGGGACTCTAGGAATTCGTCACCTTTTGCCAATCCAGTCATGATCACAGCTTTTATTACATTGCACCACAATTGTGTTATTTGTAGACATGTGTTACACAATCGCGGTGCCGAATATATAAACAGATCATACACAAACTATGAGAGAAACAATGCCTGAGCGACCAATAAAATATTAGATACTTACACGTACTATCAGTCTGTGATCATTTGGATTAGTTTTTAAAATTTCATGACAAAATGTGTTTATCCTGAGAAGAAAATATCCTATGCTCTTCCTAATGATATATAGTATTTCCTTTTCAAATTTCATCAAGATCAGTTTAACCGTTTAGACTTGAAAATGTAGCAAACAGAGTTACTTGCGCATTGTACATAATTTGAACAAATACTATCAAAATGTCACTCTTTCACACACTTTCAAAACAGGCGCTGCCGACACACCATGACAGCAATAAAACATGGCCACAGCAAACAAGAGTGTCACAATAAGGCACAATGTTAACATCCCTTAGCAACGTTAGACAAATGGCTGTAGCCGAAACACACTTTGGGGAAAAATCGGAGATGTGCAGCTACAAATCCTAATAACGCAATAGTAATGAATCAATAATTATTTCAATTTGGGATCATGTTAAACATTATGTAATAAGTTTGTAAACTAAATGTTAATTTCTACACAGAATCTAAGCTGATGGTGCCTCAATGCGAGGCGTAACACTTACGGCATCAAACCATATAAAAACTGTTGCATTGGTATTCTCTGTTAACATTTAATTTACTAAGCAACTGCAGAGAAATGGCGTACAACATTGCAGTGGGTAGCTTAGTGGTTAAAGTGTTTACTTTCAAAGTTCAGGATTCAGTTCCGGGTTTAGTTACCAGGGAGGCTGCGTTGTTCCATGGTTCAGATTCCATGTTAAACAGTAGGTGCCAAAGGAAAAGAACTAGGCATCCTACCTCCCAGCGCGTTGACTTAGGGTATGTTTACACTGGAATTGACTTTGGCAAATTTTTCCTACTCTTGGCTGCACAGATTGTAATAAATGTGTCCTTACTTTGATCTGTTTGGAGTAATGACTTCAATAAGATGGTGCCCAGGGGAAAGGATTAAAAAAAATTACTCGTATTCTCTACTGTAACGATGAATGTGAGTTGTCATTCTGGATCAGTCTGTATTTACTGTATCATGAAATAAACTATAAAGTTCTCTCTTAGCCAACTATAACAGTGAATTGTATGAACAGAGAATATAAAAAACAAATCTGTGTTGAGTAAATATAAAAAAAAACAGCTAATGAGTATTTAACAAAATATTTGCTTTACTTTATGGTTGGACTGCAATTTAAATAACTCAACTACATATCTCTGGTTATTGTTGAAGGCCTGGTGTGTGACATTACACTTTGAGATATGATTACGTGTAAACCATGCTTGTCTTATATTAGTATTGATTGTGGTAGAGCTCATGCCACAGTAGCAATGTATCTACACGACTACTTAAGACTTGTACATATTTAGTTTTAAAATCCTTAAAAGTCTAATGTTTATTGTTCATTACTTCATTTGGTAATTTGTTCCAAGCCCCCAATACCTTACAAGTCAAAATTTCCCTACTTGCTTATGCCTAAAATCAATTACTAATTTATATCTGGGTCTTGGTTCTCCTTCTAAATCTTCCACCAATATTTATCAAGATTTAATCACCAGTATGTGACTAGTACGATCCCCATAATTGTCATCACCTGCCTTATGTCCTGCAGTGACTCCACACCCAATTCATTTTTCCTTTCATGTATCGAAGGTCCTTGTCCTTTGGTAATTTAACCTGCCTTTGCACCTGCAATAGCATTTGACACCCGTAATGTGGATTCCGTAACATCCATAAACCTTCCCGTTGTGCCCTGACCAAATTAGCTTGCTGATTAGCCGGCTGATGTTCTCAGTTAAGTTTTATTCCTTCAACAAGAAATTCCCGTTCGATAGAATAATCATACAAACCTTTTTATTTCAATCAAGTATATATAAAGTTAAAATCTGAACTTCGTAGCTTGTTTCTTTATGTTTAATTTCACAAAGGTGTATGAAATGAAATCGTTTTGGCCTCGCAATCAGGACGTGGGTTCGAATCCTCATCAGACCTTCCAGATTTGCGTTTTCCATGGATTCCTCAAATCATTCCGGGCGATTGCCGGGATCGTTCCTTCATAAAGTCCATGACGGAATTCCTTGCACCCAATCCTTTCCTAGCTCTAATGACCTCGACGTAGACGAGGCGTAAATCCATTTAAAAAAATCATTATGATCTTCTAGAGAAGTTACTCGCACGGGCGATTTGAACTTAGTTAAGAATGTTGCAGATGTAATCCAACAATCCAAACAATTCATTGGGGTTATTACCACCGGAAATGAGTAACATTAAAAAGCCATACACAACGCCATACGTAATCCTTGATAGAAAGCCCTGGTGTATAAGCATTTATCCACTTCTCGGCTGAAGGAGGTTGATAGCTCTTTTCATGTGGTATTAATAAGAGTTTCTTACCCACTGCTCAGTACATCTAAACTAATCTGGTGACCAAACCAGGTAACGGGATTCTTCATTTTAACAAGATATCCGAACCAGTTTCAATTCCGAAAAATACGATGTTGTTGGTACGCATACTGATAGTTTTCGACTGCGAGACGTAACGTAAATTTAAATAAAGGACACTTTTTTATAGTATAGTAAGTTAGATGTCAACATCAAAATGAAAGCCCCCCAATAAAATCGACAAGTTGATTACTTCTCTTTAGCTTTTTAATAGTGCTTCAGACTAGGTTAAAAATACCTTACGCGCGCATTTTGGGTGTTTTATTATAACTGTAAGTGTATCGCACAGTCCTCGCATGATACCAGAGCGCTCGATAACCTGTGACGTCACCAGTTCGAGACGTGTTGGTGAACTGCGACTGCCGCGCCAGCGGCGGCTGGTTATCGGGTTCCAGTGCAGTGCGAAGCAAAACGTCGCATGGGATGAGTCTGCTGTCACATTTTTCAGAAGTAATAACGCCATCAAAGTGATTGATACTCCAACATTAGTGGTGATGTTCCCGCATCTTCGGTAGCGATTGGTGAAGTTGATCGACCATCGAGAGGGGCAGAGCAGGCCGATAGTGGATGCATATTAGATTTTTTTAACCAGCTTGACTATTCTGATTAACACATTAAGGTACGGTAAGAACCTCTCGTGATGTAATCCTCCCACACTTCCTATTCAGTGTTGGTCTTTTCGGTTCTACATTTACGTTACATCTCATATATTTCACTTACTGTTCCGTGTAGTCCTTTTGGCAAAATATATCCTCTGTTAACATTTTCGCAAATTGCAAAATATGACCCGCTGTTGTCTTTTCTTTCTTTTCAAACTTATTTCGTAGATAACTTCGAAGAGTAATGGATTAGATCACGTAATTTTAATTATCTTTATTATCATCGCTTTCTGTTTGTTTCACCTGTGTCTAGAAGATTCTGTTCCTAGAGCTAACGTACTTCATGGTCTTTAGTTACTACATATTTCTGCAGCGTTGATGAGTTGAATAAATAATGAAAAGTTAAATTTTAACATCGTTTGGTTCAGATAAGGATGATACTTCCAGTCAAACTGTAACATACTATTTCTTTTCAAAACATTTCTGACATTCAGTTCTAGGTCCTCGCAATTTCTTTCTCAAATTAAAGAAAACATTTTATTCCAGCACAATAGTTTATTTAGTTTTTACGTACTTTAAATTTCATGTTTCACTGTCTTCCGCGAGCCTGACATTGAACTATTGTGATTTATACACTTATTTCATCGATGTGTTATAGGCTTCCAGTATTTATTAAATACTTATTACAATTGCCACACCTTCAGCACTATTGGTAGCCTTCTTAGTTTAAAATCTTTCGCTCCATCTCGTTCAGTCTTTCAGACCAAGTCACCGAATTAATTAAGATTCCGTGCTTCGATCCTAGGAATGTTTTTGTGATTTTTCTTATCAGTACCTTGCAGAAAAGTATCTTTATTTTCCCATATACAAAGCCCTGGCAATTTCTTTTTCATCTACTCTGTTTACAAGTATTTCTAAATATTTATTGTCTGTGCCATGTACTGTAAGGGAGGTTAGCAAGTTAATAATTTAGTTTCTCAGTTGAACCACTGAATCCGTAATTAATTACATGTTTCAATGGGTTAGTTAGTTTAAAAATCGCATTTCATAATAGTTTATTGTTGTATTGGATATTGTGAACATTTTCAGAAAACAATGGAGATAGGATACACATTTGGTTCTTGGAGATTTCACAAAGATCCAATGAATTATATTACCCAAGTAAACTTTTGTCTGATAACGTAAACAATTTCGAATTGATGACTCAATCAGCCCAACATCTTGAATTTGTCCGTGTATCGTTAACCTGATAGTTTCGTTTGTTTGTTTATTCCAATGTAGATTGCAAACTATGATTGTATTTATTGCCTGTAGGTATTGTGACTATCTACAATTAACATAATTTGCTTGCTTTAAGCTCGTTACTTTTCGATAGTTTAGGTTACGCACCTAGTAATATGTGAAAGCTGTTGCAGAATAATATTAACGGCATATTATAGCTTCATCAGTTGGCAATTGGCAATTACAGCTGTTTATTCTGCGCTTGTCTATCGGCTGAGAAGCAGAGTGTATGTTACACTATTTTTTACAAGACGTTAAAATCTCTAGCAGTAACGCTAACGAAGCCAAGATGCAATTACGTTTTTTTTCATTTATTTTTAGCATCCTCACTCCACTTGGCATATATGTGGTCGTTTAAATGCACCTGATCGATATAAATGACAGATGTAAACTTATTTCGCTTGTAGGATGAGCTAACTGAGAAACGCTTTTTTCACATTTTATTTCGTGTGTTTTGTGTATTGCTTATTATATTTGTTACATAGCAATGTAGTGCGAGAACACGTGCGCTGACTGTTTTCGAATCTGTTGTTCCGTTTCGTTTCTCGTGTGCACGTTTCCAAGCAAATCGCTGGACCTATCGGAGTCTCTTGTGAAATCAAACATACATTTTATCAGTGGCGAAAGTAGAAATCTACATTGGCACTAAGATGAAGCTGACTGTGCCTGACTCGAGGCGGAGGGGTATTGTGTGGGAGTGAGGGTGGGGGGGGGAGTGTCAACCCCCGCCTCACCTCCCCCATTTTATTATTATTTCGGCCGGTGCGGCGCGGTCGGCGGGGTCGTAGTGCCTCAGTGAACGCCGAGCTCGCGCCGCACGTTGCCACATCTCCCACCGCGTGGCCTTGTTACATCGCCAGTCTAGGCGCAACGCCGAACAAGTCTGCACTGCTGCTGCGCTATCACTTCGAATTCTACTCGCATAGAAACATCAGCGGCACAAGCACCGAGATTCTCAACACATCCGACAACGTAGCCGTAGGCTAAATCGTTCTTTCACGTTTATTAAATACGTAAATGAATTGTAAGAAATGTCACATTGGTTGTTGCTTGAGGTGTAATGGCTCTAACTTCGATAACAATGGAAACTGTAGTAACAGTCGACAATAAGTCCAAAAGTTTTTGGCGATATTTTTGTAGTTGCCGGAACTGATTAGTAAGAAAGCGGTTTTGGAAGTGGCTGGAATGACCCAGACGACTTTGTAGCACAGCAAGCATTGGGAAAGTATGTCCCGTTGTCGGAAACAGAAGTGCCTTCTCGGATGTGAAAGCAGCGTTGTGGAGGGGATGTGCAGGGGAGGGGAGGCCGAACTCGGCCCCGAGGTTCTGCTACAGTACAGCACCGGATTGTCAACGTGTTACCTCGCCTGGAAATCGTCCATAGTAGTTGAGTGCTACTCGGTTTGACTAACGTGTAATGTGGTAATAGAGAGGGTGGCTGATTAGTTGTGTGTTCAATGTATATCTGAAGTTGATATAACCCAAATCACCGCAGTGTGTGCCGAATTGTCCATCGGTTCCAGTCAGTATTTGCAGTGTGTGTTGTGTATTGTATTCAGCTGGCTGTGGAATGTGAATGTCAGTGTACGAGATGTACCCGGTACACAGTGGAGATGGCAGTCAGTACTGTCCAGATGGTATGAACGGTGGAGGGGCCGAGCGGTCTCAGTTCCCCTCAGGACTGGGAGTCGGTCTCGGACCGAGGCCGCCCGAGGTTTCTTGGACTCCGCCGAGGCCGCGTAAGACCAACTTCACTGTTCGTGAGGTGGAAGCTCTCCTGGAAGCGGTGAGGCGAGAACGCGACTGCCTGCTGTTGGGGGTGGCAGGAGGCCGCGATTGGGCAGCTACTTGGAAGCAGGTGGCGGCAGCCGTGTCAGCTGTCGAGGGCATATCGCGCACAGATGGCGACGTGCGCAAGAAGTGGACCTACCTCAAGTGGGAGGCGAAGAACACGAGCAAGCCGGACAGGGACCCCACGTCGAGGGCCGTTCTCGACATCGTCACAGAGGCGGAGGCAGCGCGCGGTGAGTAGGGTACTGCGAATATCACAGTTCATACCAATTTTGGGTCATTTTCTCTTTGTTTCCGTTAGTAATGATTATGACCGAACCGCTTGTTATTTATTGAACATTCGAACTAGTCCGATCTACGTTGCTTTGAAATAAACATATTTTGGATAGAGTGGATGCCTCTTTGGATCACATTTAATGGCATTAGATTGGCCTAAGTTTTCTCGTTTAGCTTATGTCGTTGCGTTTATTTCCCCCCCCCCCCCCCTTAGGGATTTTTTTTTTTTTGATGCCTTGGTAAAAATGTATCGAGAGAGATAGTAAAGAGTTCAAGATTAACACAGAAAGTGTTTATTTATTGGGTACAACAGAATTTCGTAGAAATGGATCAGAAAGAAGGCTGTTTTATACATTCCTTCTAGTTACTACATTATTTATATTGTAATGTGAACTATGAGTGAGGCATGTAAGTATCTTTTATTTAGTAAAAGACCTCGGCGTTCATTGTCTGCTCTTCAGCGACTTGTCGTTGTGCAGTTGGCGATATCAGGTCAGAACTGTCACCTACTTAAGCAACCAGTTCCTGCAAGAACTTTCCATGTCTCAGCGTGCTAGCCTTGTATCTAGGATACTAGATCCGTAACTTTCTCTCTTGCAGACTTTTGCCCGATTTTTCCGTTCAACTGTTTATGCGTTGGTCGTACTATTTCGCCTTTTAAGGGTTTCTGCTGTTACACTTACAATTAGGCATAATGAGATGTCTGTGAGTCTCAATATGAGGACCCTTGTTCAAAACGGACACCTATGATATTTTCTGTGCTAGGAAACTTAATAATAGTGGCTAATCCATTTCGATGGTTTCCCCATATCAATCCAGGGGAATGCCGGGATGCTTCCTTCAAAAAGGCCATGGCCGAATTCCTTCCCGTTCCTTGACCCCAGTCCCATCCCGTCTCTAATGACCTTAGCCGTCGACGAGGCGTAAAGCCATAAAAAAAGGCTAAGCCATAAAGGTTTCGATTCCACTGCCAATTTCAGTTTACCTTCCTATCGATAATTCTGTCGAAGGACACGTAAATGAAATTGTGAGACGGGATAAAATTTAAAGAACAGATTATACTAGGAAGATTAGTTACGCGATTCCTTGGTGTTCAAAATAAAATATATGCTGTTCTTTTTAGAGCTCACATTTTTAGTTTTTATAGATCGATTATTACTTCAGGGATGTTCAAAATTCATGATTACAGTTTGTCTTTTTGGCCATTATCAGCTAGGTGAGCGTGACGTAATTACTAAACACCTTGTAAATGTGTATAACTGGACGAGCGGTAATTGAAAGTTGTACATTGCATTAATGGTTCAAATACATCAATATAGTAATAGTTCCCAGTAGAAGCAATTGCTTACAAAACAGCATACGGTAGTATGCGTGCTGCACGTTTGTTAAATGTTGTACGCTTTAAATGTCCGTCATAGGGATGCTGATGATAGAAACAAATACCTGCTGAATCTGCGGTTCGTCGTGCGAAATTCTTTCGAAATTGGAAGCCCATAAAAGGTGAATTATTGCGTGTTTGATTGGCACACAGTGGGAGAGTATTGTTGAATTGAGTGGGAGGTCACTACGGTAGTAAGCGAGACCCCTGCGGCCACAACATAGCCAGGGAGCGCGTGTTACGCAGAAAATCCCGTTAGCGTGTGGCTCGTCTCCTCCTTGAGGTGCCTATCGATCCCTGGCGGAAGTGCGCAGTGCGCGCAGAGGTGCGGCGCTGCCGGCGGAAGTGCGCAGAGCCGTGGTCGCAGTCGCCATGGAGACGAGCGCCTTGGTGGTGTGTGCGACAAGTCGCGGCCAGCCCGGTCTCCTCTTCGGAGGGTTCAGGTACCGGCGCGTCCGCTCCAATCCGGCGGGGGAACTGCTCTGGAGGTGTACGAACAAGGCCTGCCTCGCCACGCTGCGCACAGACCCCGCCATCTGCACAGTTCTTAGCGCCAAGGGTCACCATGCTCACGCGCCAAGCAGTAGAGGTATAATCTTCAACTACCGAATGCGTTTTTTTTTTTTTTTAAGTATATTCCGGAAACTTTGATCGAAGCTTTTTATAAGTTTTCCCTACAAGCCCTTATTTTATTCATAGCTCTAAATTTATCTATATGGTCTACTGACTTCTTTGATTTTGGTGATATAACGGTAAAGCTAACTTCTGTTACATAGAAATTTACCTAATCCATATAAACGTTGCCAGTCATTAACACCACTATGTAACGCTTCCAGAAAGCGTTGCCAGATGTCCCGATTTTCGGGGGGCGTGGGGACTTGTCCCGATTTACCTTTTGATCAGTCCGCCAAATTTCCCAATTTTTTAATCGAGTAATAGAAGCCGTCACTTGTAGCAAGAAGTGGAATCGCACACGTGGGGACGCTTCGCATCCAACCAGCCGTGCTATTCACGTTATGACAGACACCACTAATCTTAACCGTGGTAATTGTGCACTGAACTGATTCCTGCAGCGCTAGCGTCAGTGATAAGTATCGCAGCTGTTATCATTTTCACCGCTAGGGTAATGCGCTGGTTCTTTCAGTTATGTTTGAATCGAAATAATTGCGCTGTGTATATACACCGTGCTCGTGCTTGCCCGTTCTCTCTTGCCGTGAATGCGCATCATTGAAGCTTACTAGTTACGTACGCAGTGCAGTTTTTAATTAGTTAAAGACATGAGATATAAACATTTCTGTGTAGTTCTGTGTAGGTAAGTGTTATAACTATTTATACAGTAAATTCCTCTACATATAATCATCCTGTTTATGCGCTTTTAAGATTTCACCTCGCTCCTAGGAATTTTAGTATTAAGGTAATGGTTTATTAGTATATATATATATGCGTGCACAGTGCGATGAAGGAAAGTTGATTTTACTGCTCTAATGGACTGAATGAAAGGGAAGAGCGCGTGAATCTATTTATAGTGTATTCCAATTTGATACGTGTGTGTGTGTGTGTGTGTGTGTGTGTGTGTGTGTGTGTGTGTTGGTGCCAGAAAGATAATTTTTTCTTCAGAAGTAGCGATTCCGACAGACATTCCGAAGCAAAAACAGTATTCAGAGAAAGAAAAAGAAGAAAGTGCTCTTTTCTTGATGTTTGAAAAAAAAAGTTATTTACTTATCAAATCCGCCCAAAATAATAAATACAAAGCATACTGCTCATAGTGCTAGAAACAGTGTTAATGTAGAAATATTCCAGAAATGTAATGAACACAAGAAAAAAAAAAAGAAACATCGCTCTTAATATTTCAAGCCATTTTCTCGGCAAGATAACTTTTTCAGGGTCTACTGGAGATCGCGATTCCGCCACAACATTCAGTAATGACGTCGTAATGCTGTTGTAGTCAATCGCAAGACATACGATTTTCAACCAGAAATTAAGTTATCATACAGCCTGGACCAGCATAAAACTGTAAAATGTACTTCGGAAAGTATTTCCAGCGGAGTCTTGCGATTGGCCACTACAGTACTATGACTCAAATTCCTGGCGGAATCGCGATCTCCAATCTCCTTTTTCATTTATGTGTCAATTATCATTTATACACTAAAAATTTACATGTTTTTCCAAATAGATTAACTTTGTTAGCAAGTTTGTTCTACACTGTGTAAGCTATCTGTTAAATTTTGTAACTGCGTGACAAAATTTTGTTCTTAAAACCACGAGTTAGATTGGATAAAATATTAGTGCATTTCATTTTCAAAGTAATTTTTCTATGTTTATTCAAGTTAAAAAGCAGTTTTACAGTTTTCAAGATAGCATTTTCACTATTTTTAATTTCAACATTCTTCGGCATTCACCTGGAGTGCGAAAGTCCATATCTAAATTATTTATTTTTGGCTAAAGTATTGAAGTTACGATATTTAGTATAATAACTAAAGTTAACATTTATTTAAAGATCTAGCGATTTGTAAAATTTCAGAAAGATAGAATTATTTTTATTGTCAAGGTCAAATTAGCTGATGTAAGGACTTCAGACGTGCGATTTCACATCTGATCAGCCACCCTTTTGAACGAGGAAGTAGATACATTCTCACGGTTCGCGTGAGAAAGCAGTCGCTAGGAATCTTCGAGAAGTGCTATGTGAATATAGGACCGTGCGTGCAGTTGTTCGCCGCTCAGTCTGCCAGGAACCGCGAACGCGCTAGCACGTAGCTCAGTAGGCAGGAAAGTTTTATATCTAGCACATCAGTAAAAGTTTTATTTTGGAATAATGCCACTTCTTTTATTCAAGTCAACTATTATATTGAATTAAAATAGTATTTCTCCAAGTGAGGCCTCGGGATTGTTTGATTTTACTAAACTGTTGAACAATGGGAGCGTGTGATTCTCTTTTGTTAAATTACTACAACTAGAAGTTTGAACTATTGGGGTGTGGTCTGGCTCGACTGGTTAAGCGAACTTGTAATACATTTCTTTGGAAAATTCGTCTGATTGCCTGTACAGTTGTTGGCTTTGTGAACTTTTGGAAGAATATACTTATTTAAATGGCAATGAACTATTTATCATTATTGAACTTTACCTTTTCATAGTTTTCTGGTTAAAAACCTATGTGGCGATCGTATCATCTTAACTAAGTCAAAACTGTTACAACCAAGGCTACACACGGTTATAGTTAAGACAACGTGTTTATGCTCCACCCCAAGCATAAGCTTTCGTCTTACAACTGGTGCCTTTACAGTGGTGGATACAGAATTTGTTTTTTTTTTTTGGGAGAGGGGGATTGACTCTACCGCCCTTATAAAAACAGTAGAGCAAAATAAAAAGTCCCCAAAATCCCATGTTGTCAGGGGTGACCTTGGTGGTTGTTTTTTTTTTTGGGGGGGGGGGCTTCAGCCCCCTAGCCCCTCCTGGATCCGCCACTGTGCCTTTATCTTGAACGTTACGCGCTGCTACAGAAATACAATATATTTAAAAATCAAGATGTAATATTTGCTTTCATGGCATCAGTTCTGGTTCCAAACGGGATAGACGAAACCGATTTACATTCAAGCAAAGTAGAGATAAAAATTAGAAGCAACTTAAATTTGTCTTGTAGCGAATTCGAATTTTATGACTACATTATAAAAAAAAGTTATCCTAAAATCAGCAAAATCTGACCAAAAAAAAAAAAACTTCTCACACCATAAATAAATGCAGGACCTAAAATTCGACCTCCAAATATACATTTTTTGTAATATTTTGTTACTTGTGGACAACAAGTCTGAGTATTATCATAAAGTTTAACAGTAAGATTCATAAGTTCCTATCATATTACTTACAGATACCCATAGAAATTACCCCATCTTGCCTAAAGTACAAAAATTAATGTGAATTATTTAAAACATTTTTTTTTTGTTTTCCTGATTTGTAACCTTGAATCCCAATTTTGTTTTTTACACCTTCCGTCCAGATTTTTAACAAACTGGACCTGGCAACACTACTTCCAGGGCACGGTTTGGCAGATATTCTGTTTTGTTTGTTCTTCTTTCAGGCATCTGCTTAATTAGAACCCCCTCAGAAAGAATTCTTTTGTTAGGAAAATTTGTACACGTTCCTTGAGAGATGAGATTTAAAAAATAAGAAATTGTGTATTGTAACTGTCAGCCATATGCTGAACAAGTAAAATCGTTACAAATATGGGCAGTTTGTGTTTTAAGATGCACCTGTACAACGTTTTGACTAAACCACACACACGGCTGAATTGTCTTCAGCATAAGTGGGAGATCGAAATCAGTTCTTAACATGTTTGATGGTCTTGTCAGCTATGAAGTGAATTCTCTCATTTAAATAAGGAACTGGAGAGGGGTAATATATCATATAGTCATCGCCAAAAGTTATTTCCAGTTTGATTATTTGACCCAGTCAAAAAAGGATGTCGCCTATGCAGATCTCCACAGTGGTGTTGTTCCAACTTGTATTATTGTTAAATATGAGCTTGTATTTCTGCCTCTTGGTTTTTAAATAGGACATTTAATGGAAGTAAAACTTTGCTACTGCAGTACAATACCCATTCCTACGCGAAAGTATCCCCAGTTTGGTAGAGATTTTCTAGTGAGACATTCCATCTGCCATATTAAACCCCGTTTCAGTTGGTAGCTCAAGTTCCTACATTATTAAATTTAATTTCAGTGGAGCTCTCCCATGTGTTCACCTACACATCCATTTTCCTTATTCTTATTCATTTTAATCTTAAATTCTTTGTGGACATTTTTCAACCACTTTTGCCATTTACTAAATTTAATTCTAAATTATTTCATTGTTTTGTTAAACTATTCAGTAATCACCTTGTTAATTTATTCCAATACCTGACTACCATAGATAAAAAGCAATTTTTCCATACCCTTATGCCTGAAATCGATGGTCAGCTCGTGGTATTGGTCATCTTTGCCCTTCCAGGCACTAACCTTCATTCTTTCACCAACGTGTTTCCTAGGCTCATCAGCAATATATACATTGCACACTCCCAGCACTCTCTTCACCCTCCTGCGTTCTTTCAATGAATCGCTCCTTTATCTTTCTTACCAGTTACTGATTTTTGCTCTGTCTTCCTTTGCACCCTCTCCAACTCCTATTTGATACAGAAAATGTGGGTTCCATGTTAAACTACTATTTTATTTAAATTTTCCCATTGTATGGTATAGACACTGAACAATGCATCTGTCTTTATGAATGCAATCAATGCAGAAACTGCTGCTCAGGCATTGTTTAGTCCATTCATCCAGAAGTAAAACTACTTATACTTGTTTTGCGGAAGCTGAGATTTTTATAAAAGTGCACAAATAATTTGTCGAACAAGATTAATGCAAAACTACTTGTCAGATTTCTACAAGGTTTCGTATAATTTATCATGTGTGGTCTCGAGAATAAAATTTGGTATGTTTGATCTGACGTCAAAAAGCTTAGCAAGTTAGGTAAGTGTCTATAAGTTAGTGTACATTTAATAAGATTTACAAAAAAATTAATGCTTGGATTTTGCCGTCCTTATTCTTATCCTCCTGATTTTTTAAACTCGTTTTGTGTACATAGTGTTCGTCTGTCAGTTTGCTCAGTTTTATTTTGTATAGTTTTCTTGGAATTCGGGTTTAAATGCGGCACATACTACTAATATGTGTGAATGGTTCTCGTACTCTCCGGTCTTCCATCATCTGATTGTTAATTCTGTTCCAGTTTTCTTCCAACTTTTAATTTAATTGCGATGGAGGACATGATCTGGTAACAATTCCCTAAAAATCCATTTTCCCTTTTCTTATTAATTTTTAACTTAAATTCACACACCTACTTTTTCCGTTTTGAATTTTAAAGTTTTTAGCGTTCTTGGTGAACTAAAGAAACCTAACAATTATAAAATACCCACTCCACTATTCTTGAAATTGAGTGTCAAGTTATGTCCATGGTCAGTTCTTACCATTTATGCTCTACTTGTGGTTTGGAATGCAATGAGTAGAACAATTACATCACAAATATGCGTCTTGTATACTCCCAGCACTCGTCACTCTACTCCTAATACAACTTCAGCATCATATAAGTTACTGATTGTAATCTGCAGTATTTCAACAAGCAAATCTAGCTACCATCCTTTGCACCCCCTCCATCTCCTGTATTTGATTGATGCCCAAAATGTGGATCCCATACCACATCAACATCTAAAGTTTGGTTACCCAGTTCTTTCACTTATCTGGTACATACCCTCATCGCACTCTCCAATAAATGGAGGATTTTGACATCTCTTCCTACCAACGTGTCCTGCCTAGTTGTTTATTATCAAATGATTAACCAAAATATTTATACTAAGGATTTTCTCAAGGCATTCCTTCCTCGCGTTATAAACAGCTGAGATTATTTTTTTTTTTTTTTTTTTTTTTTTTATCTGTGTGTTTAACTCTTCAGAAATTCTTCTCGGGTATTCTGCCGGATAAGTTCTTCTGTCCACAAAGTTTTGGCAGCAACCTCTGCTGCATTCATCAGGTGAGATGTCAGTGAAGTTACCACTGCAACGACACAGCAACGACTGTCAGTGCTGTCTGTGTTGTTTTCTGGCAGAATACCAGAGAAGAATTTTTTGTCACCCACACGCCGGGAAAAACTTAATTCTCACATCAAGTTCACTCTCCTTATATTATCAATCACATTCATAACCTTCTATTGTAGGAGATTTTTCTAGTGAAAAAATGTTCTTAATGTGTGATATTGGTATCAAATGATGATTTTTTAAGAAAAACTATTCAATGTGTATTAGTCAGAGATTTATTTTATATTTGAGGCTTCTTGCCACATGGCAACAGCATGGATTACAATGAAGACTTCTGAAATATAATACTCAAAATTATCCAAACATAGGCTCATACATAGATATTAAGAAATAACAAAAATGTTTATACAAAAGAATTCATATTATATAAGTCTATTTTACTATTAGAACATCAAAATTTGCATTCATGTTACTGTTCTGTATGAAATTCTGGATAGTTTTTTTTGCAGTAGTAAGACATAATTGCAATTTGCGTTTCACACATTTAACTCTAATTATTCTTTTGCATGTAGGAACCTTGCGTCTACAGTTTTGATTTGTAAGGGGTGAATGTTTAACTCTAATTGCCATTGAGGAGCTGTGAACAAAATATAACTATTTCACAAATTAAATTTTTACAGGAAGCGCGAAAATCTAGAATTTTGGAGGGGATTTTTTTTTTTTTTTTTTTTTTTCTCGTGTGGGGTTTTGAACTCTTATTTGATATAATATAATTAAAAATTCCCATCTCTAATAAAACAGAAGAAATTCAAGTTTGAAAAATTCAGTTTTGTCATTTTGGTAGGTAACACAATCACTGGGACTCGTCAAGGAATTGTCGTTTTGGTCTGAAAACTGTTGCACACGTTCATTGGGTGATATTTTATATATGTTGCTCTTAGAGCTTTAAAACATATCCAGCCTCGCAAACTTCACATGGAAAGTGCTATAATGTAAGGCAGCGGCGAGTGACTGGGAGAAGGCGTATAGTGGTGTGTGATGATAATGCTACCATTCCTTCTAGTATATTATGTTTCCATTACCACCCATCAAAATGGTGTATAACTTCATGAAAAATAATAATGATAATAATAAAAAAAACTGCTGTAACATTACACACTAAGTGATGTGAGGATGCCATTTGTTATCATATGTGACTTCCAGCTATACTAATATTACATGCAACAAAATACATCAATGACCAACAATGATGAAAACCAAACCAACTTAACTTTATTATAAAAAGAAAATTTCAAGTCTATTAATCTACAGAATGAAGCATCTATGTCCATTTTGGACCAGGCTACATTCCAACCCATCCACATGCGCTGCTAATGATTGTTTGAAAATCATGATTAAATGTTTAATAAATCCAATTTTTTTGCGAATTATGCTTTAACAACAAGAACCAAACACCATTTTGGTATAGGCTGCATTTCAACTACCTACTATATAATTTCGTAAGGTCACTCACTCATCCACTCACCTCGACAGCTATTGGCTGGAGAATGGCGTCACGTGTCAGTCAAAACAGCGACCAGAGATACCATTGGTAGAAATTCGTGGTTATGTTCACTATTTAATAGCTAGGCAATTGCTACCAAATTAATTGCCATAATACATTAAGTTTGCTTTTTGTAGTGTTTCATAATTAAAGAAATATTGATAAATTTTGCAGCTGAAAAAATGTTGTTCTGCTTTTCAGTAACATGTTGCTAATGAGAGCAACTTAAAAAAAAGAAACTTTAAAAAAATTAAATTACTCATGGTTTCTACCGTAACCTACCGAGCATGGTGGTGTAACGGATAGCGTTCTGGCCTCGCATTCGGGAGGACGGCGGTTCGAATCCCCGTCCGGGCATCCAGATTTGGGTTTTCCATCGTTTCCCAAATCGCTCCAGGCAAATGCCGGGATGCTTCCTTAAAAAAGGCCATGGCCTAATTCCTACCCATTCCTAGCCCCCATCCATTCCCGTCTCTAAAGACCTCGCTGTTGAGAGACGCAAAAAATCTACTGTAACCATGAATGCCAATTGTCATTCCAGCTTGGCATAAATTTCAATTTAATTAAAACTGTCACAAATATAGTTGCTTGATCAAAGTTTATGCATTTCGGTTTATTTGTTTTTCAGGTATTTTACTGACCACTTTTGTAAATGGCCTTTATTCATGTTTACTGCATGTGAGTTATTAGGTTATTTTAAGTGGACATTGGACCAAATATGTTACCGAATCAACTATTCCGGCAATCCATTTCTTCAGAGTTGCTAGATTGTTTAATAATATGGAATGTGTATTAAGTTCTATGACCATTACATTACGAGTGTTTGCCCATTCTCAATAATAATAATAATAATAAAACATAATTATACTTTAGAAGGAAAGGGGAAGTTTTTAAATTTTGCAGAGTGAACTTTAAGGTTCAAATACAAGTCAAGTTTGTATTTAAGCAAGTTGGAGTCTATGACCTTTGAAACAATTATACGTTTGTGCTATCGTCCCTGTTCGTGTTTAATACCTACCTCTATTATTGCTTCTGAGTTCTTCAGGCTCAAGAGATTTTATTCATCCCGAAACACATGTTAAGTTTATATTTGGTTAAATCAGATCATCCTGTCATAATCTTTCATCCTAAAAACTGGAATTAATCTAAACCTGTGACGATACGCTAAAAACGGCCACAGTCTTACACTAGTAAATACTAAATTCCTTCGACCTAATGCTGAAAGTAGGATATTGCTGCACTTTCAACCTAAACACAAGCTACTTTAATATTGCTACAACCTACTTTGATAAATGCCATAGAATATCATCTCGGACATAACATGTTTCTTGACAATGTAATACCTATTATCGTCGGACGTTGCATATGTGTACGTTAATGAGCAACTATCTTTCACTTACATTCAAAGTTTTTTTTTTTAGTGTGTAATTTTTTGCATATTTATACTTTTGATAGCAATATATTCCAAAATATCATTCAGAGAACGTGTGCATGATAATTATACTTCACTATAAGGCTTCTCCGAGTCGCTTGCGGTATAGCGTTATGGCACTTGTTGAGTGAACTTTGTGAGGTTTCTATACATTTTATACCTCTAAGAGCAACATATATTAAACAGGATCAACAAACGAACAAGTGCAACAGTTTCCAGACCAGAACGACGATTCCTTGACGAGTCCCAGTGATTGCACTAGAGCCCCATTTTGTTTGACACCGATGCAATTATGTTTTGATTGCCACCAGCAAGCAATTAAGCAATTTTGATTGCAAACACTAGGTTTTGTGTGAGTTAAGTTGTACTAATTAAAGCATAAGCAGTGGAGAAAACCTATATTTAGTCTAGTATAATAATTTGTAACTTATTAATCATTAAAAAATTTATCTGAAAAGTCACTTCTATCTTAACTTCATTATCTTCCCTCTCATCCTCATTGCTTTCCTGTGGGTTTCCTAAAATGTTTTTGTACCGACTTAATTCTTCATACGTTTCCCAGTTACTTCCAAAATACTACTACTATGTTGTATTTTCTGTTTCTTTGTCTCATTTTTCATTTTGAATCTTTGTTATATGGCTCTATGTTCATTTGCATTTTTAGTAATGTTGATACTAGTCTGTATTCAATCTTGTCTTTATATTTTGATATTCTTAAGTCTCCTCTGTTACTGTTTACAACTTGTTTACACTTCTTTTTGGTTTTTCTCTCCAACTCTTCAACTACTGCCTGCTTATCTACTTTTAAAATGTTTAAGCTCTCGTATAACTGTCAGTGTGTTGTATACATTACCCAGTCCTTTAACATCGTAGAATACCCAGTCTTCTCCCAATTACTTATCGTTTCAAAGTTTTCTGTATATGTCAAAGTATTTTTCTTTATTGAACAGCAGTTGATGATTGTGTACTTCTTTCTCAACTTGATTGCAGGAAAGTGGCTGTTCCCTCGTACAGGAAAGGTGATGGTACCATCCTTTATGCTTTTGGAGTTTTGGTGTCTCAACCAGAGCATTATTATGTGAATTATATCAGATTTTTTGATTTGGCTTCAACAGACGTCAGTGAAAAGTAGCAAATTCGTTGTCTGTAAGGTCCAAGGAATTCAAGTGATTAGTTGCTCCTTTTTGAGCTTTTTTTTCAGTCCATTAATGTAATTTTCTGTCCATGTCAACAAAACAAACATTGTACAGCCCAATTTGTCATCATTAATAAGCCTCCTGGATTGGAGTTTTCAAAAGGCTGAATTTGCTGCACGTTGAAGCAGATAGATTTTTTGCTGTCTGCTTTCGTAAAACACCTAATGGTGTAAATTATGGATTTTGAACTCGGTCTTCTCCTTTTCCTCTGAGATCATAGCTTATTTTCCAAAAAGTACAGGAGCCGGAGAAGAAAATCCAATATTCTAAACATTTTATTACTAACATGTTTATCTGCATCACACTTTTTGTTGTGCATTTGATGCATTAAAAAAACAACCAAACATTAAGTTCATTACTTAACTAAACCTGCATCGATTTTGCCCTGTTATAGTGACATTTTTGCCGGCAGTGCAGCAATGAAACGCTGTATGATTTATTTTTGGTCACCTCCCCTTTTGCTGTAGTTTCACTTTTCAGTGGTTTTGGAGGGCTTATTAAACAGGCGGTTATTGATTGAAATAGCTTCTTGAAAAGGCTTTACACATCTGGCACAATATTTATTCCTGTACTCATAAAGCAAGCAACAGAAAAATTCAGCTGTTTAGTTGCAGTCACTGTAGATAGTTTTGTAGGTACTGAAGAAATCGGCCACAGTAAATCTCTCTTCCCTTTTTTCAGTATAACAACTTTTTGTTTTGTAGTATGTTGTCAACCGTTCAAGAGCAACATTTGAAGCTCTTATCATATGAACATAGTGTTTGATTCTGAGCAGTAACGGATATCTGCAGCAATAACGAACTTGTTGTGAGCAAAAAAGCTTGCCCAGTAAATTGTTAAAAAGAGAGATTATAAAGTAAATCTGATAAAACTTACTTCAAATGAGTCATTCTATGAATTTCAACCAACTTTTTTTCTTTTTCTTCTACCCTGAATTGAGAACAGACTGTTTCAAAGACATTTTAACTTTGCCCTAAATAACTTCGAATAAACAGTAACCAAAAACTCAATCAGCTGATTGCAGCCTAATACACTCTTTGACTATAGACTAAATCTTATCAATTTTTTTAAATAATTAAAACAAAAACTGGTGTTGTCGAGTTAAAGTAAGATGCAGAAATAACATTTTATCCATAATGGATTAGTGGAACTCAGCGACTGTAATATCCAATTTCTTGATATTAAAAACAGCAACTAGTCAGTTTGTTGTAATTATATTTATTAACCATTACCGGTTTTGAACAAATTGTTCATCAGATGGTTTGCATTTATATTTATAATGTAATAAAATATGCAGCTGCAGAAAAAAAATCATGACAAAAATAATAATGTATGCTACTTAATTTGTTTTGACTACATCTGATGAATTTGTATGAAAATTATTCCATTTTGAATGAAACCGGTCTTGTCTTTAAAGCTATTGATAATTTACTATAGTTACACTGTTTTGAGTGAAATAGCCAAGTTTGGACTCACTTTTATTATGGTTTTATACTGTTTTACTTGATAGTGAGTTTAGATTCAGCGGGCCAAAAACAGGTGTTTTGACCGGAAGTGTAATTTACATTTTTTTCAGCAGCTCCTCCTTTTTCGGGATTTGCTGGGACCTCTTTTTTTTTATCGATGTGGGTCCTTTCAGTTGAATTAGATGTGGGGTCTTCATTCCCTATTTATTGCATTTTTTTCTATGGAATAATAAACTTGTTGCTAAAACTTTCTTGACATGTTGGTAAGTATATTTCTCATTCATTCTGTTTGTCTCGTCATCCTTTTTGTGTAGAAACCAAGCATTTGCAACCATTAGATCAAGTGTATGAAGTAAAATTCTGTGGCTTCATTTTTTTATTTTTTTATCTTAGATGAATCTATAAAAAAGCCACTGAATCTGCAAGATCCATATCTCCCACGAACTGGTTGTGTTGGGACAAGATACTTTGATAGTTTTTTCAACTTCTCATCGAACCACTTCAGCAATTTTGTGGGTTCAAACCTGTTACAAATCTGTTGTCAAACCACTTAACAGCCGAATATTATACATTGTCTGCTACACGTTTTCTTTCGTTTGTCGCTTCCCC
This sequence comes from Vandiemenella viatica, assembly GCA_031002005.1. NCBI lineage: Eukaryota > Metazoa > Arthropoda > Insecta > Orthoptera > Morabidae > Vandiemenella > Vandiemenella viatica. The sequence continues at coordinate 31,013,635 of CM061914.1, forward strand.
GCCAAATTTCTTAATTTCCTTTTCTCTTTCAAACACACATCCACTTAGTCTGTTCAGTCAAATAGTGTCCGAGTTGTAGATTCTTTTAGCCAGCTCGCTTTGCAAATCTTGACTGCAGAAACAGTTATCCAAAAATGTTTTATGGTTTTCGTTGTCTGTATTATTGTCCCAAGTTGGACATTTCCACTCGCTCCAACATCAGGACAAGTCTCACACTGAATAATTTTAGCAGTATATAATTCAAAATTAGAGACAAATCCATTCATGCCATAGTACAAACATTTTCTTGTGCTTCTGTGGGTTGTACTGCTTCGATCATGAACGTTATAACCGTTTCAACAACACTGAAGTGTTCTGATATTGATAATATGTGACAGAAATAACATGAGCCATGTAAGTTCTGATTTTATATGTTGGATAGTAATTTGGTTTCCATTTTCTTCCTCCTTTGTTATGCCCAACCGAGGAACACCATTGAACTTAGCAAATGTGTTTTTCTTCTGTTCCCAATATCTTTTCATCCTCTCGCTGAACTTTTTCCTACGTTCTTCCTTCCAGGTGTTCCTCCTTCTAATATACTGGTTGTTGGCAAATTTGTTGTTACTGACCATTCTACTAAATTGGCTTCTGTCCCATATGATATCGTCTGTTATTCCAATTTCCTGGAGATCCCTTTCGATTTCAATTAGCCAGTTTTTGATTTTAATTGAAATGGCCAGGTTTAGAATTCTTTTGGTTAGTCTGTTACTCATTCTGATAATATGGCCGTAGAATTTAATTCTTTTTCTGAATGTGTGTGAAATTTTTTCTGCTGATATAGTTCCCCTTTTATTATAGCTTTTGTACTGTCAAAAAAAATGTAATATTTGACTTTATTTGTTCAAGCAGATTGCTCATTCTATCACAAACTATGTGAATCTTAGTTTCTGAACTCCAGTAATCTTTAATAGAAGGCAGCCAGACTATGGAAATGAGAAAAACCTTGCTTATCCACACCTCTACTTCCTCTGTCAAGCTTCAGCATTTTATTAGGATCTTTTTGAACAAACAACTTGTTTGATTCCACTAAAATAAGATTCAATATTTTTTTGCCAATGAAAATTTGAAGATATATATTTGGAGTGAAAATATAATTTTATGTCAGTAGTAATTCTCCACTTTGACACATTAGTTTTTTGCTTTTCTTCCAGATAACAAATATTTCTTTTAGCATGCTGCAAACACTGCTTTGTCACCCCTCTCAGCTTATGCTTCATTATCAACACCATCAATATCGCCACCATTTCATCACAAACACTTATTGCAATAATTATAATATTTTTAACACTTTTGCAGAAAATAACAGTACTCTACTCATCTGAGCACCCAGCAAGAATATCTTCAGTCACTTTTGTCCAATTCTGGATCGTCACATTCTTCAGGAATGTTCCTCACAATTGTTTCAGAAGCTGTGTGTCCATAAAAGGTAGAAGTCAGAATTAACAATCTTCACTAGAAAATGTTGAGCTTCAACTGTTTCTACCAATAGTACGATACTGAATTGTTGTACACTGTTATTGCTATTATGTCTGGTTTGCCATATGCCTAAACCATACACTTAAGACTGTTTTCTCACCATTATTATGGTGTACCCTATGGTTGATTAATTAAACAAATTAATCTTAACGTCTTGCACCTGTTATTGGTATTTATGCAAAACGCTGCATTCATGAGCCAATGTCAGGTGCCAGGAATTAATTCCACATGATATGAGTAAACTGTACTTCCTAGAATGTTACTACACCAATGTGAGAATGCAGTTACGATACATTGGAAAATGTAGGTCATCATGAAATGAAAATAGCAGTCTACGATTCAGTTATATGATACATTTATTAATTAAACAAGGGAATAGTTGATTTATGCACATCAAAATTTATCAATAAAAACTTTGCTTGTTTTCTTGCAAAAAAAAAAAAAAAAAAAAAAGGAAGACTGATAGACCATTCAGTCATGGTCAAATCTGCCTTCGTCTCTGTCAATTATTGATACAGAGTTATTCGCCCGGGTCATAACTGGTTTAGATGCATAGTTTCGGGGAACTCTACAATCATCGAAGTTGTAATTTGCGGGTGGCAAATTGTTGAAGTCTTCACCGTTAGTAGATGATTCACGTCGGCTGCGAGAGATAGTTGGAAATCTCCATAGCCATCGAAATTACCGGATGATAATTACTAGTTACGAAGACGGGCCAGCGGCACGTAATCTCACGACTTTTCGTGAGGTCGAACTGAAGCAGCTTGCACATACACGAAGGCACTAATGACACTACACTGATTTGTCGAAAGACGAAATACGATACACTGTTGCACTGTGGTATAGATTCCACTGTATATAAACTTCCTGGAACTGTCTTGGGCACATTAATCAGAGCCGTTTCCACAGAAGACTGGACTGAACACGCCAGTGGTATCTCACGGGAGACCGGACCGACGCTCGAATCTGGACAGAAGTCAGGGTGCAAATCCGCTATGCCCCACGCAGTTACGAAAGCTCAGCTTACTTACACCCACCTCAGACGTAACAAATTAGGGACTGGCCATGAAATAGCAACTTCACAACAAACTCGCCGGCTCGCAGTTGGCTTACGCCTGTTACATGCTGGCTTTACCTAGCCTAATTTTCTGCCTTTGACACTATTTTCAATCTCTCTCTGATAACACGGAAAGTTCCTCAGTTTCTGGAGTCCTCGAGGGGAATGAAGCGGCTGACGCAGGCGGAGTAGCACAGTTTCTGGGTGTCTATCTTTGGGGCGAAACATCGCGTGTGGAGACGCAGAACAGGGCAGCGCAGTACTGCGCCACGCGTGGACTGCGCGACATTGTCTTCACGACACAGAAACTGTGCCACGCAGCTCACTCGTGCCGGTTTTTGTCGCAACGCTTCTTGCGTTATTTAAAATCTTGCTTTACTTTACTATTTACAAGTAAGGAGCAAGAAAAATTGATTAATCTGGCGCTTAACCACCCTGCGATTCACACTACCAGTCATAATAAATACATAAAAATTAAATTTAAACGAGAATTTTGGACAAGATCACCAATGAGCCCAACAAGTAGCGAGTAAATTCAGCATTTATCATACAATTCTCCACTTACAATTTTCACTTTTATTTTCTCTTTTTGAATTCATTTTTAATAAAACAATCTTTTTTTAAATAAAAAAGATTGATGTATAGGCTATTATTATTTGTTTTCTTATTATATGCACTACAGCATTCAATAGTGTCCCCGAGGAACACTTTTTTTTTTTTGTTACCGTGGCACACCTCCGACTGAATTGAGTTGTTCTGCTTCTACTCCTCCTCCAACGCAACCTCCGTCCAACTCCTAAATGTCTTCGGGAATCAAAAAGGGGGGGGGGAGTTTCACAGGAGGCCAAAATGGAGCTACGTGGTTTATGCACGCTCCCTTAAAAGCTGGCGACAAACTGGTATTCTCGCGCGCCACCGTCCAAAGGGCGCCTTCATGTACCATCAGCTGATTTATTTGTATAAAAATGGAGCGTCCGGTCGTGGACAGCTAAAATTATCAATAGACGTTCAGCTAGTTGCCATCTGACATCATCATGCAATAGACAGTTGAACAACTTCGTCTCGTTAACCCACACGACTGGTCTGTTTCACAGCCGTTGATCAAAACTGGTGTAAGGTGAAATATGGGGTGGGGGAGTCCGGCGAAATCTCACGAAACCTCAGCAAGGGGGAGGGAGGAGGGGGTCAAGGGGAATCTCACGTGAGGCTTGGCAAATCTTGTAGAATTGTAGAGCTAAAAAAAAGTACGAAAGTTGCGAGGTCCGTTGGTAGTGGGGAATTCCGGAAAATCACTTGGATTTTTTGAAGGTCTTTGGATTTTTCTGTTCATGTGAATCCGCTAAAGACTTTCTAAAAATTTGTATGTAGTCGTTTGTAACTTCATCAATAGTTGTTGGCTGTTACTGTATTTTTAAGATATTTTAATTTATTGATCTTCAGATGATTTCCAGCCAATCTTTAGAACATACAGGGTGTCAATTTCTCTGCATAATCACTTTTTTTTTATGACGGGATGGGAGTGAGATTTTGCGGACATTATCCAAGCGTGGATATGTATGTCACTTGCTTGGCATTTTCCTCTGACACGCAGTATGACTGCCACTACCAATGATGAGTTGCTTGTTGGATTTAATTCATTACTCCAATGACAACACGTCAGAGCTCAATTTTAAATTTTTTTGTCATCACTGCTGGTATTTTAACATAACTCATGATCCACTGGATGTTCTTAATTATTTCACACTTCCAACATATTTTACGGACTTCGTAAGCGAGATTTCCACTAGTATGTTTCATCCTTCATGGTAGCCGTTAAAAAAAGAAAGAGGGGGGGGGGGGAAAGCGAAAGCTGGATTAAACAGTTGGCCGCAGAAACTAGACGTGATACCTAAGGCATGCCACATTGCGTGAAACAATTCAGCCGCTGAGATTACTCATCATTCGACTTGCGATATATTCCAATATAATTGACGCTCCTAGACATTTCAATAAAATCGGAAATAATATTGCACATTGTTGGCTCTAAAATATTTGACGAGGGCGCTCGCCCCGGGCGGCAATTTCAGGGAGCGGCAAAATCGTGTATGAAATGGCGGTAAATGGCAAAATCGTGTATGAAAGGGCGGTAAATGGCAAAATCGTGTATGAAAGGGCGGTAAATGGCAAATTCGTGTGGCGGCGACCCTTTTTTAGTTTCAAAATGTAAAATATGGAATAAAATTGTGCTTCAAGATTTAGTTACCGTTGGTTTTCAATCGCTACTCTCACGTTGCTCGGTCATCTTTTGATGGTTGCATTGGATATCAAACTTCGGGGTTAAAAAAAAAATCCTTGGCATTTATCCGAAAGGTTGGTTGAAGGAGGTATACAAAGCCTGGTATTGGATGTTCGATAGCCAATTCCTTTTCTCTTTACTTAACCCTGTAAAAGGGTCTCAGTTTAACGTGGAATCCGAACCACTGAAGGTTTCTGGCGTACAGCAAAACTGCAAAGGTAAAGGTCCGGTTAAGGGCCTATGAAAATCCCCGCCACAACCGCGATTCCAACTGACGACCTTTCGATCACTAGTCGCAGCCATCACGCGTCTCGGGGTTAAGGCTATTAAAAGTAAAATCGTGGGCGATTTTTTTATGTTACGTAAAATTTAATTTCTTGTTTTAGTCAGATAGGACCAACCTGTCTTGCCCTTGAACCTAAAAGCTGGAAATAATCAAATAGAATTATTGGTAATACTGGTTTTAATCGCGGTGCATGCCACGTATATCGCGATTAATGTCGAGCTGTTCTACTAGACCCGTCACCATACCCGAAACATGGCCGTGGGCTTATAATGATATTGATCGTCTAGGACCACTTTTCAAGTAGCAGAAGTGAACAGTGGGAAATTGAATAAAACAAGTATGCTCTTAGTTCACATTACACTTTACAAAAATTAAATGCCGGAGTTATTTCAATTACGTAATTGCTAATGATATTTTTTCTAACTATATTTGAAATTTGTTCTGAATTGTTTCTAAAATCACCGTTGATGCTTTCCCTACGTTTGAAATCCTGTAGAAACGTTAATCTTTTACCGGCGGTTTATATTGAGAGTGGGTGGAAGTCACCAAATCGGGCGGATGAGGGGCATTAGTCTTTATTTTTTTAGCTATGAAATTGTGCTGTATCATTTTTTTATGATGGTTATTTGGCGTTCACTGTGTGACGTGTCTTTCTTCGTGTGCATAATTATATTAGAATTTAATTTTTTTTTACCTAAATCTTGATTTTGTCCGTGGTTCGGTATCCAACGTGAAATTGAGTCCAACGGCTGACGCTCCGCAGTCCATCCGTCACAGGCCTCTCGTATTTAATCGGATTAAGTTGTGCCGGTGGCAAGCATTGCTGGTCCCCTAAGTCCCCGGTCTTATAGCATCTGTTTTTCAAGACACTCCAGGCCTTGCTGCTGCCACCTCGGATCTAAACAACCTCATTAAACTGGATTCTGCAAACACTTTCCCGAGCTTCCATCTGCTCTAGTAGCGCATCATGGAGGGTAATGAGCAGAGACGCCACTATCTTCCGTCAGGTGAACCGCTGCCTCCGACCGGATGTCACCTACGGTCTGGAGTGCTGGCACGTCTGAACGAACTGTCAGCAGGTAGACGCCAGAAGATAAAAATTACTCCGCTAGCGTGAAATCAAAGAGATTGGATTGTTTCTGGAGGAGCCATTGTCGCCAACCAGAAACGAGATTTCTGGTAAGTGAAAAACTGGTGGGAGAGGACTTGAAATCGCGCTTGAGACTTGGGACCAGCGGGCGAAGTGATACTTGACGTGAGCTCAAGTCTGCCATATCTACAACGTTTGTGGATTAGTATTGTTCCAATATGATGAGTGAATTTAATGTACTTGTTACCGTGTTCATTTTTTAAATTTAAGGCGCCCTTAAGACGCTGATCCACAAAGCGGTGTACCTCTAATGTGGTTCTGCACAAAGGATTACGACATTATAAGGATATTGTTTCTTAAGGCAATAACAATAAAATTAATAGCTTTCAGTTTTTTAGAGCAGCTCAGGTCTCTTACGCGGTCGAAAGTGATTGGTACAAAGTGGTTGTTTGCCTGTGAAGGAACGGCGAGGTGTGAGTATGTCATTAGGGTCATTCATTGCCATTAGTACCGAGTAATATATATATATATATAATATAATCAAATCGGTCTACAATATGCTCGGGTCAAAACTTCGTTCAAGATAACTTATGCAGGCGGTTTTTGTTAATTTCAGTTCTAATTGTAAGGGCGGAGGGGGGGAAGCGAACTTAGTGTATTACGTACTTTTTGCATCGTCGAAGAAATGATCGTTCGGTGTTGAACTAGTGCAAGGTAGTTTTTTTGTTTAGGAAGTTGTATCTAGTTGCTTTCACCTCTTTCGGTTACCTCCCCGCCCTCCTTGCCGGTGGCAGCCCTTGATTTTATAGAATTTCGCTCCCTCCACGCCTCCCTTGTGCCTGCCGACCGGCCCCTCTGCACCTCCCCTCACCCCTCCCTCCTTTTCCTCTCTGCGTCTACCGCCCGCGGCGGCGCGCTGCCGAGGTACTCACTCACTCACTCGCCAGAGTTGGTGCCAGGCAGGCGGACCGTCTTGGGAGCTACAACCACCATGGTCTCCGACGTGTGGAACTTCTGCACCAAACTGTCGGACACGCTCGTGCGCTGCGACCAGTGCGGGCGCATCATGTCCTACCACGGCACCACGAACCTGCGCGTGCACATCGGCCGGCACTTCGGGCTCAAGCCGCAGCGCAACCAGTTTGGCAGGCTGGACAAGGCCTTCATCAAGCGTGAGTACCACGGCAAGCACACGCCGGTGTGGTGGAGGAGGACTATGACGAGTATCGATCCTTCGTTCGCTAGGCCACGCCCTCGGAGTTGCGCTGTTGCCGTTTCGCCAACAGGAAGTACCTATTCGCCGCGACTAATTGCATCCGCTTTAATTCGACGAGTAGGGAACACACAGTCGTAACTGCTGCTGCCAGATTTTTTTGTTCGGTCTTTGTTATCGAGTGGTAAGACCGGCTTCGTCGACTTGGCAGCATGCCTCCTCGGGCGAAAGGTCGATACGGTGGCGGTACCCGCATGAGGGCCGTAAGAGGATTTTACCCTCGCCTGCGGGTTTATCGTTTTCCCTTTCTGCTGCCGGGTGGTTGCCTCTCCCCTACTCTCACTTTCGTCCGCCTCTCCCCCCTCCCACAGCCCTACTAGTGACTCGACCGCTCGCTCGATACCAGTACTCGTGCGCATGCCTGGCGCGGTTACCGGTTTTCCTTTCCGGTTCGCGCTGGTGCGAAGCGTCGCGCATGCGCGCACCGCCGTCCACGAAGTAGTGAGGCGCGCGTCACTTACTGCAAGTCTGCTTTGCTTCTGGAGAGCAGTTCATGGCCTGTTTATTGCCAAAAAAACCTTCCCAGCTGAAATAATGGGCCGAGAAATTAAGAACCCGGTGCGGCAGTTTTTCATCTATGACTACTACACCAACACGTCGACGTGTCAGATCCGAGGATGCCACAAGATAATGAAGGTAAGAGCACTAATCCTGGTTGTAAGCTTAGTTTCTAGTTATATTTACCGTTCTAAACTTAGTACATTCCTGGTGTGTGGTAGTTGACGTTATTTCTTCGGCGTAAGTGCATTTAATGAGGCATATTGAACTTGGACGTGTATTTCTGTTTGTTTCTGAAGTAAAATCCCAGCTGTTAGTAATGTTGCCACCAAGCCGAACAGCCTGTTGCTTGTCAGCTTGTGTATTAATCGGCGCTGCCAGTCGAGCTAACTTATTTTACACCGCTGGTTCCTTGAAATAATAAAAAATAAAATAATCTTACTGTTCAAATAAAACTTGAAATTTAATTAGTAACAATTACAATTATTAATTTTTTACTTACCTTTATTAGGAAAAAAAAACTAAATTATTTGTATTGGTTGTTAAAATTACTTTGGCGGTAAAATTTGAAAAAGGAAATGTGTAGCTATATAAGTTATATAACATACACTAAATTATTTTCTTATCCAATTATCCAAGGCAATCTTCTACACAAACAGAATACAGATGATAATCATATTATACACATTTTGTATCCAACTATAACATCTGGCAGCCCTGGTATTAATTTTTTGCATTGTCAACAATGATACTAGATTCTTCTTCCCCTCTGGCCATTGTTTTATAGAGTATGGAAATGGTCAACATGATTGTTGCAAATATTATAAATCGAACCGTCAGTCACAATGCGCCAATCAGTATTTTTTTCTTTGTTACAAAGAGCTCCAAAATATTTGGATCTTTCATACCACTATCTTTGATCTACAGATAATGAGTTCGTCAGTTTTTTTTATGTTCATTGTGGTTGGAATATTATTGAAGTACAAAGTTTCATGAGTTTTTAAAGCTATGCAGGTGGTGTAGCATACTGAACTAACATTGGTTTTTAAGCGTCTGGCATAAAGGTGCACCTTTGTTTTTATCAAAGGTACTGACCAACACAACAAATTATGTCCTTTACACTGCGGTAAGTCATCTGTCTGGCGTTGCTCACGAGCATTCTGTATGTTTGCTCGTAAAATCAATTTATCTGCCACTGAATCGACTCTTATGTTGTAACTTGTATTAAGGATAGAAGGTTACCGTGCAAAACAGTAAGTTGTCACAGGCCTGTAAAGGAACTATTATAAGCAAAGATGCTGAACTTAAACGTCTCTGCCAGTGTTCCTGAAGGGTACTCTCATCATAGGGTGAACTCCTGAAACGTGGAAGCTTCAGAAATTTCGTTTCATGTGTGGAATGATGCGTGTTCTCGGTTGATTATGTAACATTAGATATTTGAGATACATCAACTTTAGAACAAGAAACATTAAATAAGGGCTTATCTTGAATGAGGATGTACATGATAGGTTTCTTCATGATCTCGGAATGAACTGTTTGTTATATTTTAGTAAGTAATGAAACAGCATGCTTGTACTATGTCTTGGTAGAAAAGCGCTGACGTCGGATATTAGTAATTTCATTTATTATTCCTACCACCTGCGTAATTGACGTGTTAATGGTGGCTTTGGATTGGATTTTCGTAATCTTGAATGTTAGTTTGACATCCTATTACACCGTCCACGTTTTATGAACAAAATAAACTCAGCGCATGCTAGGACGAATCTACTCATAGCTCTCGACAAAACATTATTTTTTTGTTTTGTGGGTTGTTTCTGACTTGCAACTAAACAAAATGCTTTTGATGGCATACGCGTTTCGCCTTTATTCAAGGCATCATCAGTGCCAGTTTTTATATATTATTTTTTTTATTACACTGCTATTTCAGCTTCCTGGCGTCGGTAAACACCACATTACGACTATGCTTAGCAACATTAGTGACAGAGTCAAATCATTTTTATTAAATTTTAGTAACAGATAGTCTTACTATAGATAATCAGTGATGTGTATGATGACTCAGAAGTTGCCTTGTTCGCGTTTATAACGTGTACACTGAATTTAAGATACTGGTGGTCGCGCTTATACTATAGTAACAGATGTCACCTTTTCCATTATTTCGGGAGTAAATATGGACTCTTGCGTCAGCCAAAGAAGGAAAGTGGGATGGGTCTTGTTAGCTAATGTTTACCACCCACTTTCAGGCAGTCAAAATCAATACAATGCGATCCCTCGCATAGACTATCGATAAATAAGGTATCATTTTCAAGATTAATGTAACATCATAAATTAAGAGAGGAATTTTTTCGGGAGTCTGCCCAAAATTTTTTTTGAGTCTAGCCATTTATGCTAATTCATACCTAACGGAAATAGATAAAATGAGGCATCTTTTTAGAGTAAGGTGGTAACATCAAAAATTAAGAAAGATTTTTTTTTTAATTTGGCCCTTTAACAGCAAAAGTATCATTTCCTAAGTGTTTTTGCGTTTTTGCATCTCCTTTCAAATCTAACCGAACTTATTAAAGAGGTACCATTTTAAAGATTAAGGTCTCCCATTTGGTAAAATTATAAAGGGATTTTTCGGAAGTCAACTCGTAAAGGGCAATAGAATCAACTATCAAGGTGTCTCTTATGAGACATTTCAGAGCCTTAACGCTATATCGCAGCAGCACGAATCGGATACGAGTAAACTGTTTCCTACAGTGAGGAGCTTTCCGGATATTTTTTTCTGTTAAGTAATGTTCTGTTTTTCAATGTAAACTACAAGTTTGTCATATGTATGTTTTATGCCTCCAGGAGGATTTTTTCTAATTGTTTAGTAAGAAGTTTTGTTACGTACCCATTTCAGTTGATGAATACCGAGCGTAGTGGGTGAGCGCTAATGCTCAGAACTCGCATTGGAGAGAACGTTGGTTCGAATCCCTGTTGGGGCATCAGTATTTGGGTTTTACATGGTTTCCCAAAATCACTCCAGGCGAATGCCGGGATGCTTCCTTCAAGAGTCCCTCGTCCTTTCCCGCCTCTCATGACCTCGACGTCGACTAGGCGTAAAGCCATAAGCATAAAAAAAACCCGGTTCTTCTTAAATCCTACTGGAAACCACTAATCTCGCTGTTGATCGTATTTTATTTTCGTACGCGTCTTCTAGTAAGTTATTAATTCGTAATGTTCAGATTTCTAGAATAGCAAGTGTTTTGCCCTTACGTCACTCCTGGCGCATGACAATACCACCCAACAAAACTAATAAAATTATTCGGTATTTTCCCGCAAAACTGCCGTGGATGCCACTCTCCGTGTGTCTCACGTAATGTCTCGCTGAGACAGACTGGCAGTACGAACGTAACCAAAACATAAAACATCTCGTTTATGTTAAATACAAAGATATTTAAAGTCGATGTTGTTCGAAGCTATTCCGCTGGCGAATGACTGCGTGAGATCTGTCAAGAGCGGTCTGGTGTCTTAAGTGCATAATGCGCTGGACTTCGAAATTCGGATCTCGGTTGAATCCCGGTGGGGCCATGCATTTTAATGGGCATTTCTTTGCTCAAGTAAGTACGCTAGGACCCCCCGCTGTTCGGATTCCTTGTTAAATTGTATGTACAGCCACTATGTAGATGTCAAATCCAAATTTTCACATGCTGGCCGAAGCGAACAATTGGCAAATATCCCGGCCAAAAATGTCATACGCAATTTTTTATCTGTCAATAATAATATTCCGATATTATGTAAGCGTGCGCTTAGCGTCTAGCAATTTAAATTTGTTACAAGGAGAAACTGTTTTTCATTAATCCCTCAGCATATTCAAATCATAACTATCTACTAAATAACTGCGTAATATATAACAAAGCATTGTTACTGAACAGTGTTGAGTTTGAATGAACTAGCGCGTTGCACCACTAAACACGAAGAGCTTACAACAGAGCTTGGATCTTACAGATAGAACGCAGAATAAATATATAGATAAATTTGAAATGTTGGTTAACCTTTGCTACTATTTCGGAAGTTCTACACTAACTCCTTTCCCGTAGTTAGAGTAAGTTAGTCAGCCGCTAAATACATTCCTGTGTGCCAAAATTTTGGTTACACTTTGCAGCTTTCTAACGTTATTTGTGGAATAATTTTCCTTGTACTATTCTTTGAAAGCTTACCAACTCGAAGAGCAGAGAATATTAAATGATAACGCATCTAGTTTGGAATCGTCACCAAGTTCTGTGATTGAGTACCCGATTATTGCCACTTTGGCTACGTATTATTGAGAACAATATTGGTCAACAATTCCATTGCCTAAAGAAGGAACTCGATTTTGATAGCTCTTTATTGGCCTAGTTACGCCATTCGTGTTAGGGTTTGCGATGCGCGGCCGAGGCGTGGCTGTTTTGTTTTTATAATAGTAGACGGACGCGTCGCGGAAAGTCGATAGTGGTGGAGCTGGTTTGGTTGCGCTGCGCCGTGTCGTTCTCGCAGTCAGTACGGTTCGCGCTGCCGACCGCTGCACTTGCCAAGTGTACCCGGGTAGCTGGCGCTGTTGCCGCACTGCGCACCGCCATGGACTGGCCCGCCCATGTCACTATCGAGTTTCTGCGGCTTTACGAGATGGAGCCCGTCATCTGGGACCCGCGTCATCCGCAGAATAAGAACCGCTGCGAGGTGGGCAGGGCCTGGCGGAGGATCGAACGGGCCTTCAGTCTAGGCTGCTCCGTCGTCGAGCTCAAAAAGAAAAAGGAGTCGCTCATGTCGACGTTCCGGCCGCTGTTCTACAAAAAGAGGGCCTCGGCAGACTCCTTTAGACCAGTCTGGTTTGCTTACGACATCATGGAGAGGTTCCTCAAAGACGTGTGCCAGCCGAGGCAGGCTCCTACCTTCCCGGAGGTACGCCCCAGTAGGTACCGCGCCATCTTGTCAGAGGTGCCGCACAACCATAAGATCCTCTTCAGAACCATGCAGAGATCCTAAATACAGTGTACCGCAGCAGTTTGTCAGTGGACGCGCTTTTGACCAGGGACAGTCAATGAGAATTGTTTTTCGCCAAATTGGTGCACAGCCTTTGAATTCAGATTACGATGAACTTCACCCTCCTGAGACTGAATTTGAATATAAAGCTACATAAGACCTGCATCAGTACTCTTCATTTCGTAATTAAAAGCGTACGCTTTTGAAAAGTTGATTGCAACCACCTAATTTTGTTCCTGTCGTTAATGGTGCATGGTTTTGTGCAATATTTCGCTATAATTACGGTAATATAATGGATTTGGTCAAGTCTGTCGACCTCATCATTTGGGTGATTTATCAAACTCGCATTCAGTATCAATTCCATGTCTTGTCGCTCTAAACCTTTTCTTCTTCGACGCCGGTCTCGTGCTCTTAAAAATTTAAGGCAATTTGCACCACTTTCTTCTGCTTACCTTTCTAAGTACTTGTCGCACACGAATTCCCTACCACATTAAATTACGAATGAGCGTCCTCGTTCCGGAGTGTGAATGTTCACTAATATGTATGGTTAATATCTTAAGTCCGAACGTTGATCACGGAATAAATTTTCAAATAACAGGGAATGACTGCATAGTTATTTTGTTTCTCCCCCCCCCCCCAGTCACAGCATGTCCATGAAATATTCTGGTATTTTAAATTCCTCGCTATCTAAGGAACCTTATCAAGAGAGATGGATGGGAAATATGTTTGGCTATTATTTTTCGAACTTATGATGTTAACATTTTAACTAACATTTTGAGAAATTTTACTGTCATTATGTGTAATGGAAAAATAGAAAAATTCAAAAGTTAATTCAACAGCTTTGTTTATTTATTGTAAAGATTTAAAAAATATTTGTACTTAATAAGCACGTTGTATACATCATGGTTAGTAATTTATTTATTTAGCAATGTATTCTTTTAGGGTTTTATTTGGTGGAACTCAATTTTGGGAATATAATTGTCAGCAATTATGTCTGCTTATTTCCCCCATCTGGGAGAGATGTTAATGCCACCTGTTATGAAAGGAAATTAGTTCTTAAGGATTTCTATTTTTTTGTTCAATGGTGTTAATTGTTTTTAAGCTTGTTAATGTCAGTAAACAGTATTTTAACATGACTTCTTGTTGCTCAGGGTAATCATGCAGCTAACCTGGAGAGGCACGTTGCACGCAGCCACATCCCCGAGCACAAGCAGTTGTCAGCTATGAAGTTGGAAATTCGGAATTCTGCTTTCTGGAATGGTCTATATTACCAGCCTGCTTTCCATCTAGCACTATACATTTTCTTATCTTTATGTAAATGTCATGAAATATTGGTAACACACCAAAGCATATTGTCAGTGTGAACTGCAAATTTTAATGGTTGGTGTTTTGTAATATCCATTGAAATTCTTAAGAACTGTTTTAACTTAAGAATATACATGTTATGAAAATAACACTGGACCTTTTGTCTTGTCTTTAATTCCAAATAATCTCGGTGTGTAGAAGCATCACTCTTAATGTCAGTCAGCAATTAGATTGATCGTGTAAAGCAATACTGAAAGAAAAGTGTGTCAGTTCAGCATAACAACACTATCATTTGCCTTGGAATAATCTAAAATTTGAGATGCTGTTAACAAGTGCTATCTTTGAGGACATTTTTAAGTCAAAAGGTACTTTGTCTTGGTTAGGGTCATAGAAGGCTTATTATTAATGCATACCACACTTTACACTTACAATGGATGGAATGAAATAGACATTCACTTTGTGTAATGTGGATGTTGTATATATGTATTGCAGAATGTATGCAAAAATGGTTGTATGAAGTTTTTCTCTCTGGAGTGACGTTTTTTTTGGCCCCCTCTCCCCCCGAAAAATGAATTGAAAACCATGTAAATTCTTTGATAAGGGAGCGTGCATAAACCACATAGCTCCATTTTGGCCTCCTGCGAACCCCCTCCCCCCACATAACCCTACGTGGCTTTTGTCTCTCCCCCCCCCCACACACACACGTAGCAAGTAGCATCTTTCCCTTTTGATTCCAGAAGACATTTTGTATCGTTTTCTCTTGTCAGACTATTGTAAATTACATACGGAGATAATTGACTGAGGGAAATAAATATTCACATGGTGTTTTTAGTTCTGGTCCTCATTTTCTCATTTTAACTGTGAAAAATGTTATGAAAGGAAAGCTAAGTGGTCTGGCTCGGAAACCCCCCTCCCCCCACGAGCCCAGCGTAGCCTTCCAGCCAACCCCCCTCCCCCCTGGACCGAGCTGTGTAGTTTGTGCATGGTCCCTAAGCAACAGCATTACTTTAATTGTATAAAAGAGGCTTAATATTGTTCTTTCCCAGTCATTACCAATCTCTAATTTGGTTAAATGAAATATTGCTGCCCACTGCATATAATATGAAATTTACATTTCTGTTTTGCAGAATATATGTAAAATTGTTAAAAGTACTTGTTATTGTGTATTTTGAATCCTTTTATTGTAGAAAAATGCTTGCTTACTGTTATCTATTGTAACATCAGATTTCATTTGCTATTTCTCTTGTACCATCAGCCTGTTCCAGAAGAAACACTTAAACGTTTGTTTTGAAATACTTCCCCATCCCTTTTCCCATGATAATGTATGCTTCCTACCAATTTTATTTCTAACATATTTGTTATTAACTTTTAAGTTGATTTCTCTCTCTCCTATCCTGTTGTACCTCTTTATAGTATTTGTGAAATTTTATTTTTGCTTAAGTAAAACAATGCCTTCAACCTTCCAAATGTTAAAGCATTTTATAAAACAAGAAATCGGTGAACTGTTCTCAAGTAAAGCCTTTATGATTTAAGGTTTTAGCTGTAACGGAATTTTTTTTAACTGCTGTGTTAAGAAAATAGATTACTTAAGAAAGTTCCTCTTTTTTGTTGGTTGTGGTGGTGGTGGTTGTTGTTGTTGTTGTTGTTGTTGTTGTTGTTGTTGTTGTTGTTGTTGTTGTTGCATTGGTACTCTGTTGAGAATAGAGCTTTTAAACTCCGTAGGAATTGAATTGAGAAAAAAAAGAAAAAGTTTAAAAAATACAAAGAGAAATTTTCATTTTGTTTTAATTTGTATGCATCAGATAAGAGGTGGTTCAGGGTCAGTCGGTTCTATGTCTGCTCCACTGGCCTTAATCCTATATGTGAAGGGAAAGTGTTACTGCTGAGAAATTTGCCACTGGTTTGCCAGGACAGTGTTCTGCTGGGATGAAACTGGTGCAGGGGGAGGGGGGGGGGCAGGTAATGCGACCTTAAATCACCTGTTGAGGGTGAACAGAGTATGGATGCATTAGTGTTGATGAAAATTAAAACATACTGAATACTGCTGTATTTGTTAGCACAATGCTGTGCAGACATTGCTGTCATTTTGAAAGCCTAGCTGTGGAGCGTATAATAAACTTCAGTAGGCGTGTGGATTGTCTATCGTTTCGTCATATTGAACTTTTATGTAATATGGTCATTCATTAATAGTCCTGTGCAAGTCCTCCACAACTCAAAGGAATTGGTTCTGATATTTCAATGGGAGTGTATTAAGAATTTGAGTTTCACAATTTTTTTTCTCTTTGGAGCTAAATTACTTTTTGGGACAAATTATGCATTAATGTGGAACATTTGATTGTCTGTTTAAGATTTCAACCAAATATGTTGAGCAATTTCGTTGCAATTTAAGGACAAAACAATATTAGCTGGGATTAAGATAATATGATATGCATTCCAAATTTTGGGCAAGACCATGAGCTTTCAAATCTGAAAATCCTGGCTCATTGTGTTGATTAGTGGAGTTTTTTCACATTGTAAGGAAAATAAAATAATGTTAAAGAGATTTTTAATCTCCGACTCTGGCACCAGGTGGTGTAGCATTGTAAGAAATGTCTGATCTTAGTTTTATTCTAAGCTTATTTGAAAGCTCAAGATCTTACTTAAAATGTAAACCACCATCAAAACCTGGTTAGTATTTTTTGCATGTTGATGGAACTAGTAGACAGTCCCGTTACATTTTGTTCTAACCACACAATCCATTTTGTTTCAATTTTTCTAGTAAATAGCTGAAGTAGTAGCAGTTCCTGGTCACATTGTGATGGATGACCTGCTAGTGATGAGCATTTGGAGACTTTGTAATGTTTTTTATAAGACTAAGTGAAAATTCATAATTTTTACTGATATTTATTTTTTTTATTTGCAGTGCCTCAGCAAGCACCTCCTGGAGGAGGGGGTGGAGGTGGAATGGGACTCCAGCAGCAGGTGAAGCAAGCCTTAGGCTCACAGCAGTTACCTCAGCACAAGAAACCCCAGCAGCCGAGTGGGGCTCGCGGTGGAATGGGCATGGGTGTGGGCCAATCTAAGAGGGTGCCTAGCCCGCCCCCACATTCGGCATCTCAACCGCCTGCTGCTGAAGTGTGCCTGCGCTGGAACAGTTACCATTCCAACATGCAGGCTACATTTCCCAGCCTGCTAACTAATGAGCAGTTTGTCGACGTTACGTTGGCCTGTGAGGGACGCAGCATTAAGTGTCATAAGGTGAGTTCAAGTCACTTAGCTGCATGTTGGTTAATTAGTAAAAGGGGAGCGAATCTCAAAGCAACTTTTGCAGTGTCCTGTACCTGTAATGCCTCGGTGATGTGCGTACATTCATCTCACGTCAGAATTTTATCTTTAATAGGAACTGGATTAATAATTTTTATTTCTATAAGTTAATGTTTAGGTCCTCTGTGCCCTACCAGTGCTGGAAGTTTGTATTATAATGTACAGAATAAAATGTGTTGAGTAACTACTCCAACACTTTGTTGTTGCCAATATAGTTCAGTTTTTATTTGTTCCATCATGGTAGAGTATTATTACCTTAATTAAAAGTTCAGAAGCATATAAATTTCTTGCAGTGTTTGTGGTGAAAATGCTGCTTCAGTCTCTTCAGTTGGCTTCAGAGTGAGAATAGTGAAGGTGCAAAAAAAAAAAAAATGTATTTGTTGTGTAGTGAAAAAAATTTCGATTATTTGCATTTTAACCACAAATTCATTTCCATTTTAGTTTCCCAGATTTTATATTATAACCACTCGGTACTTGGAAATTTTTGGTACATCTCCAAATAGAAAAATGCAGGATTGATTTCAAATAATGCAAAACGTGATTTCATTTTGCTCCTTTTAATAAATATTGCTGTTTAATATTACCAACGGTGGTAAAACAGTTGGGAGAACTGAAAGCAATTGAAGGAAATGTAAGGAGGTCATAATAAAAATTTTGTGTGTTCTTATTGACCTGATGATTGTTTCTTAGGGACCGTGCACAAACTACGTGGCTCGGTCGGAGGGGGGGGGGGTGACTGGAACGCTACGCTGGGCTACGTAGGGGCAGGCGGTGGGGGGGGGGGGGGGGGGGTCCGAGCCAGGCCATGTAGCTTTCCTTTCATAACATTTTTCACAGTTAAAATGAGGAACAGAACTCGCAGCATATGAATATTTATTTCCCTCAGTTAATTATCTCCATATGTAATTTACAATAGTCTTACAAGAGAAAACGGTACAAAAGGGGAAAAAAGCTATGTGAGGGGAGTTCAGGGGATTCACAAGAGGCCAAAAAGGAGCTGCATGGTTTATGCGCGCTCCCTTACCGGCTGTGCAGTCAGCCACTTAACCTAATCTGCCCCATTCGGTAAAAGTTACCTATAACTTAATGTGGAACCACAAAGCCTCACAGCATGCTCTACACTAACAAATTAAAGATTTTCTATAAATGAGGTTCAGTTTTAAAATTGACTTGGACTGAAATTCAAACTGACACTCTTTTGATCTTTGTCTTGCGGATTAATTGGAGCCACCAGGCTGTGCATCTTAAAAAAGTGCTAACTTTTTTTTATCTTTAGGGGAAGCACTATTTGTGTGGTTGTGGGTCTGAATTGTTTGACTTCGATACAGAGCTGTGGATAGTTACGCTAAATATTCTTGTGGTCTATAATGTTAGAAGTTTTTTTAGTGGTATATTATTTAACTAAGCACGGTGAATTTAATGTAAGATTTTAGTGTAGGCTCAGAGTTCCATAGAATAAATATTTCACATAAATACTAATAAGGAAGATTACCTATGAATCCCATACAATTTTACAGTCTGTAGTCAGGGCCGGCGCTAGGATTTTGGGCGGGGGGGGGGGGGCTTGGCGAATTCATCAGTTAGGGCCCTCCCTTAGACGAAATCTGCGTCTTTTTTTTTTAATGTAAAAAGCTCTACAACTTGTTGAGTGGGGGGGAGGGGGGGCTCCTACAGCCAATGACTGGGCCCTCAGCCAGGCTGGCCCGGGTACATTTTACCGGCTAACGCTGGCCCTGTCTGTAGTTAAGTAAAATGCAATGTTTGTGTAATTTTTCGTTTGAGGAAAAGGGTATATAATCGGTGAATAGCACTCGTCAGATACAAGGAACTGCTATGGGCGTTCACATGACACTCTTCTAGGCATCCTAAGAAAATTTTCCCGTAATGATTACCTTAAAACCCACTGTGTGGTTCATCTATATAAATGACATTTTTTTATAATCTGGACCACGGTGAAAATCCCATCCTTTTGAATGACATTCACAGCCAAATCACCTTCCTTGAAGTAGACATTTTTGTGCATAATGACAATTTATACACATCTATCCAAAGCAAACCCATAAATCTACATCATCATCTTTGATAGCTGCCACCTATATCATACAAAACACAATGTGCCCTACAGCCTAGCCATCTGGTACAATCAAGAATCCTTTGTTTTACTTCAGCATCAAATCCTTATATTCCATAAATTGCCTCTGGAATTGCTGTCTTTCTATCCCAGTTCTCTGCTGACCTCTAATAACTGAAGCAGTCTTCATCATGGGTTTGACTTACATTTTACTAAAAGATCTGAGAGTCTCATTCTTAGCATTACCTTCCCACAATACTCCACATCACCTTTAACCTTATAACTAGAAAAATATATTAATGCACAAATACCAATCCTTCAGTGTTCCTAAACCACCCTATGCCTCCTTCCCTAGTGATAGACCTCATTGCAATATGTACATTACACATCCATCCATCATAACACTACAACTGGAGAAACGATTTACTCCAGAGGCCACGTAATCATCACATCCCAGCTCACCTACCTCCGTTAACAGAATTATTAAACTGTTGCCACCACAAACCAGTTAACCATCATAAAAATGGTTACAGGCGTACAGTTTATTCCCAAAATCTAGACCCTCCTGTTGCTGCCTTGTCAGTTCCCCAACTGTTTCATAGATCCACCGGAGTACACCCGGAAACATCACCTTCTGAATGCCAGAGGAGAATTTTAATTTTTTTTATGTAACTTTTATTTTAGTATTTTTTTTTTACCTGTTTTAATGTCTTGATTTATTTCTTTATTTTTTCTTTCCCACTGTCAACCTTTAAACTCATGTTTCTACTCCACCACCTTCATTCCAATCGTAATGGTTGAATGGTGTCATGTAGAGGCGTTGACCACAGGTGGCTGCAAGACCGCTCCATGATGCGTTTCTATTTTCATGGGTATCTCAAAATAGTATTTTTTTATGTTTGTGAAGGGTTTTTTGTCACTCCTAACTTCAATTTTCTATACTAGAAGTTGTACAATTATGTATAATATTATATTTGTGACCTGGAAACTGTTCTAGTTTATTACAGAAGTACATTATTTGTTTTTATTTCCCACCTTTCAGTATTTTTGTTTTATTTTATTCTCAAAGATTTTCACTACCTGCCATTTCAGTATCACTACTGATGTTAAGACTTAATTGCTTGGGCATTCTCTCCTATTAAGGGATTATCTAAAATATAGTTTTTTTTTTTTGCTTTTGCATTGTCATAACAAAACATCTGCCTTCATAAGTGAAAGAGCTTTTTCTGTTTCCCGTAATAGGCAACATTGTAGGTATGATTAATAGACTTTGCAACCTGTTAGATTACTGCTGATAAGTTCTCATTGTGAATATACGAGGGTGAGTCAAATGAAAACCTTAAATTTGTAATAATAAATTGAAATTTTGTGCCGTTATCCTGTAAGTTTTTGGTAAGCGCGCTACAAGCAGCGTGCAGAATGGCCTGTAGGTGGCAGCATAGTGCAGATGCACAAATACCGTCGCAGTATCAGTATAAAGACGGCACTTGAGACTTGCACCAGGGAAGAACAGCGTTATGTTATTCGGTTTTTGAGTAGTGAAGGTGTGAAACCCATTTAAATTGATCGAAGAATGAAGGTTCAGTACCGTGATGCATGTTTGTCACAGCAGCAAGTCTACGAATGGAGTAGGAAGTTCGCAAATGGTGTGACTTCGGTGGGAGATGCTCCTCATCCAGGTCAGGCACAACGAGTTGTGACTCCACAGAACATTGCAGCAGTTGAAGCCATAGTGATGGAAAACTGCCGAGTGACACTGAATGACATTGCAGCATGTTTAAAGATTAGTCATGGCTCAGCACAGGACATAGTGCATGATGTGCTCCAGTTTCACAAAGTTTCTGCAAGATGGGTGCCACGGCATCTGAATCCTGAAATGAGAGAAAGATGTGTTGATGCTTGTGAAGAACTTCTTCGGCACTTTGAACGAGAAGGTGATGGCTTCCTTGCAAGAATCATCACTGGGGACGAAACCTGGGTTCATTTCCACCAACCGGAAACGAAGAGAGCTAGCAAGGAATGGCGCCATTCCTCATCACCAAAACCAAAGAAGTTTCGAACAGAACCATCAGCAGGGAAGGTTATGCTGACTCTCTTTTGGGACGAAAAAGGCGTCATTTTGGAGCATTACGTGCCTGGAGGGACCATTGTCACCAGTGCATCTACACAGATCTCCTAAAAATCATCTTCGGCCTGCAATCAAATCAAAGCGACGTTGATTGCTTTCATCAGGTGTCCTTTTGCAACATGCCAATGCAAGGCCCCACACTGCCGGTACAACAGTTACAACAATCACAGACCTGCATTTTGAGTGTCTTCCTCATCCACCATACTCACCAGACCTTGCCCTAAGTGATTTCCATATGTTTGGACCAATCAAAGAAGCAATGGGAGGAAAGAAGTTCCGTTCTGATGAAGAGGTATGCCAGTGAGTGATTGCGCGGACTACCAAAATAATTTTTTTCTAAAGGAATTTATGAACTTTGTGAGCGCTGGAGGACTTGCATTTAGCGTGGGGGAGATTATGTTGAAAAGTGATACAGCTTTGTACCACTTCTGCATAATAAAAAAATATTTAAAGTTTTCATTTGACTCACCCTCGTATATATATATTGGATATGGAAATGAGCCACCACTTCCTGAGCGTGCATAAACCACGTAGCTCCATTTTGGCCTCCTGTGAACCCCCCCCCCCCCCCTCACATAGACCTACTTGGCTTTTGTCTCAACCCCCCCCTCCTCCCCACATAGCACGTACCTTTTTTTCCTCTATTGATTCCAGAAGACATTTTGTACTGTTTTCTTTTGTCAGACTATTGTAAATTACATATGGAGATAATTAACTGAGGGAAATAAATATTCGCATGCTGTTGTATGTTCTGTTCCTCATTATAACTGTGAAAAATGTTATGAAACTAAAGCTACATGGCCTGGCTCGGAACCCTTCCTCCCCACATATAGCCCAGCATAGGCTTCCAGCCAACCCCCCCTCCCCAACCCGGGCCACGTAGTTTGTGCACGTTCCTTTACTTTTAGATGATGGATGTGGGATGCAAACACACAGAAAAGACAAAAATACAACTGAATATATATAATAACAATGAGCAGGAAAATGCTTTAAGGCAATAAAACTAAGGAAGGATAGGGAAATATGACCCAACACTTAACACAAATGAAGGCAGCTGGGAACGACAAACACCAAAAAAAAAAAAACCGGAAGAAACTCACAGTATTTCGGCATAGTGTCTTATTCTTGCAAAAGTGAGGCACCAGGTGGAGCCAGACGTATACACGATGACTGCCGTGTAGTGAATGACATGGCCGGCATAGATGGTATAGGAGTGGGGGAAGCGCAAATACTAATTTGATAATCAATAATGCTAAATGTATATTTTCATTGAAAGTGGGAGATCAACATAATAACCGAGTGACGACATACACATAAATCGTATTTTGAAAAACTTTAAGTACGAAAAATAAAATATAAGCATTATAAATATTAATGATAATAAGTGCTGGCTCTGGTGGAATGGATTTATTGGAGATTGAGGCCTGGAGGTTGTCTGGTGTCCAGGATATTCTGGTAGGCTAGTTCCAACCTAGCACTTATTACTACTATTTATATTGCTTATCAAAATGATTTATAGGTATATCGCCACTCAGTTATGTTGGTCTCCCACTTGCAGTGATGATAATTTACCTTCAGCATTATCGATTTAGTATTTGCGCTTTCCCCCTCTACTATACTACCATCTATACTGGCCATGCCATTCACACAGACGGCTGTCGTGTGCATGTCTGGCTCCGCTTAGTGTCTCACGTTTAGCAAGAATAAGCCTAACCTCCGAAATATTGTGCATTTCTTGTGTTTGTTCTTTTTTGTGTTCATCATTCCCAGCCGCCCTCATCAGGTGTCATTGGGTTTATTTCTCTATCCTCCCATAGTTTTATTGCCTTGAAGCATTTTCCTGCTCATAGTTAGGATATTTATATTTCTCGGTAAACCTTCTATGGTGGGAATTTTACTGGCATAAGAGTGTAAAAATTTGGTATCCTATATTGAAAGAGAACCAAATTAATTTTTAAAATGAGTTGTTTTTTTTTTACTTTGCTTAGTCGAGCATATTTAGTACTTAACTGAATACACTGCATTAGCTTTGTATAAAATAAGACTAGCTGTGCCCGCGACTTCGTCCGCGTGGAATAGTTATTTCGGGCATCATATTTATTTTTGCAAACAACCTCCTCAGCTTTATAAATTATAGCAGTTACCCACGACTTTGTCCGCGTCAATTTCTGTTATTATTTTAGACAATTTTTTGCAAATTTAGTTTTTAAGTTTTTAAAAGAACATAAGTATTTTAAAGTACTTCTGCGTAAATTATATTTTTATTTTCTTGTGGCAGACGAACATATTGGTTTTTTCGACAACCCGATCTTGACAACGCGACATATAGTTGGCCGTGTGAAAAGCAGTCTTGACGTAAATCGATTCCTACGTGTTTAAATGTTTGCCCCTGTGATTTATTAATTGTAACGGCGAAAGATAGCTTAACGGGAAATTGAATTCTTTTAAAATTAAAAGGTAAAACATTTGGAATCATTGGGATGCGAGGTATAAGCACTGTTTGACCAACTGCTGGACCAGTCAAAACTATTGCAACGATCACGTTATTGCGTAGAAATTTAATTTGAAGTCGGGTTCCGTTACATAAATTTGGTGGTTTGAGATTTCTAAGTAAAATTATTGGGGCTTCTATTTTTAACTTGAGGGATTATGGGGGAAGGCCACTTGGGTTCAAAGAATTAAGAAACTCTTGTGGGTAATGTACCGCATCTTCTTGATCCATTAAGTTATCAATAGATGTGTAGGTAACTATGTCTCCTGGAAGATTACTTAAAATTAGGTCGTTAATTTCGTCCACGCTACTGTTTCTCGCCGCCAATCCATTGATGATCTTTATTTTCTATTTCACTGATTTCAGGGTAAACTTTCGATATTAAGTCCTCAATGTTACTTACTCTTTCTCCTAAATCGCGATCAATTTCAATTTTATTTTCAAAATGAGGTACTTTCCCGTCTCCTATTAAAAGTAACTTTGAAGGAAAAGTTATACTACCTCCCCCCAAATGTGCTCTCATATTTGTAGTTAATTTTAAACTGTTAACAAACTTCCATAATGGGGAAATTTTAAGGCAAGACTACAATGTCTGCTCTAGTTCCCCTTACTATTACTGGTAAAGTTTGTCGAAAGTCCCCAGCAAACATAACAGTAATCCCACCCATGATTTTATCACAGCTTCTAATATCTCTAAGAGTCCTATCTAGAGCCTCCACATGAGCTCTATGGATCATGGTACATTCGTCCCAGATTATTAAACTGACATCTTGTAAAACTTTTCCCAAAGGACCATTTTTACGTATAGAGCACACGCTATCTTTCTGTAAAGAAACAGTTAGGGGCAGTTTAAAAGTGGAATGAGCTGTGCGTCCACCTGCTAATAAAGTTGCAGCGATACCTGACGTCTCTACTGCCAAAGCTAGCTTAATCTTAAAAGATAGACATATACTGTCGCGGACATTTTTTTAGATCATTTCAAGAGGAATAATCCTTTCCTTTTGGTATCTTGAACCGTTTTCGCAGCGCACGCAACAGAAGCCCTCAAAGATGAAAATTTTCCCTGTTTTTTCCACATTTTCCATTGTTTCTTCGCTCCTATTAGTCGCAGCGTGATGTTATATAGCTTAAAGCCTTCCTCGATAAATGGTCTATTCAACACAAAAAGAATTTTTCAATTCGAACCAGTAGTTCCTGAGATTAGCACGTTCAAACAAACAAACAAACAAACAAACAAACTCTTCAGCTTTATTATATTAGTATAGATTTGATTTTCATTATTGACTAATCATGGAAGTTTATGGCACCTTTTCCAGAATTTCTGCATGTGATTTACTGAAATATTTATGTGCCAAAAAATTAAAATACTTACAGTAATCTGATCTCTTCAGGTTATCCTGTCAGCATGCAGTGCCTATTTTGAAGATTTGTTAAGTGCCAACCCGTGCCAGCATCCTATTGTGTTAATGAAGGACTTGCGATACTGGGAAGTGCAGGCTCTCGTGGATTTCATGTATCGAGGGGAGGTGAATGTTGCACAGGACAAGTTGCCTTCCCTCTTGGCTGCTGCAGAGGCCCTCCAGATTAAAGGTATTGTAATATTGTCACTGATAGTTTATCACAACTAATAAAATCACTTGAATTATCTCGTTTAGTTTATGGAGCTTCCACAGACATTCAGTGAAAATAATCCTTTTAAAAGATCATTGTTATTCAAAGTGAATTATCGGGAACATGTTCATAAAGGCAGATTTACATGGTTCACTCATCATTCTGGATGAATCGCTCGCAGTGAAGGTGAATTCACTTTTTGTTTAATGTATCGTTACATAAACCATTCAGTTCAAGATAGCAGCCAAAATGACATTTAAAGATTACCTTCGAATGTATGAATCAGAATTTGAAGATTTTTATCAAAACTACCTCCACTCATTAAAAAATGTTATTCTACTAGTAGAGAAAACGTTTTACAGACAAATTGAAGCTACAAATTACACTCGTGTTTCTTGCAACTGATAACTGCAACACTTGGGGCTGGATATCCTGTGCCTAGATGCACAATGTATACCACTTTTTTATTAATTCTCAAGAATACATGATTCAGATTGTTTTAATTTTCTGCTTGATGTCTTCTATTGTCAGAAGTGGGAGATTCAATTATTTAACTATGTTTTTCATAGTTCTATCCCTTATGTTTTTATATTTGTAACTTTCACAATTTGACTTTCAATAAACACTCGTTACAATATTAAATGTAAAAAAGTTTATTCTTCTTTTTATTAAAAACCATTTTGTGTTCAAAACAAGTCAGAAACAAAGAAGTGCGGTGGATCCAGGAGGTGGTTTCACTTTGATGGTTTGATTGTTTACATGGATCACTCTTGACAATTCATACCAGTGAAACACCAAAAGTGAACAGAAAGTTGAACCCGAGCCAACTTCTTTCATCTTTGGAGTTTCATCTCAATCCAAGTCATCTGGAGTGATTATGAAAAGTGAACCATGTAAACCCGCCTTAAGGTGATTTGCAGAATTAAGGGAAAGAATGTAATTGTTATTTAGATTGGGTTTTAATGTAACTGAACAATGCAGTACATTAATTTTTATAGTTTGCACATAGTTTGTGGAAAAATTATTGTACTCAAAATACCATTAGTGTTGCGTTCTTGAATCCAGTCATTAACTGATAAAAACTAACCGGATGATGGTCTATAGTACATGGGGGGGGGGGATCATTTGAAAAATTTTCTTTGAAAATAAGTAAGTTATGAATTAATGATAATTAATGAATGTTATTGTAACAACAAAAGCCAGTTCTTTGTACCTTAATTGGAAGATCTTGCCTTTGGAGACGTGGTTTCAGTAGTATAGTGCCACTTGCATATCACCCTTGCACATTGACAGTTTTACATAAGTCTTTTCATGGTGGTCTCATCTCCTGTTTTGTTGATCAGAATTGGCCACCACACTCTTTGCTATTAACAAATATGGATTTTTTCCAGTAAGGGTTTCTAATGTTCAGTTTTATGCCAGAAAGCCTAGGCCCACCCAGACATTAAAGACTGAAAATGAGTGCTGTATCAAATACCACGGTATTTTTTGCTAGACATTTATCAAATTTTTCCAGAAGAGTAAGTGTGCCACTAAACCCATTGCAGACATTTACCTGATGCATTGTTCCATACATATTTCCCAAATGTGTGCATTATAAGTTAATAAAGACCTTAGTCCTTTGTTACAGAAAACCATGTTTTATTTAATATTCAAATCCCGCTCTCTTATTGTAACAGCATAAATAATAAAAGGCAAGTTTGGTCATGTCTGTGATGCATTGGCTGTATTTCTTTTTTGGGCCGATTATGGCTGGAGATATTTTTTCTCTCTATCCAGAATTGTTGCGGCTATAGCACGGTAAGGAGGAAATTTTTTTGTGTGTTAGTACTGGTTTACTATCTTTTGCCTTTACTATTCCAGGCCAATCCTCATGCAAAAAAGAGGGTATTTCTTGACGTAACTCCAATGCAGGGGATAAGACGTTTCCACTTGAAAACCATCATCTGCGGTAGTATGTCGAGGTCGTGTGTTCAGCTCCTTTGTCAATACATAATTTTTGGATCAATCTATCTTTCAGTGGCCTGTTTTTATGTATTTTACTGTGACTGACACATTCTAATATCAAGTTGAATTGTGAACTCTTTGGAGTTTGATTCAAGTGTTTCCCTACAAATGATGCAATGAGTCCATATAGCACGGGGGTCCCCAAACTTTTTACCCCGTCGACCCATTGATACTATATTTGCATTCTTATTGACCCCCACAAGTATTTAATAAAAACATTAAACCATAATTGGCATTTCTGATGCTAAGCAACAAGCAGGCCTGCATAACAACTAAACGAAATAATTTTTAAAATCCACCGAAGAAAATTAACAGAAAAACGAGATACTTTACACTATTATTATAATCTCAAAAAATAGGATCAAAACTATGGATAGATGGAATAAATTTCTAATAAAGACCTGCCAAAAAGAACAGATGGTTGTTGTACTGTTTTAACTAGTCACATAGCGATGGATCCACCTTCCTAAGGCACTCTTCAACTCTCAATACTGTAACTATCACCTCTGGACAACCACCTTACCTCAGTGAGCAAAAGTAATTGGTTGAAAGTTTCATCATTTACTTCACATGACTTCACCCCAGACGAGAATTGAGAGGATGAGCTTTACTTTTATTTATTGACCTGACTTTTAGTAGAACATTCCTATTTTTTCCTGTACAGTTTAATTGATCGTTTTTAGTATTAATCGACCCCTCTGTATTAATCGACCCCCGGGAGATCTCTTATCGACCCCAAGGGGTCGGTATCGACCACTTTGGAGACCCCTGATATAGCATGTGGTGCTTTGCTGCTAATAAGTGCGGCCACACATTGATCGAGCACCATCATTACATACACTGTCACACTTTACCCAATCCAAGTCATTTTCTGTTATAAACTTCTCAAGCATCTTAAACAAATCTGGAGCCTTTGTTTTCAATGATACGTTTGCAGAACAGATCTTCAACGATATTATCATCTTCCAAAAAGCTTAAACCAATAAGGTGAGCTTGTTTGTCAGCGGCCTCATCAAATTGCAGTCTAAATTCCTTGCTTACATGTTCTCAATTGATTATCGAGATCGTCGGCCATATGTGGATACTACGTCTAATAGTATTGTCATATGGAGGTACTTCTGAAATATGTTTTCTCGCCTGTGCTCCCACCATAATATTAAGTGTCGAGCAGCCGGACGAATAAGCTCTTCTACGATGGTGTGAGGGTTTCTGCACTCCACCACTCTGTTTTCAACCTTGAAAGATGCTAGCAGAGTGTTGCTAGTTACAGAAGATAGTCAGTTGAACATTTTTTTCAACTTCCTGCTAAAAAAAAATCGAAATTTTTCGACCTTTACATTTTGTGATCGAATTTTTACATAAACACAGTGACAGACTTTAAGCAAAGCAAAAGACCACCTCTCGCATGCGTATATGTTGGGCCTCTGTTTACTCCTCAGGGTGCTGTGGTGCACAATTTGGGAACTCCAGACTATACAATACTTCAATAATAAATCTTGTTCATGTTAGAGATGAGAAATATGCCAAGTAGATCAGATGTTTACATAGAAACCTACCACAAAATCATGTGGTAAGTATTGATGGCTACAGATATGATCCCCTTGCCATTAAAGAAAGAAAAGTATTTAAGTCTACATCTTAGTTATTAAGATGCTCGGATGTTTCAGATGTTTTCGGTATGCCTTTTGTCCATAGTGCCTTTTTAGCAAGCTAAGAATGAATGTTAGCTGTTAAGCTTCGTGTAATATATTACATTGTGTATAACGATTTAAATGTTTTACCTTAGCAAACTAAACATAGTAATTGGATAATGGAAACAAAGAAGCTGCCGTGAACCACTGAAAATAAGATAGGATGGGGAAAGATAGATACCCGTCACTTACCACAATGAAGGCAGGGGGGCGAGATGAACACGTAAAAACACACAAAAAAACCATATATTTCGACATGAGTCTTAATCATGTGAGAGGCGAGACATGTGGCAGGGCGAAAGATGTGGTCACATCCCAACCTGCCACATAAAAAAATTATAAACATAAAGTAAGGTATTTATTTTGTTTAGAGATGTAACAGAGGTGACATTATGGAAACACAAACGGATGCAGATGTTATATTTGTTTTTTAACCCTAGTAGAAATGGAAGCAGAAGTATTATGATATTTACTGTAACATCTTCATTTGGTGTATAATTACTCACATTTAATAAGAGCCAAGGGAAATCATTTATTTTATTAATCAAATCTGATCAGTCAGTAACCGACTTGTAAGTAGTAGTAGTAATAATAATAATAAAATAATAATAGTTTTCTTATTGATGTAATATTCGAAAGTCAAAAGTGGCACATTATATTTTAAAAACAAAAGCTTAGTGACCTTGTCTCCTTTTGAATTTCTTCTGTTTTCATCGTAAATTAAGGCTGCTCTGCTGAACAATTGTTCACTAGCAACACTGCTAGGTGGAGCTGCCAAAAACTTGCAGGCTAATGATAAAAAACATTAAATATTTGTGAGCATTCATTTGCCAAGACTTAAGATCTTTTAATCGAAGTCTTTTTCTTTGTTAGTCTTGTAACACTTGTTTTGCCTTGTTAATAGATTCTAAATGGTAGTATGGATTATCTTCTCCCATATCATTGGGTTTAAAATAGATTCTAATATCACCAATTAATGTTTGTTGTGGAAATATGTTACTTGTTGAAGGCTGAGATTCATTTACATTGGGTCAGAAGGTCAGCATTCATCAATCACTTTTTTTTAAAGTCACAATTCGAGTTAATTGGATTTCAACCTTCTGTTTGATAATCTCATCAAAAAATTTCTTCCTGTATCGTAGATCCAAATATGTAGAAAAGTGCATAAAATTGTTTCGCTAAAACTAGTAAGTCTGGAGTTTAGGTGGTCTGAAATTTTTTGTTACTCTTTTGAAGTTAATTTGAAGATTCAGGTTTTACATCCTCCATTTGCAAAGCACAAAAAATAAACTGTACAGGTGACACAATGGATAAAATAATTCCTTTAACTGCTGAACTCCCTGGTGAATTCCTCGAACGGACTGAATATTTTTTCATACTTTTCAACATTTACTCAATGATCCTTAGTGACCGTTGCAATGTTTTATTGGCTCAGGTACAAAACAACTGAATCTTGTAAAATTTCATAAAATGTTCCACCTGGGGACGATAAGAACAAGAATAATGAGGAGGATAGTACTAATTAATGGTTGCATGCATTCCTTAGTGGGCTAAATGATAAAAAAATAATAATTACATTAGGAAGGACATGGATTGGATTACTCACCAAGTAAAGTCTTATATTGCAGATACTGCAGGGCTATTTAGTTTTTTCATTTGTATTTTTTGCAATTTTTGCTGGGCTATTTAAGAATGATTCAACCACTTGCAATTCTCTTTATTTTCATTATCAATTGCTCTAATCATTCCTGTAACAGTTTTTATGCTGCATTGCAATTCTCATATGCTGCGATCAAAATCTCAAATGTCTGACAACAGCAATGCTTTAATCGTATTAGAAGCTCGATCATCACGATGATCTGCATCAGTTTTCATGCCCCTTCTTGGAAAGAAGATTGGAATTTACAAGAAATAATTTCTTCTGTTTGTCATCCTTCTATAACTTTACATTTCAAAATGATTGTCATTTTCCAAAAATCAGTTGTGATCCATTGAGTGGTCCAAGTAAGTAAAGAAATGCCAGAACTCATTTCATCAACAGCAGATATTACTTGTAAAGGAATTTTTTTTTTCGAAATTGCCTACTTTTTAATTTTATTTGCTACTAGCTTGTACAAATCATCACATACAAGTTGTGTGGAAAACTGTCATTTTGATTTATATCGAGCCAGAGCAGCACTTAATTACTTCATTGAATCCTATTCCACTACAAAATTAAATGCTAATTCATTTAAGACTATCATTTCACCACTGAAACGATCCATTTCTTTTTTGATGTGGCGAGTCCCAAAACATATTTCGTGTGAATCTTTTTCGCTTCAATTAATGTACTAGACTGATCTTGATTTCTTCTTCAGACTGCAGCTTAAGATCTGCATTTAGGTTTTTCAAACTCTTTAAACCGTTCTGGATGAATCTATTTCAAATGACTTTATAAAGGGCATTGTTTGCGAGGATATCCTTCTTCACATTGTGTACACTTTGCCGCAGATTTTTTAACGTGGAAAATCTCCAGGTTTGACTGTTTATTTCATTTTCAGTCAAACTACTGTACACACTAGTGTATACCAAAACACACAATTATAGATGTGCTACACAATATGTGAAACAAACATAAAACAATAAAGTCACAGCACCAACAGTTGGCCTATTGTTGGCACTCACTCGATTGAAGTTAGCTCAAACAGCACCGCAGCACCCAATGATACTGATTCAGCTTAGTTTGATTTAGGGTACTTCTAGCTTCCGCTAAACTTCTTTTACAAAAGATGCAGAAGCAGAAATGGAAGCAGAAGTCTCAAGCTTGCAGAACTTCCACACTTCCGGAAGTGGAGCTCGGTTACATTCCTACCCAGCAGAGTTCCCGGCGTTGCTGGGTTTAATTGGCGTTGATCAACCCGTACACTGTTTTTATTCACGCAATGAGTAACATGTACCAAGTTTCATACAATTTTTTGCCATCAATTTCCGGGATTAAAGCATACCTAGATTCACCCGCACCCTACCAAGAAAGGTGTGGATTTAATTTGATTTACCTGTTACACTATTTTTTATTAGTATGAACAGATTCATATTTACCAAGCTTCATTGATTTCTACCGGCCATTTCCGGTACTAAACTAAACCAGGATTTAGCAGCACAGTTCTAAGAATGGGGTGGTTTGGACTCTTTGATACAGAATGTCAGCTTTCATTTTAGTCCAGGTTACATTTCAACCTAATAACATTTGCTAACGTTGCTGCTCGAAAATCAAAACATTACATACCAAATACTTAAAAATGTATCTGGAATGTCTTTATTCCAGCATCATGCAAAAAATACATACTTTGAATGGATTTTCAGAATTTGAAAGTTTGAGTTCAAAATTAAAATTTTACCTACGGTATGTCTTAAGTCGTTTACTTTACGAAAAATCAAGCTTTATCTGAAAACTGCTGAATCGATTTTGACAGTGTTCTCGTAGCATCAAACATTAGATGTGTTTCATTGTGCTGACTCATCTGCCAGTGGAGCTAAAAAAAATTCTCATTATGCTACTTCATCTTGTACTGTAGCTCAAAATCTATTCCATACCTGTACAGTTGAATATCAGGTATTCAAAGTTGTGTATAAAGTATCCAGTAATAAGCGAGATATGAAAAAAGAAATTCTTTACTTTCGATTTATTTCAGGGAGTTACAGACTGTAGCGCCATGGTTATCACAGAAACTGGATTACTAAACAACGCAATAAATTATAAAATGAATAAAAGCTGCTTTGTTGTACTAAACTGTTTTTAATTGCAACACTAAAGGCTTAATAAAACGTTCTATTTATATAAAAAACCATCAGCGTACACATAAATTATTATGAACAGAATGACTACTTTTGCTCCAAACGCCAGATATTTTTGTCCGACATTTGATATATCGAGAACTTAAATAGATTATAATTCGATTGAAAGCTATATTAGGTATGTCAGAAGCTCACGTGTGTAGTGCAGAATGTAATACGAAAACGTTCAGTTTTCCTAAACCGTATATGATAGCCAGAGACATTATAGAGATTGTGATCAAAGAAAATCTGTTTTTTCGTCATTAATTTCTTGCATTCAATACGGACATATACGGCGTTTAATAACTGAATATCTCGAATTTAAGGAAAGAATATTTCAAGTTTTGTTTAGTGTGGAATATGCAAAATAATTATTATTGTAAATTGCTTTTATCACGTTCATTGAAGGCCATGGTCAGAGAGATATTGCAGTTGTCTTTTGTGCCGACTGCGGAGCATGCAACATCTAGTGATTCAAACTTTGGTATTTGTCGTCATAAGTTCATAATTTCATTTAAATCTCCGTAATGTTGAAATATAAGACACACCAAACAACTGAATTGAGATTCTAAGCTTTATAACGGTGAAATCCCCATCTAAATTTGCTCAGTAGTTACAGAGTTTATACTTTGCAAAAATATCCGGTTTTCGTTTTATAGATATAGATTTCATTTTATTCTACATGATACTTATTATTATTAGCTAATTCTCCCAATAAATGGAAGACATTAAGCAAATGACCCAATAAAGATTTTTTTAGTCCTTCTTCCAATAGGCTTTCATTCTTTCCGAAAAAGCTTGTTTGCGTTCTTCCGACCACTTTGGTCTGTATTGTTTGTTTAGGTTGTTCAGTTATAACTTCCCATTTGTCTACTTTGTGTCTGGAGATCTCTCTTTCTAAGATGTCTGCTGCTCCTATGTTTGCACTTTTAAGATCCTTCCGAATTTCATTCAGCCAAGGTGCTGGATTTTTAAGTGAAGTTTATAACAAGGCTATATTATTCTATTCAACCTTACCAGGCAAGCCGTGTTATAAACTGCCGATCATTCCTTTTTATTTAATTCGGCAGTTGTTGCATATTAATGTAATGCATTAAAGTGAAATTAATATTTGCTAAACCAAGAAAAACCACACTTATATAGAACACCATCAACATGAGACATTTATTCAAACTCATATATCCAAAAAAATAACACAACCTCTCGTAAACTTAACACACTCCTTGCTTGCTTTTGTCTTACTCCGATTACCTCTCTCATACCAGAGACAATATTGCTTATATTACTCTTTGGCAGCGCCCGCTGACCAAAGATAATTGTCACTTAATGTCAACACTTAGAATCCAGTCTTAGCGTATATGCTACAAGTTACATAATCTATTATCTTTTTTTGTCAATCGATTTTCTAGTATCTTCTTAAAGTGACACAAGAATTTCATTCGCCTTTTCTCGTTACCAATTTCAATGTTTGAAAACTTTTTTGTTGTTTTTATTGATTGTAGTCTGTAACCATCTTTAGTGAGTCTTGCTCCTAGAAGTTTTCTAATGATTTTTCTCTCTACCTTTTTTATTTCTTCAAGGTCACGTCTTCTGTTATGTGTAAACGTTTCACTTGCATAAAGGACTGTTGGTTTTACGATTGTGTTGTAGTGCCGAATTTTGGTCTGTCATTTTGCACTAACCCTGATGCTTTTTTTTAGTTTTTGGCGGCGATGTTGCTGAGAGATTTTCTCATGGCCTGTCAGTTCGATGAATTCTCCAAGGTATTTAAAGTATTGGACTTTGTTGATTTTACCGTATTTCGTTCTCAAACTTGCTGTTTCTGTCTTTGAATTGAGTCGTATGCCTTTTTGAAATCCACAAATGTGCATACTAGGATCATCTGGATTTTTTTTTCGGTTTGCCAAATGTTTTGGATATTTTGTGCAATATCCTTGAGTGAATTTGGACCTAAATTTTTTAAAAGTTTGGCTACAATTCTATATTCTCCAGACGTTTTGTTATTTTTAAGTTTCTTTATACGTGCATAAATTTCTTGTGTTGGTGGTGATGAGTTCTCTGTTAGTTATTTCAGATTTTATTTTTAGGAACCTCTTTTTGGGTTGTTTAAGAACTGTGAAAAATAAGTGGCCAGCTCTTAGCAGTTTTCTTTATTTGTCTGGATAAGTTTAACATTTTGTTTTCTAAAATGTAGGTACTGTGTTGAGTACACTTTGATTTGGTTCGGGAAGCTCTTGTAGAAATCATGTATATTGTAATTTTTGAAGTTGTCTTCGGTTGTCTGTAGTTAGTCATTGACATATTTTCATTTGTTTTGTCTTAAAATCGTGGATGTTTGTTTGCGAACTTCGAGAAATTTGCTGTGTGTTTCTTCAGATTTGTTGCTATTGTAATTTTGAAATGCCTTTTTTTGTTTTCTCTTTCTTTCTTCTAGTGCAGTCTCACATTCTTGATTCCACCAAAGGTTCTTTGGTTTTGTGTGAAGAGGTATTAATTCTTTCGCGGTTTTGATTATTTTAGTCAAATTTCAGCCAGTCTTCCGCGGGTTCTTCTTCCCATTTTTCTTTGATGTATTATTATTTTTAAAACTTTTTTATACAACATTTATTAGAACCAGTTCACAACGTAAACAATTTTGTCTGTACATAAATTTATTAAATAATAAGAGAATTTTACATGCTAACGTAGGTTACCACTAAACGCACAAATATACCTGATATGACCAAGTATGAGATAAAAGTATATAATAAATAAAACAATTAATAATTGTTTTTGAAATTTTACTTTCCTTTCAAATGTTTCATTATTTTTGACCAGTATTTTTAGCTAGTGTACTCCACTGTTAATTTTTACTCCTATAGAATTGCATGTTTTATAAAATCACACTAAAATGCATTGTATTGCAGGTTTGGCTGGCCCAGCATCAACATCATCATCTCACGATGAAGATTCATTGCCATCTGCTTTGGCTTCCTCCATTGAAGACTATTTGGATGAACAAGTTCCATCACCTATAACTGAGAGGCGAATGAGAAAACGCCGTATGATGAGTGCTGTGCAGCCCACTCCACCACAACAGCAGCAACACCAACATCACCAACAGCAGCAGTTACATCAACAGCAGCAGTCACACCAACCTCTCAGGGTAAGAGTCAGAAAGGTTGACTAATATAAATATTTTTATCATATAAGAGAGATGAGATTTATTTTAAAGTTGTATTGTTAACACTTCCGATTGTCAAAACTGGGATTTTAACTTAAGTAATTTTGCAAATGATAATATTTTAAAATAACTGAAGATTAATTAATATCAATTTATTGTAATTATGTCTTCAGACACATTATTGTCATGGAAAAAATACAAATATGAAAATTCATTATGAAATATCTGTTTAAAGTGCACAAATAATTCAACTGATGCTTTACACTTTTTTAAGCTACATTTGTTTTCAGTCATAGTAGTGTGAAACTAGCTTTTGCCCAAACTCCATCTCAATGTTCCAGATAACCTGTACATTCATTGTAAATTATAGATGAATGGAATTCTAAGATAAGTGTAAAAACTGAACAGGATTTGAGTGCAGGATACCAATGCCCTCATATGTTGTGAATTTTCATCATTAATTTTCTGACATAGAAATTAATAAGGTCAAAAACATCACTATTTAAATTATGTATTGGACTTTATATTAGAGTGTGGTAGACGTTCCAACTGCAAGGAGTCTAGTATCAAGCAGTAAATGATACATAAGGTACAAGTGAATTTGTTCAGTTTGAATGTGACTGCAGCAATATCACTGTGTGCAGTTAGATTGGAATCTGTTAGTTGGTTTTTGCATGACATGTGCAGACAAAAAAATATTGTTAATGTGGAGAAGTTTGCTTTCGTATTCAAACATTTATGGTTTTATGTTTGTTGTCAGTAGTGTACATTGCAATTACTGTTTGAAGTACATATTGTGTACAAACCATGTTTTTAATGTTTTTCGATATAAATTTTTTTCTTTAAATTGGCTGTAGTTTTCTGCTAATTTTGAAAGTAGTGTTGGGTTTTTGTCCTTGTAAAACAAGTTTTGAAAATGGCAGTATTAGTTGAGGCATAGTGTTTTTCCTTTTTTTTTTGTAGGAAACGTTTATCCATCAGCTTAAAAACAAGATTAAAAAAAGTAATTGTACTGTTAAAGGCATATTTATATTTATTAAAAATGTAACAGGAGTACAAAAAGTATCAACAGTATCGGTTAAAAACATGTGACACTCGGGCTGCTAAGAGCCATTTATCAAAGTGTACAGGATTAAGGGCGTAGGTCGAAATTTTTTTTGTTTTCATATTTATCACTGTACTGTAGTGCTTATTTTACTTTATTTCCTTCCATATCTTCAATAAATATATGTTTTACTAGAAGAATTTTAAATAGTGTGAGAAATACGGTTGCTTGTTTGTATTTACTATGGATCGTTTATTTTTTTTTGGGGGGGGGGGAATATTGTTAGCATATACATGATTATTGAAAGAAGAGCAGATTTTGCATTTTTATTTCTCACAAACTATAAAAGATACAAATACGTGCCACACATTAGTGGATAGTGGAAGGTTCAAAATGTGTAACTCTTGTGTATTACTTGTTGTTTCTTACTGTTCTGTTTACGTGGAAATTGAGACTCCACAGTTGATGTGTAACGTGCATTCTGCTGCAAGTTCAATAAAGTGCCATATTGTCGTAACGGATAATATCATTGGCATAAGAAATTCGTAGAAGATGGCTCCATATGCAAAGGGAAAAGCACTGGTTGTCCTTGAAAGTGTGAGCAAGAAATGAATTGCTGTTTTAACGTTTGTTGCGCAACAAATGGTGCTCATGTTCAAGGTATAGAATGAAACATTGAAACTTCACCCATGCAGTGGAAAAAGTAATTATCTCTTGTTATAGTTTGTGAGAAGTCAAAATGCAAAATCTCCTCCTTTTTTAATAACATTGTTTTTACTAGAAGTCATCATTGTGGCTGTGTGTTAAAGTGCTACCAACAGGTAGAGGTTCAAACCCCGATCCCTTTTGTACTGGTTGTCCTTACCTCGCAACCACTGATGCAGATGTTTGGTGGGTGATATCCACGAATGCAGATGTTTTGGGGAAGCAGATGCCGATGTGTAAAAATAAGTTTATATTATTTAATATTTTATCAAAAATAAACCTAAAATCACAAGTATATTTTTATCACAACTTCTACATTTTGCATAAGCAAAGTCTTTTTCCGTCTAATACTGTCATATCTTTTGCCTTATGTGTCAACAACAAATGTTGGCGATTTAACAAATTAATTAAATGATTTACACAATTATTTACATAACTATGCACGTGTTAACAAAAAAATCTGTCATGTGAACTTTTCGGCTCGACTAATTGAAGTGTGCAGCACAAGATCACGCCACCTAACATCTCTGTGCCTGCCACCCGCCTTTCCACCGCTCTAGCGACCCATTCGCTGCCCAGTTTGTAGGACCTACGATGATCCGATTTTCTGATGTAGGACTCTTGGTAGGCCGTGAAAGGGACTGCAGAACTACATGTAGCATGTGTTGGATGTGGTTGGATTACATAACCACCAACATGAGCTCCTGCTCTCCAACTATCAATGGCGTTTGATCTTGATTGGAGGAAACATCCTACTAGAGTGTGATAAGGATACTGGTGCGCCGCTAGAAAATATGAGTGGAAAGGACTGCTTGGATCAGTTCTAGTAGTGCACATCCTGCGGTAGTTTTGCACGGTGTCCTGCAAGTTGGTCTGTGAATAGGCCACTTTACATTATAAGCAAGTTCAAACTTGTAAATTCGTTCTTAGGTAACAACACAGTTCTGTTCATTGTTACTTGTAGTAAAGTATCGTAACAAATTACGGTTTTGTTAGCTAAGTGATGATGGGGAGATTCTTGTACAAAGATAGAGGAAATATATACTGCAATGTAAACAAAACATGCTCTGTGCTTTTGCATTAAAAGTTTGCGGTTGCAGTTTTCCATTACATCCCTGGATGGAACCTTGCTTTGAATTTTATCATAGCCTCTGGAAGAGGATTTTCTGAACGACCCACAAAAGTGGAAGAATTATATTTATCAGAAGATAGAGATGGATATTGTGTGAAATGATTTCTTGCTTTAAAAAGTGAGATACTTTTGTTAAGGACAGTATGTATCTTTTAATGTTCGTGAATAAGCCAGAAACCTTTCTTCAGAAGTGAAACCAAATAACACTTAATGTACTGTTTACCAGGATCTAGCCAGTTCCCTCAGTTATGTTGTAAGTCTAGTAGTTCAGAAAATCTAATTTTACATTCTGACAATAAGTATGTTTTAATTTTCTCTTTCTATTGTACAGCACCAGCAGCAACATCACCAGCAGCCAACTTCAATGCCTTCTCCAAGACAGGTCCAAATTCAGCCTTCAGCCACAATGATACGGAGTCGGCAGCAGCAGCATCAGCAATCTGTTCGTAACTCTGCACCCATTCCTTCCACCTCAACTTACCGCCCAGAACCAGAGGTACCACCACCAAGGAAGCAGCGCCGCTCTGAGCCTCCTCCACCTGTGGTAAGTGGAATACGCGTAAGAGCACTGTTGCTATTAGGGAGCGGCCATGAACTACGTGGTTTGGTCGTGGGGGGAGTGGGCTTGAAGCTACACTGGGCTATGTGAGGGGGGAAGAGAATTTGAGCCAGGCCATGTAGCTTTTTGTTCATCTTATTTGTCGCAGTTAAAATGAGGAACAGAACACAGTATGTGAATATTTATTTCCATCAGTTAATTATCTCCGTATGTAATTTATGATAGTCTGATAACAGAAAAAAGTACAAAATGTCTTCTAGAATCAATAGAGAAAGCTACGTGGGGGGAAGGGTAGAGAGTTCCCAGGAGGCCAAAATGGAGCTACGTGGTTTATGGACGCTCCATTAGTATCTTCTTATGACAATATGACAATTAAGTTTTGCATATCCTTCATTCAGATGGCTATCCCCTCATAACCTGCTTCAAGTTGTACCATTTTAATTAAAAACACACACACTTGGTTTGGAGTGACTTTTGTGGTAGATTCTTGGCTCTGAAAGTTTTTTTAACACTAAGGAATTGTACATTGAAATTTTGAACTAAAATGAATCTTTTAAGGTTTTTTTTTTTTTTTTTTTAGTTTTGTGTTTACTCCTCTTCAGCCAAATTAAAAAGGAGATACAATTTATTAGTGTAAATTTTTATGGATTGTACTACTCGACTGATTGTAAATGACTGATGTTTGTTCAGTCTCTTACTTTACCTTTGGAAAAATTCTCATAATCTTTCACTTAAAGAATCCCTATGGAAATGCAGGGTGGCTACAAACTGGGAATATCGGGAATCGTCAGGGATTTTAACACAACCTTGAAATATCGTAGAAACTTCAGGTTATCCGAGGAGTTTCGAAAAGTACCAGGGAATTTTAATTCCAACAACCCAAAATGTGGAAATTTTTAAATATCATCTCATGAGAATCTTCGAAATTCTGTATAATGTCCCAAGCTGACTATGAATTTATTTCGAGAAAAATTTAGCTTTTAATATCAAAACAAAAAACTAGATTAAGGCTACCAACACCAGCAAAAATGTGAATAACGATAATTATACAGCTTTATAACTTTTTTGTGTATGATATAAGGTGAATTAAAGCAATGACAAAATAATACGTAAGATAATGTAAATATTAACCAGAGGTCTCAATAGGCAGGATTTATGAAGTTTTTAGTCATTCAGAGCTCTTTCAAATGCTGTATTGATGTGACAGTATAAGCGTTGTGCTCGTGCCTTTAACTCGCGCCAAATAAACCGCTGCCGAGGCGAACGGCACTCGCGAGCAACTTACGTGAAAGTGTAAACGGTATCAGAAGAAATTGAACATCGAACAAAAGAAGCTACAATATTTGAACCAGAAGATTTTAAAATAAAAGTGTAGCAAGTGAAAAACTTGGCATAAAAAGGCTAAGCTTTTAACCGAGTTTCAAGTCACTGATGATCAGTTAAAAAAACTTACTTTTTATATATTAAAAGATTAATTTTTTTCTATTTCCTTCTATTACCATAGTTTACTAATTTTATGTTTCATAATATTATAAAATTGGTGATAAAATATTCAAATGAACATTCTTAAACATGTTTCATTTATACCAGATTTAATTATTTACAGTTGAAATACAATGAAAACTTTAAATATCTTAATCATACGAATAAATTTTCTAAATCGGGGAGAAGTATGGCAAACTTTTTTTGGAAATCTGGGAAATATTGGGGAATTTTTAAATCAATACCTTGTGTTAAAACTGAAATGAGATCTGAGTAGATAAAGAAAAAAGGGGTATTTAGTTGGACGAAGGGTTCACCTACATCTACATCTCTGCAAATCACAAATACTGTGGGTGGCAGAGGGTGCTAAGCACCAATCCTAATTCAGTGCATTCTAATCCCAAACAGAACGAGGAAAGAAGGAATACATAAATGTATCAGTATTTCTCTAATCTTATGCCTCCTGTCATTGCGACCTAAATAGGTTGGCGGTAGAA
Source organism: Vandiemenella viatica (assembly GCA_031002005.1). NCBI lineage: Eukaryota > Metazoa > Arthropoda > Insecta > Orthoptera > Morabidae > Vandiemenella > Vandiemenella viatica. The sequence continues at coordinate 31,055,618 of CM061914.1, forward strand.
GTATTTCATTGCACTCGTAAATTAAAGATTTTCGCATATTCTCCAACAAATTCAAACAAAAACAGTCATCGTCTGTCTGCCAAACAATCCCAGCCCAACCCGCGTATCAGCTCTGACACACATAAGGACTGTAACTAGCAGTAACGAATCTAGCGGCTCTCCACTGCACTTTCTCTAACGTGTCAATCAATCCCTGACGATAGGGATCCCAAATTCCACAACAGTACTCCAAATGCGGACGCACTAGTGTTTTGTACGCTATTTCCTTTGTATGAGCATTACAACTTCTCAAAATACGACCTATAAAACGTAGTTTAGTATTGGCTTTGCCTAAGACGGAAGTTAAGTGCAAGTCCCATTTCATGTTGCTTTGTACGGTTATGCCCAGATACTTCAGGGAATCTACCGTGTCAACAACTGAATTGTTAACTTTGTACTCGTGAGCAAACAGTCTTTTTATTACTTACTTCCATTGCCTTGCACTTTTTCATTTAAGTGTAAGCTGCCATTTACGGCACCATTCCGAAATAACATCCAGATTGTGCTGAATTTCTAAGCAATTGTCAGAGAACCTCACTTCCCTATAAATAAGTGCATCATCAGCAAAAAAATCGCATCCTGCAATTAAACGTTGTCACAGAGATCGTTTATAAAAATTAAGAAAAGAAGTGGTCCTATTACACTTTCTTGAGGAACCCCCGAAGTAACATCTAGCATTGAAGAAGCTTCCCCGTCTACAATGACATAATGTGGACCGACCAGTTAGAAAATCGTGTATCCATTCACAAATCTGAACAGATATACCATACGCTCGAATCTTTGCTAAAAGTCGGTTGTGTCGTACAGAGTCTAAAGCTTTCTGAAAATCCAAGAAATAGCATCAACTTGTGATCCTGCATCAATAACTTTCATTACATGATGCGAAAATAGAGCCAGTTGCGTTTCACATGATCGGTTCTTCCGAAATCTGTGTTGGTTTGCTGTAAGTAACTCGTTTTCATCTAGAAACTTCATAACGTTAGAGCATATGACATGCTCCAGAATTCTACTGCAAACAGATGTTAGAGGTATGGGTTGATAATTCAAAGGATCTCTCCGATCTCCTTTCTTGAAAACAGGAATCACCTGCGCTATTTTCCAGTCAAAAGGTACTTTTCTTCTAAAGATTTACGAAATATATGACCGATATGGTTCTATTTCTTTCGCATATTCTGAAAATACTCTTACTGGTATACCATCGGGACCCGGCACTTTCGCCGACTTCAGGAGCTTTAATTTCTTTGTGATACCTGCACTGTCAATTTGTACTGGATCTATCTCAAATTCTACATGCCGTGGAAAAACTGGAATGTTTTCCATGTTTTCGTCAGTGAAAGTATTTTTAAATTCGGTGTTAAATACGGTAGCCTTGTTGTGGCTGTCATCAACTTCCAGACCGTCTTGTAGTTGAACTGGCATAGTGTTGTCACAACCATGAAACAAAATATCTAAAAGTTATCGTAGTTGTGACTATCTTTACACGCTGGCTGTTTCTGTTTAAAATGTTTTCCAGCTGCCAGTCTGGTACTCCTGCTGGTTGAATAATAATTCTGTCACTGTTAAAGAAATAACTACACAACATCAAACAAATGTACCAACACAAACGGTGTTTAACTTGTGCAGTAATAGTTTTATTAACACGATACTATTTCCACCAACACGAACCATCAGACAAAAGATTAGACAAATCAGACATTCTTCTCCGAAGGTTAGGTTCGTAAAGAAAGTGGTGATAATTGTTCTTCACTGTATCCTATTACCACAATCTCGATTTCACATAATCCTGTTCCTCTTTTTCCTACTTCTGACTTCTTACTCTTCCTTCACAGTTTATATCAATTTCTCACACATTATCATATTACTCCCTTTCCATAATCAACCTTTCTCACTTTATCTAACTTTTTTCAACTACCAACCTTTTTTTCTCTCTTACTTCCGTGATAATCCCCCGCATGTCTGCGATATTACAACGCCTGAAAATATCGATCTATGTTCTTATACCTTAATACTGTTCTAACACCACAACCACTTACTTTTCTTACATACGACCAAAATTTCTTTGCATTTTCGTTGAGGCTCTTGGAAAGTGAGTTGCAACGAAAGTCATTAAAGGCCTTGCGCATCGCATTCTTGACATGTCCTCGTGTAACAGCTAACTTTCCTCAATCACTCCTATAAATCGTCCTTCTTGAGCTGCATGTATCTTCCTTTGCTTTTTAAGTAACCTTTTAACTTCACGTGTATACCACAGGGGACCCTTCCCATCCCCGATTGTCCTTTTCGGTATATGTAGTCCATACCTTCCCTGACTATATTCATGAATCAAAGCCACATCTCTTCAACCGAGCCTCTTCTTTCTATAAAAGTAATGTAATTATCCCTCAAAAAACGTTCTTAAACTCTCCTTTGGGGCCTTTTCTAACCTGTAAAAGACCCTTTATTTTTTATTTTTGTGCGCGGCTGTTAATTTTACAGTAGCAATCACAGCTTTATGATCACTTATTCCATGGTGGTAGAAATATCCGTGAATAATTCAGGCCTATTTGTGACGAGAATATCTAACATGTTTTCGTTATCATTGTCGGTTCAGTGACAAGCTGCTCAAGATTAAGATCTGAGAAAAGGTCAAGAATAATCTCACAGGATATTTTATCCCTGCCACCAGAAAACGTGGGCGTAATTAGTCCAGTCGATATATGGAAAGTTGAAGACACCTAGTATTATTCCATGATCCGGAAATTGACAAGCTATGTTAGTTACATTATCTCTCAAGGCCTCAGCAACGGCTACATCTGCATCTGGTGGATGATAGAAAGACCCTATTACAAGTTCCGTCCTAGCTACTTTTAGTCTAATTCATAGGATTTCACAGACCGTATTGATATTTATTTCATTACACGATTGAGAGACGTAAGGCAGTTTAAAAAAATCATTATACGACAGGTGTTTACTAACAGCTATAAATACACCACCTCCATTTGAATGTAACCTTTACTTGCGGTAAACATTCATGCTATTGTTAAAAATTTCTGCTGAACTTATATCCGGTTTTAACCAGCTTTCAGTACCTAATACAATATCTGCTTCTGTGCTACTAATAATGCTTTCAAGCTCAGGCTGCTTATTACAAACATTTCTACAGTAAATAACGAGTACTTTTAACGGTCAAGATTGATTTACGCTGCTCCTAACATATGGTGCCAGATTTAATTGGGCTGCCTGTAATTGTAATCCCAGTTTCTGGTTTTCGTCCCTCAGCGTAAAAAATCCCCCAATCAGTCCACTTGGCCCCTGCCACCCGCGTAGCCGATTCACGTGTGTAGTGCACACCTGATCTATCCAAGGGAATCCTACATGACTCCACCCCAGGGTGAAGATCTAGAAATCTGCAGCTATGATTATTGCAGAAACGCTGCAGCAGTCTCTGGTTCAGACCCTCGACTCGGCTCTGAACCAGAATTCCACAGTCGGTTCTATCAACCATGCTGCAGATAGTTAACTCAGCCGAAATATTGCGGTCATCAACCACAGAGCTCACCTTATGAGCATGCCGCATTGAGAGAGAGAATAGGTTGAGCAAAGTTTAAATGAAGCAAAGATTGGAAAATAGTTTTTAGTGGAGTCTGGATGGTCTTATTTTTTTCATTGGGCCTTGATAATTAAAATTATTTTTATTATTTTGGTTTTTATCAAAAGTTAAAATTCAAAGTAGAACTTTAAAATGTTTGACAAACATCCTAATAATTTTGATTTATGAAATACATTTGCAATTCTGGACCAGTTCATTAAATCAGTATCTTCAAAGCTTGGACTAAAAACGAATTCACTTAGTGATCATGTCACTCATTAACTTCATATTCTTTGCATAATTATGTTAAGATAGTTTTAAAAATTTGCAAATGTTTTCAGAAAAGCCAAGGCTTCTTCAATATTCAAATTTTTTCAGGAATCTGTCAGCCTCATTTTTTCGATGCCAAAAATGTTAAATCACATGTCTAATTGTTCTTGTAAATCAGAATATGTCAAATCATATTCAAACAAACAGTTACTAACTTTTATGGTGAATTCAGAAATAGACCTCGTACAACTGTCAACTTACAGAGCTGAAGCTCTGTGAAGTTGCACTGTTGTTTTTGTTTTTGCCAAAAATTTGTGAACAAGCATCGATGTATGGGCAGGTGAATTATCATGATGCAAAAACTGTGAATTGTTTTGCCTCAAATTCAGACAGTTTTCTTAGAACTGCTTCATGCAAATGCCGTTGAACTTGAAGGTAGTATTCGTTATTGATCATTTGACCTTGTGGCAAGAATTGATGGTGCACTACGCCATTAAAATCGAACAACACTGTGAGCGTAACCTTCACATTGCTGAGTTTTTTTTGGTGCTGGTGATCCAGAATGCCGCCACTGGGATGATTCAGCCCTTAGTTTCAACATCATACCCATAAACCAATGTTTAATTACCTGTTTTGACACATTTCAGTAGTTATGCATCATTATTGACCTCTTTTAGCACTTCCTGACCAACTTCCATTCACTGCTGTTTTTGTTCGAAACTCAACACTTTTGGAACAAATTTTGCTGCAACATGTTTCATACCCAAACAGATAAAAAAAAATTTCATGGCATGAGCCAACTGATATGCCAATATCATCAGCAACTTCTCTAATTGTGATTCAGTGATTGTTCATAATTATTTCTTTCACTTTTTCCACATTTTCATCAGTTAATGATGTGCTAGTAGATTCACCAAAAGTTTTTCTAAAACTTTGTTACACCTAATTCTATTTTTATAGTAAAATGTAATGCAAATTCTCTGATCCATGATTTGACAAATGAAAAATCACAGACAGTATCAAACATGTGTTACCCTTTTAACAGCTGACGACGAGAAACTAAACATTCAATATAGCTCAGAATGTATAGATACTTTTAAGACATGAGAAATCAGATGATACATTTAATTACAGAAATGCATTTAAAATCGACACTTCTTTTCTGAATGTTTCCAAAATGCATATAAAAAATAAATTCGTAACTTGCATGATGAAGTGTCAGCCGCCGCCAGAGCAATATTAATATTAGTTACATCGAAAATTCTGGATACGAAAAAATGTGATGCCATCCTACATTTGCAAATAAATGGAATTATAATGAATTTACGAGCTCTTGAAATTGCATTGAATAACATTATCATTTCGAAAGAATCAAAAATACTTTCAGATATGGTAGCTGGTAGATTTAACGACATTGAAACATGATTAATTGTTAAAGTGATGTTGCTAGATCCAAGGGTCAAGACCCAAGGCAAATGCAAATGCAAATGCAAAAAAAAAAAAAAAAAAACCTGACCTGAAGAACAAAGTTAAATAATGGCCAAAACTTTCAAGATTTAAGTAGAAATGGTGAGGAGTCTCACTCAGATCAACATAAATATCGTTAGTTGCTTTGGGGAAAATTTAAGAAAGACGAGAATTTCCATGCTTCACAGAATCCTATTGGATCAAACATTATGGAAATAAATTGCTAAACCAAGTTTTGCTTCATAGGATTCAAGATCCTCTTATCTTGAGGAGATAATGAAAAGTTATTTATCCAGGTCTATAAAAAATGATACTGGATTGGCCGTGTATCACTACACCCTCTTCCAGCATGGGCGAAATATTTAACAATCCACCATTCTTTCATTTCAAAAATTAATGGATGAAAACAATAAGTCATTCTGCAGTTCTCCTTGGTAGGTTCACTTCCACCATAAGCTTATTGTAGAGTTGATCTGGTGCGACATGTAACCTTCGTGTAAGTCCACAGAGTTAGAGGTACATCTAACAGATTCCCCTAAGGTCTTGGACCTATCAATCTCTATTCCACATTACTATTATCCCACTAGAAAATACCTCGGCACTTTCGTTGCCCATCGTGAATATTGTTTTCAACTAACCCTTAACACATTTGAATGGTCTTTGCAGTTTCTCTCAATATATTTCAAAAAACATTTTTCACACAAGCAGTTATGCCAGCATCTGAAGTCTCTTCTCATTCCATCAGTGACTGTTCATCAGAGGCCAAAGGCAGAGAAGTAAAACGAAATGTATTTCATATTATGTAATGGTACAATATTCGTTATTCAGATTGTATGTTCCTTGTATTTTAAGTTTAGTAAACATGATAGAAACCTGTTTAAAAGTGGTGGTAACTTGGATAAAAGCGTAGCTGGTAGTGTGTATTGGGTTGCTGTATATTTTGTTTAGTGCTACGTAAGAAGACAGTTTAGCTATCGGTTCCTGAAAAAGTTAAATTAGTTCATTTGTCAACAATTGTAATTAAAGTTCTTCCACTCTACATCATTTTGTGAATATGTTCTAATTTTATGATCAGTTAACAGAAATTCTAATTTGTCTCCCATTTTTTTGTTTCAGCCAATAAAAATTGAACCTATTGATATCGACATAAGCAATGATTCAATGGATGATGAAGAATTCTTAGAGAAGGTACATATCTACTATGTTTATATCTTTAGCTGTGTAAATATGAACGTAGGCTACCTGTTTAGTTGCTCAATGAAATCTATATGTAAAAAAGGCACTTGAAAGTGGAGTAAACAGATTCAAAGAAGGGTGAAACAATCCAAACCTCGCCAGAGGTGATGTAGTTTGGCAGGAAGTGTATGAACATAACAAAAATATAATATTCTGACTGAACTTGTAGTTATATCTGAAGGCACATTTTTATTTTTGTATTTTATACAATTTGTATACCAGGTAACAATACAGGCCTTAGAAGATATTTAGTAGTTTAGCATTGAGGGTTTTTTTTTCTGTGTATTTCAGATCGCTGTTAATCGCCATTTTAACATATCTTAGTGGAGTTAAATTTTCTAGTTAACGTGTTAAATTTTACTTGTTGCAGAAATTTACGTTGTCACCACAAGATGGAGATGATGGGGGTGGAGAAGAACCACCAGATGAAGGCGAGATTGAACGGAAACCTAGTATGTACTCTTATTTTATTATTAGTAATAAAAGTATAAAACTGATTTTTTAGCTAGTTGTCAATGATTTCTCACAGTGTGGCTTTATATTTAATAAGATATGAATGGAAAATGTTTCTCTATTTTAATTTGGGATTTGTTTGTATTAGCAGAAGTGGAGAAAGATGTATTATTCATTATCAAATTGATAAAAATCCATAAAAATATTAATGTGGGATCAAAATTAAATTATTAAAAAAATCTCGTCCCACAATTCTGATGTTGACAAAAATCCCCCCCCCCCCAATTTGACTAGTGAAATAGTTTAAAAATGTTGATAAGGTTGATAAGTAAATTGGATTGTGACTGAGCAGCAGCATTATCATTGTGAGCACTGATGTGGCAGCTCTATAGAGCTGAGGACATGAGTCTGCAACCTTGACTGAAAATGTTTCTGGCATTGATTTTTGTGCCATATGACTTCTGTCTGACCTACCACATGTGAGATGTTTGTTTGGTCATTAGAACATGGAATTCTCAATGTCCCGTTTATTTCTTCATAAAGATATGATGAAGACCTAGATTTAGTTTTATATCGCAGCTATGCTGGAATTTTTCACATTTGTCTGAGTCCGATCAAAAATAATGCTAATGCCATTCATGTGGCGGGTTGGGATGTGACCACATCTTTCCCCCTGATATATGTCTCGCCTACCACATGACTAAGACTAAAGTCGAAATATTGTGCAATTCGTTTGTTTTTGTGTTTTTACGTGTCTCGCCCTCCTGCCTTCATCTGTGGTAAGTGATGGGTAACTGTTTATTTCCCCTATCCTATCTTTTAGACATAAATATTATTTAATTTGTGCTTTTCCTTGGTCATTGTTGTGGAATAGCTACTGGCATTTGGCATAGAAACATCTGAAATGTAATGAGTGAGAGGATGCAGAACTGATTTCATTTTTTTCTTCTGGCTAACCAACCTCAGGAGTGATAGTAGGGATAGTAATTTCATGATATTGTAACTAATTTTACAGTACTTATTCCTATTTTCTAAATAAATAGAACTGTGAAAACTAGCTTCTTTGCTGGTTATCTTTTTGAAATTGTGCTAAAATACAGTAGGCACTGAACACTGGGACAAATAAGATTTGGATAGGAGAATAATTACAGAAGGCAGGTCAGCGGCAAGACATACTTAGACACAGTGTTGAAGTTTTCAGATTTATGTCCTTTCATGTAGGGACATAAACTCAAAAATATAACACACACACACACACACACACACACACACACACACATATACATTTCTGTGGTCCAGGTACCAAATCTTAAATACCAAATAAATCAACTTCAATGTTTTATTTCAGACATTGATACAGCCGACTTCAGTAGTACTGCCTCAACAGCTCCTCAAGAGTCCAGTTATCCATTTGAACCAGGCAACACTACAACAGCAGCTGCTGCTCCTCCTGCTTCTGCCGATAGTAAACCTCCCACCAAAGCTAACGGAAACGCTGAAAATGCGGACGCCGCCTCTGGCACACCATATCCTGACGACGACGATGAAGATGATGATGACGACGGGGAGTCCTCTCATGATGAAAAAGGCTCGGAGTAGGTGGCATCTCCCAGAACATCTAGTTCCTATCAGCTCATTTGTTGATGCTGAAAATGATTCTGATTAGTTTTTTTAAGACCTTATTTTCTTTTGCAATTGTCAACTTCAATTTTCTCCCACACATTCAGAAAATTACATTAACTTGTGTAGGCAAAGATGATGCTTTATGTGAAATAATCAAGCTTTAATAAATTAATATTTTGGGTGTATCCATTATTTTTAAATATTAATTTAATTGCTCTTAGATTACACAAAAATAAAAACTGTAATGCATTCAAGAATAACACTTATTAAATTTATGCTAAGTATGTATATTCTGTAGCAGTGTTGTTTTTGTAAAAAATAATACTTCTACAGAATTGATGATACATTGGTATAAATTTTGTAGCAGTGCTGGTCTTGGCTGCATTACAGCTATTGTTTTTGCCACAGAGTACCTTAAAGTCGCACAGAAGATACAATAGGTATACTGTATATAAATATTTAAAAATGATGAAGACTTTTTCAAAGCTAGAATATTTGATATAAAACATCTTTCCTGGCGAATAGAACAACAAAGTTACAGACTTTAAACATTTGGTTTAAATGTAAATTCTGTAACTGTGTCGTATTGGAAGCATTAAAATTCAAATCCTTAAACAGTTGTGGAATAGTATTTCTGCCCAGCTGAAATTTAATATTGATAAAATATTTCTGAATGTGTGTGGATGTTGTCTGTAATGTGAAATTGATTTTACTATTGATCACCTCTTCCTGGTTCGTTTGCTATGTCTTTTATACTAATTAGCTGGGAGTTGCAAGACAATGGCCTCACTAATTCATACCATATTTTATACTTTGTAATAAATTTTCTTAGATTTTGTTTTTCAGTCCTTGATTCATCTGTCACTGTGAAAAGGAAGTTTCAGAAAATGACAGTTCTAGCAAACAAATGTTTGAATTTTTATAATATAAATTAAAATTTTGTATTTTTTTTGGAAGGTATTTTAAATACAGTTCTTAACTTTTTTTTACTGAAGGTGGTCAAAATTATTACAACAGACACATGTTTAATCTTATATTTGACTGAATAATTTCATTATATTCTAAGCCAATTTTTTAAATTTCATTTTTTCTACTTTTGCTGAATCTATAGGCAAAGTGTAAAAGATTTGGATTAATTAATAATAAAAACTGAAGTGCATTGTTTACCAGCTGTGAAGGCAGATGGCTTTTCTCAAATTCTATTATATTTTTAAGCAAGGAAATTATTTTTCTGAATGCTGTGTGAATTTGTAGAATCAGTAGTTGTAAATACATTTTTCTTAGTTCTATTTTTTGTGTATGTGATATCTATACATTTTATTGAGGTACAAAGTGGTTGTTCTTTTTCAAAGAACCATAGACATTGTCACATGTGTAATGTAGCCTTTTATTACACCCAAAAAACAAGTGTACCTCATGTTTATCAGACTGATAATTATTGTCTACTGTAGACATATTTTGTATCATTATTACAGGTTAGACATGTTAGTGATTGTATTTGTTTCCTGAATATTTTGTAGAAATAAAAATTAGAAATGCTCAGTAAAGTCATTTTTTTAAATTATTATATTGAATGTTCTAAATTTGTAGCTAGTAAAAAAGAAAGGATATTGCCACTGTTAAAATATGACTTTTTCTTCCTTTTCCAGTTACACTATAATGCTATTTTCATTTTTTAATGTACAGTAGAACTCCAATTATCCAAATCAATTGGGAATGGACCCCCATTCGGATAGTCAAAAATTCGGATAGTTGAATTTTTTTCCGTAAAAGGGTCTCTTTTAATTAAATACTGTATGTATTTTGAAAGTGGGAGAAAAAACTATTTTAAAGAAAAAGTGCTTTAAATTAAAAGGCAACACTTTTACACGTTAAGCGTACTTACAAGTGCTGTAGTTTAGTACAGTTTGTATGTACCATTCTGTAAATAAGTCATTGCTTGCTGCGTCTTAGTTAAAAAAAGGGATTCGGATATTCAGCGATTCGGATAGTCGGAGTTTGGATAATTGGAGTTCTACTGTACATTCATATTTGGCTTATCACTTTCTGAAATGGTATTGGACCAATTCATCAATTACTATGGAAGTACATGCACAACCTGAAAAAGTGAAATTCTGTAGCATAATTGGGTATTTGACTACTTCTTGAAAATGGGTTTAAATTGTTTATTGGTACACCTTATTCCCCTAGTGAAGAGATTTTTTGACGAAGGTACATTATTTTGCGTAAAATTCAAAGTTAAAATTTAAAGAATTTAAAAAGCCCGCCAAAACACTCCTTTGCTGCCTGGCGCGTGCATTGACAGTCATGACGTCACACGTCTGTAAATGCTGCCACTGCGAATAGAGCGTTTCCTATTACCCAAGTTTTCAATTATTTTTTGTTTGTTGCTGGTTACATCTTGTTATTAATGAATGTTCGTTTTGAATATAAAATCGAAATCAATTTGTAAAAGCCTACAGCAGAAAAATATTGAAAGTAGACGCCTTATTTGTGGGGCTAGCTATAGAAACAACCACAGAGTTTTATTCTGTGGAGCTTAAAAATGTAACAACTTCAATTTGATATTGTGACAGTCACTAACGATTTTCTGTGAACCTCATTTACACCGCAATTTCGTAGAGTTGAATGTAATACGTTGTATAAGGTGAGAATTATTAGGGTTAGGGTCCTAAGGTTCGATTCTCGTTTTGGAATATGTTCAATTTGTTTTCTTTTGTCATTTTCTTTGGATACTAGGTGCTGTTGGTTGCATCGCATAATCATTTTTTTCCCTAAAATATCAATTTAATTTTTCTTTTTTCCGGTTTCACAACTTTTTGGATAGCAAACGAATTACAACCATTTGAAACAACCAAAGAATATTTCAAAAAGTAAATTGGACGTTACTTGCACACCAAAAAACTTTTTTTTTTTTTTTTTAATTAATTGTTCATTAAAAGTATATACCGCCTAATAGACGCAGTTAGGTCAGGAAGGTAACCTGCAGTTGTATCGTGACGTAAAAATTCCAACGAAAAGGACACACAGTGTTCCGTAACTGTTGCAAGACAAGCGTGCAATTTCTACAAGTGATGTCCTTTCTAAAATAAATTCCATTATTCCCACCGTGCAGCTGTATTTTTTTGCATGATATTTTCTCTCTGGTAAGTTTAAAAATTAAAAAGTTTTCATGCATGCTTGCAATTTGTTTCAAACGCTTGCATGACGCTTAGCAACTATTATGAATTCTTCGAATAAAAACATGGCAGTGCAAAAAACAGAAAACGAAAACGGAAAAAATGCATGCAAAAATTATCCCATCCAAGGCTCAAACTTAGGACGTTCTGAATTCCATTACCCCTCTTCAATCACGCAGCTATCCATACGCTACTTCTTAATTGCTTCTCTTTATGTTAATAGTAAACACTTCACAGTTTCTTCGTGAGAGATGAAGTGAAACGAGGTAGGTAAATGAATAAACAAACAAATTCAAAATCTTTAATCTGCAATTAAGAAAAATGGCCCACAACATCCAATTGTTCCGAGCATGGTGAGTGAGCGGTTAATGATCTGGCCTCGTATTCGGGAGTACGCGGCACAGTGTGATATTTTCTAAATCTAGAGGGACAAAAGTCAGTTTTGATAATAGTCTAAACAGGCAAAATAGTTATTTATATTCGAAGTTGATAAACCATATTACAGTACTCGGAACCAAGGTTTATTTTCCACGAATTCACGCTTAACAATAGAAAAAAATAGTTTGAAAAATGGGCTTCCTGTGATCCACCGATCAAGTACTCCAGGCGGCCGCGCCGTTCCGCTGAGCTTGGTCGATTATTATGCCGTGTTTCTGCGTGTGTGTGTTTCTGTTGCTTTTGGCGATCCTCAAGGTAAGTTTACCCATGCTTTTTCTGTGATACATTAGCATCATTAAAACGGAGCGATATTATTTTTAATTTTTAAAAAAACTACTGAGCCAATTTCATGTTGAGTTGTAGTTCATTATACCGATTTATTTGAAAGAGCTGCTTATTAGCTACAAGAAATACCTTCATTTGTTTGCCCACATTTGCGACACCCGTACAAGTTTTCTTTATTTTCAGCATGACTCCACAAATGAAATTTCATTACAGAATTTTTCGACGTATGGTTTGCTAACGCAAAACAATCGATCTCTAACTTTCAATTTAAATATAAATGAGTCTCAAATTGAAGCTGTTACATTTTTAAGCTCAGTAGAATATGTCAGGGTTTTTTTCTATAGCCAGCCCTACAAATAAGGTGTCTATTTTCGATATTTTTCTGCTGTAGACTTTTACAAATTGTTCTCTATTTTGTATTCAAAATGAAATTTCATTAATAACCAGAAATGACCAGCAACAAACAATAAAAATAGTTGAAAACTTGGGTAATAGGATACGCTCCATTCCCAGCCGCAGCGTTTACAGACGTGTGACGTCACTCAAGCGACCACCAATCCTATACCGTTTTCTGTCATGTGACCAGAGGTAAGAAAAGTATAATTTTTATTTCACTTTTTTATTAAAAATAATTGACTTTTCTTTTCAAAATTGAAAAAATTAGCTTCCTGAAGCATTAATCTATGAGAATGAGTTCAATTTATAATTTTTTTTTTAATACTGTCAAATAGCCTATTTTGTCCAACTGCGTTAAGACTTGATTCTACGTTAGATGTTCTATCAGTTCAGCTTAAAGATTTTTTTTTCCAGTTCTTTCTCCAACACTAAGAAGTTTTACACTTTCCATCATCTTGGCTACCTGAGTTTTTGGATTAGACTTAAAACAGAAGATGCTGGTTAGAAAATAAATGTAGAGGTGGGAATCATTGCTAGATTGGTAAACAATGTAGATGACAACTTGGACAAATGTTCATTAAATTTTTGTCTGAACTTTCATCTGAATAAGGTGGAGCTGCAGATTAATTAAAAATCTGGACTAAATGAAAGGGTGTGTGATCAATTGTAGAAGAGGATATGGATCTAGCAAAATATATTTGTTTTAGAGTGGGGGGGGGGGGAGAGACACAACACTTAGAGCTGATGCATTTAGTAGGCTGTGGTTCCTCTAGAGGCAAATAAAGAGAAGGGGAAAAATCAAGAGGGGTTGTCTTTCTGGAAGTAAAAATGCAGGAAGGGGGTTTTGTAGTTGATAAAATAAATTTGCTGTACTGTGAGCATTACTGCAGATTCCACTGCATTCTCTATGGCCAGGTATCTGTCCTCTTATATGTAAATGGAGACTTTCCCGGCGTATTGATTCAATGAAAGTTTCACGGGAGTCCAGCCGGATGGAGTCATAAAACGACAACGTTTCGACAACCTGCTCGGTTGTCTTCATCAGGTCTATATAGATGTTGCTTCTAGGAAATCACAAACAGACTGACTTCGCTGACACTTCCTTCGCTGCCGCCGAAATTCGAATGTCGTGTATGGAGGGTTGCCAGGACGCCCAATCAGCACGCGGGACGTGAGGGTACCAGCGTTGCGGACTGCGTATGGAGCCCAAACGGTCACCCATCCAAGCGCTGACCACGCTCACCGTTGCTTAACCGCTCTACTGCAAGCCGAGGGTATCAGTTGTTGCGGACTGCGTATTGAGCCATACGCGGTCACCCATCCAAGCACTCACCACGTTCAACGATGCTTAACCTGTAGACATAAGAGCTGGCAAACTATGTCCATGGCGTCAGTTTGCTTCCATTTGGCCTTGTTGAGAAGATTTTTGTTTTTTATGACATAGATCCCTAATAATTAGTCTCCAGGCTTCACTTAAATACAGTCCACTGTCCCTATTGATGTTGTTATCGTTAAGAACCATCGCTGAACGTATCACCGAGCACAAACGACACTTGAGACTGGTGCAAGTAGAAAAGTCCGCAATAGCCGAACATGCGTTTCAATGAAGAACATAAAATACTGTTTGATGAAACGGTGGTGCTGGCCAGAGTCTCTTCGTTCTGGGACTCAGTAATTCGGGAAGCATTGGAAATTCATCTTAACGATAACAACATCAATAGGGACAGTGGACTGTATTTAAGTGAAGCCTGGAGACCAATTATTAGGGATCTATGTCATAAAAAACAAAAATCTTCTCAACAAGGCCAAATGGAAGCAAACTGACGCCATGGACATAGTTTGCCAGCTCTTATGTCTACAGGTTAAGCATCGTTGAATGTGGTGAGTGCTTGGATGGGTGACCGCGTATGGCTCAATACGCAGTCCGCAACAACTGATACCCTCGGCTTGCAGTAGAGCGGTTAAGCAACGGTGAGCGTGGTCAGCGCTTGGATGGGTGACCGTTTTGGCTCCATACGCAGTCCGCAACGCTGATCCCCTCACGTCCCGCGCGCTGATTGGGCGTCCTGGCAACCCTCCATACACGACATTCGAATTTCGGCGGCAGCGAAGGAAGTGTCAGCGAAGTCAGTCTGTTTGTGATTTCCTAGAAGCAACATCTATATAGACCTGATGAAGACAACCGAGCAGGTTGTCGAAACGTTGTCGTTTTATGACTCCATCCGGCTGGACTCCCGTGAAACTTTCATTGAATCTGTCCTCTTATCTGTAAAATACATTACACAAGTTGCAAGTACTGTGATGTGGAAACTTTCCCCAGTTTTGGGGTTAGTGAAGGTGGTGGAGTGCATGTTGCATAATTTGCAGTGGGATCTGTTGCAAGGAAAATAATTTGGGGCTGTCTTGTATTACTGGGAGGCCCATGTTTATGCACTAGGAGTTTGTCGAGGTTCTACTGAAGCAAGTTCTAGGTGGGTGAGGGTGGATTTTTGGAAGGAGGGTTCTTATTTTTGGACAGGCTCGAAGGAAATCGTAACCTTGTTGGAGGACTCTGTTGGTAGACTCCAACCCTGGAAAGTATCGGGTGACCAAAATGGGACTGTGGTTGGAGTTAGACGGTTATGGATGGTTGATAGGTTAAACCAGTTGACTAAGTCTCGCATGCCTTCTCTAGGTCGATTAGCCTGGCAACCCAAGTCACAGACTAAGTGGTTCTTTGCCCTGGTAGTCCAGCATTACAGCCCATTGTCAGCCAGTTTCCCTCTCACATCGAAAACATCCAACACCTCCATTTGTCTACTGTGCCTGTCACCACATAGTTACGTTTGATGTGACCTTATATACAAACGTTCCCCACTGTCATGGATCCAGAGCCATGGAACATTTTATATACCAGTGCCTCTCTCTCCGCAACACTCTGGTCCAGCTGATACTGATCAGTATCTTTTTATCATTTGAAGGCAATAGTTACCACCAATATAGCGTCACTGCCATGGGCACCTTTAAGGTTCCCTCAAACACTAACCTCTTCTTAGGCTGCCTGGAAGTCTTACTTGGATGGGGCCCACCAGAAACCCATTTTGTAGGTCAGATTCATTGATGACATTTTCATGATCTGGACTAATGGAAAAAACTGCCTACTTAGTTTCCTTAATAAACTCCCAGCAACCTGAATTTCACCTGGACCTATTCCCACACCCATACCACTTTCCTGGATGTCGATTTATCTCTCACGACTGGCCACATCAACTCATCTGTCAATATCCAACTTACAACAGTCCCTTCATTAGGATAGTTACCATCCTCATCACATCAAATGCTCCCTCTATAGCCCTGGCATTCGTGGGAGAGAGATGCTCCAATGAGCAGGCCCTCGCACAGTATTCCAGCTACATCTCTGAAGCTCTGATATCCCACAGTTACCCACCAGATTTAGTACATAAACAAGTTTTGCGCGCCACATCACAACCCGTTCAAATCAATTGTCCACAACCCTCTAAAACCAAATGCAGTTCCGTTTTGGCCACCCGATACTGTCCTTGTACAATGTTATGATTTCCTTCAAGCCTGTCTTGATGAGAACCTTCTTTCCAAAAATCTTCCCTCACCCTCCTAGAACCTGCTTCAGTAGACCTCCAAACCTCAACCCACTCCTAATCCATAAACATGGGCATATCTGTCTTACAATACAGCCCCAAGGTTCTTTTACTTGTAACAGATTCCGCTGCAAATAATGCTACATGCATCCTGCCTCCACCTTCACTAACTCCGAAACTTGGGAAAGCTTCCACGTCACATGACTTGCCACTTGTGTAGCCTCCCATCTAATATATCGATTCGCATGCAACCATTGCCCAGCCTCCTACATAGATCTGACCATTAATCCACTGGCCATCAGAATGAATGGACACCGGCGATCGGTATTCACCCAGAACCCTGACCCCCTGTATTTTATCATGCCACCACTCATGAGACCAACAATATCAATGCTTGCTTCACAGTCCGGGGCATCAGAGTCCTCTCGGACAATAGTAACATTTCTGAACTCGGAAGGTGGGAACTGGCATATCGGTATAAATTGGGTACCACCGTATTTCTCATCCTCTTCCACCCATTCCCCCCCCCACCCTACTTTTTCCACAGGGCATTGCTCACAAGAGCTAGTTTATAACATAAATTTTTTTAACATATACCCATATAAACGATAAGAAAATATTTTCTGCTGGCATCTATTGCATTTCCGCGACAGGTTTCTACATTTGGGTTAATTATTTTTGGGTTTATGCCTTTCAGCTCCCGTCCTCACTTCCCGCCATTTCCTTTTCTCCCATCTGTGGGCTGCTGGCCTGACCTCCAAGCTCAGTTGGCTGCTAGCTTCCATCAAGCATCCACCTCATTCTATTGCTGAAGAAGAGCAAAAAGCCTGAAAGTTTCATGCTCTGTATGTGTACATGTTTTGTTTATTTTCTGTGTCTTGATACCACAGGAATCTTCCTCTCATGGTAAGCGGTGGTTTTTCTCCTAACCAAATACTTATAATGATAGAAGTGATTTCACAAATTTACTGTAGCCATATTATTTGACCTATTGTCACAAAACTTGTCATATAGACAAATTCAGATTTCTGCCATGAGAGTGCAGATGTGAGTAGTCAATCAAGATACTGACATAGCTCAAGTTTTGCTTGAATTTCATTCACTTCAGTCTTTCTTAACAGCCCAAGGGCACTTAAGAATGAACTTCAACAAAGATCTGCCAACTCCATTCAGTGATGGTATGTGCAGTTTATAGCTTCAGGATGCCTCTCTAACGCCCGTTCCACACTGGACACTGTGTCCGGCCACTGAATCTCGAGACCATCAGAACATACAACAGAATGGTAGCGTTCACAGGGAGCGGCTGTGTCTTGGGCCACTGGATTCTGTGTTTGGTAGGTGGCTTTACCCTCTAGCCACCTTGTGTCTCTGCCACCAACCTAACAATAAGTTCTGTTAGAGCGTTCACATGAGACACCAGTGACATGGAATTCTTTAATACTGAACAATTTATAGAGCTGATTCAAGAAAGACTGGCTCTGTGGGATGTTCAAGCAGTGGAATATTAAAATAAAATGGAAAAACAGAAGTATAGGGATGAAATATTTTGATTGATGGTGCCAGATTTCAAGGAACTGCCAGGTGAAGAAGGGGAAAAAAAGCGAGTAAAATTTTGATTTAAATTTTACAATTTATCTTTTCATTGTAAATTTAAAGTTTTATAATTTTGGCAAAACATGTTAATAACTAATTACAACTGTATTGATACTGCAAAAAAAATCTATATTCTGTTATATTGCCTTTCCCTATAAAATAATCTGCAAATGAATCTCTGATTTCCGTTGGTTGTTTTGCTTTTACGTTGTTGACTTCATCAAAATCAATGAATCCTTCGCATGAGAGGGTATCATCAAACATGAAATCATTTCTCGAGCACACAAAGTTGTGTAAAATAACTCGTGCTTTTATATCTTCAGAAAATTCTATTTGTATGTTATGTGGCCTGTGAAAAATTTGTCACTTGTTGGACAATATTCCAAATGTGCACTAAGTATACCTCATGGCTCAACTTAAGAAATAATTAAATACTCTTTTTGTAGTAGAGAGGTTTTTACCACCATATGGTCTAAGAATGTGTTTCGATAGGCCGAATGCCTCGTCTCCTACAAAAACAAACGGAAATTTTGCATTTGTATTACTTCCTATCAGTGCAGGTCAGGGACATTTAAGGAATTTGATTGTATATCATGCCAAACGGTACTTTCTTTAAAACTTCTTGCATCTGAATTTTGCCCATATGACCCAATTTTAACATAAGTGAAATTACAGTTGCTGTCACAAGCCACCAACAGAGCAATGGAGAAATACTTTTTGTAGTTATAATACAGTGACCCACTAGCAATAGGTTTCACTATTCTAACCTGTTTCCCATCTATAGCACCAAGGCAATTTGGAAAATTTGTGTTCTTATTGAAACCGTCAGCAATTTCCTGCCATTTATCTTAAGTTGGAAGTTGAATACATTCAGTTTTTAATCTTTCCCATATTAATTTGCACGTTTCTTGCACAATTCCGGATAGCGTTGAGATGCCAGTTCTATAGTAGTGGTGCAGGTCCGTTAAGAGATCTTCTGACAACGAGATATCTGTAAATTATTTAAAAGTAAGGTAATTTTCTAGAACAATGTTTTGAGTAGTTTAAACAAAGTCATATTTTATTGTAGTTGTTTGGGCCATGAAATGCAACACAGATTGAAGAGTTTGAAAAATAGTTTCACTAGGGAAGTAGCCCGACTTTTCAAAACAGGTAAAATCTTATTTGTGAGATCAAAATATAGTTTTTTAAATTTTTATCGCAAATACTAATTTATGATTTTTTTTTATTTTTTTTTAAACACACTCAAGCCTGGAACCTGAAAATGAAAGCCAAGAACTAGAAGCAAACATTCCGGAGAAACTTATTCCTCCGAGATATCGCGCCCAAAAAAGAAAAAAAAAATTGTGTGACTCTGAGGATAATTTAACTTAATGAAACTCTGAGAGAGTCAATAAGGTTGCGTTCTAGTAGAGTTGATGACGATTTTGACAAGTTATTTTTACTATCTCTACATGCACATTTAAAAACTATTCCTGAAAATAAAAAGTTACTTGCAAAAGTAGAACTTCTTCAGGTTTTAACAAAATATAATGATCCACTGCCATGTGGTTCTGACAATTATAACAGATATCTCATTCCGTCCACTGCTTCTGCTCCTATCTATTATCCGCAAAATGAATATTACCAAAGAAATGTGCACCACCTTAACTATCAGCCTGTTCCCAAGCCCAACACAATGGTGCAGAGGACTACCACCCAGCAATCTCCAGTTTCATCTGATGACTCAAGTTTGCTCTTTTTAAAATGTAATGTGTTTGTTAATGTTACATATTCATGCACATTTATTTTAAATTTTTGACTATAAAAAATTCTATGAATACAAAAACAATTTTTTATTACTCGATTGTTGCAGCCAATCTCTCAATCCCTGGGATACATTTTCACGTATTGGTATCCTGGTAATTAAATCCAAACTTTATTTTTTCATGTTCCTGAAATGTCGACTGTGACATCCGGAAATAATTGAACTATCATCCACCACAACTTTGTTAAACAATGTATAAAATGCCCCACTTTCTAATCTGCATGAATCCACAACCTTCTTTTCCTTTTGAGATTATTTAAAATGCATATTGGGGCAGCCAACTCCTCAGGTTTCAACATTCTGAATAAAACTAGTTCCAATATTTATTACAACAATAGTGTTCTTTTCAGCGAGGGAGCGGGAGCTGTGTGTCTGATGTAAAGGACACCAAGTGGCTCTGAAGTGGCTGTATTAAGATTCCGGTGGCCGGTGTCTAAGAATTCAGCGGCCGGACACCGAGTGTCCCTTGTGAAACGGGCCTAAAGATAAATCAGCTGGTTGGCCTACAGTGTCTGAAGAAATTGTTGAGCATTTTACATGTAGCCCACAGAAGTTGAACAAGACGAGTAGTGAGATGAAAATTCCAGTTTGGAAGATCTTACGCATATGATTGAAACATAAGCATTACTGCTTGCAGTTGCTAGCAGAAGCATTATGGCAACTTGTAGAAGAGGGTTGATTTTGTGAGATTACTTGTCTTTAATGATGATGAAATACTTTTTGTGAACAGGCAGAGTGTGCAAATCTGGGGGACAGAGAATCCACACATTATCGTGCGGCACATTTGAGACTCGCCAAAAATTAATGAATTCTATGCTGTCTCATGGCACCTTTTTCTTCTGCGAAAACACAGTTTCGGACACATGTATTTGGACATACTGGTAAATTGGCTAGTACCACAGCTGGAAATCAACATTTTTGACTTCATCTAATAACAGAATTGTGCTTCTCCTCACTTCCTTCACATTGTTCTTCAATTCTTTAAAATGATATTTATAAACTGATGATCAGTGAATGGCTCCATGATTATCGACGTGATATCTGCTAAATTAGAGCACTTGTAATATGTCAAAATACTTTTTGAGTTTTTCTACACGTAGGTAAGAGTTTTGTGGCAGTGTTTCAAATAATATAACTAAAGTAAATTTGTGAAATTGTTTCAGTCATTCATAAGAAAACTAAATATTGTATTTTTTTAAAAAAGTTTTAACCACAATGTATCTCTTTTGTTTTCTTTTGATATACATCTTTGCTGCAGTTGTTTACAGTAATATTGTGTTTACACCCCCACCTCATCCACTCTGTAAAGATCAAATCCACCATTCATGTGGCTTTGTTGACAACTGGTACCTCTGAAATCACAGTCACATATTTGCATAGTTATAGCGTTTTTTTGCATGTATTTTGTCACTGCTGTCTTCTCTTCAACATTGTGAGTGGATGAGGTGTATTTTGTCTTAGCTATCCATATTACTTCACAGCAATTCTTCCTTGTCCATTGTTGCTAAAATAAATATTTAGACACTATCAATGATTTCCTGTTTTTCGTGTGTTTGTAATACATTTGCTGGTGGAGGGAACAGTGGAAAGTAAGAACTGTAGAGGAAGACAGATTAGAACATATGAAGCAGATAATTGAGGATGTGGGTTGTAAGGGGAATGTAGAGATGAAGAGTTTAGCACAAGATAGGAAGGGATGGAGGATTGCATCAAACCAGTGGAAAGACTGATGACAGCAAAAAAAAAAAAAAAAAAAAAAAAAGAGAGAGAGAGAGAATAATAATAATAAAAAAGTACATTCTATTTATCCCAGTTCTTTCAGTTTGCTAATTCCTCATCTTGCTGACAGGGCTTACCTTCGAAATTTTCAGTGTTTTAAATTATCAGTGCTTTTGTTTTGTTTTTACTGTTTCTTTAGTTGATCACTATAATAAACTTCTCTTACCGTGAATAATAATAATAAACTAATGAGACTTATTACATATCAGGTAAGTATTGTGTCTCATATTTGAAGAAATGACAACTTATAGGAATGAGTTTAGTACCTTCTTTCAATATATGATTTACCGGGTGTGGTTATTCATTCAGCAATGTGGAGCCTTTTGTGAGTTGCAGTAAGCAAGGTTGGTGATCTGAAACTTTTGGTTAGAGCAGAGTTCAAATGATCTAGTCTTTCCATTGTTTCCAAAAATCTCTTCAGGGAAATTCTTTTATTAGAATATTATGACTGATGGACGAATGATAAATAATATTAGTGCCTGTCATTTGGGTTGAGCTCTAACCAGAACAATCGGGATGACTGGTTCAAATTCACATCTGGCTATCTACATTTTGATTTTCTGTGGTTTCCCGAGAACGATCCAAGTGGATGCCAGGATGACTGAATTCATTGCCCAGCCTGCATTCAGCTGTGATTACCTCAACATCGACAGTTCATAAATCCTGAAGCAAAAAGAAAATCTTCTCTTAGATTATAATGAGATAGTGACGTTTGGCCCTCCTGTCTTCATCTCTGGTGACATTATTTTCCTTGTCCTTGATTGTGGTTGAACTATTTTGGACTAACGTGGCTGCATTTTTATTTATTCTTTAATAATTAATTAATGGAAAACAAATCTGCAGCTGCTGAGACTCTGCTGTACATGTTTTCCGCCTTTAATTTTAGGGAGGGTTCTTGATGGAGGAAAACAAAGATTCCTATGTGCTGGTGAACCATTTTTTAAGTTTTACTGTAGTCATGTTATCTGATCCGAGTGACTAAAGTAAAAATGTGTTTAATTACCCTCCATGACTGGTTGCTCAAACTGTGCCATTTTATTTTTCATTTCGTGACACTGTTGTCTTTCCACCTCAGCTACTGTAACTAAAGGATTTGCTGTCATTAGCCTGTCATATTTATTGATTGATATGAATAAGGAAAAAGATGAATCATCGCTTGCCATAGTATGACAGTGTTTAACAACGAGTACACAAACACTAAACACATATTTTTTAAACTAGTCTTTAGAAATAAAACTTGGAATGACTAGGGTTGGAGCAACTAACTAGTCACTGCACAATTGCAATTAACTGAAGATGGTGGTGGGAAGTGTGGTCAAAAATATATGCGTGGGAAAAAAAATTGTGTTTATGAAATGGGCGAACATAAGATGATTTGAGAATTATGAATTGTGTGTGTGTGAATATTAATAAGGGAGCATCCATTAATTACGTGAGATGAAATGGGGGGGGGGGGGATGATGGAAATTTCATGTGAGTTTTTGAAGGACAATAGAGTCCACAAACGACGCGGATATCGACTTTCATAATCGACGCGGATATCGACTTTCGGGGGGTATAAGGTCTAGAAATGAACCGGAAACCAACCTTAAGGTGAGTGTAATGGCCCTTGGAAGCAGGAGAGCTCTTTTTTTTTTTAGGGTCTCAAAAAAACTGCAAGGTGGATTAACGGGGGGGGGGGGGGGAGGTCCATCAAAATCTCACATTATCTTAGCGTGTGATTTGACAAAATCTCATTAGAAAAGGGGGGAGGGTTTCGGAATTCTGGAAAACACCTCACGTAACTAATGGATGCTTGATCTAATGAGTCTTATCGGAGTGTGAGGCTAGGGTGATGCCTGGTGACAGTAATGTGATCAGGGAGTGTTGTGGTTTCAGGGAAGACAGACGTCTCTCACTAAAACAATTGTTTAAGTTCAAACTGTGGGAAATGGCACGGGCTTTCATAGATTAGTCTAAATTGTGGTAGCCATTCATTCTGATTAAGTGGTGGTTAGTGGTGAGACATAAATGTGAGCTGGTACATTGAAGGCAGTAAGCTGGTGTTTGAGGTGTGTTGTAATGCTTGTAGCATGCAGAATGTCCAACGATGGGAAAAGTTTTTCGTGACTGAATCTGAGCACATAGTGGTTGTTGGATGGATGCTGCAACTTAGTTAGGATTTGTGTGACAGTTTGGGAGAATCACAAGATGAATATTTGTGAACTAAGATGTTATTAAGATCTGCTGTAGCATAAAGTTATGCATTTTGGGGAAGGATTACGTTAATTGACTTAACAATAGGATAAAACTGGGTGATTAGTATGTGACCATATTAGTTTTTTCGAGGTACAGGATTGAAGTAGTTGTGTGGATTGTACTGTGAGAGATTTGTTTTTGTACAAAATTGCAGGGATAGCAGTGAGAAATGAGGGCTTAGCTAGTTTTGGGAGTGTATCAGGAGCATACGAGTCTGCTAAAGATAGCTGGGCTGTAAGCAAGGGAATGTTCGGGGTGGAAAGTATGACAATTTTCAAAGTGAATGTATTGTTGTAGATTTGTAGGTTTCATGTGAACAAATTTATGCAGGCCAAATTTCTTTAAGAAAACGTCCAGGTGTGTCGAAATGTGAGGTGTGTGATAGTGTGGAATTAGGTGCAGGTGAAGTTAGTGGACTGGATATTATTTAGGGAATTAGGAAATCTAGTTGGTTTTCGCTGTTATATATATATATATATTTTTGATTGATTGATTGGTTTATTTCCAGTACCTGTAGTTTGTAAAGAATTGGACAAGTCAAAGTATATAACTATACAATTTTTTTTTTTTTTTTTTTTTTTTTTTACAATTAACATTATTACTACCTCTAAATTACATTTCACATTATTTACATATATATCATTCTAAAACTAGTTACACACATAGCATTCTAATAGTAGTTACACACATAAAAGACAACATAAATTGAATACTACATCAGAATTCTTTTATGGAATGTAACACTTTATTAGCTAAGTATGTTTTTAGTTCACTTTTAAACTTAGCTCCTTTTAGCAACTTTATTTCCTTGGGGAGTTTGTTGTAAAATATTACCCCTTTCTTAAATGGATCTTGTTCTGCAAATTTTTTGTTTATTCTCATTTGAAAATAGTTATCTTTACCTCTTGTAAGATGGTTATGAATGCTACGGTTGGTTACTGTTTTGTCTGGGCTGTTTACTACCAAGAGTATTACTTTAAAAATGTACAAGGCATAAAGTGTTAATATTTTATTCTGCTGGAAAATGGACCTACATGAATCTCTCTGTCCTATACTGAATATAAATCTAAGAACCCTTTTCTGTACCTTAAATAATCTGTCCATGAAGCAGTGCTCCCCATATTTCGATGCCGTAAGTTAAGATTGAGTGTATCAATCCATAATATACTGTTAGTTTAAAGTCTTTTCTGAGGTAATGAGATAATCTTTTTAATACAAAGGAATTTTTGTTTATCTTTTTACAGGTTTCATTAATATGTTCCTCCCATGATAGGTTGGAATCTACTGTGATACCTAAGAATTTAGCGGATGTTACCTGTAGAATATTTTCAGCACCACATGTAAGGTCTTTACCTAGTTCAAGTTTGTATGGTTTCTTAAATAAGATGTAAACAGTTTTTGAGGGATTTAGATTCAACATATTGTTCATGTAGTAATGGTAAATGTCATCAATTTTAAACTGCATACTTTTAAGTAAATTCGTATTATTCGTATCTGAGGTTAAGACTGTAGTATCATCAGCATAAGAAATAGTACAGCTATTGTCCTGTTGAGGTATATCATTGACATAAAGGATGAAAAGGAGGGGGCCCAGAATAGATCCTTGTGGTACTCCTCTTTTGACTAAGCATTTTTTCGATTTGAATTTTATGTGTTCCTCTAATGTTTTTTGAAGTATTTCAGTCTGCTGCCACCTATTACTCAGATATGATTTTAATAAATCAGAGGTTATTCCTCTGATCCCATATATCTTGATTTTTTCCAGCAATATGGTATGATCCACTGTATCAAATGCTTTTGATAAATCCATAAAAACTGCTGCTGAATGTTTATTATTATCAACGAGGTTTTCAAGAAGGGTTTCTATAAATTCTGTTATTGCACTGACTGTTGATAGTCCCTAGCTAAAACCAAATTGTCTATTATTAATTAGGTTATTTGTTTCCAAAAACTTTGTCATTTGAGCAGAAATCACATATTCTAGTATTTTACTAAACGTGGAAATGAGAGCAATAATTATACTGAATAATTGTCTATCGCCGTTCTTAAAAAGTGGCTTGACAATTATGAAAATATCAATAGCATAAATATGGTACATATTACTCAATTATCTTCTATCTTAATAGATTGACAGGGTTTATTTCTTTACTTACAAAGGTGCGCCTCTTGGTCATGCGGTTGGTAGTCATATAAGCAAGGTTTATGGTCATCGCCGTGGGTCCTTCCTTCCCCATTCCCTATCCATAAAATGCTGTGTTCTTGCATTGTTCGGCTCAGTGTGCAGTAATGTCTCGACCAAAGAGATAGTTTGCCTCCAGTTGATTGCAAGTAATTCAGAACGTCTTGCCGTCTCCGATGAATCGCTAGTGCACTGCTTCCAGGTTGTCGGTGACGAACGATGGGAGATTGCAAGATGTGCGTGGAGGGTGCCTTCGAAGTTGTTCCCAACGGTGGTGGTACCGCTCACCGTTGGGCGTTGAAGAGATCATAGGGTGCGCTTTTGGTACATGGAAAATTTATGAGGCATTGAGGATTAAACGCCGCACTCCTGCTTTCAAGTATTATATCCGTCTCTATGGGATGCATCAAAGAAGTTTTTCGGGTGCAAAATAGGGGGAAGATGGGGGTGTAGGGAAATTGCCACCGGAGCCTGTGCTCCATTGCAATTAAATTAAATTGCATTCTCATCATCATGTGCAGTTGAAAGACGATAGTCAACAATTTACGAGGAGAAAGGGAAAAAAACAAAACATTGTCATAAGTGGAACGCGGCGATTTGAGATTGCTGATGACAAATAAGGTACCAAAAATTGGTGCCATTTCACCAAGCTAATAACATTATAACTATAAACAATACACCAATTTTGTTAATATCTATCAATGAAGTTATTTTAAAAAGCTGTCCTTGTTTTTCAATATATAATGTAGTACATAGGACACTCGACCCTTAGAACCACTGTTTGAAAAAGTGGGGTTTGCCCTACGAAAGTGTGGCGGATCCCGCACAAAATTAAGCTGATCCGCAACCCATAAAATGTGGCGAAAACGTGTTTCAGTCTCTCTGACTTTGCCTACCCGTCGTCGCTTTCCGGTCAGACTGTCTGTATTGCCTCATTTGCCTGTTCAGACACAAATCACCTGGGATTCTTCTCTCCTAGGGTGTGGGGAAGTTCTTGCACAGTTGTGTGCATCTCCTTCCATTTTTAATTTAATTAGTACTCGGTGTTGTTGGTAGTGTCCTTACTGCGCATGTCAGTTCCGGATGGTTTTGTATGTCGGAGTTAGTGGACCCTTATCTTTCGTTCAGGGATCAACTTGTTCATTGATCAAGTTCACTGGCCACCTTAATCTATTGTCGATGTGGTCCATAGAGCCTAGCTGTCTGATTAGTGGGTTGTTATGTTCCCTAGTCTTTTCGTAGAGCTTTCGCGCTGCTGCTTTGTATCTGTCTGTCAGTAGAGGGAGTCCGCTAATGTCATGGAGAGTTTTGGTTGACGCTTCTCGTGGCAGTTTAGATGCGTAGCGAATCGCCCTGTTTTGGATTGTTTGGAGCAACTTTATATGTGAATGAGCAGCGTTGCACCACAATGCTGCAGCGTACTCCAGTAGAGGCCTGACAGTTGTTGTATAAAGAAGTCTTGCTGTAGTAGGATGCAATGTGGTTGTTGGATTTAGTAGGGGGTATAGCTCCCTCATCCTACCCGATGCTTTTTCGCATATGTTCCTAATGTGTGTTTTCCAGGTCATTCGTTTGTCTAGTCACTAGTGTGACTGAAACGTAGAGCGCCGTGTTGGTCCACTTGATATTCTCTCCAAACAGTCGAACTCCTCCTTGTTATTATGATTGCCTGGGTTTTGGTGGCGTTGAATGCCAGCCTCCATTTGGTCGCCCAGCTTTCAATGTTGGTGCATCCCCGCTGCAGCTTGTTGCGTAAGTGTGTGGCTCTGATACTACGCGCATAGAGAGTGGTATCATCTGCATGTAGACCAGTTTGTAGTTGCTCAGTCCTCGGCACATCGGCGGTGTATAAGTTATAGAGGACTGGTCCAAGGACAGATCCTTGAAAGTTGACATTTGACTCGCGTCTACAAATGTGTGTTTACGTCGTCCTCCGTGATTCATAAGTAAGTAGTTTTACATTTTTACAAAAACTTCCGTTTGTTTGTTGTATCTATTACTATAATTTTTGTCATCCTATTAAATTAGCTCCCAGATCGTTCACACAAAAAATGATACGTTTGAATTGCTTCTGAGGAGGCAGAAATAATACAAAAAAAGTTATTGATAACTTTATCAAAAAAGAACTATGGAATAAACGGTTTCCATAATGGCTTGCAATTTTTTCCACCAGAAATTGATTCTGTACTTTGTCAGACATTTGTTTTCAAAAAGTTGATTTCAACTTCCTAATTCTGCTAATATTAGACTATAGATCTATAGTAAATTTTTTCAATCGCCGTAAGAGTTGACATGATTGTTCAATCTGAAAATTTCAAGAAACAATGACAAAGATTTCCGTCCCAAAAATTCCGCAATATTTAAACGTTTATGTTCATCGCACGGAAACACATTTTAATCTTGGCTTGCTTGCGGTTCGTGCGCTGTGGAGCATTGCCTCAGTTTGGTCAAGGATAGCTGACAAGCTTTGGTGTTGATCTTGGAACTGATGTTATCGGCATAAGATCTAACGGAACAAGCATCATGGTAAAAAATGGTAAACTTCTGCCTCTGGACCTGCAATTGTGATTTTCGCACAACACGCAGATGGCCGTTGTCGGCCTGTTAAAAAAATACTGGAAAAGAAGTCTAACACACAGAAACAACTCGGGCGTAGACGACGAAGTCCTAGATGGGACAATCGAAGCACAAAGCAAGACCATAACACCGGACCATCTGATTCCCAGATATAATGAGCTCAAGAAGTGCGGAAAGTTGTTAAGCTTTTCAAAAAGTCTTTTATTTATGATCATTTAAATCAAACCTACGAGCGAGGAAGCAGAAAGAGATTTCTCGGTGGCCGCCGGCTATATATGTAATTCTTTCCAAATACAGTGATAATTTTGACTACTTAGTTGATAGATTATTTTTCAAACTGATGTGATTTACTGTAAGGGATGTAATATGATCTAAAACTAAATAATTGCCATAGTTGGTTATTTACTCAATAACTAGAATTGGATTAAAAACAGAAGTCTAAATTCACAAAGAATACATAAGAAAGATTATAAATTTTTAAAATAATGTTCTTTTGCTAGCTAAAATATTCTTAACTGTTCATTTCTATTGTTTAACATTAAGTTGAATTATTAATTCAATAAATAGACGTTTATTATTTAATTTGATAACAGTCTAAAAACTGTGCTAAATCCCCGGGATTGACTCCAGTCCCGCAACTGCGGGATTGAAAACGCTGCGGTATTGGAATCCTTAGTTATATAATTGATTACAACTACGGAAGTCTGTTTTTTTTCTGAAAAGGGGTAATTTTTTTTCAAAAAGTGGGCGAAGGTAAAAAAAAAAAATAATAATAATAAAAAAATTGGGAACCTGAAGGTTAGCTGATCGCATTCCCTGACCACTACCGACTGTCCTGGGGCGGTCGGCTGGGTGGTGGTCCACCCTCAACTTTTTTTCTCTGAGCTATTCAACGCGGTCTGTAATGTGCAAAGGAACTGTCTGAGATGTTCGCAACATTTCAAGGCCAGAAAATGACCTCGAGATACAACTTTCACTACATACAGACTTCTTAAACAAGCCAGGCAAACTTCGATTTTGCGATTTTTTTAAAAAATTTCTGATATTTGTTATGTACCCATTTTTTATCCTTTGTTATCCATATAGATCTGTCGTTTGTAAAGCATAATGTTACTTACTTTTAAACATGTAAAATAATATCAAGTAACCTTTGCGTGTTGGCACAATACAGTTTATTTAGTCAAAATTTTTATCACACCCACCAAACTTCTATTGTAACTCGGCGCTACAACCTGGGGCTTTGATGTTTTGTCTGGCGCATTATAAAACGGTTCCTTCCACTTGGGACCTTCCTGACTTGACATATTGCAAGCGGATCGTTGTAGTGAGCAGAGCATTACGTATTTTCCACCATCATGTGATGCTGCAGTGTCGGCTGCAGTCTAGCATGTATAATAGGGTTACCAGAATTTTTTCTCAGAATCCGGGGACGCTTCAGAACTTTTTCACCAAATCCGGGAACGCTTTCGGCATTTGCCCTAATGACGCGTTGCACTTTTATAAGTTATATGATTAAAGGTTGGGTTAACTTAAAAGCCACATATTGTTTATATTTTGTATTTTAAACGAAGATCATAGACAGCCATGTAGCACACAGCAAGGAGACATGATTTTCCAAAGATGTTGTGTCCAAGACGCAATATCCTTGTAATTTTCTTTTTGTCCTAGACACGCACAAAGAAATAATTGCGCTTCATATCTTTTGTTTTAAATGAATGCATTAGCAAATCAGGGCTTTTAAAGAACTCTCGCTTGATTTTTAAAAAAATCTGAGGATAACAGTAAAAATCCAGGGACATTGCGGGGACGAAATCTACCCGGGGACAGAGAGCTAAATACGGGGACTGTCCCCGGGAAACTGGGACGTATGGTAATCATAATGTATAACCACGTGTAATACTTGAACAGAATGGACTCAGGACCGCCTTCTGAGTAATGTGTTGGTCTGTACGTGTGTTTTATATTGAAGAGTTAGGTTTTCCAAAATTTATTGATGTTCATACGAGTTGTCGACGGTACTGAAAAATTTTACAAGTATACTGGTTGTGTTGTCTTGTTGCAAAAGTTGAGTTATTGATGTGTGACATATCAGCATTTAAAATCTTGACGGTGTTTCCGGTTGTGTGCATCAGTTTGAGGGTTTTGTTTTAGAGAAATAATTGCATTTCGTTTATTTTTAACTGTATATTGAGTCTTCCATGCAAGTTCTTAGTGCATTTAATGTCTGGGAGGATAACGAATAAGATAAAGGAAACCGGCAAGTATTTGACGCTTCAGTTCAGATAGTTAATAATGCAAAAATGGCAGAGACTGTTAAAAATCTGTCATGAATGTCTCGGGTGAGGCCGCGTTTACACGATGCGAGTTAACTCGAACGACTGATGGAGGGGACAGGAGAGTGAACTGGCATGTTAGAAATAATTTTAAGACAGTCCACTGTCAGGACAATTCTCGTGTCCTGCGGTGTGGCCTTCTTGAAAGTATGTTGATATTACAATAAGGAAATAGTAAAGTAGCTGATTTGTTAATCATAACTTTGAATGAAATGAAGAATAACAAAAGAAAACGGGTAAGAAAGTGGTTATTTATATATATATATATATATAAAGCTTTAGGTGCCTAAGAAACTTTTTGCGAATGACGTTGTAGTTGAAGATGCAGAGTTTTACAGATATCATTTAAGGCTAACTGTATCTTAATTTAAAGAGCTGCTGTCAAATATAGCAATATCTCTCAAATCCTTGTTCTTATAATATTTCTTCACTTTAATGATTTTAATCTATCTGCTTCACTCCATTTACTCGACTTGTTAGTTGTCGCCATACCGAGCGTCGTGGATAAACGGTTAACGTTCTGGTCGCGCTTTCGGGAGGACGCGGGTTCGAATCCCCTTCCGGGCATCCAGATTTGGGTTTTCCATGGTTTCCCTAAATCACTCCAGGCGAATGCCAGGATGCTTCCTTCAAAAAGGCCATGGCCGAATTCCTTCCAGTTCCTTGTCCCCAGTCCTATCCCGCCTCTAATGACCCTAGACGCCGACGAGGCGTAAAAAAAAAAGGTTGTCGCCATCTTATTTGTTGAGCTTGCAT
The DNA here is from genome assembly GCA_031002005.1 of Vandiemenella viatica. Lineage (NCBI taxonomy): Eukaryota > Metazoa > Arthropoda > Insecta > Orthoptera > Morabidae > Vandiemenella > Vandiemenella viatica. Next base: position 31,087,430 of record CM061914.1, read on the forward strand.
GTCAAAATTTGGTCATGAACCGAGTCTACTATCTTCAATTAACTGGCTGTCTCGAACCTGTTACCGAGCGTGCTGGTGTAAAGGTAAGCGTTCTGGCCTCGCACTCGGGAGGACGGCGGTTCGAATCCCCGTCCGGGCATCCAGATTTGGGTTTTCCATGGTTTCCCCAAATCACTCCAGGTGAATGCCGGGATGCTTCCTTCAAAAAGGCCATGGCCGAATTCCTTCCCATTTCTTGCCCCCCATCCTTTCCCGTCTCTAAAAACCTAGTTGTTATAGGAGACGTTAAGCAGTTAAAAAAAAAACCGAACCTGTTGTCACGAGCAGAGAGGCAATCCAAATGCTGCGCGCGCAACCAAAACAGTACACGCGTTCCAACCTACTAGCATCGTGTATTCGCGACCTGTCACCTTAAGGTGCGAAGCAACTATGTCCGTTTTATACAGTTTGAGTAGAACAATTAAAGCGGATGAAATAACGGCGTCTGCTTCTGGTAAAATTCTCGCTGAAGAGAGAAACCTAAATCTATTAATAGTCCTCCGAGCCATTTGGATTCATTTGAGCGTGTGTTTACAGTAATGGCAGATGTGAAAAACTGACACGAGCAGCTGGAGAAAGAGATAAGCTCTGTCAAGATTCGGTTAAAAGAAGAAGCCAAACGATGAAAAATTTTAAAAATTCCTTGACGGCACAGGTCCGTGAGGTCAGATGATCGATGCATACAGCGCAGATGTAAACTTTGCTCTGTATTGCACCAACTTATTTGGTGGGCATGGAGAAGCGTACGCCGAAAATGAGGTAAAAGACAGAAACTCAGGCAAACGCATCGGGGAAGTCTAAATGGAGTCAGTGCGAAGATTGCTCAGGCTGATTCATGACTTCAATAAAAGTTCCCCTGAGGTCAGAGCAAGCCGTGTAACATTCTCTCCTTCAAAAGGCCATGGTCGTATTCCTTCCCGTTCGTTGTCCCCAATTCGGTCCCGACTCTAATGACCTCGACGTCGACAAGGCGTAAGTAAAAATAAAAAAACCTAGCATTTTGACTTCAAGAGAATCACAGACTATATCTGTGTCTTACCAAATTTTATGTAGAAAGGTCAGCGATGAACCTTAAGTATACCTGCTGTCTGACATGTTTTCCGTTTTCCAGTGCTGGCGTCAAATATCCAAGATAACCCTCTCCAGCCAGGCAAGCAACCTGCTTCTACCATTTTTCTTTATTATCCCCTTAATAACAAATGTTTACATCTAAAAAAGAGCGACCTGGTGGCTCAGTGGTTGAGGCGTCTCACTGGAGATCGATAGGTTACCGGTTCGAATCCCTGTCTAGGCAGGGATTTTGATAGGCCCTTAACCCGACCTTCACCTCTGGCGTGGCTTGCTGTGTAATGTGAAGTGGTTTGGATTCCACATAGGTCCCTTCTAGGACTAACAACCATAGTTGTAAGCGAGATGTCTACACATCTAAAGCAAATTCAAGTCAAACTAAGATTTAACGTGGTCCTACTTACACCATTATCAAATTAATAATCAATATACTAAAATTGCCAATATGCAGCACTCGTCTGTAGTGATTTGTTATAACTACAGGTATATTAGTGAAACAAAGAAACTACTACTCTACTGGTCCAGTGGCATTTTTTTTTTTTTTGTTATGGCTATACAATTCGTCAACGGGAAAGGACTTGGGACAAGGAACGGGAAGGAGTTCGGCCATGGCCCCTTTGAAGGAAGCATCCCGGCATTCGCCTGGAGTGATTTGGGGAAATCATGGAAAACCGAAATTTGGGGATTCGAACCCGCGTCCTCCCGAATACTAGGCTTCCAATGACAAAACTGGACAGTGTTAGAAAGTTAACTTCGAGTGTAGAATGTCCCAGACAAGTTAGATATGCTTGTTATTTAATTTAACTGCGATGGAGCACACACGCTCTGGTGATATTTCCCTTAGTAATCTAACTAACCCTTTTTATTTTCTAATTATCTTATATAATTTGAGTGTTAAATTCCTCCCCTATTTACTTTTGCCAACTACAAATTTTAACTTTAAATTTCTTTAGCGTTTTTGGTAAATTATTCATCACGTAATTTGATAATTTGTTCCAATCCCTGACACCGTTACCTACAAAAGAAAATTTTCCTACTCCCTTATGCATGAAATAGAGTGCCAGCTTGTGGTAATGGTCATCTTTTCCCTTCCATGCACTATTCCTAATTCTTCGACCAATATGCTACCAAGGCCCATCACCAACATTCCTTGCACTCTCTTCATACTCCTCCTATCCAATGACTCCCAATCCAGATCCTTTATGATTTATGTTACTGACTGGGTCCTGCTATAATTTCCACAATTAAAGATAGCTGCTCTTCTGTGCACGCCCTCCAACTCCTGTATTTGATTACCAAAATGTGGGTCCCAAACTACACCAACATATTCAACCAATGGTCTGACCAAAGTTTTGTAACGCAGTTTCTTAACTTCTATGGTACATCCTCTCGTCACCTTCTGTAATAAATGAAGGCTTTTTTAATCTTTCACTACCACCTGCCCGAAGTGCTCCTTCTAGTTGAGATTATTATAAAACAATTTCATGTCAAGATATTTACACTTCAAGCCTTCAACAAGCAATTCTGACCCCACTGTGTAACCATAAACAACCTTTAGTTTTTTTATATTTTTACCTAATAAAAACTGACTCTTACCCTCATTCTATGCCGACCTACTGATTTAGATATACGATCGTACTATCCAGGTCATCCTGCAACTATTCACAGTATTCTCCTCTTTTGTTCATATTGTATACAATTATGTCATCTGCGAATAACCTAATTCTGACCGTAAGTCATGAAACACAAAAATTGATTAGAATAATGAAAAGGAACGGCACCAATATCAAGTGGCACTCCCATATTCACTTCCACCTCTTTTGATAATGTATTTCTAATGCTAACACTTTGCTTCTGTCTTTTAAGAATTCCACCACACAGCAAGTAACTTTTTCATCCACTCCAGTAGTTTTCAATTTATTTAAAAATATTTTATGGCTCACTCTGTCAAATGCCTTAGAATGATGTAGTGCTACACTGTCAACTTGCTCTCCCTTGTCCGATTTATTCGAAATATCTTTTATGTAGCCCACCATCTGAGAGTCACATGAATAATGCAATGTTGTCGATCTGCAAACCAGTTTCTTACCACGCAGACATTTCTGATATACACTGGAGAGCCAAGGAAACTGGTACACCTGCCTAATATCGTGTAGGGTCCCCGCGAGCACGCAGAAGTGCCGCAACACGTCGTGACATGGACTAGACTAATGTCTGAAGTAGAGCTGGAGCCTGACCGACTGCAATCGTCACGGTAGCGTCTAACACGTATGCAGCCATCACTGTAGGGACCGAGCGTGGTGGTGTAACGGATAGCGTTCTGGCCTCGCATTCGGGAGGACGGCGGTTCGAATCCCCGTCCGGGCATCCAGATTTGGGTTTTCCATGGTTTCCCAAATCACTCCAGGCAAATGCCGGGAGGCTTCCTTAAAAAGGCCATGGCTGAATTCCTTCCCATTCCTTGCCCCCATCCTTTCCCGTCTCTAAAGACCTCGCTGTTGAGAGACGTAAAGCAGGTAAAAAAAAATCACTGTAGGACAAGTTGAAGCGGAAATCGTCCGAAAACTCATCAGACCGATGACGGCGTTCACGTCTCTATTTCAGAATGAGTAGTAAATTAAAGCCGACAGACGCAATGAAATGCTTAACACAATCCAGACCTCAGAAAATCGCATCAAACCGTCGATGCAGACATTTTACTCTTCCGAAAGGTCAGCCATTGGAAATAGGGAATAGAGCAGCAAGAGGGCTTCCAGCAACTAAACGACGCATTTCCGGACAAAGTGAAGCTCGCTCCTCAACTATTGAGATGGGTCACCAGGTTATGCACTCCAACTGCTGGGATATGATGTACCGTTATCTTAGCGTATTATGGGAGTGGATAACAAGATGGTGGATTACATCAGCCGATTCCTAGATTACCTCACCCCATCGATTACGCAGCTAGGGAAAATGAAATAATGATTGCCGCAGCGAAAATAGTTGCCACCGTTGAGATGATCGATTTCCGAAGTAAACTTGTCAGAAATCAACAAAATGCGACACTTTCTTAAGTCTGGGGAACGCAGAGGACACGATCGGATGAGTAACACAGTCATGGTGTGTGTTTCCACCTTGATCACGAATTGGAAAACTCTCGCGTGACCCTCCAGAGAAGACAACAGGAGAAGTGGTCAGTATATTCCACGACCACTTCGGGGATTAGGACACGAAAAATACGCTTAAGATGTTACGTCGGGTACGGTACATGACATCGTTGAAAAGGTCCTTGGGCAAGACGTTTCAGAGATGTGATCTGAGTCAATGGTTTAAACATCTGAATAAAAGTTGCATCAGAGAATTCTATTTGATAACACGGAATACGACGAATGAATTGGTTTACCTGGATTTCTACTGCTCGCTTCTGCGGACAATATATTGTAAAGGTTTTGCTGCTTTTACTAAGTTAGTCAGGATGTACGTAACCAATACTACCACGACCAGCCAGCACCTCTGGGTTACTTTGGATAAGTGCATCGGTCCGAAGGACTTGCTCAGTGATCATTCGACAGTTTTTAAGTAGAAGATATGGTGCCGTGGGTCATAGCAGGTGGGGATAAAGGAATTGTTTAGTTCTATCAGTAACCCGCAAGTAATATTGTTGCATAATAAAATCGGCATTTTAAAATGTTGCTCGGAGAAAACACGCTGCCAGGCTAGGCATCTTACCAGGGTATAGTATTTTATAAATCACACCTTACTTTGCAGTACAGAACACTCGCCGGAAGATCTCAATTTTGCTGCGCCCTTAACCGTACTCTTCTACCAGCTAATTGGATGCCCAGAATCATGGATGTCCATATAACCTCGTGCGAGGTATGCGCAATTGATTTTTTCTTGGAGAAGGCGAAACGGAGGCAGGAAAAGAAGATAGGTAGAGATGCTCACCTCTTTAATATTGGGTCGTTTAGGGATGCAAACGGATGCGCTGAAAGAAAAAATTGCCAAGTTCTCCCTACTCTTCAAAGGGTCCTGATGCATAAAGAAAACTGTTGGCAGTAATGCGTACTTGCTTGTAGACGGCGATTTTGAAGTCGAAATATGCAATCCCTGAGGCATAGAGCGATAAATACCATCTATCTTGTATAACCAGTATCAGCAACTGTGCCACTGAAAGTGAGACAGAAGGATAGATGGCGACCATGGCTTGCGAGTGATTCTGAAGGTGACTACAAGCGGCTGGCATTGTTAATGTAGAGTTTGGGGAAAAGTCGACCTTCCAGGCTCAGTTTCCTCGCGTATTCTATGGGAGGAGTTGGAGGGCAGACTGTTAGGTGTCCTTGACTATGTTCTTGGTGAAGAAGCTATGATGTACTCCCAGTTGTTGGAGGATGCGTCTCCAGTTCGTGCAAGTTGCCCCCGTTCTGAGTCGTCGTTCTTGAAGAATTTTCTTTTTTCAGTGGATGTGCTGTAGTAACAAAAGCTGATAATCTTAAATTTTCAACACTGGACGAACGGAGGAAGAGACGCCATAAATATCGTAATGTGAGACGACGACAGGTGACTCAATTCTAAACAACCATTGGCTACATATTGGTGAGATTGTCTACAAGTTGATGACGGACTTATTGTGCTAGAGTGAATTTCATTCTAGTCCAGTGTTGTGTTGTTGCCGGTGAGATACCATTATGCTTTATGCAGATGAGAAGCTAATCTGAATCGCTATGTATAAGTACTGCGGTGTTAAGTTGTTAGTTATATTTCTAAAGCATTAAACAGAGGTAACCATTAAATAGTGTTAAATACACTCCTGGAAATTGAAATAAGAACACCGTGAATTCATTGTCCCAGGAATGGGAAACTTTATATACACATTCCTGGGGTCAGATACAACACATGATCACACAGACAGAACCATAGGCACATAGACACAGGCAACAGAGCATGCACAATGTCGGCACTAGTACCGTGTATATCCTCCTTTCGCAGCAATGCAGGCTGCAATTCTCCCATGGAGACGATCGTAGAGGTGCTGGATGTAGTCCTGTGGAACGGCATGCCAAGCCATTTCCACCTGGCGCCTCAGCTGGACCAGCGTTCGTGCTGGACGTGCAGACCGCGTGAGACGACGTTTCATCCAGTCCCAAACATGCTCAATGGGAGACAGATCCGGAGATCTTGCTGGCCAGGGTAGTTGACTTACACCTTCTAGAGCACGTTGGGTGGCACGGGATACATGTGGACGTGCATTGTCCTGTTGGAACAGCATGTTCCCTTGCCGGTCTAGGAATGGTAGAACGATGGGTTCGATGACGGTTTGAATGTACCGTGCACTGTTCAGTGTCCCCTCGACGATCACCAGAGGTGTACGGCCAGTGTAGGAGATCGCTCCCCACACCATGATGCCGGGTGTTGGCCCTGTGTGCCTCGGTCGTATGCAGTCCTGATTGTGGCGCTCACTTGCACGGCGCCAAACACGCATACAACCATCATTGGCACCAAGGCAGAAGCGACTCTCATCACTGAAGACGACACGTCTCCATTCGTCCCTCCATACACGCCTGTCGCGACACCGCTGGAGGCGGGCTGCACGATGTTGGGGCGTGAGCGGAAGACGACCTAACGGTGCGCGGGACCGTAGCCCAGCTTCATGGAGACGGTTGCGAATGGTCCTCTCTGATACCCCAGGAGCAACAGTGTCCCTAATTTGCCGGGAAGTGGCGGTGCGGTCCCCTATGGCACTGCGTAGGATGCGACGGTCTTGGCGTGCGTCCGTGCGTCGCTGCTGTCCGGACCCAGGTCGACGGGCACGTGCACCTTCCGCCGACCACTGGCGACAATACCGATGTACTGTGGAGACCTCGCGCCCCACATGTTGAGCAATTCGGCGGTACGTCCACCCGGCCTCCCGCATGCCCACTATACCCCCTCGCTCAAAGTCCGTCAACTGCACATACGGTTCACGTACACGCTGTCGCGGCATGCTACCAGTGTTAAAGACTGAGATGGAGCTCCGTATGCCACGGCAAACTGGCTGACACTGACTGCGGCGGTGCCCAACCGCTGCGCAGCTAGCGCCCTTCGACGGCCAACACTGCTGTTCCTGGTGTGTCCGCTGTGCCGTGCGTTTGATCATTGCTTGTACAGCCCTCTCGTAGTGTCCGGAGCAAGTATGGTGGGTCTTACACACCGGCGTCAATGTGTTCTTATTTCAATTTCCAGGAGTGTAAGATACAAATACTGAAAGGGATGGAAAGGAGTGAGGAATTCTGAAAAAGTAGAAATCAAACATTGAAGTGTAGTAAATGTACTATGAAAAGTGTGGTAGTAAAAATGGTAGTAAGACAGGATTATGTGCTGGTACTACTGAAATTAATTATTCTGGTCAATTTTTTTTATTGGTAATGGTGTTGGTTAGGTTGTTTGCAAATTACTTCTATGGTAGATAGTAGGTTCAGAACGGAAGAAGACTGAGAATCTGGAGGATGACCTGGTCAGGATGTCTAAATTGGTAGGTTGGAGGATGTGCAAGGAAAACAGCTAGATTTGTACTTTGTATAAATTACTGCAGGACCCACTCAGTAACCGATATGATAAAGGAGCTGGACTGGGAGTCGCTGGAAGACAGGAGGAGGGTGAAGAGAGTGCTAGGAGTGTACACAAGTATGCTGGTGATGGGTCTTCGAAGGATATAGGTCAACGAATTAGGAGCAGTGCATGGTAAGAAAAAGATGACCATGGACACAAGCTGGCACTCGATTTTATGCATAAGGAAGAAGGAATTTTTTTGTGTGTGTCAAGGTTTCAGGTATAGGAATAAATTACCAAAGGAAGTGATAAATTATCAAATCCACCGAAGAAATTTAAAAATAAAATTCCAAAATCGCGAAAGTAGATGGGGAAGGAATTTAACACTGAAAGTATAGAAAATAATAATAATTATACCAAAATACTAAGGAAGAGTAATAGGATCAATACAGAAATTGCCACCGGAGTATACGCTCAATCGCAATTAAATTAAATTAATTTCAACATGGGATGAAGATAAATGCCAAGAAGAGTCAGCTGATTTGGGATACAGATAAAAAAAATTAAGGGACGTTTTTTAATATAGGATGGAGGGGGAACTGCTTGTTGAAGACCTGAAGTGCAAATATATTGGTATAACATTTGGCAATAAAGTCAACTGGTCAGATGGTAGAAAGAGGCTTCATAATTCTTAATTTATTCATTTTGTGTATCGAATACGGGTGATGTAAGGAGGGCAGGTAGATTTGTGTGTGGAAATTATCGCATAACACTATCAATAACAGAAATAAGAAAGCTGCTGAATCAGAAGTAATTGAAAGACAGGAGCACTGGCGTAAATAGGTCAACAAGGGCCCCGGTGTAAAAAATTTATTTTGGGCCCTCAGGCCAGATGGACGACCTTTTTTTTGCTTTGTGTTGCTGGTCGGGGCCCCCTGGGCTGAGGCTGGGGGCCCCTGAGTTGTGCTTGGGGGTCCCCTGAGCAGTGGTTGAGGGCTCCCTGAGCAGTGAGGGGACTTCCTTGTCTCAGGGGCCCCCTTAGACGACCGCAGAGCTAAAAAAAAGGTCACCAGTTTGCCTGAAGGCCCCGTGGGCCGTTTGAACTGCGCTTGAGGGTCCCCAGAGGTTAGCTTGGGGGCCCCCTGAGGTATGTTTGGTGGCGCCCTGAGGTATGCTTCGGGGCCCTCTGAGCGTAGGGGCCCCGGTGCACTGCACCGCCTAGCCCCATAGTAGCTACGCCCCTGGACAGGAGAAAGGTTAGAGAATGCTGGGACTATAGATGGCATATATTTGTAATTAGTTTCGTTGGACATTGATAATATAAACAGTAACTGGAATGGAAAATTTGGCGACGACCAAACATTGTCAATTTCAGCCACAAAAAAACTTTCTTTTGTTGTTAACGGAGCCAAATAATGGAATAAATTACCGAGGAAAGTTATGAACAATTTGAAAAAATGAAATAAAATTAAAATCCATGCAAATGAAAACGGGTGGGAAAAATACACTCAAAGAATTTAAGATAAAAGAGGAAATGAGAAAATGTGTATAGGATATTGTCAGCGGGGCATATACCCCTTCGCAAATAATTTAACTTAAAAATTTTGTGACCGATTTTCACAGCCGGTATGAAAGTGTCAAAGTCTTAATACAGATTATGAGCTGGTTTTGTCTGTCTGATAGATGATGTAGTTTCCTCTTTCATCACGGCTACAGAGAAATACTTCTGCTAGCAATGGGGATCCATGGGGATGGGGAGTGGGGATGACATAGTAATTTTGGAGACTTTTTTTTTTTGCTCTACTTATCTTTTAAGGGTGCCAATCTGTCGCCCCCCCCCTCCTATTTCAGCTCGCATTATCCGAGGAGACCATAAACCCTACCCTTGCCCGACACAAGCCCCCCCCCCCCTCAAAAAAAAAAAAAAAAAAAAAAATCCGCTCAAGCCCCTCCCAAACCAAAATCCTGGATCCGCCACTGCACCAAGGTACTTGTTCCACAATGAGAGGTAGATAATACGAGCTAAGGCGACGCAGTGATGCTTATAAGTATTATTTCTTACCCTTATCCAGTCGCTGATTGGAGTACACTGATTAGGGATAAGTTTTATTGTGAGGTAAAGTCTGCAATCTACAGCTTTGTGGATTCCAGAGGGCGGATGTAGATTTTTAATTGAACTATATACTTTTCTAAACAACTGAGAATTGTCGTTTGATAATTAATAATAGTTAAAAACGTTCCAGACCAATAAATACGTGTTCTTCGGTAGATCTCAATACTCGTTCATGTTATGATTGTGCTAGACTTATGCTGTTCATTTTAAATGGATTTTTCAAATTTGGTATTGTAGTTTTTATTAATCGAAGAGGAAACTAAAATCTAGCATTAAAATTATTTTTGTTGATGCTTTTTCGGTTTAGTTCTAGATCGCGATACCGCTACAATTTTCCTGTCGATATAGAGATCATTTCAACCTAAACTGTTCTGTTTTCTTCGTAACGTTTGTGGAAATGCGGCATGGACCAGAATTTTTTTTATTTTAATAGTGTTCTTTGATAGCTGCGTTATTTTCGCGGTGTGGAAATTTGTTGTAGCCTTATTGCGATCTAGGATAAAACAATTTTTTGTTTTCTTTACCTTTAAAAAAGGCAAAGCTACTAGTCGTTTAACTAATACCACACAATCCTATGATTTTTTTCTCACCAAAATCTGCTCCATAAATTTTAATTTTGGTTTTCAGTAGGTAATTTATATGTTGTACATACTTCCAGTTAGAGTATCTCTTAGGACTGAAGCTGATTTTTTATTTCAAATATTGGATCGTTAGATACTAAAGATTCTTCAGGAAGCGAAAATTTTATAGGAAACTTATAATTTAACCGCAACTATCTAAAAAAAAGTTATGCGCACATTTAACTGCGATTATATCTTACGAATTTTATGTAGATGATGGTAAAAACGTAAAAAAAAAAATGAATATCAAGATATTTTTACAATCTATGAATGTTCCGACGTCCATTGTTAGGGCTCCTTCTTAGGGCATCGACCCCCAAAGATAGGAAAGCATTACTCATTCAGAGTAAGGATAATTAACGATTGAAATTTTCTGAAGATATTATATAATATTGAAAATAATGAAAGCCTACTGATTTTTTCGAATAAAAACGGAAATGTATTGATTGGATACTACTTTGCGCTGTAGTGTCATGCTTCATACACAGATGGTGCAGTTGTCGTCTGTCATTGTCAGTGCGTTATTGTTTATTTGGATGCATTGACTGTTCTGCCGGTTTACTTCGCTGCCGAAAGATTATAAACGGATGATTTGAACAAACTTTGAGTATACTTGAATCCAGTTAATTACGTCAAAAGCAAGTTTCTTGTCTCAAACAACGGTTGAAGTTAGAGTTGTGCACTGATTGACATAACCTCTGGGGTGTAAACATTTTTAGGCTCGTTTAGGCTTGTTAGCCTACGATAGCATTCATATTCTCTTCGCTGCCCAGTTTATCTGGCACGATGAGTCGCCCAACAATTGCAGAACAAGAAGATCTTGTAAAAGAATCACTTTTTAAATTTTTACGGAAACATATACCCAGCGCTCAGTTAAGGTAGGTGAATGTACACTTACGTATCTTCGTATCCTAAGCGCCGAAAATACATTCTAAATCAAAATTAATTCGGCATTTAGATATACGTTTTCTTGAGTGAAAAGTGTTCGGAAAGCATAAATATTATTCCGATGACGAAAAATTGTAGGTAATACTTTGAGTATTTTAATTAGACTTGATAAATCATTTCGTTTTAAAAACTAATCTGGTATGCAATATAGCCGATACACGCATTATTAATAGAATTGTAGATGTAGGCTGAAATGAATATTAATATAGTAAGATCACACATAGTGGATATAACATTTTGATTATTCCACTTGTTTGTCTCTGACTTCTTTAGCGTTAAATCTTCAGTTGTATATGAGGAAGCATATACTGTACGTTAATGTAACCACTGAATCCTGTTGAGGGTTCATAGTTTTGTACAATTTATGAGGCTATAAATTTTAGGCCTTACATGTTATATCATTAAAAAACCAGCAGATGATACACCCATCCTCAAGCTGAGGCACATTAAAACCACTAATTAAATACACATAGGAAATTATTTTGTAGAGCAGTCTGTCAGGATCATGTGGTTGAAAGTGTAAACTATGGTATTCTTGAATTGTTTATATTGTGAAAAAAATGTACAAGAGTTTAGCTGTAATAAAATATTGTAGGAGATATGCTGCAATGAAAGGAAGACAATTATGAAATTAGTAGTAAGAAGGTGTAGAAAATAATATTAACTTGAACTCACAGAAATGCAGTGTATATGTTGATGTGACTGAATGTTTATGTATTTGTAAGAGGTAAGCGCACCTGTTAACACATTAAGGATTTGTTTTTACAATTTTGAACCCTCTAACTATAATATTTAATAACTATGCATTGTAAAGTCATTTTCTACAGTCTGAATCTTTATTTACCATTATATATAACAGGTGCAAGTAAAATGTAATCGAAAATGTATAAAATTAAAAAATATTGATCTTATAGTTGACACTTCAAATAGCTGTCCTAAATTTGACACATTTTGTTCCTATAGTCAACACCATATCCACCTCCCTAAAATAACATCAGGGTTAGATAACGACAAGAGCTGATGAACGGAGATTGTTAGGAAAGCTAACAGAATGGGCCTGCCTCAAGTGAAAGACTAAAATGAGTTCCCATGGGTACCAAACCAGGTCCCAGGTCCCACAAGTTGTTAGCCCATGGAAAATACTGTAGATTCAGCGAATCAACTTTTCACTAATAAATTCCTTCATAGAAATAAATAAATAAAAAAAGTTTCTCAGATTTTCCTCTGCAACATCTACCAGCTTTACATGAAGTACTTAGAAAGTGATGGCTTTCTCTATCTGCCTATGACATGATATACATATCAACATGATCCTAAGTATAACTTCGTATGCACTGAAGACCAATACTATGTATTAATTTTAGATTTCTAGTGCCATACTGTATAAAATTTTATTTTTGTAAAAGGTGTGAAGATTCATTCAGTTTGGGATTAAAGTTCAATTTTTACTGAAACAAAAATTGGACACCCCTGTCAATTCAAGGAATACAGAAAGATTTTAGGTGCTTATACTTGACACTATATTCAAGTTAGACATATTATTCTCCTTCAAACGTAGAACGCATTTACTTCCTGATCACATTTACACATTCATGGCCAATAAAAAAGTAAAGCAATCTTACACTAACTGATAGTTAAAGTACTTCCCGACATTGCAATTTTGCTTACAAGATATGCACTTCACACTATGGTAATCACACGTTCTACAAAGTTTCTTCATCATTGACAAATGAGACCCTCACTAAACAAGTGGGCCAGTTCAGATTGACGAGTAAACTTGACTGTGTTTCTGGTTTTAAGCACAGTTCTCTCCTTAAATTTAATTTTTATACAATTTATTGTTGACAATAGGCATGCATACCTTATGTGATTTGTGCAATTTTAAATTTGCATTTTCTACAAGACATTATTGATGATACAGAAAAAAACTGAAATATTGAACAACTCTGTTGGTGAGACCATTGGAATCTGCAATGCTATAATTTTGGATGAAATTACAGGGTATGAGTTCTTCACATCAATAGAAACAAGCAAGCAATGGAAATAATTTATGATGTTCCTATAAACGAACTGTTAGAAGTGTAAAGCAACTGATATAAGTATTATATGTAGAGACAAATTGAGGTAATGTACCACATCTAAATCTATTAGTAACTTTTAAACCTGGAGTCTTTCTGTATACCAGGGAATATGAAGATTGATTTACAAAGGGCCTGGTAGTTCTGTTGCACAAGATGTCGCAGTATGGCCTACATACCAATTTGTTTGTAAAAATGCATACGACTAGCAACAAATTTGAACAATGGAAACTGCGCAGAAATAAGAGATTTTTCTTAGGTTGTGGTAGAGCCTGGACCTGCATGATAATTAACATTCTGCACACAATAATTCTAGCTTTGTCATGCTGGTCTAGGGTGTATAACAATCTAGTCATAATCTCAGCTGGTGGGGACACCATATCATGGTATAATTTTCTCATGTGGCAGAACTCGTGATATCTGATGTTACTGTAGACCCCCATTAAAAATACTGATTCATAAAAGAGAGGAGATTAGTAGAGTTCTGTTAGTTTTGAACTCTCTGGCATGCATAAATGGAGTGATTGATAACTATCTACATTAAAAAATAAATCTGAATGGAAGAAGTGTTTTGTGAATTAGCTGCTTGGACCTAGACGAGTTCATTCATGAGAACCACAGTTAAGGCAAATATTTCAAATAATGGCAGAAGAAACCAAGTTGACAGTATGGTACTGGATTTTTCCAGTGCTATGACAGTGTTACCTGTATAATAGTGGTGAATATGTTGGGTTAAGTCAGAATGTTACTTTCAGAGTAGAGGAATCCATAAGCCTTAGGAAGAAAATATAAAATGCATTATCAGGAGAGGTTGAAATGAAAAGTTCTTTTTCATTATTCTAGTAAATGATTCTGTTGTTGAGAGAATTATGAACAGACACACTGGTATCTATACAGAATATCTTTGGATGTGTTATCTTGGAATCAATAGTACAGAGGACGTACGGTGATACAAGGAGTTTTAAATGAATTTATAGTGGATGTTGGAAGCTGATAGAAGACATAAAGTGTAAATAACATAGCATTTACATGATGCTTAACTCAGTTGCACTGTATACATCGGGGAATAATTTCAGAGTCCTGCATCTATAGGAGAGAGAAATCAGAGGATGTACAAGGGATTTGGGCTGTGGAAGATATTTCAGGCCCTTGCATGATTATAATGGTATGAGAGGCATTATCGGTATGAAATACAAAAGTTGGAAAGCAGGGTATCCAGATCTGTTAGTGGAAATGACCATAATGTATGCTGTGTGTCTGGAATTTTGCAGAAGCTGTACTGTGAACAACTGAAGGACAGAAGGTGGGTGAATAGTGGGTACACATAAGGCTTGTGGTGAGTGAATATTCAGGAACAGCATGTGAAAAAGAAGAGAGGACCGTGACTTAACACTTGATTTCAGTCAAAAGGAAGTAGAGGGTTTTAGTTGTAGGAAGTTACCTTCAGAATTGTGAGGTGGTGCTGCAGATGGCCTCAAAATCTGATATTTATGCTGTTCCAGGTGGGGGGTTGGGGGAGGTGGAATTTTACTAGGTATGGCCTGTGTCAGCATGAAGGGAAAGTTGGATTAGTTCAAGAAATAACAGAAAAAATAAGGAGGACACCACCACCCATGATTTGATCCCTGTTATTGCTGGTGTCTGTGCTGTACCTTGTTTGGATTAAAGTTGAAACATTGACTGCCAGTAATGACAAATTAAATTCTGATGAAAGTTTATTGTCTAAACAATCCAAAAATTTAAGGCAAATTGATACATTTTTCAGGTTAGAATCCGTGTAGAAGTGCCATAAAAATTAATACGGGATTGTATCAGTGGAATCAGGGTATAAATGTAAATTTGTTTAAGAAAAATCAATAGTGTAGGTGCAAAGGGGAAAAAAAAAAAGGATGTTAAAATGAGGAAGGACATTAGAGAAAATGAATGATAAAAAGAGCAGAAATCTGGCTTTTATTATTAAATTATAGGAGTACAAGTTTTAGATTTTGGCAGCTTATACATGTAGTTTTTACAGATAATTGCAGGAGTTGAGTCTTGGTTAAAGGAAGTTCTTGACATTGAGATTTTTCCTGAGGGTGACAGAGTAGAGGTGGGATAGGTAGAGGAGTATTTACACTGGTTAGTGATGACTATTACAGTTCATGTTTATTTGCTGGTGACAAGAGATTTTTTTTTTTTTTTTGGGGGGGGGGATAAGAGTCAATGCTGCTTACAGAAGTGGGAAGATGACTGAATAGTATTAGATCATGCGGGAGAAGATGATTTTGTATTTAGTGCACAGGGGGGGGGGGGGGGAAGGGAATAAAGTGGTCATAATAAGTGGGGATATAAATATACCCTAAATGAAGTCAGTAATTTAAGGAAGTAGAGATATGCAAACATCTTAGTGAGATAAGGAGGGTTTACACAAGTGGTGTGAATAAAATACAAGGAGAAACGATGAGCTGGCGAATTGTTAATAAAGCCGCATGAAAATTATGTGGGGCCTCGGATGACAGAGGGTATAAGTGATAATGAGGCAGTTGTGGACGTTAGGGGGTTCAGGAAACCAGTAGGCTACTTTTATACTAGAGATGGGAGGTGAGGAAACTGAAAGAGGTTGCTGAGAATGAAACATCATTGATTAAAAAGCAGCAAGATGATAAAAAATGTATGAAACAACTAAACAGGGAATTAATAGTAGCAAAATAGGAAGCTCTGGATAAATTCATTAAAAATATCATGGCTGGGCAGGGAAAACTGAATGATACAGGAAGAAATTTCTATAGTTACGGTAGAAAAATAAGAGGGAAGGAAGGTAATCGGACAATTATTGATAAGGATGGAAGAGACGTTAAAAAGATTATGAAAATAAATGAAATACTTAGAAACTGTTTTGGTGTAACTGTCAAGGACTGTCACAGAGGAATAGCTGGAGAATTAACTGAGGAAAATCATTCTCATGTTAGTGAATATGAGCATACTGGGAAATTAGAAACGGAGTAACAGAGTATTATAGAAGAGCTACACAGTTTGAAAAATGTAATGTGCCTGTTATAATAGTATTACCACATGTGTGTTAAAGGTAGTTGGCGAAGACATTTTACTATACCTGGAAGTATTATTTGGTTTAGGTATGGAAACTTGCTGTGTTCCAGAGGACTGGAAATGTGCCATAGTAGTGTCAGTTCACAAGGATGGGAAGACAAATAGATTTGACAACTATACACCCATTAGTTTGACTTCAGTTGTGGATAAGTTGATGGAGAGTTATACGGCCAGCTATATCAGGAGAAGAAGTGGTTTCTAAGTCAGCAGCATGGATTTAGAAGGGTTTATTCATTTGAATATCAGTAGGTTATGTACAAGATATATAAGGTGAAATTTAATTTAACTGTAATGTAATGCTATGCTCCAGTGGTAATTTCCCTACACACCCATGAATTGTAATTTAAATTCTTTAATTGTTTTTGGTAAATTATTCTTCACTTCCCACTGTAAAATTTATTCCAATGCTTAACTCACTTACCTATGAAATAAAATTTTCACATGCTTGAAATTGAAAACCAGCTTTTAGTCATGGTAGCACTCTCTTCACCCTCCTTCTGTCTTCCAATGAATCCCATTCCAACTTCTTTATTGTATCAGTTGCTGATTGTGTTCTGCAATAATTTACAGAGACATACAGCACTTATTTGCACCTCCTCCAATGCCTGTATTTGATACCCAAAATGTGGGTCCTGTATTACACCACCGTATTCAAGCAGTGGTCTGACCATAGTTTTGTAACCCAATTTCCTCACTGCTCACCCTTATCCCTGTCTCCAATAAGTGAAGGATTTTGAAACCTTTTCCTATCACCTGCACAATATGTTCTTCCCAGTTGAGTTTACTATTAAATGTTATGCTAAGATACTGACATTTCATGTCTTCCACACTCAGTTCCTTCCACACCATATAAATGTAACCAACCTTTATTGGTAACAATGGAAGGAAAGGACTTCTGCGAGGCAATATTTATTTGGAAAGGATAGATAAAATACATCCAATACACACCAAAGTTGAAGGGAGGAGGACAGCAGCAACACAAAACAATACAAAAACACAGAAAATACAATATTGTCAAGTCAAAAGAAGTAAGTGGCTGAGCTCGTGCAAGCCTTGCAGTTAACACAGCCACTCATAGAATGAAAACCAACCTTTGGTTTTTTATTTCTATACCTAATATGCTGACTGTTATTTGCATTTATCTTGATTCCATGTTGACCTACCCTATCATGTTCAGGTCATCCTGCAGCTGTTTTATTCTTTTATATGATATCATGTCATCTTCAAACAACCTAACTTGTGACTATTAATTATTCATTACAATAATTATGCAGTCATCCCAATATACTATGTTGTAGCACTCCTAATTTTTTTTTCGCTTCTTTTGATACCGCATTTCCTACCCCAGTTTTTTGCTTCCTATGTTTAAAGATTCTTCTACAGAGCAAGTCACTTTTTCATCCACGTCAATGGTTTTTACATTATTCACCTCTAATTTATGACATAATTTGTAAAATGCCTTTTGAAGCTCAAGTGTTACACTGTCAATTTGGCCTCCCTGATACTTCGAAACTCCTAGGGGCAGCATTTCGAACAACCAATGGTAGAACTTTTCTGCCATACTCTGACTTCAAGCTACTTCTCATTTGAAGGGAATTATTTTCAACAATGTGACGGGGTGGCCATGGGTTCGCCTCTCTCCCAAATGGTCACCACGATCTTTACGGAATATTTTGAGGACACCGCTCTTGAGAGTGCAGAACTTCAAACAACTTCATTTTACAGATATGTGGGTGATACGTTTGTGATATGGCTGCACAGAAGAGAATTAATGATAATATCAGGTTTACGATGGAGGTGGAACGGGACGGTTGCCTGCCTTTCCTGGATATTTTAATTACAAGGAATCGAGATGGTACTCTGGGCCATCGTGTTTACAGGAATCCTACTCACACTGACATATCTTGGGGCGCAGAGCTACCACCATGCTGCTCATTGCAGTTCGGTGTTGTCGTCCTTGGTACGTCGTGCCAGAGCCATCTGCGACGTGGACAGCCTTCCGGCTGAACTGGGCCATTTACGACACACTTTCCATGTGAACAGATACAGTGAGGCACAAATTTCCGCAAGAAGTTGAAGAATAAGACGGAGAAGCAACAAACAGACCAGTATGCATTTGTACCATATGTCGGGGCATTTCAGCTAAAATTGCCAGAATGTTAAACAAAGTTTGGATTAAACCTTTTTCCCAGCCACCTAAGAAGGTAAGGGACCTACTACGCAATGTCAAGGATGGGTTTGGCCTTAGTAATCCTGGCATATATTTGATTCTGTCTGAATGTGGACAACGATATATTGGGCAGACCACACGGTCTGTATTCCAGCAGTGTTTAGAGCACGCAAGATGTGTACAGTTGGGGCAGGTCACTAAGTCGGCCATGGCCTTACATAGTATCAAGGAAAGGCATATCTTTGATTTTGAGGTAACAAAAATACTATCTTTTGCCAAGGGCTTTTGGGATAGTGTGATTAAGGAGGCTGTGGAGATTCGGCTAGCTGATGGAATTGTAAATAGGGAATCAGGATACTGCTTCAGCACAGCATGGAATCCAGTGATAAATCATCTAAGGAGGCAGAGATCAAGGCTGCAAGATTATCAACTCCAGTCACTCCGCTGCGTGTACATCTACCATGCCTCCAGCGCCACTACCCGGCCGCCCCAACAGGTCCTTCCCTGCCCCACTGTCTGTGCACTGATTGGCCTTGACGCACGTGACTGACGTCACCTGGCAACCAATGGACTTATAAGTGGGGAGCATTCTGAAATCTGACACATCGCCGGAAGATGGAACCAGAGGCAGGCTCCAAAACGTCGCTTTGTATTTTTACTGACGCGCTATCCCGGTGGAAAGCTCGAGAAGATTTTACACATTATAAAGAAGTATTTAGTGGGCATCTTTGTGGATATCTTGAGGGCTTTTGACAGTTTATGATGGCCTACTCTGTTTGCATGGCTAAGAGAGATACATTATTTAAAAGTCTTTTCCTCACTTTTAGGGACTATTGCAAATACAGAACTGTTTCCCTTAAATACCAGAACCTGTCAGTTATGAAGACACTGTCAAGAGGATGTTCACAAGGTTCAGTTTGTGTCCCAGTATTCTGAGATTTAGGACTGGAACCATTGCTGGAAATACTCCAGAAAACTGTAAGTGCTGGGTCTAAATTCAATCATTTGTTGCTTGTAAGAGAAAACAAGCAGAAATTGAAAGTAACTGCAACATAGGCTCTGACTGTGGTGCAAAAATGTTGAGTTTTGCTCCCCATAAGATGACATTTATGTTTCTCAGGGGAAGTGTGTCTTGAAACTCTACCATACAGATCAATTCAACCTCAGTTCACAGAAGTCGTGTGTGTAGATACTTAGGCATTCATTCAGATGAACTTTTAAAATTCGAAGCTCATTTGGAGAAGACAGTTGCCCAAGCAATGGCTGTCATGAACATCGTCGTTAATATCAGATAGCGAGGATTTACTATTCCAATCCTAGTAACGAGATGATACTATTCTGCTATTCTAGCCTCCTTAATGGCCTACAATGCAAGTGTGTAGGCAAAACATTTGCGAAAGGTAAAACCAAAAGATTGTATCAGACATCTCCAATGAAGAATATCACAGAGGTTGACAGGAGCATACCAAATTATGGCAACAAATGCCTTAGCTGCTGCCATTGAAGAGAAGAAAGAAAGAAGGAATAGTTAAAGGCCTCGCTGAGTATTATCTGGAGATCCAGTGGTTGCCTGGTGCTCAGTTTGTACTGGTAGGCCAGTTCCCACCTTAGAAGGACTCGGATAATTCAGACATTGAAGTAGTAATTAAAATTATTGGTGTTTTGGTAGGTAGAGCAAGTAGCTAGTGGGCGGTGTGGATTCTTGGTAAATATCGTTTGTCTGTGACCATTTTTATGGACAGTTGATTCACAATCAAACCTGCGTGGGAAGCCAGACAGTAATTGCAGGTTAACTGGCATATCACATGGGAGGTTTCATAGTTGGCACGTTCCATGATGGCAAAGCTTTTCCCCAGTAATGGGTTTGATGAAGGTGATTGTGCACGTTAAGGTGGTCCGTTGCATAGGAAGGAGCCATGGGTCTGTCCAATGGGATGAGTGTAACCATGTTTGTAGGTTGGGAGTTAGTGGAGGTTAAGCAGCTAACTGAAACATGTTCTTGGAGATGCAGGGAGGACTCTTTTCAGGACAATGTGTCATCTCCATAAATTTTGCAAAACCAGATTTTTGAAAAAAATAATTAAGATGATGGCACATACTGAGAAATTTCAATAAAAGTAGTTTTGGATGAGATATTGTTGACAAGTATTTTAGTTTTTCATTTTACTGTATTTCCAAATTTTTCATGTTGTATTACCAACGAACTTAATTTTGAGGTTAATGAAATAAGTTTTGAATGTGAGCAATAAAACTAATCGATTCAAATAATTTACTCTAGATAATACATCTATTACATTGTAAAATTATAACAATGAGATGACATACCAGAGACGTGAAGGAATTGGGTTACAAAATATCGATCAGACCATTGTTTGAATGTGTTAGTGTTTTATGGAAGCCACATTTTGGATGTCAAACACAGGAGTTGGAGGGTAGATAGATTTGTGGATAGTAGCACACAATCAGTAACTGTCATCATAAGTTATTGGAAGACGGAAGAAGAGTGAAGACCACACTTGGCACTGGTGGTATCACTTGGGTAGAAGAATTAAGAGTCTTACATGGAAGGGAAAAGTTGACCATAACCTCAAGCTGGCACTTGATTTCAGGAACTAGGAATGTGAAAATTTTGTTTTCTCAGGGATTGGGATAAATTACGCATTAAGGAACGATTTGCAAAAAAGAAAGAAAGAATTTTGTTTGACTGTCTATGAATTGTTGGTATGGTAGCTTAGATCAGATGCTATGCACTGAGGTAGAATCATGAAATGATGTTAATATATGAAAACAGGATACAATGACAGTGCTATTTGACATATGATAGAGAAATTGGGAGTGTGGCATGAGGAAATAAACTCCAGTTAGCTACCAATGGTATTCTGTTGATAGTGTCATCAATTTGGAGATGATGGTCAGCACTGCAGAAAAGCTGGAGGGGTGAGTTATCAGCAGTGTAGACTAGTGGTAGAGTCATTAGAGACACACTAGATAGATTTATGTTCAGATCAGTGCGACTTAAAAATATTAAGTTTGATTTACACAATCAAAGGATAAAATGCCAGTTAGTTAAGAAATTTATTTGAAATGTTACATCATAAAGATGAAAAGATTTGGATTATGAGTCAATTTTTGCATTCAACAAAATTTTTGACCATTCACCAATTAATGAGCTGGAAGAAGTGGAAACAAAATTTTGCTCCCGTGCACTGGTATTTATGGTCTGAAATTTAATTTAATACACATATTCAATAAAAGGTACACATTAAAGCTGCCAAACGTATAGGTGTGAAGTAAAGTTGGTCAAAATGTGGGCTAATGCTGCTTACACATTACACATGGCAGCCAACATTCTACGATAGAAGGTTACATCAGTACACCACAGAAAAGATGTGGTTAGGTTGAAATACTGACTGAATGAGAATGAAAACTCATTCAATTTTTTTGCATCATATGGTATGACAAATTTAGTTTTATTAATAACTTAAGCTTATTGCATTTTTTAGTTGCAATATATGAGGGGAGGTTATGATAAGGTTGAAATGCAGTGTGGACTATAATGAATACTAACGCTTTTTCTTACAGTATGAGGAATTTAATGTAATATTACTGATAACTTAAATTCTCTGTTACAATATAGCAATGTATTCACATTGTACCATGGAAAGTTGTTAGCAATCTTACATTCACTGCTGCCCATTCATGTCAAAGACATTTGAAGGTGGTTCTGTTGGCATCAAAGATGTGTACAAATCGCCCCCCCCGTGATCCGAGGATGTTGTCCCTTATGATAACTTTCATTTGACATTATATATGAAGTACATTTTATTTGCTTGCATGGACCCCTTTTCTTCTCCATCGAATTGAGCCACCTTTCTGTATTTTTCATTTGGATACTGTTGGCAACGAAAATGCTGTTAAGCACTGAAAATAAGATAGGATAGGTAAATTAACCTGTCGCTTACTACAAATGAAGGCATGAGGGTCAGATGAACACAAAAAACACAACGTTATTCATGTAAGAGGTGAAACATATGACGGGAAGATGTGTACACATCCAGATCTCATGTGGTAGTTCTGCCAGTAAGATATAAAGCCCTAAAAAAAGGTCTACCATTCATACCTGCCTACACTTTGTGTAATAATAATAGTAGCAGTAATAGTGTGTTGCTTGTATGGTATCTTTTGGAGTGATGGGGTATATTAATTATCTTCTACAGCATATAAACTTTTGTCTTGTTCATTGGAAACATTAGTTTGAAAATTTAAGAATGAATAATACATTTCACAGAAAATATTTAATTCCTGTAAAATTTGTAATGGCATAGTTTTATCAAATGAAAAAAATAAAACAAAACAATGATGTACATAATTTTGTTTGGTTGCAGTTCCATAGATGAAATTGTTTTAAGCTATGTGGTCAGTATCCTGGAAGACCTAGGCACAGAAGCCAGTGTTGAGGAAGCATTTGATGTGGAAGGCTTCTGTGAAATGATGACAGCTTACTTCCCAGAGTTTTCAGCAATCCATCATACTGATGTTTGTCAGTGGATGTTCGAGCTAGAAGCAACACTTAGCCAGAAGAAAAGGAATGGTATGTACAAGAGAAAATTCCTCAATAGTTAGTGCCTATGTTTATTTCACACACGGTGAAAAAATTCTTGTATTTACGTTATTATAACTAACAAAAAAAAATAAGTAACAAAATATAGGAAAAATAACACCATCACTCACCTATGGCCATCTCTTGTGTTTGTCTCACTTGATTCTGTCTTGTGTTCTATTATTTCTTTGTTCCACTATTTTATTTTATTTTCCTGTTTGCGTATTTTATCACCTTCAGTTTTGGCGAGTCACTGGCTTATTTTCACAATCCTTTGTTATTTGCATAGCCTAAAAGCTTTATCCTTTTCATTCATATGACTGCAAAATGTGTTTCACCTGTTTAATCTCAGCAGTCTTTCATATTCTGAGACTAGCTACTAGTTGCTCTGTGATTTGATTGATTTTACTCAATCAAGAGTATTGCTTACTTAAATGAAACATATTTATAAAACTGCTGGTTATGAAGAACAGGAAGTTTTGGCTATAAAAAAAGTAAATGGGCATGGCATCTTTGGCCAGGAGATCCTGAAGGATTCATCCACTATGTGACAAAGTTTCGGTCTGGCACACAATCCACCTCTATTGTGGCTTAATCTGTCTTCCATTTAGAGGACCCAAAGTTAATGTGGAAACTGAACCACAGAGATTCATAGTGTTCTTCACATGAACAAAGCCTAGCTTTACAGAGGTTAAAGTCAGTTCAAGGACTTGTAAAATTTCTGACAGAGGAAAGGATTTAAACTTTCTAATTCTCAGTCAAACAACTTTGTTCATTTTGGGATATGACTCACTGTCAGCAGAAGATAATTTGCATTGGGTGTTAATTAGCTAAACCAAAATCCAATTGTAGTGCAGTGTTTGAAAGTTGATTGAGAAGATGTGTGTGCTGGGTCCAAACTTGGAATGAAAATGGGAAAGGTAGATAAGGGAAGGAAGTTCTCAAACAAATAAGGGGATATACCCAGGACAAATAAAATGAAAAAGTGTCAAAATGTTAGTAGTGAAATTATTAAATGTAATAAAGTAGAGGTTTCTGTTAGGACAGAGTAGGAATACAGTATAAATATGAAAATTGTGTTGGTTTTTCTACCATCATAATTTTACTCATCTCTCCTGTTCCCATCTGTTGTATCTGGTGGTTATATCTCTTCCCCTATTTAAAGTTGTTAATGATGCCCTACAGCTTTATAAAAATAAACATATCTATTCAAAATGTATGTACACACAAGTTTTATCATATGCATTGAAGTGTTGCCACATTGGAGATGATTGGTTTCAACAGTTTGGGATCAATCCATCCTGATACCAACTATCCTGATTATGATTTTTATGCTGCTTTCTGTAATAGTATAGATGTGCGCTGGGATGGTTTCCAATTTTTGCTGCATAAATTATGCATTAAACAATCAGAATTAATGTTAAAACACTAAGAACATATCTACAATTCCCTGTAGGTTAGTTCTGACACTGTTACAAGCTTAGCAGGCCAATAGTAAACAGATGAAGTCTCAGAACGCCGAAGGCTGTTCGTCCACAGATTGTTGAAAATGATGTATGGGCAAAATGATAATAAGGTTGGTCAGGGAATGTAAATCTGTTATGTGGCACAGATAAATTAAGGAGGGCCACGAGGACATAAAAACATGAATACTTGAAAGTGTTTTGGTTAAAACCTTAGTCATGTTAGGTGTTGATGGGTGGTTTTCGCAAGATTTTACAATGATTCCAAGTAAAACTGCCAACTTGCTGGATGAGCATTGTAGTTTTGCAGTTTATGTTACTGTCTTGATTCTGGTGTTCTTATGGCAGAACTCTTCAGAGACTAAACTGTAAAGATTTCACTAGATTAGATTAGATGGCAGAAACAATATCGTATAGTATCCTTGCATTTTATGGCAGGAGTTTTAGACGGAATGAAAATATAAGCCAAATGCTGAAATACTTCCATCAGGAATTTCTTTAATGCAGAAGATACCATATTCAGAAGCTGTTAGAAAAATTATTGCAAAAATTCTTTTTGGACTTTGTGAAATTGTCATAGTTTTTAAAAGAAATAAAAATTTTCAAAAAATTTAATAATTGGGGAAAGGAATTGTGTGTGTTAAGGCATTGGTGAGGGCAGTGAGGAAGATAAAGAGGTTAAGTAATTGCTCCACTGCAGTTAGCCTGTGGCAATATAGGATGTTAAAGTAAAGAGTGATGACAATGTTGGTGACTCGTAGTATAACATCAGTAGAAATTGAGGTAGGGACTTTGGTTTATCTCTTTCAATTTTCTTTCCCATTTGTTTCGATTAAATGTTTTTAGCTTTTCTAATTTCAAAGTTAAAAGTGCTTACTTTCAAGACCTATAATTATATGAATGTAGTTTTAAACCTCATAGGAGACACTCAGCTGATCATTTTTATTGATGAATTTTTTTAAATTGAACCATCAACAGATGATCGTGGGAACGGTGATATATTCCCAAAGGATATTTCTGTGTTGACTCTACCAACGTTGGTTCCACCGAGACACCACGGTGATTCTGAGAGCAGTGGTGGAGCCGATTCCATGAAACGTGTGCACCAGCTCTCCGAGAACAGTGATGGCAGCTCTGACAGCAGTGGTGATTACTTTCTGGGACAAGAGGTAATACTACTCACATTCTTGTTAATACACTGAAACATGAAAGATTATTTGATGTGACCACAGTGATCACTTACCAATAAGGTGTCTGGAGGCAGAGATTAAACTTGCCTGTTTGACGTGATTCACCACTGATTTCTGCAGTTTTCTGTGTGAGAGTTGTGTATATTTGTCATTACCACTCTAAAGGTATTTAGATTGCAGGTAGAACAATTTTTCAAACATTCTTAGTATCTTATTATCATTTATTAAATAATACTTAAACTCACAATACAGAAAAATAACTCAAGGTACTTAAAAATGTTGAATTATTGATAATGGACTATGTGTGAGGCACTATAAAGCTACACTGCGATGAAGGTAATCAAGAAGCCATATAGTTTAATGGATAAAGGTTTAATTATATGTAGGAACTTTGGGTAAAAAAAAACAGATTGAAAGGAGCCATTTTTTTTTGGAAGGATTTGACTTATTTCCTTTGTGGCGTCCATTAATGACGTGAGGGGTTTTTCCAGAATCCCGGACCCCCCCCCCTTTCTGGTGAGACTTTGTGAGATTTGATTGGACCCCACCTCTAAAATGACGTTAGATATTGAGGGAGACCTCCCCTCCCCTAGCTTTTTGAGACTTTTTAATGTCTCATGTTCCAAAGGGCGGTTATACCCCCTCTAAAATCGACTCTACAATTCTATTAGAATTTTTTAAAAAAACCCTCTTGTGAGATTTCCATTGACCCCACCTGGTGAGGTTTCGTGAGATTTATCCGAACCCCCCCTTCCCTCCGCTCCATTTCACCTCACGTCATTAATGGACATCCCTCTTACTTTCTGTTATTTTTCTAATTTAGTAAGTGACAATTTATTTCTATGAAAATTTATTTGTAAAGATGTATCATTATATTTCTATCTCAATAATTCCACTATGAGAAGTTTATTTTGTTCACATTGGCTTCTGTTGCCTTCAAATTAGGAATTCTGTGATTAATAATTTTCACTTACTTACTACGCATTATCATAAGACAGAACTGAAGAGTTTGCTGTAAAATGCAAACTCCATAAGACTCTAAGTATTAACAAGGGTATGATTACCTGCCAGGATTTGGTCGATTTAGAGACTTAGGGATTCCTTAATGAGTGGGAATCAGATAAAATGGTTGAGGTTCATCACATTAAATGGAGGGTAAGTAGAAAGATTGCCACTTGCATCCTGATGTTTGACACTTTGATGTTACCAAATCGGTTAATGCATGGTACCTAAATCTCAATGTTTGCCCATATATATCTGACCAAAAGTACCTTTTCTAAGTGCCAGTGGTTTATTTATGAGGGTTTTTTTTTTTTTTTTTTTTTTTTTTTTTTTTTTTTTTTTTAACCTCCTATTGCACAGAATAAAGACCAGATGAGTGGAAGGTGAGTGATGTGGGCAGTAGACGATGGCACATCTCCCCTACCACACACTCTGTTGTTGCCGCATTCGTGACTTCATTATGTGCCAAGCTGCAGTCACAGAAACATGACCGTGTTGATCAGTTCTCCCGCCAAGAGCAAGTTACGAAACGTTATTCCTTTTCTGCAAGCAGAAGGAGGCAGTGCAGCAGAAATCCATCGAAGAATGAGCCAAGTGTATGGAAAGAGCTTTATGAGTGAAGGAGTCGTACGTGAATGGTGCAGAAAATTTAAAGAATGCCAAACTGATGTGCACGATGAAGGAGGTCAAGGACGCAAATCTGTCACTACAGATGACCTTGTTCAACGAGTTGACAAAGTGGTAAGAGAAAACCGCAGCTTCATGATAAGTGATTTATCAATGAAATTTGCAGAGGTGTCAAGATCTTCTCTGTACTCTATTGTAACAGACAATTTACGCTACAGAAAAATCTGTGCTCACTGGGTCCCTAAAATGTTGTCTGACAACCACAGAACTCACCGAATGGCGTCAGCTTTGAAGTTTCTTGACCATTATCATGCAGATGGAGAAATTTTTTTGAAATCAATTGTGACTGGAGATGAGACATGGATTCAGTATGACACACCTGAAACGAAACAACAATCCCAACAATGGCTGCACACAAATTCACCGAACAAAAAAAAAAAAAAAAAATCCAAAGAGACCTCAACAACCGAGAGGTTATGACTACCGTGTTTTGGGACCAAAGAGGTGTATTGCTTATAGAGTTCATGCTGCCGGGCACCACGATTAATACAGCTGTTTACTGTCAAACTTTAAAACGTTTATGGAGGTCCATTCAGAACAAAAGAAGAGGCCTGCTGACTTCTGGCATTGTTCTGCTCCACGACAACACTCGCCCTCACGTTGCTGGTGTCACCCAGCGACTTCTTGAACAATTTCACTGGGAGATTTTTAATCACCCGCCATACAGTCCCCACCTAGCACCAATTGACTTTCATCTTTTTGCTGAACTGAAGAAGTGGCTAGGAGGTCAGTGGTTCCGAACCAACGAGGAGCTTCAAGACAATGTGATGACTCATTTAAAGTCCGCTGGTATGACAAATGCCTTCATCCTCAAGGTGATTATGTTAAAAAGTAACCATAAGTGTACATAACAGTTGGTAATAAAATATTTTTTCATCTCCATTTGTCTTTATTTATGGCCTATCGCAGGTTTGGGGGGGGGGGGGACGCCCCTCATATATGATGGTGACCTACAAAGGCAAAAAACCCATCTGTGGAAATGAGACATGGGTGTGCATGAGTCAGACAGTGGGTGCATATTAACTGCTCAGCTTGGATCAAGACACGCCGAGTGTATCTTAAAGAAAATAAAATACTGGATTTGAAACTTATATTTCAAATAGTACAACCACCCATCTCATTTACCAGCTCACCTGCCTCCACTGTCCAAGTTCCTACATTGGCCTGACCTCAAACTCATTATCCATCAGAATGAATGGTCACAGACAGACAGTTTACTCCCAAAACCTGGACCTCCCCGTTGCTCACCATGCCAGTACTCACAACACCCGTGACCTTAATAACTGCTTCACAGTAAGAGCCATTAGAGTACTTCCAGACACTACCTCCCAATCTGAACTCCGCAGGTGGGAATTGGCATATCAACACATCCTTCAAACCAGACATCCCCCAGGCCTTAATTTCCGTTAACATCTTCCATCCTCACCCTATACACCCACCACTGGCCAGTACAATAGTTCAATAGTTTCATAATTTTTTTTTTTTTTAATTTTCAATTATATTTTTTCTTTATATATATTTTTAATAACTAATATATATGTATATATTTTTTTTTATCATTTCAATCTTTCATATACTCGCGGTTATATTATCGTTGTTGCCCCCACCACCTCCGACGGTCTGTTGCGTTCTATGAGTGGCTGCGTCCGACGCAAGTCTTGCGCAAGACCAGCCACCTATCTGTTTACTTGAAAAAGGGGATTCTTCACCCGAAATATTGTTTTTTATTTGTTTGTGTGTTGTGCTGTGTTGCTGCTGCCCTCCTCCCTTCAGTTTTGGTGAGTGTTGGGTGTATTTTCCCTTTCTTTTCCATGTAAATATTGCCTCGCGGCATTTCTTTCCTTTCATTGTTACCTATAGTATACCCTTTTTTTATTATTTGGTTGCAGGAGCCTCCATACGAGCCAGAGGACCTCCAGAGGTTACAGGAGCTGTTCCCGACAGCCTGTTCCTTAGAGGTGCGCCACTGCCTTACCATAGCCGAGGGAAACTTGGACAGAGCTGTTCAGCTGTTTCTGCACCGTCAAGAGGCAGGACAAAGTCTTACTGCTAACTCGCCAGCTCTCAATGTAAGTAGATATCTGCCACTTTGACTCTGTCATTTTACATGTGGCTCCAAAATATTTTCCATTGCTTGAACTGTATTATTCTAACAAAATAGTTGCTTGACTAAAAATTCTGATTACATCCATTTTTCCATATTTTTTTTTTTAATCTTAAATTCTTTGAGTGTAATTTCCTTTCATGCCTCATTTTCCCTTTACAAATTTCTCCTCCATGAACTACTACTAATTCTTTTAAGGATTTACTTTCAAGCCTCGCCACCAATATGTGCCTTGTGCACCCCCAGCACTTTCTTTTTCCCTTCTTGTTTTCGAGTGAATTCTAATTTCCACAAACAAATCTAGCTGCCCTCCATTGCAACCCATTCAACTCCTGTATTTGATACCAAAAATGTGTGTCCCACATTACAAATACATATTCAAGCAATTTTCTGACCAAAAGTTTGTTACCCAGTTGCCTCAGTTCTTACTTACATCCCTCCCATCTCCAATAAATGAAGGATGTTTTTACCGCATATTGCTCACTCCATCAATTTACTTACCACTGATGTTAAACTAATTGGGCTGTAATTTTCAACCCTCTTTGTCACCTCTCCTTTAAATATTACTAATTTCTTTTTTGGACTAAAAACATTTCTTCCTCACACTTTCCTTGAACTGTTCCCACCTCGTCTCCACTGTACTTCTGCTTTCCTTCCCCTGAAATATCTCAACAGTTTTGAATTACATATCTTTTTAAAATTGTACCTGTTACCACCTACAGTTTTCTGATATCCATCAGAACTAATTAGTGGTCACTTATTCCTTCAGTTACTTGAGATCCCACAAGGTATTTGCAAATCTATATTACCTTGTGTTATTGTTGAGTTTCCATTGATACTGAAAATAAAGTCCTGTACATTTCACATAGTTTATTATAATTGGATATACTTATACACTTTATACGTTAGCACACATACATCTATACAGATGAACGAACAGAAAACGACTGACCAGTACAGCATGTAGGTACAAAGATCTCAGAACACTCAAAGATAACACACACATATATCGATATCATTTAACATGTTTTGACCAACTCAACACCTCCACTTCGAAACATTTGAATGATTTCCTTAAATAATACCTAAATCCTTCACTTCAAACTCTGAACTCAACCTTTTTTAAAAAAAATTCAGTCTCACTTGAGTCATTGGAAAAAATCAAAAAAATCATCAACATACAATGCTACCATAGTAACTAAGCCTTCATCTTTATGTTTTGTGAACAAACAAGGTTCCAAATCAGATTTTTTGTAACCTATACAGCTTAAAACATCATTTACCCTTTGTTTCCACACTCTGGATGATTGCTTTAAACCATACATAGCCTTTTTTTAACTTTAAAACTTTTCTTTTATCACTACAAAGATTTAAACCTTCAGGTTGTTGCAGGAAAATATCCTCTTTAAGAATCTAGTTCAACAGACAAAGCCATTAAAAGTCTAAGTGTTGAATGTCTTACCACAGGAGAAAAAGTTTCACCATAATCAACTCCAGGTTTCTGAGTGAATTTTCTTGCTACTAATCTGGCACGATGTTGCACTTTACCTTCACTGTTGACTTTTTTCTTGAACACCCACTTACACTGCACAGCACTTGCACCTTCTGGAAGATTTACCACTTCCCAAGCATCATTGTCTTCAAAAGCTTGTATCTCTTCTTCCATGGCTTGTTTCCATTGTTCTGCATCAGGTCTATCAAGGGCCTCCTGCACGGATGTCGGGTCCTCGAGTTGATCCAAAGTTCCAGCCAAAAAACAAGTATCATAATCATCAAATCTTCTATTTGGTTTGGACTGCCTTTGTGATCTTCTAATTTTCTTTACTTCATTTTCTTGCGTACCACATTTTTCATCATCATCAGTTTCTTTCTCTGAAGTAACTACTTCTTTTGAGACATCAGACTTCTTGTTTTCTTCATCATCCCCCACTGAAGTGATGATTTCTTCATGATTCTTTATTTCAGTTTCTGCATGATTCTTTATTTCAGTTTCTGCATCATTAATATTTTCCATTATTGTCACATCTCAGCTTATCACTACATAATTTCATTTCTTTTGCCTTTTTATCCCATTTCTTTCTCTTAACTTTGGGAATATGTACCATGACCTTGCTTCCAATTATTCTAAGATAACTAATGTTGGGTTTCTTGCCAGTCCATAGCTCATGGGGCGTTTTATTCCCCAAACTTGAAGTCACTGTCATATTTCTCAAATATACTGCACTATTAACAGCTTCAGCCCAAAATCTTTTGTCAATTTTACCATCAAATAGTAAACATCTTGCCTTCTCTACAACAGTTCTATTCAACCTTTCTGCCATACCATTTTGTTCTGGTGTATAGCTGTTGGATAACTGATGTATAAATACCATGTTTCTTCAACAAACTGTCGAAATTCACACAACAGAATTCTTTCCCGTTATCTGTTCTTACTATTTTGATTTTTCTTTCTTGTTGAGTCTCCACCATTTTCTGAAATTCTTGGAATTTTTCTGCAGTATCATCTTTTGTCTTTAGAAAATACACAAATCCCATTCGGGTGTAATCATCTTCTAAAATGAGAACATACTTTGCACCTCCTAGTGACATAACTTCCATTGGTCCACACAGGTCTGCATGAATTACTTCCAGTGGTTTAGAAGTTCTAGTGCCTCCATGTGGAAAAGCTGGCTTGTTTGCTTGCCTTCATTACATACTACACAGTTTTGCTTGCTAATGTTAATGTTAATGTCTTCACATACCATTCCCTCTACTACACCATCTTTCATTTTAATAAGGTCCTTTGCATTTAGGTGACCTAATCTTCTATGCCAATCATATGCGGTAATCATTCCCAAAAACTGATTTCTGTCGATATTTAGCTTGTACACACCATCAGTAAGATCTGCAGTTGCAACTCGTTCATTATGCCTGTTATAAATATTGCATTGATCCCTATTAAATTCAACAGAATTTCCTTGTTCAATCAACTTACTCACAGAGAGCAAATTTGTAGTAAGTTCTGGAGCACACACAACATTTTTTACAGTAATATCAAAAGCGTCCTTTCCAACTACAGTTGTTAAATTAACTTCTCCAGAGCACAACACTGAAATTTCTGTGTGATTCGCAGCCATTAGTTTATTCACTTTAACATCATTTACTTTGTTTCTTATCCAGTCTTCATTTGCTGTGAGATGCACACTAGCCCCTGAATCAACATACCAGTCACTTCTGTTAAAAGAGCTACTTATAAACACTGCACTGAAAACGTTTGAAGTTTTTCTTTGTCTTGTATCATAGTCACTGTTAGGACATTCTCTTTTAAAATGTCCTGGTTTCTTGCAATTATAGCAGAAAACGTGTTCTCGCCTCGCATTTGGGAGGACGGCGGTTCGAATCCCTGTCCGGGCATCCAGATTTGGGTTTTCCATGGTTTCCCCAAATCACTCCAGGCAAATGCCGGGATGCTTCCTTCAAAAGGCCATGGCCAAATTCCATCCCATTCCTTGCCCCCATTCTTGCCCCCCATCCTTTCCCTTCTCTAAAGACCTCGATGTTAAAAAGAGACGTAAAGCAGTAACAAAAAAAAAACAGAAAACGTCCTTCTTATTTTGGTTTCCCACTACATTTCCATTTCGGTGAGAAAACTTCAGCTTACCTTGCCATCTTGACCTTAAAAACACTACTGGCACTAGTAACATCTTCTTCCATATCCAGAAGCTTACTTTTTATTGCGTCCGTTGTGATTTGAATTCCTGAATGCTCAATTGCCATTATCATAGGAGAATATTTTTCCGGCAATCCTGCTAACAATAACGAACCAATCGACTCATCACTAATACCAAAACCAGTTCCATGTAATTTCTGACCATTATCTACTACCTGGTTCACATAGCTCGTCATTGAATCACAATTTTCTAGACGTATTGATATCAGTGTTCTCAATAAATTAATTCTTCTTGCAAAACCAGAATCGTCTAACATTGACTTCAGCTGGTGCCACAAGTCCACTGTTGTTTTTGCTTCTTTTATATGCACATACAAAGATGGATCAGTCGTTAGAATTATCTTCGCTTTGGCCTTAGAGTCTTCCGCTGTAACTACTTCCGAGATACATTTCGCTAATCCTTCGAGAATAAGCACATTTTCGATAGCGAACACCCAATCTCCATAGTTCTCGCGACCTTTCAGCTTCGGCACATTTACTAGATAATGCGTCGCCATATTTATCAACTAGAGCATTTCTTCTCTGTGAACAACAACACACAAAGGACTTCAACAACACGTGGGTTTTATTCAGTGATTCCTGATACTTTTGATAATCTGAATCGTTTCCTGCACTGGGTACCTGTTGAGTTTCCATTGATACTGAAAATAAAGCCGTGTACATTTCACATAGTTTATTATAATTGGACATACTGATACACTTTATACGTTAGCACACATACATCTATACAGACGGACGAACAGGAAACGACTGACCAGTACAGCATGTAGGTACAAAGATCTCAGAACACTCAAAGATAACACACACATATATCGATATCATTTAATATGTTTTGACCAACTCAACAGTTAGTAATCATATTTCCTTTTCGTTTAAATCACCACCAATATTGACCATTCTATGCTCACCCTTGAACTCTAAATATGAATTTAGTTTCTTCCCAAGCGCATCAGCTTCATCATTCTACTGTGGAAAGTGGCCAAGACCATAATTTTTTCTTCCCTATCACCCAGAAATCTATGGCTATGATTTATGAACAACGGTAACTGTGGTAATCTATGCTAACCAATATAAATAACTCATGATCTGTTGGTCCTCTATCTTCATAATAGTTGGGAAAAATTTCATTGTCTTCCATTTCTTTCTTGAACCAAGCATCTACCCTCTAATTCTTTTATTTTGTTCATTATCCTCAGACAGTTTACTCATAACAATCTTATAAATGGCTTTGTGGTGTTTTCAGCATCACTCTTCAATTTCCCAGTTGTGACCCTACTTTTATTGTTTCATCAGCTTTGTTTAGTGTTCATAATTTTTCCCATCATATATTTGCAATCTGTATCCCTTTGGTAACCTAATTTAATCCATCACCAGCAGACTCTAACCTAAAAACCTTATGATAATTGGAAATTGGCTCCCTTAAAGTTTTAGCTAATAGCTGAGAAAGTACCAATTTATCCTTTCTATTCAAGTTTAGGCCATGCTTATTGTATAGTTGTCACAATTTTTTCTTGTGTTCAAATGGCATCTTCAGTTAAACTGTGATAATATGACAGACATATTGATAGCTTTGTATTTTATAAAGCTTGTATGCGGTGAATTTACAGTGCTGAAAACAAACTATGTATTAATGAATGCATTCATCATGCAGCATGTACAGTACATGTCAAAAATAATTTTATAGCATATTTTTTTATAGGTAAAGGAATGGAAAAAGTTTCAAAAGCAGTCTTCTTTCACCAATTTGAACTGGAACAGACGTTTAAAGATTTGTGCCAATGCATTGATTACAATGCATTGTGGGTGCATGATGTATTGCTGCCTCTTTCTGTTTTTGTGTCATTAGTCCATGACTTGATGCATTTCCCAGCCTGCACTTTCCCAATATCGAATAGATAACATCTTTGATTACCTTTAGTTTAATTTCTTCTTTTCCAAACTCTTGTTCTTTTTGTTTGCTGGTTGCTTTATTCATCAGTTGTAACTGTCTTCACTGATCTGTTTCATATCCTCATATTTTTATTTTTTAAATACATTCCTTTCCTTATGAATGCTGAATTTCAGAATCAGACCAATCTCACTCTCTTTCTATGTATATTTTTGTAGTAAAATTTGCCTTTCTTGAGGCTATTTTATTGCTTTTATCTTTACTTTCTCCGTATATATGGAGTGGAGAAATTATTTTTCTTCTTATTATTATCAGTTTTATGACATAGGTATTTTCTAGTCATTTTCTATTTTAAATATCTTTGCTGTGTTCTTTATGTCATGACTCTTTGTTAACAATTACATGACAGATTTTATTTCTTAATGTTTTATTTTTTTTCTGTCATCAGTCTTTCGACTGGTTTGATGCAATCCTCCATCACTTCCTATCTTGTGCTAACCTCTTCATGTCAACATATCCCTTACAAACCTACGTTCTCAAATATCTACTTCATATATTCTAATCTCTGTCTTCCTCTACAGTTCCTACCTTCGACTGTTCCCTCCACTAAAACATTAACCAATCCAGCATGTCTCAGAATATGACCTGCCAGCCTGTCTGTTCTTTCTGTAAGCTTCTTCAACAAACTTCTTTCCTCACCCATCATTTCCAAAACTAGTTCATTTCATACTTTGTCTGTCCACTTAACTTTCAGCATTCTTTTGTAGCACAATATTTCAAATGCTTCAATTTTATTTATTTCTGGTATTCCTAAAGTCCATGTTTCGCTACCATAAAGTGCTGTGCTCCACATGTAGAGTTTTAAAAAGTTCTTTCTAATTTCTAGATCAATATTTGATACTAAAAGATTTCTCATTTTCATGAAGGCTCTTTTTGCTAGTGCTATTCCGCTTTTAACATCATTCTTGTTTTGGCCATTGGTTGTAATTTTGCTTCCCAAGTAGCAGAATTCACGTACTACTCCTATTGCATCCGATCCTATTTTTATATTTAATCTACTCGTATTGGTATCATTTCTGCTACATTTCATCCTTCAAGATTTTGTTCATCCCATTCAGTAACTTCTCAATATCCTCAGCCCATTCTGCAACAAAACAATGTCATCAGCAAATCATAGCATGTATTTTTTTTTTCTCCCTGAACACATATGCCACATGAAAATGTTTCTTTTGTTTCCTTTATTGCTTATTCTACATGTTGAATATTAATGGGGATAGACTACAACCATGTCTCACACTCTTTTTAACTGATGCATGTCTCTCAGGGTTCTCTACTTTTATTATAGTTGCTTGATTCTTATATAATTTATAAAGTATTCTTCTATCTCGATATTTAATACCTGACTTCTTTAAAATTTTGAACATCTTGTCCCACCTAACATCATCAAAAGCTTTTTCTAAATCAACAAATGTCAAAAAAGCATCTTTGTTTTTCTTGTTTTGCCCTTTAAGCATTAATCTTAAAACCAGAATTGCTTCCCTCGTACCACAATTTTTCCTAAACTCAAACTGATCTTCACCTACTATCTCTTCTACTACCCTTTCCATCCTTCTGTATATTATTCTGGCCAGTAACTTTGAAGCATGTGATGTTAGACTAATGGTACGATAATTCTCACATTTGTCAGCTTGTGCTTTGTTCTTAAGTGTGAAGATGATATTTTAATTAAAATCAGTTGGAATTTCTCCTGTTTCATAACTTTTTGATATCAGCTTGAATACTCTTTCGATTCCTTCTTCTCCTAGGGATTTAAGAAGTTCCGCAGGGATCTCATCAATTCCAACTGCCTTATTTGCTTTCAAGTCATTCAGAACTGTATTAAATTCTGTCCTCAAAACAGGATCTCCAAAGTCATCAATGGCGACATCGCCTTCTTTTTCTATTACGCTATTGTTCAAGTCGTCCCCATCATAAAGTTTCTCAATGAATTCCTTCCATCGGTTAGCTCTATCGTCTGAGCTTAAAAGAGATTTCCCATCGGCAGCTTACTGTTTTCACCTCTTTTCTTCATTTCTCCAAAATTCTGTTTGGTCTTCCTGTATGTAACATCTACTTTACCTATGACCATTTGCCCTTCTATTTCTTCACACTTTTCTGGTGGCCATTTTTCTTTTCCTTTTTTGCATTTCCTGTTTATTTGATTTATAAATTACATTTTTGTCCCTTCTCCTCTGATCCATCAGTTCCAAAATTTCCTCTGTGATCCAAGATTTTTGGGCGACTTGTTCCCTAAATGTATAGATTTCAGCATTTCAGTGAATATGAGTAAGTTTTCTAGCCCTATCCACCATTGGACCACAAACATTAATTACCCAGGTTCAGTTTACTTCTCAATTAATTCACTAAAAGCCATTTAGTGGTGTCATTGCTTATCCAAAATGCAACCTTCACAAAACTTGGCGTTTATCTGAAATGACTGCTTTAGTGTTTGTTTTTATGACCAAGCCTTTCATGCCATATTTGGCAACTATCAGCGACTTCGTTGTTATCATAAGACTGTTATTAGTGAATAACATTTATTGCTAAAATATTGTCCTGTGGTAATGGCTGAGTGAAATATTACCTTCGACTTACCCAGCATTGCACGTAACTTCATCCAGCCTCCTCGCCATCAACTTTTGGTTCTTCCCATTGGCATCTGCAAGTATAGGCTGGAAAACACTTAAAAATCACTCTAACTGTTGACTTGAGGTATTTTGCAAATAACTTCAAAGAGAAATGATAGTAAACAATGCGGCATACCACGTAAAGCTATAATTCATACTTCAAAGATGTTATTGACAGGCATTTTTTCTTGGTTTATTCAGAAAGACAAGTGGAATGATACAATTGAATGGTGCATCTTAATATGCACATAAGTGAAATGTGCTGCCTCACGATAGCCGAACGGCTGAATAAAATAGCAGGAGGTTCGGTACAAGCCTCGCCCCTAAGCATACGAAGGGTGGATATGGTGTTGAAATTTCTAACACTGCCTAAATCATTGGGTTCATAAAAAAAAGGCAAATTTACGGTGTGATCTTCAAGAAGAAACTGCAGAGGACGAGTGCAGAACGCGTCTCTGTACTGTCGCTTCATGGTGGGGTGACTGTCTCCCATTGGCCGGTTTGCATCACGCTGTGTGGATGCAGAGTTTTAATTGGCCTGTTGGAGGCGTCTTTCTAGTAGGTTCCAAAACATTTCGAACTTTGTTTCTCACGGTAAAACTGCTGCAGTGTGACCTTGCATGAGGGATTCAGCTTTCTGTAAATGCGGCCTCATGTTCCGCGTCTGCTCAGGCCTGTAGCTCACACGAGGCTGGCTTGACCTCACTAGAATATTAACTACAAAATTATTTATATGTGCTACAATATAAAGTTCATTAAAATTTTTGAATGAATCATCAGCAGATGAATGTAAAAAAATCGTAGTTTACTATCATTTTGATCAATACCTTTCTTTCCAGCCTTTGTAATGGGGAACAAATTATAGCTGTCTGGAAAGTACTATACACCTTCAAATTATTGATCAGTGCATTTTTTGCCACCAAAAGTTTCGATATCAATGCAACCACTACCACGTGCATAAATTTGAATTCCATTTTTAACACTGCCCATCTTATTTAGTTCATCAAATAGTTTGTAGGAAGAAAACAAATTTAAAAAATTTGTTACACAGGGGTTGCAACATTATCAACTGTAGTGATATAGTTTCTAATTGTTATTTTATTATCTCAATAATTAATAAATTCATTACTTAAAATAATTTTGGGAAACTGACTAAGGCTGTGTTACATTTATGTAAATACTTTTTATGTAATGATTTTTTAACTTTATTCTAAATAGAAATTCAAAAGCAACAACGATTTAACATGAAAATTATGATCATCAAATGGTAACTAATTGTAGCTGTATTTTCTTTGGCTATGAAACATTAGTTTTATAATTCTTTACTCAGAGTTTGGTTGACTTTGCTGAAGATTCTTCATTTATGGAGAAAACGTGCATATCTTTCCAGTGGATAGAAGATCCTGAATATTTAAAGTTGATATTGGTGAGCAATACTGAGGGGAGGGACCAGGTGTTGCTGAAATAGCCAGCCCCATGTCCAAGACTCTAGATTCAGCACATCAAGTCTCATACTTTAAATCAGAACAAGTAATACTTAAATGAGAAATAGTAGAAGTCTTGCTCCACTGGAGGTCAACACAAAGTAAAGTCCTGCACTGTTCTTTCATTACAACATAACTCTGTTCTGCTCTGCTCCAATTGGTGGTAACTAACCATGTCCTTGCAGTTTTTTTTAACAAATCACAAAAGTCACCGTAAATATCTCAAATTGGAGTACCCAGAAAAAAAAAGTTTTCTCATTTTCCAGTGAGAGTTGCACAGTATTCCATGCTGTACCGGGGCTAAGGGGGTGCCAGCTTGGCAGTTGGGGTGGTCATGCATGCTAATTTGTATTCTACACACCGAGGATGGTGGGTGAATGGTTACTCTTTGGCCTTACGTTTGGTACAAAAAAGGTTCAAATCCCCATCACCCATTCTGCATTCAGTTTTCCTTTGGTTTTCTGAAATTACTCCAGGTAATGGTTCCTTCAGAACGGGATGGCTGAATTCCTTCCCATTCTTACCCTAAGCTCCTTCCTGACTGTAATGATCTTTACTTCAACTTAACATAAAGCCATAAAAAGGTTCATGGTACATTTCCCGTGGGCTAGGTACTTAACAGATACACTGCCCCATGGTAATCAGTTTTAGCATTCTTCAGAATACCTGTTCCTTACACAAACATTGCGGATATGTTATTTAGCTTCAAACTGTCACGTATATCTAGCATTGCACATATTCATAGTTAACTATTTGCAAAAATATGATTAAGTGTATGACGAACAAATGATTCACTATGCATTGTACCATACATCACAGTCTGACTTGTTCACACCTGTAGGTAAAATAAATTTGCTATACATTTTGTACTTTGAATTTTCTTCTGAATGCATCATGACAGCTGATACTATCATAGAATCATTTATTTTATCACAGATTGTATAATTATTTGTTATATATCCTCTATTCTATTGTGTTAACTGTGATGCAACTAAGGAAAATGGAAGCGGCTTCTAGGCGATATAAATAAGAAAAGAAAGGGAAATTAACCCACCACATACCAAAGTGGACGGATGCGATGAGAGAACACTAATGCTGACAAACAAACAACACAATATTTCGGCATATGCCTTGCTCACAAATAGAAGAAATGGGCCATTAGGCTCGGAACGTGTGTGCACACCGAACGTTACCTAATGACTAACCGTTTTGTGGTGAGGGGGGGGGGGGACGGATAAGGAGTAGACTATCGATATCGGTATACAATGTCTGAGATAATATATTTAATATTTTGGCAGGCGATGGTAAAATGAGCAAATGTAGTAATGGTACGGTATAAACATAGGGGGGGGAAAAAAAAAGGTAGTGATGGGTTAATTGGAA
Source organism: Vandiemenella viatica (assembly GCA_031002005.1). Taxonomy (NCBI): domain Eukaryota; kingdom Metazoa; phylum Arthropoda; class Insecta; order Orthoptera; family Morabidae; genus Vandiemenella; species Vandiemenella viatica. The sequence continues at coordinate 31,128,236 of CM061914.1, forward strand.
TTTAACGGTGGTTAAGTCCAGGTGGGTGTCTTGTATCCAGGATATTCTGGTACGCTAGTTCCCATCTCTGGAGTTCTGCTGCAGTGGTGCTGTCAGGGAAAACTCTGACTGCTCTCACAGTGAAACAGTCGTTGAGGTTGTTGGAATCATGGCTATTGGCATGTTCTGGTACTGGAAGGTACAGGTTACGAGTATGGACTGTTTGTCTGTGGCCATTCATTCTAACAGAGAGTTGCTGTGTGGTGAGGCCTATGTAAGAACTGGTGCAAAAGCGGCAAGTTAGTTGGTATATCAGATGAGTGGTTGAACAGGTGGCATGTCCAATAATGGGGAAAGTTTCTCCTGTGGTGGGGTTGAAATATGTAGTGGTGGGTGGAAGCATGCTGCAGGTTTTACAGCGGGGTCTATTACAAGGATAAGATCCATATGGTGCTTTTGGAGAGTCTAACGGAGGGTATTTGTGGACTAAGATGTTCTTAAGATTGGGTGGTCTGCTAAAACATGCACGAGGGACATTGGGTAGAATTTTGGGTAGGAGAGTACGCATTTCCGGAAATGAGCGAAGGAAGTCATACCCCTGTCGCAAAATATGGTTGATGGACTCGAGGCCAGGAGAGAACTGAGTGACAAAGGCAGGGCTATGGTTGGTTTTTGTAGGAGACAAGTGAGAGTGGTTACGTGGAGGGTGGTTGATCGCGCGGAGATCTGTTTATGTACAAGATCCCTGGGGTAACAACGGGAAATAAGGGCTTGGGATAGGTTTTGTGAGTATTGATGGAGAGAATGAGCGTCAGAGCAAATGCGACTTCCACGGATGGCAAGGCTGTATGGGAGGGAACGTTTCGTATGGAATGGATGGCAGCTATCAAAGTGTAGATACTGCTGTAAATTAGTGGGTTTGATGTGGACTGCGGTATGAAGGACACCGTGCCTGAGCATGATGTCAACATCGAGGAATGTGATGTGTGAGCGGGAGTAAGTCCAGGTGAAATTGATGGAATTGTTGCTATTGTTAAGGGAGTGGAGGAATTCAAGGAGGTGGTTTTTGCTGTGGGTCCAGATCATAAATATGTCATCTATGTATCTGAACCAAACAGTGGGTTTAAAGGGAGTGTTGTTCAGGAAACGTTCCTCCTGACGACCAAGGAATAAGTTGGCATAGGATGGGGCCATGCGGGTGCCCATGGCGGTACCGCGGATTTGGTGATATACTACAGAATTAAAGGTAAAGAAATTTTTGGAGAGAACTATATGGGCCAAGGTTGAAATGAAGTATGTACTAGGCAGGCTATGTGGTGGTCGTAGGTCTAGGTAGTATTCTAGGGCACTGAGGCCCTGGCTATGTGGAATGTTGGTATGAAGGGAAGTTACATCAATTGAGACCAGGAAGGAGTCTGGAGGTAGAGGTGTGTGGATTGTGGATAGGCGTTCAAGGAAATGTGGAGTGTCTTTCACGTAGGAGGGAAGATTTAGGACAAAGGGATGGAGATGTTGATCCACAAAAGCTGAAATCCTTTCAGTAGGCGATCCATATGCCGCAACTATGGGTCGCCCAGGATTACCAGTCTTGTGGATCTTAGGAAGAAGATATAGTGTGGGAGTGCGGGGATTCTGGGGAGTCAGGAGGGAGATGGACTGAGGAGAGAGGCCTTGCAGGGGGCCTTGTAGGTCAAGAAGATTTTTTATTTCCTGGCATATGGAGGTAGTGGGATCTGTAGCTTGTGGAAGGTAGGTGTTAGTGTCCGACAGTTGCCTTAGGGCCTCAGCCACATAGTCATTGCGGTCCATCACTACTGTGGTTGAGCCTTTGTCGGCAGGGAGGATGATGATGTTCTGGTTTTTGGACAGTTCTCTCATAGCTCGAGTTTCCATATTGCTAAGGTTTTTAGAGTGTGGGATGGAGTTTAGGAAAGAAGGTGAGGAAAGAGAGGATGTGAGGAATTCCTGGAATAGAATAAGGGGATGGTTTTGTGGGAGCCGGGGAGGATCCAGAGAAGATGCAGGTTTAAACTGTTGTAGGCTGGGCTCAATCTCGTTCTGTCAACTAGTGTGTTCTCCTGTGACGGTAAAATGGTACCGCCAGAGAAGAGAGCGGCAGGACGCCAATGAGTCCCGGACCAAAGCAGCATGGTCGAACTTGGGGGTCGGAGAAAAAGTGAGTCCTTTGGATAAGACCGAAATTTGAGGTTCAGTCAGGGGGGTGGAGGAGAGATTAATCACTGACTGTTTAGGTTTAACTGGAGGAGAGGCGGGGGGTTTTTGAGCAGGTGGTAAAGGGTTTGGATGGGGTAGGTTGAGGAGGTGAGCCAAGCATGGAGTCTTTGCAACTAGGGGTGGAGTTGGTGTGTGATTTACAGCAGTGGAATGTTGATAGGGGAGGGACAGGCCTAGAGATAAATAGCTCCTAACAAGAGCTGAAAGCTTTTGAAGATGTTTTTGTGCATGATGGGCCTGCAATTGTCTGCACTCTGACAGGATCTGTTGCGCATGTTTTAGCAGACCACCCAATCTTAAGAACATCTTAGTCCACAAATACCCTCCGTTAGACTCTCCAAAAGCACCATATGGATCTTATCCTTGTAATAGACCCCGCTGTAAAACCTGCAGCATGCTTCCACCCACCACTACATATTCCAACCCCACCACAGGAGAAACTTTCCCCATTATTGGACATGCCACCTGTTCAACCACTCATCTGATATACCAACTAACTTGCCGCTTTTGCACCAGTTCTTACATAGGCCTCACCACACAGCAACTCTCTGTTAGAATGAATGGCCACAGACAAACAGTCCATACTCGTAACCTGTACCTTCCAGTACCAGAACATGCCAATAGCCATGATTCCAACAACCTCAACGACTGTTTCACTGTGAGAGCAGTCAGAGTTTTCCCTGACAGCACCACTGCAGCAGAACTCCGGAGATGGGAACTAGCGTACCAGAATATCCTGGATACAAGACACCCACCTGGACTTAACCACCGTTAAATTCCAATTAACCCATCACTACCTTTTTTTTTTCCCCTATGTTTATACCGTACCATTACTACATTTGCTCATTTTACCATCGCCTGCCAAAATATTAAATATATTATCTCAGACATTGTATACCGATATCGATAGTCTACTCCTTATTCGTCCCCCCCCCCCCCCCCCACCACAACACGGTTAGTCATTAGGTAACGTTCGGTGTGCACACACGTTCCGAGCCTAATGGCCCGTTTCTTCTATTTGTGAGCAAGGCATATGCCGAAATATTGTGTTGTTTGTTTGTCAGCATTAGTGTTCTCTCATCGCATCCGTCCACTTTGGTATGTGGTGGGTTAATTTCCCTTTCTTTTCTTATTTATTGTGTTAACTGTCTACTTCAACATTATTGTAATTGCAACATTTATTTATTCTAAACCTGAAACTCATAATTAAAACATTTATTTTGTAACTTAGCCTTGGTTCTACCTTCATTCACATAAATGATGGTGTGTAGTAAAAATCACCAATCATCTTCATCTATTGACCTGCTCAGCTGTGGCATCTCGGAACATCAACAAATTTTCCCCAAAGATCCTGCACAGTGCTTGGTGAATCACATTTAATATTATGAAATTTATGATACACAAATCTAGCTTCTCGGCAGACTGGTTATCACTAACTTGATATAACTTTTACATAGGTTTTTGCAGTATTACAAGTTGCAATATGCAGCAAAAATAGTGTATAAAGTAACAACACAAGATGTTTTTTCACTTTGAATTATGTTAAGTTAGGTTCATAGTTTTTGGTTCCTTCTTCCAGTTTCATCGAAGCGCCAGTCATTCCATCGTAAACTCTGTCGCATTCCAAAACATCTACTTTCAGAATATGTGATACTGACCAATTCTCTAAGCATTTAAATTTTTGATTTGCTATTATCCTAGTTCATTGTGCTGTGTTGCTGCTCATACGATGCTTGGATACCACCCAACTTGCCTAAAAGTCCTAGGACATCCATGGTTCAATAGATTGTTAGAATTTCAGGGGAGTCCGTTGTACGCTGCCTGTTACTCTGCTCGGAGAACAAGAAGAGCAAATGCCTTTCCTCACTGGTTCAGGTATCGCTTCTCATTATAAATGTAGTACATGTCTCTAGACATGTGTACTACAATGTAACGAGGCATAACAATTGATAGTAAACTCAGTTGGACATGTGGAAGGCAGAGGTTTCAAAATCTTTCATTTATTGTAGGGGTTGATTAGGGGAAGTGGAAAAATTGGGTTACAAAATCTTGGTCAGTCTGTTGCCTTAGTATGGTGGTGCAGTATGGGACACACATTTTGGGTATCAAATACAAGAGTTAGAGGGGGCAAAAAATAGCAAATTTGTTTGTGGAACATAATCAGTAACTGATATGATAATGAAGCTGGGGTTGGAGTCATTGGAAGACAGAAAGTGAGTGAAATGAATGATGTGAGTGTATAAGGCAGATATTGATAATAAGGCTTGGATAGATAGTATGTGCAAAGAAAGAAATGCTCATACCAAAAGCTGGGACTTGATTTCAGGGATAAGAAGAGGAAAATTTTCTTTTGAGGGTAAGGGAGTCGGGGACTAAAAATAAGTTACTGAGGTAAATGCTGAACAATTTGCCTGAAACATTGAAAGAATTTAAAATTCAAATTTGTAAAGGGTAAAAGTAGGTGAGTGGCGAAATTACACCCGAAGAATGTAAGGTTTAAAAAATGAAATGGGAAATTACCAGTAGGCCATATGCTGCATTGAAATTAAACTAAATTTATTAAAAATAACCAGGAAACCCATTAGAGAGTAATTTAACAGGCAATGTTTTCAAATTCCAGCCTGACTTATGTTTTCATCAATTCTACAAAATCAGTTTAATTGAATCTTTTAACAGACTATATTAATATAGATCAAGTCATATTTCCTTTGTTTTCTTCTGTAACTATCCACTGAGAGAGCGGAGAGTACTCATTCATAAAGTCCAGACCACCCAATAGCAGCAGCAACCTTCACAGTTGCACACAATGTAAATTTCCCTTTTCTTTTATCCCTTTTCTGCATGTACCCTCTTCTCCCCCTTTTCTTCTGTATGGGCATTTCTTTATTGGTACACCTGTGTGCTTCTGCTGTGGGAAGTGGTAAACTTGCCCTCTTTCCTTGACATTATAATGCTACAAATGATCTGTTCCTTCTAATGTAACAAAATCCATATTTACTTGTTACACATATTTTTTTCCTCTCACAGTGTATGTCTTATGTTACAGGCTGTAGGACAGCGCCAGAAGGCGGTAGTTAATGACCAGGAGCTGAAGTCACGCATTATTGCACGATATAGCTATGTTGACAAAGATGACGATGTTCGTGAACATAGACCTGTTGGACCTAAGGCAGTATGTGTTTATAGAGTGCTGCTTGGCAAATGCTTATTATTATTCCTTTTTTTTTATCAAGTATAATATTTTGTCATGTCTAGCTTTGAAAATATATATACATATATATACAGGAATTATAAAATAGGCTAACGAAATGAACCACCACTTGGTTGTATGCTTGTATGGCATGAACACATGAAAAAACAAAGAACATGAATAGCATTGTATATTTTGGGTCATAGCCCTTTGTCAACAGAACATTATAGAGGTAGGGGGGGGGGGGGCTGTAGGAGGAGACCATCTCACGGAATGACTGTTAGTCAAGAACATGGTGGGACTAAATTCAAACAGAGGACTGGAAGAGGGGTATTGTGAATTGGAGCAAATACCCGAGCAATGCAAAATGTTGCAAAAAGAGCAGAAATACAGTAAAATCTTCACAACATAAATCTGAGTAAGCAAAAAATAAATAAGTAAACAAAATAAAATCGAAAAAGAAAAGAAAAATCAAAGAATCTATGCAGTAAACATCACCTCTGGTATGTGGTGGTTCAATTTAGACAGTGGGGATGGAGGCAAGGAGGAGAATAGAGCGAAGGAAAAGTACTGATTGGGTATTATCTCAACTTGAGACCAGAAGGTTGCTTTGTTCCCAGTTTTGTATAAGTAGGCAAGCTCCCACCTTCTAAGTTCAGAGTTAAGTTGGAAGGACTCTGATAGCACGGACTATGAAACAGGAATTACAATTATTGGTGTCATGGGAGGTGCCATGGATATCTACTGGATGTTTTGGATTCTGAGTGAATACTACCTGTCGGTGGCCATTCATTCTTATGGCTAATGGATTGGTAGTTAAACCTATATAGAGAGCCAGGCAGTGTTTGCAGATTAGCTGGTATATTAGATGGGAGGTTTCACAGGTGACGTGTCTTATGATAGGAAAGCTCTCACCAGTGATATGGTTGGTGAAATTGGTGGAGGTATGGCCTGTCATAGGACACGCCACCTGTGAAACCTCCCATGTAACATCCCAGCTAACCTGCAAATACTGCCTGGTTTCATATATAGATTTGACTACCAATCCATTAGCACCAAGAATGAATGGCCTCTGACAGACAGTTTTCACTTGGAATCCAGAACATCCAGTAGCTGTTCATGCCATCTCCCATGACACTAATAGTTTTAATTCTCGTTTCACGGTCCTTGCTATCAGTGTCCTACCAAACAACAGCTGCTTCTCTGAACACAGAAGGTGGGAGCTTGCCTACCAGTACAAACTGGGCACAAGGCAACCTCCTGGTCCCAATTTGAGATAATACCCAGTCAGTACTTTTACTTCCCTCTATCCTCTTCTCCTTGCCTCCATCCCCACTGTCTAAACTGAACCACCACATACCAGACAGAGGTGATGTTTACTGCATAGATTCTTTGATTTTTTTTATTTTCATTTTCGATTTTATTTTGTTTACGTATTTATTTTTGCTTACTCAGATTTATGTTGTGAATATTTTACTGTATTATTCTGTTCTTTTTGCTACAATTTGCATTGCTCGGATATTAGCTCCAATTAACTATCTCCCTCTCCATGTCCTCTGTTTGAATATACCTTCCATCATGTTCCTGACTATCATTCTTAGAGATGGTCTCCTACAGCACCCACCGTCCATAATGTTCTCCTACCTTAGATGATGGTTGCATGGCGTGAACACATAAAAAAGCCGAGAACACAAGACTCCTGCAACACCTATCCTCCATAAAGTTCTCCTGTCGAAAAAGGGCCAACTGTTGAAAAAGGGCCAGAACCGAAATATACAATCTTATTTGTGTTCTTGTCTTTTTTATATGCTCCTACCATCCAACCATCATCTAAGGTAAATTCTGGTTCATTCTTCTATCATATTTTGTAATTCCTTTTTCCTACTTAGCACTTACTGCTTTGACTGTACTTGTATATATGTATACTTCAAATGGCTGGTAGGTAAACAAGAAATTCAGTTTTATGGTTGTAACAGTTTAATATAGAGACATTTGTGGTCACAGGTAATAACCACAGATTAAAAAAAATCAATCAATATATACATATAAAATTGTCATTTCCCAAATTTAATTGGGGTAAGTAATTTAGTAAGTGGATTTTATTTATCTAGCATAAAACAATACAAGTAACATAAAAAGGCATAGGCTATGGGGTTCCTACGGCTACTGATGCTTCCTGCAGGATTCACAGAGATAGAGTTCCGCATTCCCAATACAACCTTTTTGGCACTAGAAGGGATGTGACGTGGTCAGTGCCACATTTCCGCCATCCTTTAGCTCCACTCATTAGATACCAGGCTGGGCCTGGGAATCCATTTTGGACATTAGGCTTGGAGCAAAAGGCTTCAGTCAGACACATTACTGCCTGAGTTACGCGGCCGATATCAACAAATAATAGAGTACAGATAAAAGAGAGTAAGCTGTATAATCCATTAGACTGCTTTTAGTGACCCATGTATGAAATCTTGATTCATTCTGTGGAATGCTTTGTTGGGGCAGTCAAAAACTACGAGATTGATGGACTGGTATTGGCACCACAGTCACAAGCTGGAGACTTACGTATTCCCCACTCAAACAGTGAACCATATCTGTCATGATTTTCCCATATCATTTTTAATGAAACCCAGATTTTTCAGGTGGATTACTGATATCAAGAATGGAGTGGTGTGCCACACAACTGGGGCTGATCTGTCTTTTGAATTAGCCAATTCATATTGCCATTATACTTCCATTATATTTCAGTGAGGTTTTTGGCAGAGACTAATGAATGATGATGGGATTTTACAGGACTGGATTAAGACCGCATGGGGCCCATAGCAAAATGTGAAGAAGAAGCCCTCGGGTTTTTCGCCATCCGGGGTAGTAGTAGAGCTAAAATAAAATAAAAAAAGGTCACCTATCTGGCCTGACGGGGAGGCTCCCAGAATCCTAGGTGGGGCCTCGCTATACAAGGCATGGGGCCACAGAAGGCACGGGGCCTGTAGCATTTGCTAACTCCTGCTACTTGGCTAATCTGGTACTGAGATTTTAGTTGGTCAGAGGTGAGTTTTCCCATATAATGGTGAATGGGTGGGTCCTGGCTCTGTTTGTACATTCCCAAAAGAGCCCATAAATGATGGTTGAATATGGCTTAAAACTTGTAGATCAATGTATGCACATAGTTTGGTTTATCATGTTGTCTATGTTCTTGTCACGAACACTGTACAACCAAACAGCACAGCAATATTCAGCTTCCGAGTATACAAGACTGGTTGCTGAGCTGTGAAATGTTGACGCATCAGCTTGCCAAGAAGATCCTGCTAGCTTCTGGATGCTGATGTTACTCAATTTTAGTTTCTGGGTAAGGTTAAATAGGTATTTGTAGAAGGAGAGTGTTCTGTTGAGGGTTACACCCAAGTACTTGGGGGTTGGGTTGATTCATAAGAACATTGAGCAAATGAGTGTCAGATATTTAGATGAAAACAGAACAATTCTGTTTTAGCTATACTTCAGGAAGTTGCTATTTTTTTAAGTTGATGGGTAAGTTAATGAGAAGATTTTTGGAATCAACTACCATACTACTGAAACATACAGGTTCGTCAAACAATGTTTACTACTAATGTTGGAAATATGTAGGTTAACTGCATGTCTCAGTAGGAACATAATAGTGCAGCTTTCATAAGTATGACTCCCATGATTTCTTAAGTGAAAAGTAGTGGAATTATTCTTATACTTTTATAAGTGATCGATATGCAGAATAAATGGTAATTTAAAAATATAAGTAACAAATCAATTAAAGTCTATTTATATTGTTTATTCTGTTTGCTGCATAGTCTGTTTATTATTTTTCCTCCAAGCTTATGTGTTAGCTTATATGTAATTGTGATTTGAGGAATTAACAATAGCTCCCTAACTTGTGATTTGTGTGAAAGAAGAGTAGCATGCAAGTGTTGTCTGTAGTCTGTGGTTATACTTGTTGCCAATTTTTATCAAATGCTGTACTCACAGTGGTTAGTGGGTTTTTTTTTTTTTTTTTTTTTTTTTTTTTTTTATAAAGAAGTGTCTACATTGTGTGTCCAAAATATTAAAACTTTTTGTAGAACCTAAGCATTAGAAAAAATCAAACAAAAAAAGTGTTGACAGAAAATTGACTATTACAATTTGCATTTTAAGAATCAATAAGCCAAATTATCAGTGTCTGAAAAATATTTATTGTAGATGGCTTCCTCGTCTATGTATGTATTCTGCCAATGTGTTAATAAGGTTCTCCGTTGCCCACTGCAACGTTTCAGCTGGGATGCCACAAATTTTATCTTTAATTTTTGGTTTCAATTCATGCAGTGTCTTTGGCTGATGTGTCATCACACTCTTTATACTATCCCCACCAGAAAAAAATGACAAACAAACAAAAATGGTGATCTTGGGGGCCAGGTAAATGTTGCAAAATCTTGAAATCACGTGGTTTCCTAGTAATTCTTGCACAGCTTGATTGTCAAGCAGCTTGTGATGTTGCACCATCCTACTTAAACCAGGTTTCACGAAGCTGATTGAAACTGTTTGATGCACGTACCTATTTTTTTTTTTCTTCCAGAATCCACACATACTGATCTAAACTGACAGTCATTGTGATCCTCTCTTGATTTTAGAAAAATATAATCCAGTGACCCTGTATGATGAAACTGTATACAATACCATTAACTTGCTTCTGTGTGAAGGATGTTTGTTAGCTTCATTGATGTTGCTATCTGCCCCATAACAATAGTTTAGCTTATTTATCTAACTTGTGAGATGTAAATATGCCTGATCTGACATCCACAGCTTGTCCAGATTCATTGTCGTCTTTAATGTTTGCCTGATAAAGATGTTTGATAGAGTACTCAACATAACTGCTGATAACTGTCCTTAAGTTCTTGAATGATTTGCATCTTGTAGGGGTGAAATTTAAAGTATAATGGAAATTTAGTAAACACACTCTCCTAGAATCTGACAAAAGCTGCTCGTATGCAAATGAAATGCTACTGGCTCTGTATGATTGAAATACATACAATCTTGGTATTCTATTGGGCATGAGTACTTCTTGGTTATCCTGTCAGTTTCTTTTTCAGAGCCGATTTAGTCTTTAAAGTTTGTAATTCACATTTGTATTGTGTGATACCCTAAGTGCTGTCAGAACTCCCTCTGTGCTCCTTCCAAGCTATCTTTGGATTTGTAAAACATTTTTTTTGTTGTAAAAGAACAATGTTGACCAATCCACTGATCCATGATGACCAAATGACATGGTTGTCTCTGCATGATTCTCCCTGTTCTGCAGTGCTGCTACCTGTACATGACTGCCAATATACATTTTTTTTTTTTTTTTTTTTTTTTTTTTTTTTTTTTTTTTTTTTTTTTTTGTGCCACCTTCTATAAATGGGTAGAGTTGTTCCAGGAAGGTTGCAGAGTGTCAGCAATGAAGGAGTGGCACATCCATTACAGGCTTTTTTTTAAAAAAATATTTTTTTTTGAGAGTTAGGATTTCTGGAAGAGCATATACAGAAGTTTTAACATTTAGCACTAACTTGATTTGGTAGCATCATTTTTGTTGTTCTCATCTTGCTCCCTCTGATTTTACGCTGTTTTGTCCTGTGAAAGCAGCCTTTACAGAACAAATTTTCACTACTGATGAAGAAGTGAACAGAACAGCTTTAGCTCATCATCCTGAAATATTTTTTAATTAGTTAGTATGAAACTTTTGTCAGAAAACCAGGTTGTATTTAAAATTTGAAACATTATTTTTATAAGTGATGTATTTATGTTTAATACTTAGTCCATAACATGAAAACTGATGAAACCGTCCCCAAGGAGGCATGCTAAGCCAGTGTCAAGAGATAGTCCAGCCAATTCCCTTACTGTGGGAACTTAGAATCTCGACTGCAGTGCAATCCCAGTGTATTTTAAATATACAAAGAAAGTTTTGTTAGTTGTGAAAGTCAAGGTTTATGTCTACTAAACATTAAAATAAATTCTACAGTTAGCGTGTATGTAAGTTTTGACTCATTCTTGTGGAATCCATTAAGTAGTAAACAAAGGAAAAGATGCAAAGGGTGTTATTACCATGATATGGTGGATACACTAACTTAGTTTGCACTTTCAATTTTTCGTAGCTGAACTTGTTTTGTCTGTAAGTAGAAGGACAGTAGTAACAAAGAGGCCAGGCGGTCATGTTGTTGACAGTTGTTCAGAAGCTTTGGTAGTGTGAGGTTGTGTTTGTAAGGAATGGTTTTTCATGTCATGAATTAGGCGAAAAAGTGAACAGGGGAAGTGATGCTTAGCTCATTATGAAATAGAACTTTGTTTACTTTAGGAGTCATCGGGAGTTTCTTGCTGCTTGTCTCATGGTTTAAATCTGCAATCAGTAATTTTGGAGAAGAATTTCTAAGGTTTAAAATTTTGGTACCGATGATGTACAGTGTTTTGAAGAATATACAGTTGAACCTTTAGTAACAGTCTACAGCGAAAATTATTTAAAGAACTTACATTCATCTCCTGGGGTATTACAGGGGATTGGCAACTAAAAGACAGTGAACCATTAGGTTACAGTAACGGTCATAGTTACGCACTAGCTGTTTGCACTAACATCCAAGTCTTACAATTGGCACAGAAATCTTGCTGTTCCTTGTGCGACATTAAGAATAAGTGTTTGCTTTTTAAAAAAATGTTTCTCAGATGATAATAAAACAATAATTACTTCTTGTAATTCTCTTTAAATTGGAACATTAACTATGATTCAGAGAAGAATCACTTAAGTAGATGCGGACTGGTTATGTTTTTAGTTCTAACATATCCTTGTATGATATGCTAGTTAATTAATAAAAGTGGATTGTCGAAAGTAAAACACATTTGACGCAGCTATGTACATCTAATTAGTAGAGTGTGAACTTTGCATGTAATATAATTTTCTTTCTCTGTCTTCGTATTTAATAATATTGAGAACATTTATACACAGTTACAATGCGAAAATTTTGATTTTGAAATTTCATTAGAGATTAAAGATTCAACTTCATGCTGACTTGGAATATTTAGGGTCCAAACTAATCATTAGGTTTTAGGATTTTTATGTTTACATTTGTGAGCCATGAATTTGATAAGTTGTTTGGTGCATATACACAAATTTTATTTAGTATTCACTAACTACTGAACATGTACCAGTAATTTTAAAAATTTTATCAGAAAATGTTGCAGACAGATTTTACATAATTTTTTCAGTAATGTATTTTAGCAATTTGTATGATGGATAGTTTGAGGATGATGACCCGAATTAAGCTTGTATTCTACTTATTGGTCAATTTTTAGATATTGAAACTATTTAGGCACAGTTAAAAATACCACTTAAAAAGTATGTATTTAATTCTTAATTAATTTAATATTCTAAACAGTTTTGACCTTCCACTTTGTAATAAGTCGCGTTTCCAAGGCGACGCAGTGTGCACAGATAAAGGGACGGCTATTTTTCGGTGAGCGGAAGCCGCGAGCCCATTAGTCAAGCCACCAACCTCCTCTTTTATGAGTACTGCCATTTCTTCTGTGACTTCAGTCTTCACTAAGCTTATTTCGGACTTAAACTGGTCTTGTCCACTCTTTATATCAGACATCATCGCGAACAGAAGATCAAATTTTTCGGCTTTGCTCAGTGGATTTTTAGCTGACTCCGGCTGTTGGGCAACCATTTCTCCAGAAAAAGACATGGTACTTTCATCCCCTTTTCTCGTTGCGCCCAAGATGCGCGAAACGGGCATCGCTTCTTCGCAATTTGAAGTGCCGTCTTTGATTTCCATGTTAACTTATGTGTTATCTCCCATCAATTGAGAACACATGAGACTTGCAACGCTGATCTGTCTGACATTAATTTTACTTCCTCAACAGGACAACAACCACATCATAAAATCTCCAATAAATACCGTCAAACAATGAAACATCAACAAACTATCCATTAGCATAAAACACATATACCAACTACAACGCTGGTCGGACCGCCAAGCATGAAAAACTCAACATCCAGAACAGGAAAACACTACAATCATCAAATTCTTTAAGCACCGAAACAAACGCGAACATCAAAAAATACCTTTGAAACATAAAATCCACATACATCAGCTATCACATTTTTATTTTTTTAACCACCAGACATCCTTAACTCCAATTCTAGAGCAGAATACCGCAATGTACATGACATTTTCAAAATAATGTCAACCATATGCATTAAAATCAACATTGGTCACATCAATGTAACCATGATATACATTATATCTCTCTATTCGAACCGTCAGACATTGAAAACTCTGCCCTCACAACCAAATTTCACAATAAAAATAACATTATCATAAAAAAAATACATAGATAACGCGCGTGGAAACAACTGATAAACAGCTCTTCAGTGTAGCACACATGTGCTAGCAATCATTTCATCGATCAACTCCCACACTCGGACAACACAATGAACATGGCATATTTCAATATAAATTAACAAACAGTTCTTCAATGTATCACACCTGTACAGCCTGTAACTGCGTCCTTATCGCCCTTACAAATCCTAGCTGTTACAATATACAAACATTACACATGACATAAATAATTATTGTACATGCTGGATAACTGCTGTTACAGCCACACCGTAAAATGCTGAAAACACAGAAAGTTCTACTCACTATTACGAATTGTTTGCAACATATCAAAACAATCGGGCCACAGGTTAGCGTGCCATATGTAATAATCTCATTTGGTGGGGACTCTCTACTTTTGAAACTTGTTAGACACCCTGTATGGCGTCAGCAATTGAAACTTTTCTTAATCAACATGTTAATATTAAGCCTCACACATGACACGTCTCAGGGGTTACAAGACCATAAAGAAAATGGGTTCACAAAAGACATGACTTTATTGACCAAACTAAAGACACAAATCTGACATGTGAGGTTTTACGGATGGTTAGCTCAGTTGAATATTTTAAACAAGTATCCAGCTACTCAGGGTAGCTTCTCAGGGGTATTTTCCGGGCTCTTGATATGTTGCAATAAGTCTCACTTTTATAGGCACATTACCGTGTCCGCGCACTGTTCACTGCCGGGGACGGGAAATGAACCTCAGGCCCACGGAGGATGGTGGTGGTCTTGCAGTCCCTCTTCTCACCTCGACATCCAGTCCACCAGTGTCTCGTCTCTCTCCCCCTCCGAGCAGCATTCCATGCAACAGGATACAAGAATATCCGAGTGGCGGGTCACTATTGTCTGTAGGTTGGCTGTCCCTGCTGTTATTGTCAACAGCGCAGCGGGTGGCTTGACGAATGGGCTCGCGGCTTCCGCTCGCCGAAAAAATAGCCGTCCCTTTATCTGTGCACACTGCGTCGCCTTGGAAACGCGACTTATTACAACTTGATGGCAGATTTTATTCGATCACAAATTTACTCAGGCTTTTGAAATGATTGAAAGTCTAAAAATCCAGCAATTAGAACAAATATATACATATTAGGCATTTAATTTGACATTTATATTTTAAATTACTTCTAATAGAAAAAAAATATTTTTCAATTATTTATGTACCGTTTCTCTTTACTGTATTAATATTTTATCTCTCTTTTTTTTTTACTTTAATCTCAAGTTTATAATGTAGACACATTAAAATGAGTTTAAATTACAGAAATCGTAATTAAAAAATATTTATAATTATGTGTTGTATTACATTTAGTGGCCATTTCATCCTAAAATTTGTCTAGAACAAATCTGTTATGTTGATTTTTGTATTTACAGTCCCACAAAAGGGACCTAACAAAAACTTCATCAAACAAACTGTCAACACCCATCCCCTACAATAGCGAAGAAAATTCATGCAGCGATTAGTGTCACTCTCATCACTGCTCTGCTACTACGTGTTGCTCCAGTATAAATACCTCCATTGTCAACAATGTTTCACTGTTCTTCACTTTGTTTGTATTGTTGCTCTCATCATTTATCGCAGCTCCAACATAAATGCATCCCAAGTGAAGGGTTTACTTCTATCCTTTCTTATTTTCGATGTACACATATGTGTTTTGTAAAATTTCTCGTTTTGAAACTTTTATTTGCTATTCACGTGCTGTATGGGGATGAAGTGAAGCGATGCTGGTACGCGTTCAGTACAAGTAACCGAAACATTGAAGAGTGTGGGATATGTGGCTTCTTTTTATTTTCTATGTGCTGTATCATTTTATATGGTTATTTACGTTAACTTTCAGAAACTTTGGATACTTAAAGATTGGGCACTACATTTCAGCATTTCTTTGGCGATTGTTCAGTCATCCAAATACGCTTCCTGTGGACAAAATAACAGCTGTAAATGGTCACGTTAGAAAGATGAGTACTGATATGGGATGTGTGCATTATCTATGTCATCAGTCTCTCATCCATCATTATTGTATATAAATAACTATGTATTTTATTTATCCATAGATTGGTCTGTGGCCTCCAATTAAAATCTATCTAGTTGCCTCTTGTCCTCCAAATATAAAACTAAAACTTGAATTTCTTAAATTCAGGAGAGTGAACGTTACTAGGGGCAGATGGAGCTCAACACTGAATAGATTATTTTCCTCTAACGATGATGATGAACAAGACAGCCTATGTACTGGGTAGAAATTTAGAGCAAAAAAGTACCCTTAGGTATCTAAAACTACTACCGTGTAAGCAATGCAAGTGAACAACTTATCAACAGAGCTGCTTTCAGCATATCAGAAAAGTTGAACATTCTTTCTCCTGATTATATGGTTGAAGTGTCTTCAGTGTCGTATATTAATACAGGGCGTTCGCCAGGAAACGCAACCCTCCCAGTCTGTTGCCGTCGGCAACTTGCTCGGTCAGCGGGGCCAGCGGTTCCCGCCACACGATACCGTGATCACCGCACTGTTTAACACCTCCGCTGCCCCAACAGTGCAGTGGCACAGTATAATGGGACCCTTACATGGTTAAGAACGGTTTCTTTGCATTGTAGCTAGTTTGTGACTTCAGTCTCTTATTAATCAGTGTTGTGAATAAACGTTTCTTTGCGGTTTGGCTGGTTTAGGGCTTCATACTCTTACTAATCTGTACCGTGTTTGAGTGTGAGTAAAATTATGGTACGTTACAGTTTGCAACAAAGAATATTTCTCTACGATACATATGTGAAGAAGAAGTCGTTTAAAAAGTGTCGCAGTAAATTTCGTCGCGAATATCCTGGCGCTTTACTGCCAGCTAAATCAACAATTCTGCGTCTGGTTAAAAAAGTAAGAGAAACGGGTTCATTTTTTAACAAAAAGAGACTGTCGGTCAACCGTATTCTCACAGAGGAGAAAATTGACGATATCGCTTTTCGACTAGAACAGTCACCCAAAAAATCATTAAGTCAGTTAGGGCAGCAGGCAGGCGTATCTAAGACGTCAGCTTGGAAAGTAACAAAGCTAGTTCACTTAAAGCCGTACAAAACAATTGTGGTGCATAAAATTACAGAAATAGACCAGGGGCCTAGGATTAGATTTTGCAACTGGTACCTGCAGGGTGTCCACGATGGCACTGTTGATCCGCAACTGACGTTTTTCTCTGATGAGGCCTGGTTTCATCTGAGTGGTTATGTTAACGCTCAAAACAGTCGACACTGGAGTTCAGAAAAACCAAATACTCTACTCCAACTGCCATTGCATGACTTAAAAGTGGGTGTTTGGTGTGCGATTAGTGCTTCGAGAATCATAGGTCCAATTTTCTTCCGTGAAACTCTTACTTCCGCAAGATATATCGAAAATATTGTGAAACCGTTTTTCGAGAAACTTACTGAAGAAGAAAAATTGTACGGCTATTTTCAACAGGATGGGGCGACAGCTCACACCGCTAGAAATTCGCTTGCTGCACTTGACGAAGTGTTTTATGATCGTGTAATCAGCCGTGGGTTGTGGCCCGCCAGATCACCGGATTTAAACCCTTGTGACTTCTACCTTTGGGGTAAACTTAAGGGTAAGGTGTACGAAGGAAATCCTCACACATTGGAAGAACTTGAGGAAAAAATCTATCAAGTAATAATGTCCATTGACAAAGGTGAAATCCAGCGTGTGTCTCGAAATATGTTCAGAAGATGTGAAATGTGCATTACACAAGAGGGTCAACACTTCCAGCATCTTTTATAAGGTAAGCTAATGAATTACGACACATTTAAATGCTTAGCACATACAAGTTTATGAAGCGTAATTATTGTGAAATAGTCCGCGGCCGACGGTCGAACAATGCCGGAAGCTGATCGCTCGCTCGCCGGGAGCAGTTTCTTCCTTGTAGCGCTAACAGTGGGTTGCGTTTCCCGGCGAACGCCCTGTATAAATGCTTACGAGGTGTCACATATATTTGAAGCCTCTTTATAAATAATAATGCACTAGGTATGGATTCAGGGTGTACTTTATATGTCAGTAAATGTAGATAACTTATTTATGTTATCATTTTCATTACATTGTGTTCTGATTTCACAGTTTGTAAAATTTTTGTTACATATTTTTGTCAAATACATACACATTGTATCAATGGTGGCTCAGCTGATAGAACATACACAAAATATGGATAGTAACATTGATATATTCTCATTTTGAGAGGGCCCCTGAAGTACAATCTTGTCCCATTTCCTTTGATGTACCACCCTTGTGTGGCACATGCATGATAGACACTGTGCACTATTTCTGCATTACCGAACCTTAGTTGTCCATTGAGCCTTTGTTTGTCCCCTGACTCGTGTGCAAGCTCCAGCGGTCACAGCTCGCCCAAGTAGAAAGGACCAGTTATAGGACTAATCGAGCGAGTTCAAGCATGAGTAACGGAAAATTTGCATGACACTAGTGCTTTCAGTCTCTGCAGAATATCCACTGGTTTCATGCAATCATGAGTAAGAAATTTTAATAATTATGGGTTGTAGCAATTGAGTGGTGCACATCTTGCTCCGACATTGTTAGGAGTACTACTGACTGCACGTCACAAGGCCAAGTCATTCTTCCTTCTCCTAACACCTATAAAAGTGCACAGTATATCAGATGATTTATATTTGGCCCACCCTCATAGTCATTTTTCATTTCTCACTGTATCAAAAATTCTTTATAAACTTTTTAAATGTTTGAAGAACCAATGAATTGTTTATGTTCAACCCCAATTATTGAGGAGAGCTTTATTCAACCTGTTGTACATAAGATGCCAAAACAATTGCCAAAACTACAATATATATCTCACTGACTTAGTCATTTTTTATTTCTTACACTAAATCCACAAAATGGTAATAATTTAAATGGTAATAATGTAAATCCTTGATAACTATCATCTGCTCTTAGAAATCTTATAGATAAATCACTATTTACTTATTTAACTTTCAAATTGTGGATTTCAGTGTCCAGTCCACCTTTCTGTAAATAACTGTCTACTTTCTTGACTCAAATCTCATCTTTGAAAAATATACCTCTAATATCATTCCTACGATTGTGCATTTAAATAGCAGTTCTGACTAGCATGTAATTGTCATCAAAATTTCGTTTACAATTCGTGTCAGCTTGCTTCTCTTCTAATTTTTCTTCTTTTATCTCTTATTTTTAAATTTCACTTGCTTGACTACAATATGTACATCAATGAAAACTTCATTACCAGGGTCTTCAGTAGTATAGACAGTTTCTTCGTATATTTCCCTTTAATGTCTTTACTACTATTATCAGCATAGTTAACATTAGAAGTTGCTTTATGCTTTGTATCTAATGGTGTAAGTTTGATTTAACATAGCTGTTGCTAGAGCTGCTGAAACTCACGTGCTGACACACTCATTTACCTCCTCAAAAAAACTTCAACACCTAATATCGAATTTCTCTTTCCGACTTCTCAATTAACAGTTACTAGTTTCCAGATTACTGTTCAGATCACATTTTAATTCTAAATCAGAAAATTTAGAGTACTTATCAGTGTTCTATTCTGAAAAATTATATTCTGCACTTTTAATTAATTCAGTTATAGTTGGTAAGAGAGTGACAAAACATGACACAGTTCACTATGAAATAATCTATATTCTTGAGACTTTCCCTGAGATCACAAACTGTTTATGATGTGATGGTCTGTTTTGAATGGGCACTGACAAATATCCTTAATTCCAGGAAAACCTTATGCAGAATGGCAAATCCTTTTATAGTTACAGAAAAAATGAATCTGGGGCTCAGCTGGCTGTTGCCAAAGTACTATAATAAATTAACAACCATAATATTCCAAATTATGTGTAAATTCAGGCTAGGAATCAATGACTAATGTCTGATGAATTTGTATTGTAATAATAATAAACATTCTGAAGGAATTGTAGAAAAGGGACTGATCTGACCTACTTTGATGACAACTATTGACAGTTCATTTGCATAATCTTAGGAAGGGATTATACTGCTGCCTCTGTTACAACAATATATTCAGTTCTGACATTAGTTGTTGCCACTCTCATTATAATATGTCACCTTAATGATTTGTTGTTTCAACAACTAAAAGTAAATTATCACATTTTTAAAGGAGCCGAAGAAGCTGGTCAGGTATCGAGACAATAAGATTGTCAGCTTGAAAGGTGAGCGCTTCACAGAGGTCAAGAAGGACGATGATGAAGAAGTGAAGAAGACCTATGTCAGCATCAAACCAGCAAAGCAATATCGATTCCACTGATGAGAGTGCTATATATCAGCTGCTGTGTTGAAAGGTTAGTTATATGCCTTGAGTACTTATTCCTGATACCACTGCAGCAGAACTTGGAGATAGGAACTAGCATACCAGAATATTCTGGATACCAGACACACACCTGGCCTTAACCACCGTTAAAATCCAACCACCTAACCCATCACTCTTTTTTTTTTTTTTTTTTTTTTTTTTGTAATTGGATATAACTTTTCGCATTAGTACTTGGTACCCTTGCTACATATGTTCATTTTTAGCACCTTAGCCATTCCCCCACCCTTCTCCCCACTACCTAGCTAGTCATTGGGTGACGTTCTGTGTGTGGCCATAAGCTAAATAAATAAATCTACTATTGAAGAAGGCAGTTGCCAAAATATTGTGTATTTGTTTGTCCGCCTAAGTGTTTTCTCTCATCGCAGCCGTCAACTTTGGTATGTGGTGGGTTAATTTCCCTTTCCTTCATTATTTATTTTCGAATATTTATCAGTATTACAGTTGAGCAACACGTGGCATGTTCAGATTTTATTTTGTGTCGTGTATGACATGATTTATTAAAAGTTTATTGTTGCTCTTCAGAATTGTTTTTACTTAGGGGTTGAGAGAGAGTGATGATGATGACAATGATGATGATGATACCACACACAAATTATATAATTATATAATCATAATTATATAATTGATTAATTCAAGGAGTTACCCAAAATATTGTAAATAGTTTTACTTTTGTGTGTGTGTGTGTGTGTGTGTGTGTGTTGCAGTGAAAAGACTGCCAGATGTCACCACCATTTTGCATCCCTTGCATTCCATGGCCATACCATGCTCTAATGCTGTCAACTTCATGCCACATCTGCTATAATATGTCTGCTTCCATCCAGTTCCACTTTCAAGCACTCTCTTGTGTTTCTTCTCACAATCCAAAGATTGTTCTGGTCCTGTCAATGTAGCAATTATATTTGTTGTAAGTGGCTCAACTTAATGTCAAACTCCAAATAATTGAAAGAATCTATACACCTGATGGCTGCTTTATATTCATACTTGTTGAAGTTCTTAATTCAAATGAAGGTATAGTTTGACCTGCCATCAGTAAGAAAACTTTGTTAAAATATCACTTTCTTAATATATTGAATGTAATATCACTGATGAAATAACAAAGAAGTTATCTCGGTTTTAATTAACTTCATTACGTGACATTGCAACACAAAGGTGATATGCCACCAACACAACACTTCTTTCCATCCAGTGGTTACAGATTCTGGTGGAAACAGATGAGAAATTAAGTACAATTTCCAAAATTCTTACTGCAGTTTGGTTTGTATATGAGGGCTGGAAAAAAATCCTGTAAATAATCTCACAGTTGTCTTACCAACACAGAAAATATATCTGGATTAATCATCACATGGTAAAATTATTGAGGTCACTTCTAATGATATTACATCAGTTAATCTAGTATAATGCTTTATACATTCATGCATAGCATCTCATTCAAAATTACTTACAGGCTGATGCCATATACCCATGTGCCATGGGACATGTCTGAGACTAGGATTCGCTTCTACAGGGTGTCCTGTGCCAGATTTTGGATTTATAAATGAAATAAATTGAAGTTTTAAGTTAAAAACAATTATCTATTGGTTATCAAATGAATCAGTACAAGTGTGGATTTTATATTTTAAAAAGTATTCCATCTAAATGTTTCCATCTCGGCGAACACACTGGCTGAATCTATCGATGGTATACTGAGCGACACGTTTCAGAAGCGATTGTGGAAGAGCGTTCACTTCTCATTCCATATTTTCTCTTAATGCTGATACATCCATTGGGTTGCTATCATACTCTTTTCACTTAAGATATCCTCACAGAACAAAATACATGGGGGTGAGTTCCGGTGATGCAATGTCGCCAAATCGACCAATCAATTTTCCAGGAAATTGTTCGCGTAAAATTTTCAGGACGGTTCCTGTTGTGTGAGGTTTGGCACCATCTTGCTGAAACCATGCGTGTTAAACTGTTTCACTGGTGCTCTTTAAGTCTAGGCATAAAATATTCATTTATCATGCAGTGATAAGAGTCACCATCATGGGAATTTTGGATGAAAAATGGCCCAATTATTCCATTGGAGGACAGGGCTGCCCAAACTGTTACTTTCGGGCTATGCAGGACTTGGTGGTGTTTCAGTCTTGGGTTTTGTCCTTTTGGTACCCAGTAGCAGCAGTTGTGCTTGTTGACACATTCATTTAAATGGAAGTGTACTTTGCCGCTGAATCAAATTGAGTTCACAGTTTGAAATTGGCTCAACATGATTTCTTTCTCTTACTCTGTTTTCAACAACTTCAATGTTTTCTTCAGATCTTGATGTTTGGCTGGGACCTGGATGTGAGTTGTTAATCGTTGAACCTGTTGTTGGAACTTCTGTACCCATTTTTTAATTAAATTTTCACTCAATG
This sequence comes from Vandiemenella viatica, assembly GCA_031002005.1. Classification (NCBI taxonomy): domain Eukaryota; kingdom Metazoa; phylum Arthropoda; class Insecta; order Orthoptera; family Morabidae; genus Vandiemenella; species Vandiemenella viatica. The sequence goes on from CM061914.1 coordinate 31,150,756, forward strand.
CATCACCTCATTGACAAATATTGAAATGTGAACAAAATTTTCGGCGGGCAATCGTACACGAACCATTTAAAGTACGCCCCAACTGCGAACGTGCATTGTTCACCAGTCCAATGTGACATAGTGACTAACAATCCACGTGAATGCCACACTAAACAATATCCCCTCCATGCTTCTCCGCATAACGGTTGTAGAAACATTCAAATTTCAAATCCGAACTCTGCGATTGGACACCCTGTAGTTACCTGTCAATAATGAAAGACATCACTTTGTGCATAGTTCCATATGAAATGAAATTAATATAAAATTCTTCCTGAACTCTACACTGATCTTAGAGAAACTCGCAGAGTATTCAGAAGTTTAACACATTGATTCTAACTTGAAATGACTAAATTATATGTATTGATATAAACTCGTACCTCAACTAACTTGTGAGGATTAATCTGCCAATTAGGAACTTAGAATATTACACCATACGAACACGTTCAGTAGCATTCTTTAATTTCTTATAGAACCAACTGTGTTATTCGAATAAGCTGTTCGATTATATTAATTAAAGCTATCTGATATGAAAATCAGAATTTATTGGGAAAGTATAGAAGATATTTAATGGAATGTAAATGATACTAAATTTATCCCAATTGAAGTAAAATAAAAAGTGAAATAGAAATATGGCTATGCCGTATTTTATCACAATAGCTTCACTGGGTACCAGGAGTGCCAGACCCCCTGGATGACCAAGATGATTAAGGCCTAGTGAAACAGAGTGCAGACTATCCATGCAGACAGAACACGGCTGATTGATAGCAGTCTGTCAAAGCTGTAGATGGTGAAGAGAGTGTATACAACTGAAGGGTGGACCAGTGTAGAAGCAGTCGCAGATGAATGCGTAGTTAATTTTTTTCTAGCTTTCCTTGTTATTAACATCTCCAGCAGTTCCTCTGATGAAGAAGTTCATTGTTTGATTTATTTTATGATAATTATATTGTACCTTATAGGCTATGGAAAATAGTGGTAGTTGTATAAAATAAATAAATGTAGGCTGATAGAGTCTTTTACCAATTTTCTTCCATATTTAGACTTTTTTGATAACTTTCTTATCCTCAGAATGCCAAATGTTGGGGAAAAAAGACGTACTCCCATGCGGACTGAATAAGTGTTTCTGTTTCATCTGCCATTGTCGGTTGCAAACTCTGTGAAATTCACAACCAGTTGCCAGTCTATTGAAGACAAGGCTTCTGTCATGTGGTAGGCTGAGTGCTGTTTGACTATGATGGTGCAAACATATCTACTCCAGAGCAATAAGTGCAAATGCCTGGGATAACTGGAAAAAAGAATAGAATATTAAATGCTGTGAAGGAAAACATCTTATAAATTGCATGGCTTTGGATACCTTACCGCTCATGTCTTTCTACTGCTTCTCAAACCCATAAGACTGCCAAAATATTTCATCATGCAGAGGAAATACATAAGAATCAAAGTGGGCAGCTGTTCCAGAGAAAGTCATGGAAATCATTTTTTCCACAATAATGCAGGAGAGGCAAGATATTTAAACATATATAGTGGAAGCCCCGTCACATGCCACATGTTATGCCACTTGGCGAGTGAAGTGAGAAAAGGCTGCATGATATGGATGGGTAGTGCATGTGCATCCATCCTATTTGCCCAAGTTTTATCTGTGATACTTCATCCGAAAATTGAAGGAGCCATTGCGTGGAATGCATTTTTGGACAAGTGAAGAAATTGCTACACAAATGAGAGATGTGACCTTAAGATTCTCTCATAGTGAGGTTGAGGATTTTTGGCCCATTCAACATCATTGGCATCATGTGGTAGAACCTTTAGGAAACTACTTAGAAATATATATGCTGTAATTAGGGTAATAAACACATTTGTAATGAAATTGATATTCCTTTTTCTCTATCTTAATACAGATCTCTATGTTGCTAGAAATTCATAACTTAAGCTTTAGCATACATCGTGATATTCCAAGAGTATCGCTTCTTTCAAAGGTTGTTGAGTTAGGAACTTGTAATTTTTATAATTGTCCCATAAATATATCTTATCCTAATTTTGGGGAAGTATGTTTAATAATTCTAGCTTTTTCACTAAAAGACTTCAGTCAGCTTTTCAACCCCTAATTTTATGTCAGTAGGAGGAGCACTTAAAGGGATGTGAAAGGCAACTTATGACTATGATCTCATTGTTTTTATCATAAGATTCGGTTAAATTTTTGGTGAGGGCCATATCCAACATCAGGCAGAGATGTCCCTTTTCTTCCACACTGCTTAAGCCCAGCATTGAAATCAGGTCTATGGCAGTGTCATAAGAACATTTAATATTGTCAGTAATCCCTCCAGAACTTGGCTTTATGGATCCAAGAAGCATCAGACACAAGTAAATCTCCTTTGTATCCTGATTACATTCTTTTAAAATTTGTCATCTATTGTGGAATGTAGTCTGGCAAATAACAGAGATTATTTTGCTGTTAGTAAAAAGAAAGAGGAAGGATATGAGAGAAAACCCCATCATTCTGCGTGAGAATTAAAAGAAAATAGACAATACAGAAAAACTAAAAAGGATATGGAAGAAGTATTTCGAAGCTTTCATGAACCCAAATTGGACACCGGACGAGACACTACTATAGGAGAAGCAGGAAGACAATAACCAAGGAGAGATAGAAGAAAACCTAACAAGGGAAACAGTGGAAATGGACTGAGTAAAAGGAAGGGTGAAAAGGCATTGATGAAGTGAGTGTGCAAATAGTAATAGTAGCAGGTGTAGTATGAAAGCAGTGGATAAGTGTGGTGAGAAGAATATGAAAGGAGAGGTCAATACTGGAAGACTGAAAAAAGGAATAATTGTTCTTATCTCAAAAGAAAGTATAAAAGTGTTTCAGAATTATAGACGAATCATACTGATGTGCCGCTGTTCCAAACTTTATGAGAAGATACTAGAGTAAACAGTATGGAGGTGAAGAGCTAAGGGAAGAACAGTATGGCTTTAAACCAGGGAGATCAACAGTAGGCTTGATATTTGTGATGATACAGTCACCAAGAGTATGAATAGGATCTGTTGTTGGTATTGATATTAAAAAAGCATATGCTTGCATATTGGATACACAGGAGAAAGATATGAAGGACATTGAAAACAGAGGTGTACAGAAGAAATAGTCAGTAGAATGACAGAATTATACTAATGACAAGTGAGCTATGTGAAAATGGAGAAGAAAGGACAGATTGATTGCAACAAAGAAACAGGCTAAAACAAGGAAGTGACATCTCACCACAATTTTTTTTTATCTTATTCTCGGATGATATAATGGAGAAAGCGGTGAGGATGGGAGAGGGAAACCTGAAGGTGATGGTTTCCATGGACGAGCAGATGATCTGGGTGAGTGGTCAAAAGAAAGTTCAGTGGCATTTAGGTGAATGGGCAAACTTTGTGGATGAATATGGTATGAAATTTAATGTGAAGAAAAGTGACTGTATAATTACAACCAGAAAGAAAGACATGATAACACAGGAAAATTGTAATGGCAGACAAGGGCTGAAGAAGGTGAAGAGATTCAAATGCGTGGGAAGTATTGTGTAGGAAAGTAGAAAGAACGATGGTGAGATTTGGGAAGAGGGAGGCAGGCAGACATATTTTTATGAAATAACACAAAGAAGTAAGGGAATAATTTATTGTACACAATGGGTTCCTATCATCATATATGGTGCCAAAACCTGAACTTTGAAGAAGTGGGATAGTGATAAGATTCAAGCTAGTGAAATGAAATTTCAAAGAGATAGAATAAGGGTTACAAGAATGGACAGGATGAGAAACAAAGTAATTAGGGACATCATAAAAGATAAAACCCTACGGGAAAGGATAGAGGAAGCAAAAATAAGATAGTATGTGCATGTTAACTGAATGCAGGAGCATAGAACACCATGGAAAATACATGGAAGGAATATTATGGGTAAAAGGCTCTGCGGAACACCAAGAGAGAGCATTTCTGAGAGGAGTAGAGTAGTGTGTACTTAGATAGGAGAAGACTGGTTCAAGGTGATGGCAGAAAGGTGGTTGGAAGAGAGAAAAGCATGGAGAGGCTTGTGTGCAATGCAGATCCAGGGAGTAGCTGGAAACTGTGAATGATGATGATATCTCTTCTTCTTTTTCTTGACAGTATTGCAGAAATTGTGCATTGATTTCCCAGAAAGTCAGCAAAGGTTTTCCAGCAGAGGTTTTAATTTGGATTTTTTGTTTTTGGATAGAATTTCATTTTGACCTTTGTTTCATTATATATATATATATATATATATATATATATATATATAAAAATAAGATAGGATAGGGAAAATAAACAGTTACCCGTCACTTACCACAGATGAAGGTAGGAGGGCGAGACACGTAAAAACACAAAAACAAACGAATTGCACAATATTTCGACTTTAGTCTTAGTCATGTGGGAGGCGAGACCACATCTTTCCCCCTGCCATATGTCTCGCCTCCCACATGACTAAGACTAAAGTCGAAATATTGTGCAATTCGTTTGTTTTTGTGTTTTTACATGTCTCGCCCTCCTGCCTTCATCTGTGGTAAGTGACGGGTAACTGTTTATTTTCCCTATCCTATCTTATTTTCAGTGCCTCGTAGCAGTTTCTTTGTTTTCTTTATCCAAGTATATATATATGTATATATATATAAAAACAGCCCCCATTTCCACCATTTGGCCTGAAAACATATCAGTGGAGATCTACAGCTTTACTCGTGCTTTAACTATGTTCATCATTGAATTCTGTTGGCACTGACTCGCCACGTAGATATGAATTTTTCAGATTCTAATGGATGATAGAATTAGCAGATCCACATTAGCAACAAAAATCTTCCTGACTGATGTATAAATGTGTTCACGCAAGTCATATTTTTGTCAGTGCTGACACTCGACTGATGATATGAGAACAACTGTTATTTTCCTTAGAATTCCTGTGTGTGTATTTGAAATTGGGATATTAGATTATGTTGTCAATGAAACTGCTGCTAGGCTATGAAAGCAAACAAAAAAAGGATAGGGGATGTAAACTGTCAGCTGAAGGCAGGATCTTAACATGAGAGATGAGCATCTCATTATAATTTCTGTGAAGTTTGTCATTTCTTTGCAGTACTGTATCCCCCATTTCAGGTTGTAGCTAGAATTTGTATTGATATTGTCAGGTAACAATGTTATCTGACTATTTTATAAATTCTTAGTAATAATAGTCTTTGTAAGGTATGCGTACTTTGGAGTTGTTGGTCACGTGACCAGAGAGAATATTGTAGTGGAAGATTTAGTGGCAGAGAGAAGATGTATGTTATAAGCAAAAAAGGGAAGACTGTTGTATTATTATTGGAGGCTGATAAATGTATCAAGTACGAAGGTATGAAAATAAAGAGTTTTATTGAAGTTAAGTTTGTTAATGTAATAATAATTTGGTATATTCTGCCAACTTCAACAGCCGGTCATTCCTGGCTTATTGATGGGCAGCAAGAATGATAAATCCATTCATATACCAAATCTTACAATATCTTTACTAGTTATTAATTGTACTTTTTTATTCACAGATGCTTTGAGATGTCCTTCAGAAACCAACAGCAGATAGCAAAGATATTGTAAGTAATTACTACAGTGAAATGCTTTTGTCACGTTTGATGGCACAATGCCAGTGTGTGAAAAATGATTATTGATTTGAAAGGAAAGTATTTGTTTATAACAAAGCTGCAGTTTTTGATTAGGAATGTATATATAATGTAATCTTTCAAGCATTCCTTTCATTTTGCGTGTTCGCACATATTATTAAAACTTATAAAAAGATCTGGATGAATATACTTCTTTCACTATTTAATGTGAAATATCTGAAATGTTTTGCAGGTTTGTAAATGTTCAATTATCAACTCTTTTTTTAATTGTACTTATGAGCTAAGTATGCTGTCTTGTTAGTATTTTTTAATACATACTTCTCAAAGAAGTAATTTCTTCTTCATCCATTCATTTGATTTGCCAATAATATTTTGATCATTTTAGAAATGGTCTGAATAGATGCACCCAGTATGATATACTGGCATACATAAATATCTGAAAATTTTGAATAATACCATGGATCCACTCGATTTGCTTGTAAAAATATTATTATTTTCTTTTTTGCAGCATTTTTCAAAATTAAATAATGAAACATCAAATGTTTAATTTCTGGTTTTGTAGTAATACTATACACTTGGCTAGGGTAGAAAGCTGATGAAAGAATGCCTTGTTCTGCCACATTATAAATAAATTTGAAATCTTTTTCATTGGCTTCAGTATCTTCTAAAATTTACTGGGAATAAGTGCATATTTGGCACAAAGCAGCCAAGGATCTTGTAAATTTTTGCTTTTAATTGTGCTCATTTTCTGTAATGTTCTACAGGAGTGGTTAATGTGAGTGACCATAGTTGTAGCATAACTTATCTTTTGTGACAGTCTCTTTGACATTGTCAAAAATAACTTCATTTTTATTGACTTTTTGGAACTCCTTATTCACAAGGTTTTTTTACACTTAAAAAATAATGTGATATTAAAATTAGTTCCTTTATAATTATTAGGGAGACTGTTGTACCCAGTAATAAAAATTTTATTTCAATTTTTTAATTTTTCATTAAATTAATATTTTTCTCAACAAACAATTATTTCTACACAGTTGGCTTTTAAATTAATTGCAAATATTTTAAGAATAGTGAGAAAATATTTATTAAAAATATGGTCATTGGTATAATACCATAATGTACCATTGATCACATCCTATTATACCTTGGATCACTCATTTCATGTACCTTGAATGGTGAGACAGCTGATTAAAAATGACCAATAAATCTTTTTAAATTCATATTTTGCTTTTATTTTAACATAATTTTACAATAAAAAATGAAAATTATGAATTTAAATTTGGTATATCACTAGCTTTCGGTAATGAAAGTCAAGAAATTATTTTTCATTTAACACTGAAGTTCGAGAAATCAAACTGGAACTTAACCTAAGTATATCATCTTACTTTTGAATGATTTCTTGGGAAATCAACCGAGTAAGATTATTATTTATACACAATATTTCAGCGACATAAATCTCCGTGACCATCTTCAGGTATAGTCATAAGACTGCTAAGTTTGCTTTGAGTGCGTTGTTGAAAAACTCTGTGAAAGGTTTCATTCTTTTATATATCATATTAATTTTATCCATCAATATTAATTTACAGACTTGCTTTTAGTCCAAACACACTGGTAGAACTAAATCTGGTATTCTAGACCATGTCGATCTATCAACATTATTTGTCCTACTTAATGCTTAAATGACCTTATCTTTTTAGTAAATATTAGCAAAACATATTCTCCACTTTCAAAATTTTTGCATTAAAAATTAATTTGTTTTTCAGTCTGTAATATTTCTTGGTTTATAATATCTAAGATTTTTGTGATGCCATCTTTGCCTTCAGAAAACAAATTTATGTTTTCACTCTCAGCTTTCAAACTTTAATTTCTTAATGAAGTTGACTTTTTTGTATTTACCTCTGTAGATTTTTGTGTAAGGGCCATTCTGTTTGGGATTTTGTTTTTCTACTTTTTTTTGTTCCCAAATTTCCTCCCCTTCTCTGGAGTGTCCTTTGCTATTTTTGGTATCTTAAGTATGTTCTTTTGAGTTGCATCCTTAGGGAAAAGTTCAACTGGAGTTAACAATAATATTCAATCTTTTTGACCCATTACTCTCATCCTGTAAATTTAAGAAATTGAAGATGCAGCTGCTGAAGTTGATGTCTCTTTGCTGGTCTTCTCTAAGCTGCTGGGATTGGCTTTAAACATATCTGAAGAGGTTCGAACTGAAGATGAGCACTTCAACGTGTCTTGTAACCTTGGTTCAAGCAGCACAATCTGTTATGTAAGCAGATCAAAAATCATCCTCACTGAAATCATCTCTGTCTGTAGGATAAATGAGAGATTTTCTGAAGTGACTAGTTACGATTCTTGCTGTAAAAGCTTGTGGATAAGTCAGCTACGCAACAAACATTTTCCCAATGTTGTTGAGAAGTAAAGCTTCAACTCCTTGGTAATAAGATTTTTTGAAGGGAAATATACAGAGAGATGAATGGGTTATGTAGCTTATGTGTAGAGTGGGATTACTACCCCTGCTTAAAATGCTCAATCCAAAGTTAGCATCGAAAGATGAGACTAATGGTTGTCTATTATGAGTGGCATACGTTCTTCCTTTGTTGGTGTAATGTGTTTTATGAAGTCTTCCATAATCTTTGTAATTCATTATTTAACCACTCCTATTGTACCAGATGGATTCCCCTTAAGCATAAAATCTTTGAAATTTTTTGGGGGAATACTATAATAGGAGGTACGTAGTTTCTAGTAGCATTGACATGCGCAGATAATATTACCAACTGCCCACATTCATATGATACACTGCTAACCTGTTTTTCACCCTACAATTTTTGATGGGTTTTGAACTGTTCCAACCCCAGTTTCAACCTGGTATCATTTTTTTCCCTGGTGATGGCCAAAACTGTGTAAGAACATCTTACAAATTATAATAAAAAAAATTCTCACATTGGTGTTATTAAAACTAGCTGCACAAGACAAACTTATTTTTTTTCTTTATTTCGGGTTTTGTAATTGCCAGATATTTAGAATATCTTCTTGAAAACAGCGTCATCTACTCTTTGCAAGCAAAAATATTTTACTTCCAGTTAGCAAAATAATTTTTATTGCTTGCAATAGCAATCTTAAAAACTAATTCCCATACTCCTTATTTTTTGTAATACCATAGTTGATTTTGACAACAGAAAAAATGTGATTGAATAATTTCATTTCTTCTTCTGTAAACCATTTTTTAAAACTGTATTTCACTTTGTGTTCAAGATGTTCTTTGATAGCAAAAAGATTTCTGACAAGAGTAGCAAATTTCACATTGAAGACCTTGCAGTTCTTTCTAATCAAAATTAATTTGTCAAGGGATACAATCACAGATTTAATAGCCCTTTCCATTGACTCAGGATTAATGAGGTTTCTTGTCTTGTTTTACTTCATCACATTGTAATTTCAAGAAGAGAAATATATATCATATACCTATAATCACTAATCTGAGGTGATTCGAGGTGCACAATGCTGAATATTATAACTGACATAATCTATTGTTTCTAGGTTAGGCATGTGAGTAAAATCTAATGTACCATATCATTCACCGTTCTGGGGGACAATGATTTCAAACAGTACATACAACCACCACTACTTTTTGTACTGAAAAACCTTTTTTATTTTTCACTTGAAAATAACAGCCTGGAATTCACTCTACAGACACCAACTTTGCATTTCAGTGGGTAAACTGTTAACTATTTCAATTGTTGTTGAAATAATAGCAACACTTGTCGCGAAACTACAGGGTGATCCAAGGTACACTACAATCAAGGTACATCAGTCTACCTTAATCTTAAATTGGATGCAAATAATTTGGCATATAAGCATATTATGTAATGTGGATCCATGACATAATTTTATTCACACTTTTTTGTTTACACTTAAAAAATGTACTGGGATATTGTTTAAATGAGTAATAATGAGTGCTCATTATTATGAAGACCTATCTGATCAACTTAAGGAATTTTATGGAGAAATATAAGACACCATATGTTACGTCCTTAAAATCATGGCATAGGTATCTTACATGAAATTTTTTATTACCTTTATAATTTCATTCTAATAATTGTGACTTTACTTTGTATTCACTTACTAGAAAGAAAATTTTGAAATATTTTGTGGTAAATCTTATACTGAGCAATTTAAATTAAACCCCATTCATTATTTTACAACTGCCCCTGAAGTGCTGCCCCATTAGGATATATTTGTTTCTTGAACAGATGACATTTAGAAGAAATAAGTACTTCATCTGGTACTGTCAAAAATAGATTTTTTTTAATTAACAGACCTAATTTTGTTGCAGATGCTATATATATATATATATATATACAAAATACTTTTTAACTATGAAATTGTAAAAAGGTTGTGTGATTGGAGACTTTCCCGGCGTACTGATGCAACAGAATCTTCTCGGATGTTGTAAAAACATGACGTTTTGACAGCTAGTTCTGCTGTATTCATCAGGTATCTTCTAGTTGTCGCAAGCCTTACTTGAGGCAGTGACAACTAGAATATACCTGATGAACACAGCAGAACTAGCTGTCAAAATGTCGTGTTTTTACAACACCATCCGGCTGGACACCCGAGAAGACTTTGTTGTAATAAGGTTGTTGAGTATTCCCTTTTGTGCCATTTCATTATGATACTCTGATTTAAGTTTAACATTACCAAATTACAGTGTAGAATTTCTTTATTTATTAAACTATTATAAAGACATATAATGAACATTTTTACAGTGTATTTTATTATTGTTATTTATCTTTTTTATGTTTATTTTCATGCTTTGTTTTGAAGTCAAGATTAGCATTTTTGTTTTTAATATTTTTGTTATTCAGTAATAGTGTTACAGAACTCAGTATTGATTTGATGATTTATGAATCAATACATAACAATTATTTGTGTCAGATATTAAATCGAATTTTTATTACATGAATGGTTTGCTCAGTAAAATTCAGGAATCAAATCACCAGTACCCAGGACAGAGTTGCACAGATTTTAATTTAATTTTTTCAGTTGCAATGGAGTCCATGCCCCAGTGACAACCTCCCTAAACATACACTTTTCCACTTTCTTGTACCTGCCTATTTTTGATAAATCACTGGAAACAATGGAATAGAGTACTTGACTAATTTTGGGAAGTAGTCAGTATTGTAGCTGTTAGTCTACTATATATTATTTCTTGGGGGAGGGGGAATAAAAACAGAAAATGCAAAATTTTGCATTATTATATGTCGACTTGAATATTGCCGTCAAAACTCTTGCGGTTGTCATTTCATCACTTGTGAAGTCACGTCTCAGTTTGTGCTGGTGTAAACTAAACAGTGGTTTTTTATTTTGTTGATAAAATGAATTCTACAGTTTATGATTTGTGTATAGTGTTTCAGTGTATAAACACATCAATTAAAACACCAAACAAATTGTTTGCTTACCTTCAAAACAAGAAAAATATGTGGAAAAGTTCCTAAAACTTCAATGACAGCACCCACCTTATTTGCCTACAAAATCTTCAATGTATTTTTGGGAAAACCATTTTTATAAAAGTTTTTAAATTTTTATTATGTTCAGTAAACTGATTACCTTAATATTTTTTCTGTTATAAACTTACATCTCTATCGATTAATGAATTATTGCTTTTGAAGTTGAGCATTGAGTGCTCCCACAAACACAACATCTTTATAACCTTTCAAAATTAGTCAGATAACATCTGTATAATCTGATACATGATTTAAATGAATATAAGTACATTACTCATCTAGAAAATTAGTAATTATTTCCAAAAGATGTCAATAACTTTTGTAACATGGCTACTGTTAAGAGTGTGCTGTTCATCATTAATAATGTCAATTATTATTATTTTTTTTTTTTCAAGTGGCCTATGTCTAAAACAAATAAAGTTACATTCTGATAGGTTTAGCTACACTTTATCATCATAATTAATATATCATCTCATTTAAATATATTTGTTTACATATTTATGTAATTGTGGTGGGGCACATGCCCTGGTGGCAATTTCCTTAAACACACATTTTACCCCTTTCTTGCACCCACATACTTTTGCTCTCTATGCATGTAAATTTTAAATTTCTTCAGCATTTTTTGTAAATAACTAATCATTCTCTGATCCTCATACCTACGAAAGAAAATTTTCGAGTGTCAGTTTGCGTTCATGTTCATCTTTTCTATTCTATGCATCTCTCTTAATTCTTTCATCAATGTCTTTCCACACCTCATCACCACTATATGCCTTGTACACTCTTGCAACTCTCTTCAGTTTCTTCCTGTCTTCAAAGAATCTCATTTCAGACACTTTATTGTATCATTTGCTGATTTTGTTCTGCAGTAATCTTCAGAGAAAAATCCAGCAGCCATCCTTTGCATCCACTACAACTTCTGTATTTGTTACCCAAAATTTGGCTCCCACACTACACCATATTATTCAAGTAATGATCTGACCGAAGTTTTGTAATCCAATTCCCTTACTTCTTTGGTACATCCCCTCATCACTCTCTTTGACAAGTGAAGGATTTTGGAATCTTTTCCTACCAACTGTCCAGTGTGTCCTGCCTAGTTGAATTTATTATCAAATGTTATGCCAAGATATTTATATTTCAAGTTTTCAACAAGCAATTCTCCACCAATATTGGGATATTGTTGCGAAAAGGCTTGCTGCTAGTTCATTGTCTACTTATGTGCAGAGCAGTTAAGCAATATTTTCAACTTACTACTGCCTTTGCTAATGTTGGTCCTATATAACAGTATTTAACTTACAATAACAATTCTTTCTAGGCTCTATAAGTTTCTGAAATCTATCCTTTAAAACCAACATTCAAATACAATGCCAAGAAAGACTTTATTTTAAATAACTTCTTGATTTATATGACAATAAGTATGTTCTTCAGCACAAAACTGAACTTTCAGTTTTTGAGAATGTATACTTTGAGGAAAGATTTGATGTTCCTGATTTCTGCCGTGCAAAAATCGGTTTTATGTGAAAAACTTCCCCAGCATCGACACATCAATTTTGGGTAAATTAGAGCTGTTTGTTTTGTTAAATCCAGTTTCCATTGCAAATATTATTTGTTTTATTGATTAGTAAGCAGAATTAAATAAATCATGCACAGATTTTTGACAAATGTTTAACACATGGAGCAAAACTGGTGCATGCTGAGACGTGACGTAACATGCTCTGATTGGTGCTTCACATCACATAACTAACGGCTGCATTTTCATACTTTCAGTTCATTAAAAATAATCTGTTTTTAATACTTATCAAACAAATAAAGTTGATTTTTGGTACCCTTACACCTTACTTTGTAATTTTCATCTAGTTTAATGCATTTTAATTCTATGAGTGGCTGCGTCAAATGCAAGGCTTGCGCGAGCTCAGCCACTTACTTCTTTGAACTTGGCAGAAGGTTTAACCCGAAATATTGTATTTTCTGTGTTTGTGTGTTGTTTTGTGTTGCTGCTGTCCTCCTCCCTTCAACTGTGGCGAGTGTTGGGTGTATTTTATCTGTCCTTTCCATATTAATACTTTTTTTTTAGTGTCAAGTACTCTGTTATCTTGTGTATATGGTGCATTGTTAGGTCATCTTGATATAATTTGTGTGGAAGTTAGTGGTTAAATTTTGAAACAGCAGTAGGGCAGAATACAGCCTATCCACGAAAGTTGAAACCTTATTTAGGCAGTTGTTACACTCTTACTCCCCAATATCATAATTTTTTCTGTCATCACAGAAATTTTCTTAATTCTACTCACAAAAAATCTTTTATAAATCTTCATCATTTAAATTTACCTCCTCCCCCAATTGTATTTTTCTTTGAAGTTTTGACACTTCATTCTTTCTTGTGGAAAATTCATTATGTTGTCATTTACTTGCTTACATAATTTTCAACCAGTGTATCTTTCTGTCTGGTTATGTGTTTTAAATGGTTCCATTAAGAACTTGGAAATATCAAATTCTACTGTCTGAATTCTCCTTCTTCGTCTGATAACTCCTGTGATACTAGAAGAAGCATGTTACTTATGTTAGTCACTCTTCTCATGGAATGATTTTATTTTGTTATTTCAATGTCCTTTGTTCTGTGATATTTTGTTTTGTTGTGGTGAATGTACTAATATCTTTTCGCTGTATAATGTACAGAAAGTCATGGAACTGTAGTCCATCAGAAATTAACTTCATATCTACATTTATGTGCAAACTGCAAATATTAGATTTAGATAAATATCTCTGTATATTACTGCAAAATTTATATAGAAGTGATTTCAGTAAACTTTATAACTGATGAAGTAAATATTTGCATTTATTTTCATTGGAATTGAAATAGGTTATGGCAAAGATAGTGCAAGCAGTTTGATTGTTCTGCTGCTCTCTTGGCACAATGTTTCTGACAATTCCCTTGGCATATTTGCTATTCAGCTCATTTGTAGAGGTGCATATCACAGTGCATACAGTACTTGCAATAATTTTCCTCCCTCATCATTGCAATGGTTTGTTGTTCAGATACCAGTTCTAATGGGGAGTTAAATTTGAAAGAAATATAGGCATTAGAAGGGAAGAATGGTGGTATTTTTTTTAAAATCACAGTTATAGACATGTTCTATTGTGAGATCTAATAACCATCTCAATGTTATACAGTAATTATTATACTTAACGACAATAATTCAGGTGATTTTTAAATCTTATATTTAATTTAGAAAGGTGATAGAATTGAAAAGAAGGTTTTTATTATTTTGAATTGTACCTAAATGACTTAATTTTGAACAATGTTCTCATTTTTTTTTAAAATTAAAATGACATTTTTGATAAATTGATTAAGATGATTGAATGATAAGTAATACAAAATTTCATGAATTTATGAGCTTGATTTTTATTTTTCATTCATTTATCATTAATTTTGGTAAAAATGGGGAACCTTTATGGTATTCTTGGTTGGCATTGGAATAACTTAGCTACCTAGTAAAATCTGGAAACATCAAGTACTGTTAAAGTTTATTCATAACTGATAGAAATTGTGGGCAGTAATGTGGGAAATAAATGGAGAACATTCATGACTTTCTGTACAGCCATTATATACATATTTCACTATACCAGAGTTGAAAATTGTTCCTATGGTTTTGCAGTATTGTCCAGAGCACAAAAAGTACTCCTGCTTTTCTACTCCAAACAAATATTATTTCTCTCATTGTTGATGCCTTTTTTATTCAAACAGAATTTGATGTGCATGACAATATCTTGGGAATATGTGTAAACAGAATGAAGATCTGTTGGTATATGATAATTTGCTTACTGCTAAACTTAAGAGTTCTTTTCATGCATAGCTTTTTATAAGTTTTTTTTAATGTATATATTATGATTATTGTATTACATTTTCTCCATAATCCATCATTTACTGGCCTCTTTTTTTAGTAATTGGTTATGTAATTTGTGTATATGTATATATGATATTACAGTTATGCATAACTCACTGCTTCAAGGTCTTTTTTCCAGTAAGTGATTTTTCTAAGAAAATCAAATTTCCCCAATTATAATTTTAAGACCACTTTTTGTTAACACTTTTTTTAATGGTAAAAAATCGTTACTTGCCAAGAGATATCATTTTTGTTTTTCACCGTAAAAGCATTAACCTTAAAAACATTGTGATAAGAAAAATAAGAGCAGCTAAAGAAAGAAAGTGATATTACTCTAAAAGTAGTTTTTAAATAAACTAAAGGACATATCAATTTTTGAAATGCAATTGCTCTAAAACTGTTTATAAGTAATGATCACTGGTAATGATGATAATGATTACTGTTAATGATCAGGTAACAGAATAAAGAGAGTTTGCTATTTACCATTGGAAGTAAATGTGTGATATATCTGATTATGACAGCAGAGAAGAATATTATTAACAAATTGTTCTGATTCTGTTATATTCCTTAGAAAATTGAGCCTGATTTGGAATTCTTATACAAAGTGTTTTGTACTACTGACTTGAAGCATTGGGTTTCTGTTAAAAGTTCCTTTGTTTTGTTGCTGTTGTAAGTATCTACTGTTTGTGCATGCTTGCTAATTACAACAGTTGTCAGGGTGAGACAATAAATAAGAAACTTCATAATTGCAGTTTTATAACAGTTAAATTTTCATTTTCTGAGTATACTAGTCTTTTGTAAATTCTGAAGCAAATAAAACCAAGGACAGCAGCTTGATTTTTTAATGATATTCAGAATTAATTTTAATTCATTTTTTTTGTATTAGAACACTGTAATTTTTCCATATTAAAATCTGCTGGCATTTATTTGAAATCTCTGATATCATTTTATAGATTAGTTACTACAACAATTTTTATTTTTTATTCAATGCTAGTTGATTATGTTAAAGCATAACTATATTTGCCATCAGTTCTTCTTTTTTGTTTATTGTGTAGCCTCTATCAAAATTATTTTCCAAAGAACATTTTTTGATAATTTATTAATTTAAAGTCATTAGTGATAATTGTATGATATTTTATTTTGTATGGTCCAGCAGGAGTATGTATCACTTCAGCAGGTTTTCCCACCCGATTCTGTTATTTTTGTTAGAAAGTTGAAAGTTACCCTACTGAATTTGGGTGTGATCTTTATATCACAGATTTACATCAAAAACATTGATTAACATATATAATTAGCATGAAAGATAGAATAACAGAATCGAACTTCATTAAGTAGCATTGTTTCTTCATTTCTAACATTGCTTCCGGTTGTTACATTGCAGCTAGCTCATAATTAGTTTGCTTGTAGTGATATTAAGAATTTAGTCATGATTATGTTCATGTTTTTTTAAATATGGATTCAACATAGTTTAGTTTGCTACAGACTGATGCTTTGTATTTTATTATTTGCTAACGCAAGTGTATCCAGCTTCTATGATCTTATCTTCACTCTTCTTTTGTACATAAAGAGTTTAAGGCTTTAAAATTAGAGTATTCACAGTGAGACATGTGTCATAGAAATCAGTTACATAATTCATGTGAGCTGATGTAGGAGGGAATGTTATTTCTTGCAGATGAAAGTGTGTGTTTGTGTTGTGTGCAATTTTATACAGTTTCTATTATTTTATGTGTGTCTACAGTAAATGTTTTATAATCAACAATTTAGCTTGTCATGCTGTCGTAAAAGAAAAGAAATTGATAGTCATGTGTGTGCTTAGTAGTGAAAGATCTAATTTCCATATGTTATAAATAATGTAGTTAAGATATCTCTCCCCAAATTCCCATTTTCAAACAAATTAGTACTTATGTTCCTCATGGAGGTTCAAAGGTATTTCTTGTTTGTTAGAAAATAGTATCACTTTTTGAAACTTTGTTATGGATTTATTATGCATTAAACAATTGCATACTGTTGTATAAAAAGCATTACAAGATTAATGAAGAGAACTCCTCCTTAACTCCTTTCTTATTGTTTGGAGTTTCCCACAAAAGTGAATTAATATGTGCATCTGACTGATGTTCCCCACCAACAAAGGTATATACAGTTCAGCAATGGGGGGGGAAATATAACTGAAATAGGCAAATCAAAAAATAAATATGCTTCCAGAATGAATGGACATTTACTAAAACATTAGTAGAAAGGGACTAAGAATCAGATAAGAAAAATTTAGCAGTTTTGATCTTATTTTCTATGGATTCAACTTTTGAAACTGCAATAATACTTACATTATTTATTTGTGTGAACAGAAGTAGAATATTTGTACAAATAACTATGTCGCTTTTACCATTTGCGAATTGTACTAAAAAAAAAAGATCTGTTACAAATGTGGTATCGACCTCCCCCCATTGAGGGAGGACATACATGATTTATGACTATTATGATAAAGCTTATTGAACAAAGTACAATGAAGTTTGAGTTTGAATAAGACAGAATTGAGGTTTCATTATTCAGTTTCTTTATATCTGAATTCGAGTAACTGAGCTTATTCTGAGAAATCAGTTTCTGGATAATCCTTTAAACAATTAATACTTAGGTAAATATGAAATCATTAATTCTGAAATTGTTTTGTTACATTCATGTAAGGAACAATAAGGTGATAAACTACTTAGATTAGTTGGCTAAAAAGAAATGTTTAATACTATTAAAATATTACAGTAACCCCTACAGCTGAAGCTAATAATGTGTTTAGACGATGGCACATTGAAGAGGAATAATATGAAAAATAAGTAAGAGAATGACATTTCTGTGCACACATTGCTCTCAAGCAGATGAAAATGTTAATGATGCAAGGCCTCGCCATTAGAAGTTGTCTTGAGCTGAAGCCTGCCATTATGTTTAAATGTTATTTTCTAATATGTGTGTGTTGTGTTTTTTTTAGATAGCAGTGTATGTTATCTTTTTGTTGATTATATTGTTTACATGTATAATTGTGTGGTAGCATTAGATACTTGTAGTGTCACATATGTTTGTATTACCAAATTCAAATTAAGAGGAAAAGTATGTATTGAAATTTTTATGTAAACTGATGTAATTATTGTAATTTTGTTTTACAATTCTCAAAATTGAAATATTCAACATGTTTAAATAAAGATTATCGTGTTTTGTATGGGTTTTGTTAATTAATGATGTACTCCTTTTTAGAATTGTTTTTGGTTTAAGTGTGTTGATATACACCTTAGTTGGAAAATATATTTTCTTGGAATATATTAAAACTTTGATGGAACAAGATACACAATGTCATTACATCATGCTAATATTTAAACCCAATGCCTAATGTATTCATAATGCCAAGAAAAAGACAATACTGACAATAATAATAAAAAGTATAATGCTTACAGGAAAGTAAAGGAAAATTAAAACCATCTCTTGCTACAGTGAAGCCATGAGGGTAGACAAGACAGGAAATAAACATATGAATGCAAAAACATATATTAGTCATATGAGAGAGGAAATGAAGCACATTGGGGTTTCCCATAATAAAAAATCTATCATGTGAATGAAATTAATTTTCTGTTGACCATTTCTAAGAGCAAGGGGAGAGGTACCATAAAGTAAGAAAATAGTAACATTCAAAATGGAATTTTGTTTGCAAACAACCATAAATAACAATAGAAACTAAAACAGTTTTAGAGTTTACAAAAAAGGATGTTATTATTATTATTAATTGCAATGGAACTTATGCCCAGTAGAAATTTCCCTACACGCACAATAATAATTTATTTTAAATATATTCAAAGCTTACACTTTGACGTATATTGTTCATTAATTCTTTAGGTGATTCATTCAATTCCCTCACTGCCGTAACTACAAATGAAAACTTCCCTGCCCCCTTCTGTCTGAAATCTATTGACAATTTATTTTTATGATCCTCTTTTTTTTTCCTTCTAAAGGCTATTTCCAAAACTTCCACCAATATTTATAGAGGACTCATTGCCAGTATATGCCTTGCACATCACCACAATTCCTTCACTCGTCTTATATCCTGCAATAACTTCCAACTCAGTTGTTTTATCATTTAAGTTACTGGAAAACATGTTAAGTAAACGCCTGTTCTAGGTGCACACTGAGTTCAGCAGGAGCAGTTTTCACAAGCTAAATAATGGTCTACCACAAGGCTCGGTTCTCTCCCCTATACTTTTCAATTTATATACTCATTAACTGCCAGACACAGTCTCTCGGAAATTTGTATATGCTGATGACATCACTCTTACAGTGGAGTTCATGCAGGCAGAAGAAATCCTGACTCATGACCTAATCTACAAAAAAACAGAAATAGCTACATTCCATCTTAGAAACAAGCAGATGAAATATATTGTTCGGAGACCAGATGCTGAAATATGAAAGTACCCCAAAATACCTGGGTGTGACATTAGACAGGGCCCTAACCTACAAAAGGCACCTTCAGAATACAGCTTCCAAGCTTAAAAGTCTGAACCATTTACTTCAGCGGCTGGCAGGAACTTCATGGGGCGCTGATGCAAATAATTTAAGAACAACAGCCCCAGCCTTCGTTTACTCTACAGCTGAATACTGCTCCAGCATTTGGCTTAATAGCTCTCACACCCAGTTGGTGGACGTTCAGCTTCGCCAAACAATGCACGTCATTACGGGTGCTCTGTCATCATAAAGTCGACTAGAGATCCACAAAGATCGGATACTGTTAATAGATCTACAGACGAACTCTGAATTTCAGTACTCACTGCATTTAGCCTTTCCAAAATAGCATTCCAAAATACAACCATAAATGCAGTGTCAATTTTTTCCAATTTGAGGCGAATTCCTTTTGCTTCATTTCGTGGTATAGTGTCATTTTCAATCATTTTAAAAACTGTAAGTACACACTTAAGGAAAAGTAGAAAAAAGAAAATTAACTTGAAGAAGGTGATATAACGGTGATATAAAGGAATATAACAACTTCAAATTTTTCAGAAAACATCATCCAACATAAAGGAACAACTTTCTCACTGTCAGTTTTCCATACGGCAAACTTTGTAACACACTTTTTATCGGCAAAGAACAGAAAACGTATTAAGACGTACGCTCTGATTTGTAATAAATTATTATTAAAAGATTATAATTTATATTAATTTCAATCAGAATTACTTAAAAATTTCAAAGAATTTAATTCATTATTAGCTGAGAAATGACGAGTTAAGTTTCAAAAATCATTGACTTTCAATAAAATTAGGAGTTTCGAGCGCTCGGGAACTTTCGACATCCAGATACTCAATTAATGAAATCTAAGACCATATTTAAGTATTTTTATAATAGAAATCATGAAATGTAAGTCTGTCAGCAGAAACTTACCTCTGTCTATAGAGTCTTCCTTTAGAAATATACGGCGGGCTATGGACTGCGTTGAACAAGATAGAAAGTAAGGAAACTAATGAAGAATTAAATTAATAATTTGGCTATTTGTTCGCTGTCACCATTTGCCTAAATGAAAATTGATAGTAAGCGTATTTTTCTTTTCTATTAATTGTTCAGAGTTTGTCACTTCACTACTATATATCGCCACTTAAATGAAAATGTACATTAGATGTTTTTCTATTATGTTTATAATCACATACAAATTTGATGGCTTACTAAAGCGGGCACCCTAGGAAATTTGCCGCCCCTAAAACGCTGCCGCCCATAGGCTGGAGCCTATACAGCCTAATGGGAAATCCAGCACTGGATCAATGGAAAATTAATGTATTGTATTGTATTTGAAATGGATAATAACTTTGTAAGAATTGTGCTGCTGATTCAGCTTCCATTTCAGTTGAATTATTATTATTGTTTGTGTGTCTGGTATCACTGCCGACTGCTCGGTGTTTGACAGTTAAGCTTGATCTGTTGGAGGGTGTGAAACAGGAAGAGAAAGTGTGTTGTATGGGATTGAGGATCAGGGTGTGGATTAGGTGACTGGGAGAGTGGATTCAGAGATGAAGTGTACTGAGCATGATACAGACTGCGTGGAATGTGAGGATTAATGATAACAAAATGTCTTTCGAGATTAACCTCCTCTCCTTCATTTCATTAATGAACTTATCTGCCAATCTTGTGCCTCAGACATCCGTTCTAGTTTAAAAGTCCAGTTTCTTGCCATCACTTCATATTAGTTTTCAGGTTTTTGAAATGATTCCTGGTCAATAACAACAAGTCACATTGCAAGTCTTCCTTTATTTTTTATTTTTTTGTGGATGCTAAAGTTTGGGAGGATGATTGTGATGGTGTTGGCTGTTGAGATGATGATTGAGATAATTAGGAGGAGGGGGGGGGGGTGAAACTGCTTACAGTTCATGAAAAGCATAATGGCATTGTAAAAAGGTAAAACTATGCAGATGCCAGTGCTAAACTGCAATTATTATAAACAGAACAGCAGAGATTTGAGTGTGCTGAATGCTTTTATTTCGCTTTCGTATCAGATTCAGTATCTTTGACATTGCCAGAGGAGCTTAGAAGTCGGACATTAGGTAGGGTTACTTATAAAATGACAGAAGATAAATGATTTAATTTTGAGAGATGAATAAAGTGTTAGGGATCTATGGTGATTTTTAACCTTTAATTTTAGAATATATTAGTAAGTCGCTTTTGAGTATGAGACTGAATTAATTATTGCTATTATATCAACTAATATACATATTAATTAAATATCTCAGGATTATTTATAATTAAAATGTTTTTATATAGCATTTGAAGGTGCCCTTAATTTATAATTTTAATTTGCTGTCCAGTTCTTCAAAAATCCTGAATAGTTCGCAAGGTTAGATTATGGCTTTACTTCTTGTTGACATTAGAAGCGGAAGGGATGAGGGAATGGAAAGGAATTTGGCCATGACCTATTGAAGGAAGCATCCTGGCATTCGCCTGGAGTGATTTGGGGAAACCATGGAAAACCCAAACCTGGATACACAGACGGGGATTCAAACCCACGTCCTCCTGAGTGAAAAACCAGAGCGTTATAGCTCAACCACCACGCTTGGTCATAGTTAAATTGTAATACACAGTCCGGTCACATTAATGTGACCAGCTCTCAAAAACCAGAATAACCACCTTTGGGAGAGTGGACCGCTGTGAGGCGTACAGGAAGAGAGTCAGTTAGGTTTCTGAAGGTGTTCACTGGGATGTTGAGCCATGCCGACTCCAGTGCCATGGACAGCTGCGCTAGATTACGCGGTTGAGGATCCATGGCGCAAACAACCCGATCGAGGTGGTCCCACAGATTCTCGATTGGGTTTAAATCCGGTGAGTTTGCTGGCCAGAGGAGTAAGGTAAACTTGTTCTGGTGCTCTTCGAACCACGCACTTACACTGCGAGCTGTATGACACCTCGCATTGTCCTGATGGTAGATGCCATCATTCTGAGGGAAAATTATTCTTATGTAGGGGTGCACATGGTTCGCAAGGACAGATACGTACTTGTGCTGCTTCATCGTGCCTTCCACAATGAATGAGTTCACCCGTGAATGCCAGGAAAATATTCCCCAAACCATAATGCTCCCTCCTCCACCCTGGATCCTTCCAGCAATTGTTGCAGGGTGTTTTTTTTCAGACGTTTCACACCGTATGCGCCAACGTCTATCTGTCCGATGAGGCATAAAACGTGATTCATCAGAAAAGATCCACCTGTCGCCACTCTGTGGATTTCCTGTTGCGTTACTGGCATGCAAATTCCAGCCTTCGTCGCCAATGAACAGCAGTCAGCTTAGGTGCATTAACCAGGCGTCTGCTGCGGAGGCCCATCGCAGCAACGTTGGCTGAACCGTTGTTGAGGATACACTCTTGTAACCCCTTGGTTCATCTGGGCGGTCAGGTGCTCACAGGTTTGCATGTTTATTTGCCCGAATGCATCTCCCGTAGCCTTCGTTTGCCTCTGTCTCTACGAGGTGCATTCAGTTCTAAAGCCTCCGTTTTTTTTTCTAACTAACCTACTCACCCGAAAACTATGAAACTTAGTCCTTACTTCTTAACGTAACCTTCCTGCAGACCTACAAATTTTCACAACTTGGCGCCATGATTCCATTGCCGTGGCGAAGGTTTTTTTAAGAGTCTGTTTTGACTACTGGAAAAATCGCTGAAGCAATAACAGCACGGCTGGTGAATGTGCGGCCACGAAGAGTGTCTTTCATTTTTGGAAACAGCCAAAAGTCACTAGGAACAGCTCAGGGTGAGTAGGGAGAATGACAAATCACTTCAAAGTTTTGTAAATAAATCCGTCGAAAACAACTGGTTTGGTGATTTTGTTTTTATTTAATTCCCCAGACGCGTTTCGCCCTTGTGGTGTAGGGGCATCTTCAGGTGGAGATATAGTGGTATTCTTTACATGTTGGTCTGGAACAGCACTTCACACGCTTTCACATAACAGTTCATTACAGTTTTCTTTAAACTAATTGCTACACTAGTTGTTTTTCTGTTGCACTTGTTCTTATGTTAATCTTTTCTGTTTATTTACACATGTGTGTTACACACGGTTTGTTTTGATTCTACCAGATTTATTACCATATTAATATAACACTTCAAAGTTGTTTTCACGAAGAAACTGTTGCGTAACGTTAGCCCGATGTGCGGGTGCGTTGTGGTCCGTCAGCATTCGTGGCCCCACCTGGAGGACACTTTTCGCATTTTCAGATCGTCATGCAGGATTGTGTGTACAGAACCCACGGAAATGCTAACACTGGAGGCGATCTATTGAACAGTCATTCAGAGATCCCCCCAAAACAAGTCACATCCACTTGTTCGATCATGTCGTCAGACCGGCTTGTGCGAGGCCGAGGTTTTTTTGGTTTGTTGTCACATGATGTTCTGCCTTCATTAAACTGTCCGCACCCACGAAT
This sequence comes from Vandiemenella viatica, assembly GCA_031002005.1. NCBI lineage: Eukaryota > Metazoa > Arthropoda > Insecta > Orthoptera > Morabidae > Vandiemenella > Vandiemenella viatica. The sequence goes on from CM061914.1 coordinate 31,174,704, forward strand.
GCCCTTTTGACACATCCATAACTCGATCACCACATGTCTCCTTCAACTGTCAATGAATTTCAGTTGGTGTCACACCACGCAAATTCAGAAACGAATGATTACGAGCTGTTCAAGTAAGGAAAATGTTGCCATTTTAAGTATCTAAAACAGTTTCTCATTCTCGACGCTGCCGCTAGAGTTCCATCTGTCGTACAGTGCTGCCATCTCTGTCACGTATTAACAACAAGTGCACACTCATTTTAAAACATGCACAAGTTTTTATTTCTTTCCAGTCTGGACAAAAAAAAATCGGAGGCCTTAGAACTTGAATGGCACCTCGTATAGCCCGTGTGCACCACATGTTCCACGCCGCTGATTTTGAATAGTGCCATTTGCCACGGCGGCACGTGAACAGTTCACAAAATTAGCTGCTTCTGAACTGCTTCCACCCTTGGCCCGAAAGCCAGTAATCATGCCCTTTTGGACGTTGGATAAATTGCTATGTTTCTGCATTACGCCAATGATTGAAATGCTTTCCGATGCCCTAGGACATCTTTTATATACACTCCACTGTAATGTGCTGCCACCTGCCTTCTGTGATTGGTTATTGTATGTTGACATTGAAAGTAGGTGGTGGTCGCATTAATGTGACTGGACAGCATATTTATCAGTATACTCTCTCATTTTTAGGGGTTTGACCCCATGTTTCTGGTGGCTCATTGTAAGGTTCCTATTAGCTCTCCAAAAGCATTTCTACTAGCCATCCCCAGTATATTCTATAGTTCGATTTTGAAGTTGCTTATGACAGAAATTTCACGTAAAGTTGTTCTCAACTTGAATGGATTTTCTTGCATTCATTTCCACAATTAAAACTCGTTATAAGAATCATTTTAAAGTAGAGTCATTATACTGGGAAAAATTTGGTTTAAGAGATAATTTGGTTTGTTTACGTTTTAAGCCAAATGGTTAGGAAAGCTAAAATCTAAGATTTGAAATAACTTTGAATTGAGTAAATTTACAGTTGCTCTTTTATCACCAGCTATAGTCAGCACCATCTAGCATATTTTGAAAGTAAAATTAGCAAATTCAGTAAAGTTAGTGGTTTTAATTAAGAGAAAAGATTTTAACTAAAAGAGATAAAATTGAAAAATTTATATCAGAAGATAGCTTAAATTAAGAGGATTAAACCAGGCGTGGTGGTGTAACGGCTAGCGTTCTGGCCTCGCATTCGGGATTACGGCGGTTCGAATGCCCGTCCGGGCATTCAGATTTTCCATGGTTTCCTAAATCACTCCAGGGAAATGCCGGGATGCTTCCTTCAAAAGGTCATGGCCGAATTCCTCCCATTCCTTGCCCCCCATCCTTTCCCGTCTCTAAAGACCTCGCTGTTAGAGAGACGTTAAACAGATAAAAAAAAGAGGATTAAATATATATATTTGTTTTGGTAAAAAGCTTAAGCTTCAGTAAGACATTTAAGATTCTTGAAGTAGATTGTTGTGAATTGTTGAGGAAGTGCGGCAAGTTGATGGCGTAAGAGACTTCAAGGTCAATCTTATAGAAACCTTTTTGAAGGTTGAATTAAATTGAGATAGATAGAATGAGGTATCAATTAATTGCAAGTTAAACTATCCAGTACATTGGGAGACATTAATTTTCAAAGGTTCTTGCTGACGTCATAGAAATCTGAAAGCTAATAAAAGGACCTTCAGCCATCTTGAAAATGATCAGTTAACTTTGTGTCGGTTCACGGAGCGAACAGATCCACGCGGGTAGTTGTTATGGCATATCTTAACATGCTGTAATCACCCTCTCACTTAAGTTAGGGGGCTTAGCGAGTGTTTGTCTTCTCGAGTGAATGTGCCTAACTTGACAATCTTCTATGGAACTGTTGTCCGATGCTTTATTCATATTTCTGGTACCGACATTGTAAAAGAAACTTTTAAAGAATATAAGTATTTTGTGACTCTAAAACTATGTTGAGTGAACTTATTTAATTATACCCTTCACGTTTGGTGAGTATAATATGAACGTGTCGTGACTGCTTGATTAAATATTAAGGTACCAGAAGGCTACACCGGACACGAACTTAATTGTTCACAGTTAAGGCGAAAAGTGTGTTAGCCCCCGGCAAAACATGTGTTACATGAGAATTTTTCTACTGTTTTCATATGTTAGGGTTATGGTTTAATTTGGACACATTATTGACCAGTGTTGAAAGTTTTCTCCTTCTTCTAGTCTCAGCAATCTTAAAATCTTTCACAAATTTATATTTTTTTATATTTCTTTATCTAAGAAAGTTAATAATAATTCCTAGTACCACACTTTTTCTGACATGTTAAATAACTAATACTACATGACAGTTGTTAACATCTGGAATAGGTTAATATTTTTTCTATCACATTAGTGTGTGCCAGAAAGATCAGCCCCTGTTCCTTTACTGGGCAGTAAATTCAAATTATTATTATTTTTTATGAAAGACCCTTCATGTTTTTTTTCAGACTAAAGATGAGCTTAAAGAAAGCTTGTCATGCCATGACTCAATGTGAACTTAAGCTGGCCATTGATGTTGAATGGTGACTTGACAATGAAAGCAGCGCTAGTTTCCAAAACATTGTCAGATGATGTGACTTTGACACTACTAGAAGCCCAAGAAGCTTTCTTTAAGTGTTACCTCTGTGAAATCATTCACAGTTATCTAAAGATTAGCTAGTTTAAAGTTGTTTCCTCAAAAGCATTTTGATAATAATTATGATAATAATTCATATATGTTTTATTGCAATTGGCTATTGTCTCATACGTATAGTAAATAATTGCCATATGATATCTGATGTAAGAATGGATCTCTTGTTTTAAACTAAAACCCTTTCATCTGCCTGATACTTGAAATCTAGAGCTTGTGTAAGAACTACTTCCTTTCCTTATTATACTTCCAATCCTTCTCTTAATATTCACCCATCTTATTCAGCAATGATGTGATACCAGGCAATTTGTCTCTTTGCCTACCTTTTGTCCATCAACACTTCCCATCTTAAAATTTTTAAATGCTAAATATCTAACTCTTTCTTCTTAAATTGCCGTAAATAAATTTGACAGCCCGCTGTTAGTTTTTCAGTGTTTTTGCTATTCAAGTGGTTCATGTGCTGTTTGTAGGAATTAAAGCAGGTTTGCTGAAAGATATCTTGTAATTACCTCATTAATTTCTCTTAAGAACCCATCCATTAATGTCAAAGTCGATGCAGAGGTTTTTACGCCACCTTCTATTAGTGAAGACCATTCATTTATCGTATATTGAAAGAAATTTCAAGTTGCCTGCTTTTGAAGGAACCATTAACAGTATCATCCTATTTTATCATAATAATATATGCGTTATTATTATTTTTTTTTTGCATTATTTTATTTTCTTGCTCACGAGGTGCCTAAATAACCTATATAGGCTTCTTACGCAAAATCCTTTGAACTTACTAGACTACCAGCCATGGGCGTATCCAGCGAGGGGCAGGAGGGGTGGCTGCTGCCCCCCCCCCCATAGAAGAAAAATCTAGGTACCTTCAGTACGCTTCGGCGAGTGAAGAACTGGCAAAGGAGCAGTATGGGACAGGAAAGATTGGCTGGATTATGCCTGATGAGTGTGAATCCAAATTTCGTGAAAGTACATTATGAGATATTGACAAAGTTACTGAAAAACTTTCTGAGAATCCGAGACGATTGTTTACATAAACCTTAAGTGAGTTATGACCTTAATTAACTACATAGTAGATCCTTGGATTAAGTGTTTGGATTATTATGTTAATCAACAATAAAAATAGTTTCCTCAATAGGTTTGAGTTTCATTTTGTAAGAAATCGTCATGTTTCGAAAAAATAAGAGTTGCCCCCCCCCAGTTCCAGACCTTGTCCACCCGCCAGTTCTGATCCTAGATATGCCCTTGCTACCAGCTATAATTTCTCTCTGCATACAGTTTAAAATAATATTTTCGATCACTATAATGTCATTTGTAAAGATAAGTAATATCTGATCCTTGAACTATTTTTACATTACTCCTCCTTATCAATATCATGCAATCAATCAGTGGTGGACCTTCTCCAAATTCTCACATGTATTTTGAAGTTATCCTAAGGAAAGGCTTTAGTGATTCAGATAACCACTTTTGTGAGGATATATTAAAAAAAAAAAAACAAAAAAAAAACAGATCTGACCATGTACAATGAAGTTACTGAGTATTTTCTTACATTTTCTTAATATTGATACTTATAAACTGGCTTTCTATTCATTTTCTACCATTCATTGCTTCCAAAAATGAGTGTGTGTAAATAATGGTGAGCATAGTAACTATACCACATTTTCTTCATCTAGTAAAAAAAAAAATTATAAAAATACAGCCAGAATAAATATTCCACTAATTCTATCTTCAGCTTCATTGTACACCATATAGCTCTTCTAGAACAAATGAGCGCTAGTTCTTGTAGCCATTTTCAGTAAATTAAGTGTCAAAATATTATTGCTTTATTGATTTTTGCACATTTTTCCAGCACCACATCACCGCTCGTACTGTCTTCGTCAAAGTATTTTTCACCCCCACTCTTCTTAAAAGATACATCTTGACCAGCTTTAAAATAATCAAGGAAGGATAGGGACATTCAACTCAACACTTCCCTAGATGATGATGGCTGGGATTGGGGACACTATATTTTGGTATTGTAACTTGTTCCTGGAAAAAGGATGGATGTGATCCCACTGACACTTGCTTTGTGACTGGGAAACCTACATAGCAAATCCAGGGGGCTGGGGTGATGGTGGAGCAGAATGGAACAAGAAAGTGCTGAATCGATATTCAATAAATCAAGAGAAATATTATCATAGGAAGTTGGATAAAATCACCAAGGTAATGAATGCGGAAGAATATTGATATAAAATATTAATGGAAAAAATGATAGAAAATATTAAATAAGATTTATAAAGTTATATTCATATGAATGAATAATAATAATAATAAAGGAATTACTAATTAGGATAGGGAAATGAGCCAACACTTATCTTAGATGATTTTTGTGGGGCTTGAACACAAATAACAGACGAAAACACACATGTTGTATTAATTTCGGGTCTTGCCCTTTATCAAGAGAACATTGTGGAGGGTTGAATAATGTGTTGGGTCTGTAATGTTCTTATCTGAGATTGGGGCCAGGAGGATGTCTGGTGCCCAGGATAAGTTAGTAAGCTAGTTCCCACCTGTGAAGTTCAGAGGCGTTTTCAGTGAAGACTGACAGCCCTCACTGTAAAACTGTTGTTTAACTTGTTCAAGTTGTGGATATTGGCATGGACTGACATTGGATGGTGTAAGTTGCCTGAATGAATTGTTTGCTTGTGGCCATTCAGTGTGATGGAAAGTGGGTTCATGGTGAGACCTATACATAAACTGCTGCAGTGAAGGCAGGTGAGCTGATACGATATATGAAGTGTGTTGTATTGCATCTGGCATGTTTAGTGATGGGCAATGGAGTCCTCAACATAGCCACCCAATCCACCTTCAAAATTTCATTCAGTGTGCATGTACTGCCAAGTGCAAGTGTGGAAGGGTTGATAATTGTACCTATTCCTGTGGGTATGGAGGAAATGCTATTCCAGTCTATTTTCAGCTACAATCATGGAAGATGCAAGATTGTAACATGTTCCTGTAAGAATGGTTGCAGCTGTCAATAATCTTGCTTGCAAAAACTGTTCTGGCCTCTTTTTGAAAACATTCGTAACACACAATTAGACAAAGGTGAGGATGATGCTCCTGCTGCGATACATGAAGTAGAGACAATTCAGCATGACTATATTGATCAGCTTAAAATGACCAAATGGAGAATATATTGACTTATGTTCTATTTTTTTACTTATTATGATCTAATTTTAACTTTGTGTTAGTAAATTTTGTATCATAACATTAAGTTTTCATTTCTACAATCAGTTTTTCCAAAGAGTATATAAATACCTCCAGTAAAGCACAATTTATGGGTATATATTTATATATTATATGCCATAAAGCAATAAATGTATATCAGTCATATACAAGGATTTACAAATTTTTGGAAAACTGTGAAATTTTTGACAAACTGCAGCTTGTTTAGTTTAGAGTTTAGAAAAAAGTTTGCCCTACAAAAGTAAATTTTTTTTGTCCACTTTCAACATGAAAATTAAGTATTTTTTGCTATGACTCATCAGTTAGGAGTTGTGACTGTAAAAATGAAAAAAGTGCAAGAATTTTTATGTTTTTTGCCCACAGAAAGTTGTGCCTAGGCTGCCAGAAGTATAAAGTTGGATAACACATACTCCCACCAAAATATACGAGGTAAAAGAAAATCCATATTCTTATGTTAAAGTACCTTTAACTGGACTATTATTTATGGTAAAAAATATTGTTTTAGGTTTCTTGTATTGTTCTTTTGCTGAAAAAGTTCAGGAATGAAAAACAGCAAAAACAAATTATTGACGTTGAAATTTGGTCTAAAAGAAAGTCAGTTAAGTTTTGAAACCTGAATTATTTATTTTTTAAGAAGTGCATTAAAAATTTTCTTTTGACAGACTGTGTATCAAAATTGGAAGAGTTTGAGTAGAAATACAGTTCTTGAATGAAATGTGCTAGGTACTTCGAACAAAATAGATATTGAATATGATTGTAGTTATGTAGCACATATCCATGTAAAAAATTCACAAATATGTCTGCTCCTCCTTAATGGATGAAACGTAGTGTCAGGTATCTGTTAAATTTTGTAACTGCGTAACAACATTTTATTCTTAGAACCACGAGTTAGATTGGATAGAATGTTAGTGCATTTCATTTCTTAAGTTAGTTTCTATGATAATTCAAGATAGGAATCAGGTTTTTATAGCTTTCAAGATAGTATTTTCTGTTACATCAGTTTTTGACATTCGCCTGGAATGATATTTTAAAAGTTCATATTTAAATTATTTATTTTTGGCTGAAATATTAAAGTCACGAAATTCTTCATAATAACGAAAGTTAACATTTACTTCAAGATCTAGCTATTTGTAAAATTTTAGAGTGATTGAATTTTTTTTATAAGTCAAGGTCAAATATTATGTTGAAACTTCTTCTGATGTGCGCTTTGATATCTGATGAGCCCGCCGGGAGCTACCCATGTGAATAAGGAAAAGAATCCATTCCCACGGTTCGTGAGAGAGCAGAGTCGCCAGGAATCTTCAAGAAGCGTGATGATATAGACTCGTGCGTGCAGTTAGTCGGCCTCAGTCATACAGAAGCACGCCATGTTAGGTTCAGTCTTCAAGTAGCAGTGCACGAGACAAGACGCAAACTAGCGTAGTAGCAATCAGTTAGCTTTGAAAACCTGTAGGCTCATGAATATGCAGCTTAGATCATTCAGTTTTATTATAATGGCGCATTGAAATAGTATTTTCCAAATGAAGCCTCGGGATTGTTTAAATTCGGCATTAAACAAACATTGGAACAATGGGAGCGTGTGATTCTCTTGTATTTAATTTCCACTATTAAAAGTTTGAGCTTTGAACTGTGGGGTGTGGTCTGGCTCGAACGGTTAATCGAACTTGCAAAAACATTTCTTTGGTAAGATTGTCTGATTGCGTGTGCAGTTTTCTGACTTTGTAAAATTTTGAAGAATATAGTTATCTAACAAGAATGGACTAGTGAACATCATTTGAACTTATATCTTTCCGTAGCTTTTGGTTAAATAAGCTATGTGGTGGCCAGGTCATTATATCTAAGTCAGAACTGTAACATCCTAGGCTACGCACGGTCAGAGCTAAGACAAGTGTTTATGCAGAACCCCACTGCATGATAATTGTCTTACAATAGCATCATATTTTTGTAGATCAGGGTTTATAATTGGTCATCATCTTCATAGGTTTTCTGCTATTCAACAGGTCCATTCACAGCGATGGTTTTCCATGCTTCCCTTTGCTCTACCAATCTCTTTATTTCTATATGTTTTCCATTTATCAGAATGTCATCAACCATTTTTTTCCTTTGTCAACCTCTTCTTTTTCCTCCATTTATGATACCTTTCAGTATGGTTTTAAGCAGACACTCATTGCACAGTACATGGCCAATCCAGTTTCTTATAGTTTTTATAAGGGACCTTTGCTATCCTACCTGATAATTCGTTACTTTATATATCCAACTTATTCTCTCCATCCTCCTCCATATCCATATTTCAAAAGCTCCCAACCTCTTTACATCTTCTTTGCATAGTGTCCATGTTTCTGCCCCATAGAGTCCTACACTCTTTACAAAACATTTAGTTAGTTTTTTTCTTCAGCTTTTTATCCAGCCTTCTGCATAGTAAGTTTTTCTTTCTATTGAAGGTTTCCTTTGTCATTTCGATTCTAGCTTTCACCTCCTTGCAATTCATATCACCACATACAGTACTCCTGAGATATTTGAAGGACTCCACTTGTTCAGTTATTGCTCCCTGTAGCTTTATCATCATTTCTTTCTTACTCTTTCCCATCATCATACATTTAGTTTTCTTCCTATTGATTTTCATTCTGAATTCATTACTCCATTTGTCTAAAGCCTCTTACTCTTGTGAGTATCTTGACATGTCCACCAGAAAAACCATGTCATCAGCAAATCTGTAGCAACTAATCCTATATCTACCCAAGCATAAACTTCCTTTACCTCATAAATTCCTTGGTATAATTTCCTTCAAATACCTGTTAAATAATATGGGTGACAGACGTCATGTCTTACACCTCTTCCAGTCTTTCCCTCTTCTGTAAGATCATTTCCCAATCTCACTCTCACTCCTTGTTCTATGTATAATCTACTTATTAGTCTTCTTTCCTTCCAAACAATGCCTTTTTTTTTTTTTTTAGAATATCCATTAACTTCACCCATTGCACTCTATCAAAAGCCTTTTCCAGATCTATGTAAACCATGTAACAATTACTTCCCAGTTCAATGTATCTTTCACCTACTGTTCTCAGCAAACCAATAACATCCAATGCAATTCATCCTTTCTGAAATCTAAACTGATCTTCCGCCGTTAACATGGACAATCTGCTGGATATTATTCTATTTAGTACTCTTAGTAATACCTTAGCTGCGTGGAATAAGAGGCTAATAGCTCTGAAATGCTCACACTTCACTGTATTCTTTTTAATTGATATCAGCATGGTTGTTAAGAAGTCCTTTGGCTATTCTCCTCCTTCATAAATCTGATTATACAAATATAGTATTTCTTGTCTTCCCTCAGCCTTCAAACCTTTAATAATTTCTGTAAGTGTCTCATCAATCCACAGGCTTTCCTGTACTTCATCTATGCCAAAGCCTTCTCCACTTCCACTACAAGAATATGGCCTCACTTCTCCTCATTGCAGACTCTCTCTTCCTCTTCTAATCTTAAATCCTTCAGTCGGTGTTGCAGATCATACAGCTATCCCATGTATTCTTTCTGTCTTCGCTGTATTTCATGAGTCTCCCTGGCTAACATTCCATCTTGTTTTCAACTTTCAGTCTCAGTCCTTTTTTCTTGAAAGCTTATCTGCATGAATTTCTTGTACATCAAATCAAATTTTCCCCCACCTTTCTAATTGTTCTATCTCATCACACTTACTTCTCATCCAGTTCTTTCTTGCTTTTTCAACTTCTCTTTTCATTTCATTATTTAATTTTCTGTATTTCCTTCTCCTCTCTTCAGTGTCTGTGTTTTTACAGTTTCTTCTCTCTTCCATCTTCTGTAGCATTGCTTCAGTCAGCCATTCCTTCTTTATGCTACTGCTTTTATTAAATCCTATTACTTCTGCATCAGCTTTATTCAGACTCTCCTTCATCTTTACCCATTATCCATCCATTCCTACTTTTACAATTCTTCTATCCCATTCATTTATAAAGATTTTTTCTATTGCTCTATCTTGCCATTCCTCTATAAGAGCCTCAGTATTAAATCTTTTTGCTATCTTCCCTGTCTTAATTCTTTTCAATCTCATTTCTATTTCTGCTACAACAAGATTATGATCAGAATTAACATCAGCTCCTGGGTAAGTTTTTGCATTTTTCAACCAATTCTTACACCTGCTCTGGATTAGTATACATCAAGCCAAAATAATAGAACCCTTAAGTTCAGTTAGACCTAGTAAACAACAGTTTTGTATGCCAACAGTTTACAAAGCTACCACTGGAATCATTTCTTATAAATTTACCATGAAGTAAAAAGGAAATTATTATTCTCTGTGATGATTTCATGTAAATTTTGCTCTAGAATGTGTAAGCATCTTAGAATTTTAGCAAATTCTAGCCTCCCACCTTTAGGCATTAGGGGGAAAGCTTACTTTGTAGGAAAGGAATAGTTTACATTTCATGTATAGGTTATGGGAGTGAAGCTTTATATAGCATAAAGATACTGTAACCAAACACACTAAATAAACCCCTTTAGGAATAATAAAAGTATTCAAAAGTAAATAAAATGCCCTAAATAAATCTTCTATAACAGAAAGAAAACATTAGTTTGGGAGGAAATAGGTTAAATCCCCCAAGTTCAGTTTCAAATAATAGATTTTGCTATAGGTTAACTTCACAGTTTCTAAACCAATTTGAATGCAGTAAAGACTTTTAGTAGTTGCTAAATGCCGAATATAAACTTTGAATAATAATAAATAAGCTTTAAATCAACTGAAAATTAAATAATCATCAGTAATCCAACTTTGTAATTATGAGCTTCTACCTGGGAGCATTTTGTCATTTTTAAACCGATTTACGAGCAAGAAAGTAACTCAATACTTAATAAACCAACTACACTAATCTTCTGTAATAATATTAACACCTTTTACTAACCTTAAATATGATAATCCAAAATAATCCAGTTCAGCACACAAGAAATTTCTAATATTTGGCATTTCACTGTTTTTACACACTTTCAAACAAAATAAAGTAGTTTTGATGAAGTAATAATACAATTAAAATATAAATTCACTAAAATTTCGTAGTTTCTGAACGTTTAAATAACTTAAAACAATTTTTAATACTTCGTCAGATGCACTTCACTTTTAACAATTTTTATCTCAAAATCCTAGAGAACATTCGAAATAAAAAGTAGATTTCCGGGAAGACCTAAAAATCTAATATCACATATAATAATTTCAAGTAATTCCATGTAATAGAACCGATTCTATAGAGATCTTAAAATTTATTTCTCATTTCAACCACGTGTAGAGTTTAGAAATTAATTACAACCATTCAAAAGTAGATACAGAGATGAGATAACTTTCAGAATACGTAATCTAATTCAGAGAATCTCTTAGTAATTTTATATTTGTGATAAAAGTAATAGAAATAAAGTTATAAAATTAAAACTGAAATCGCACTTTGGTTACGTCATAGTTAAACTTTCCCTGCACCAATCTTAATAAAAATTACACCAATAAACTCAGGAATTTTAGTGGAACACGGTGATAATAATATTATTTGCATAAATTGTGGCGTTAATAAAATGACGAAATATAGAAGTTTCTCGAACAATAGTAATTCCCCAGGGTAGGAAAGTAGTTCACTCCTACGCTAAGATCTTTTAAACCAGTTGCTTAAAGTTAATCACTAAATATCCATTATTTCACAATTAAATAAGTATAAACACTGTCACACCTAAAGTTTCGCATAATTGGTTAGTTACTGAGATATTTCCGATCTAAATCGTTTAGGTGTTAGCAGAAAGTTGTATTTTGGCTCTGACGTCAGCGAGGTTATAAATCAGAGGACGGGGAGGTGACGCCAAGCTTTCCGGGTTTGAACGTTGTACTGACATGACGTGCTAGGTGCGTGTGCATTGGTGAGGTTGGTAACTCAAGTTTTGAGTTGGTACCACCGGATCGGCCATTTTGGCTTTTGGGGCGTGGCCTTTGTTTATCAACATGAACTTATAATTTTCATCAAGGGGTCGGTCGGTCTTCATTTCTCTCCACAATCTGCAAACTGTTGGAACGAGTGTTCGATATGCCTAATCAACTGTAAGAACGCTGTTTTGAACTTTGGATTTCATTTGAATAAACTTGAAGAATTTTTGGGAAAGTGAACTGTTTTATTTCCGTAGCTACTAAATTACCTTTTCAATATTTGGGGTCTTCAAATATTGTGGCGACCTGAAGCGTTCTAGTTGAAAATCCTGGCAACATGGTCAAAGCAAATTAACAGATTCAGTAAGTTTTTATCGAACAATGAGGTACTATCAAGAGTTTAAGTTAAGGCACTTAGGCGATACTACAACCCCGGTATCGGTCTATGTCCTTACAAATGTTATCGTGCAAATAATCCTTGGGAATGTTTCAATCATTCAGTCTTTGCCAGCTGTAAATTTGGCCACTTGAATACATGAAGACAGCAGGAGGCTAAAAGAAATTAGGCAACAGTTCTGATGGAAAAAGTTTGTATTATTATTATTAAAAAGGGCACACTGCTCTAATAATTACTCTGTACGGATTGTAAAAAGAAGATAACCATAAAAATATGGAAAGGATACAGAAAGTAAACTAAACACTAAGGAAAATTGAATGGAGGAGAGTTGGGGAAACAAACACAACAAAAAAATAAGAAGATTCAACAAAGTTGGATCATATAGTAAGAGTTTAATAATGAAAAAAATAAGAATATTCTACACATGTGAACTGAACTATTTTGTCCAAAATGAGTCAGCATGGAAGGTGAGCCTCACAATTATTCTTACAATCCAAGGCTAGCGTGCTAAGTCTTTATTGCCTTCGCAAAACCATCCTGTACACGGATTCGAGGCCCGAGGGGACTATAATTACTACCTTCTTCCCGACTCAAGCCCCCTACCCCCCAAAGCCTTAATCCACTGAAAGCAAGCCCTCCCCCCAAAAAAAACAAAGTCCGCTCAAGCCCCTCCCAAAGCCAAATCTTGGATCCGCCCCTGCTGTACATGGTTGTCCAGTGAAGCGTACCTTCGGTCGATTCCCATAACTGATCCAAAGTTCGATCATTCCACATTCCACATTTTATCTTTTACACAATTTGGGACTATACTTTTACATTTTTTTTAGGATGAATGAAAGTTACCCATCTTGTCAGTTATATTTTAATTGTGATACCTAGCAGGCCACAATAATCTTTGGTATATTATGTGATGCAGTTGTTAGCACAAGAGCCCCATTGTTTGCGATCACATGGGTCGTAGTACCCCACATTGCTGAACAGCTGGAGCAAAGCAGACTGACAAAATATTTTAACCTAAATTCTCCGTATTTACACTTTCATTTTTGATTAAGGTGCAAAACTACTTTTTTTTTGCATATTTAATTCGATATCAAGATTAATGTTCATGCTTTTTCAAGTCTTAATATCACTGAGGGCACTATTTCTTATGAATGTGGCTGGATAGCAGTTCGCTATCCAACCCTTTAAAATGATGTTCAAACTGCGAACTAACCATCTTTTGGATTAAAAATAAAAAAAATCTCTTATGCGAATTTAGTTCAGGTAAATAAACTTCATTCCCCCCACTCCATTTTTTCCACTTGGAACATTATGTTCAAGCATTGTAATCCTGCAAAATTTCTAACTAGATTTTTAATGGATCCCTAAATCAAATACACTATGTTTCACGTTTCCGATTTTTTTTTTTAGTATTTGTGTTGTGTGTATTACTGATTAGTATCATAAGAAAATTAATGTTGTAACAATAATGTTTGCAGGGTGGGGAGGGACAGGATAGTCAGCTCTCATCACAATAAATTGTGATGTTAAAATTAGAAGAACGGAATGTATGAATCTTTGATATTTGACAGTGAGAAGTCATTTTGCGTTTTTCTGTTTTGCGATTGGTTCAATAATTTGAAAAGGGAACATAGGGTGGCAGCATTATCAAAAGTAAGCGTCCATTAACTACATAGCTCCATTTTGGCCTCCTTTTAACCCTCCCCCTCCCCACACGTACCCTCCCCCTCCCCACACGTAACCCTCCCCCCATGCGTGGCCCGTAGCTATATTCCTATTGAATCCAGAAGACATTTTATACCTTTTTCTCTTGTCAGGCTATCGTAAATTACATACGGAGATAACTAAATTACATACGGAGATAACTAAATTACATAAATAAGTACTCACTTGCCGTTAAGTGTTCTGTACCTTATTTTAACTGTGGCAAATAATATGAATGAAAAGTTACGTGGCTAGGTTCTGAACCGCCTCCCCCTCCCCCCACATAGCCCAATGTAGCTTTCCAGTCAACCCTTTCCCCCCTAAACTGAGTCACATAGTTTATGAACACTCCCAAAACCCTGAAAAATGGTTGATATATGCCCCCGCTCTTGTAAGATAGGCAGTATTCAGCAGTATCACAGCTGTGAGGAAAGACGTGATTAGTGGCGGAAACTGCGATCGCTGAGGAGAGGTGAAAATTTTACCATTTTTATCTTTCCTTCGGGCATCTCCGTCGCACTTTCGGCTACAGTTTCCGCCACTAAACCACATCTCTTATGACAGCCGTGATACTGCTGAATGCTGCATGCTTTACCAGGCCGGAAGAATACTTCACCACGTTTTTCAGGACTGCTGCGAGCCTGTATCAAATTACACTCTGTACGATCCCCTAAAAGATCCTGAAATTGGAACCATTCTTTTAAAACTACTAGTTAGAATTTCTAGTCATGGGTTAAAGTGCATATCTGAGCATAGTGATGCTGGTGCTAGACGCATACAGGAATCGTCGTAGGCCAGATGCATAGTTATGTTGCCCAGTTCCTTTCTTCCGAGTTGGTGTTGTAGTAATTCTGTATATGACAACTGTAACTGTTCTTAAATGTAGTGTCTAAAGAATCTGGGGATGAAGGAAGGGAAAGGATGAAACCTGGTACCTGCCTATGCAACACACACTTCCTAAAGACTAGGCGGATTTCCACGTTTAACGTTCCTAACCGAAGTCATTGTATGATGCCGCACTATAGTAACTGCAGAGGGGTTTAGGATGCAATACAGGATTTTAGTACTCAAAGTGATTGTTAGGAATCTTGCGTTACTACCCATTCTATCCTGCTGACCAATTTCCTAATGATGAACTGGAATTCAAATCAGCTAACATCGTGTCTAAGGACGATTAGAAATTACTTAGTATATTTCATTTCAAAATAAATATTTGTTACCGAATATTTATCCAAGAACTATATTACTGAATTTTACATTCAAATCTATGCACGAACATTACAACTCAAAACAAAATAATGGTTCGGGATTGTTTTTATATTCAATAAAACTGATAAAGTATATTAAAATTTAGATTAACAGGTATATAATATTACATTGGGAAAATATTATAAATGGAATTTAAGGACTATAGAAAACAAACTGATGAAAATTAACAGGTGCAATGAAAAATTTAAGTTTCATAATTCTACAAATACGACACATTAACTTATACTATCCTTTCTTTTGAAGTTGATTCCTTTAAGGATTAAGGATGCAGTTAGCTGTAACAAGCATTTACTGAGAATTTTTTGTAGAATAGAGAAGCTAGTGTGCTGAAATGGAAATCACGTTTTTTTTTTATATATATAAATCCTTGAGTTAGGGTACAATCTAGGCAATTACTATAACAAAAAGTAACAGCAAAGCCACAAGTTTACTAATTTTGTTGCTGTTAGCTTCACAAAGAGCGTATACTTCACATTGACTATTTATCTTTGTATTTTCACACTTACCTTCGGATTTGATAAAAGGTTTCAGTATATTTACATTTTCGAAGGAACATTGGGTAGCATCAGAAACAATGCAAGACTGATTAAAATCAATTGATTTGTAAAACGTACATGGGCAGGACTCACAGAGAATAACATTGTCCACAACTTCTTCTGCATAGCCAAAATACTGTTTCAGCTGGAACAAAGCTGTCGGCGTTATTGACCGAATAACGTTCTCCCTGAAAACCATTCTTTTCTCGTTCCTATCAAATTCTTTGACTGAAATACCTTTACCCCCAATATGAACAAAAACATTTCCTTCAAATAAAGTATCATTACTTTTTATTTCAAACAACCCAAAATCAAATGAAGGGAATGTGCAGTTCAAAGCATTGAAGGTATCAGCTTCCAGCGAGAAGGGACGTTGAGAGGCGTTGAACTGACGAATGGTGATGTTGTCGAACGAAACATAACTGAATGTCGTCCCGATCGCAAGTTCAGGATAAAGTGTCTCAATCGTCGTATTCTTCAATAAAAGACTCTCCATGTAGAATCTTCCCTGCACAAACAAAGTGAATGAAATAACATAAAAATTATAGAAACTTATCACAAAGAAATTATTAAACTAAACTAAAATGGCTAGTAGTTTTCAATATCTTAAAGTTAGTTTTTTTTTAACAATACATATAAAGTCAAAGATATTCTCAGTCTTTAACTTTTTTTTGCCGTTTTCGTGCCCCATGAGTTGGAGATTTCTGTGTGAGCGAAGGAAGAGGACAAGGCAATATTTAAAAGGAGTAACTTCAGGATTTTACTATTTCTTTAATTGGATTCTTTTAAAGGATTTGGCTTGGTAAGTGATATTAGAGACTATTAGAATACACATTAAGACTTTAATGTAAATTTTTATAGTATTTTATGCACTATTTAGAACTCAGTATTCCATGGTTTTCCCAAAACACTGCAGGCGAATGCCAGAATACTTCCTTCAAAAGGCCATGGCCGATTTCCTTGCTCCCAATCCTTTCCCGCATCTAATGACCTCGATGCTGATGAGGTATATAAATATACTTTGGTTAATTATTTTAGATACTAAGCGTTGCCAGCAATATTAATATACCAACCACACTCTAAAATTTTGTTTCTTATTGATTATCAGGTAGTATTAATTAAGTCGAGGGCTTCAAATGTAACGCTTGATAATAAATTGAACTGGACAGAGCACACTGGGGGGGTGGTAGGAAAAGGTTACAAAATCCTTCATTTACTGGAGAGGGTGATGGGAGGATGTACCAAAGAAGTTAGGGAATTGGATTACAAAACTTTGGTCAGACCATTGGTTGAATTTGGTGGTATAGTTTGGGACCCACACTTTGGGTATCACATATGGGCGTTGGAGGTTGTGCAAAGAAGAGCAGCTAGATTTGTTTGTGGAACTTAGTGCAGGACCCGCTCAGTAAATGTTATGATAAAGGAGCTAGATTGTGAGTCATTGGAGAGTGTTGAGAATGAACAAGGCATTTGTTCGTGATGGGTCTTGGAAGGATATTGGTCGATGAATTAGGAATAGTGCATGGAAGGGGAATGATGACGATGACCACAAGCTGGCATTCGATTTTATGCGTAAGTGAATGGGAAAATTTTCTTTTGTTGGTAAGGGTGTCAGAGATAGTAACAAATTACCAAGTAAAGTTATTGGATAATTTACCAAAAACACTTAAGGAATTTAAAACTAAAATTCGTAAATCGCATAATTAAATGGGGCTGAAATTTGACACCCAAATTACATAAAATAATAAAAATAAAAAAGGTAACTGAGGAAAATGCCACCGGAGCGTGTGCTCCATCGCTATTAAATTAATAGTAACAAAAAGAAAGTCTGTTATCAGATGTACTTTTTGTGTAATTTGCACTACGCATTCCAGTGTGTCGACTTGGCATAGTTGTTAGCTTTGCTACATTGAGGAGATTTTCCCATGCTTTCAAAGAATTTGATCATTTTAGCATTTTGAAAAGAGTGTTGAAATTGGCTACATTGCGGTGCCATAACTCTTGCACCTAAAAATTGTCACTCATGTCGGTTTCTATTGAATTACTGCTATAATTTTGTGGCATAGTAAAACTCGATGAGCAATTTATGTACAAATGAATAAAAATACCTTTGAATTGGAGCAATGGGTCTTATGTTATAAGCATACTGATGAACAACTGCAGCATATACACTTTTTACAGGTTGCCTAGCAAAGACAAACATATGATGCAGCTGAAGTTTTAATTTGGAACATATAAATGACAAAAATAAAAAAAGTAAAAAAAATAAAATAAAATTAAAAGAACCCGGAATCAAATAATTTTTCTATTTTATAAAGCATGTGATGTCAAACTGACATGTTTGTTAGTTCCAGAATTCATTGGGAAGAGTTGTTTTTGCTTTTTTTGAGGACGTTGCTGTAATGTCATGATATCTGCTTGAATAGTATTCAGCGATTCTGAGGGACTATCATCTATTTCTAGTTCCTCTTATGGGCTCGGATCAAGAAAATTCTGTGCTGAAACTGGTTCTGATTTATGGCCAGTATCAAGATTTTAATGTTTCTTCGTCTTATTGTTTCATTAAATTGTCTCCGACATACAGTTTCTATACTTAGACTTCAGATCTTTTTGCTCTTTCTTCCGAACTTAATAGGCGATACCCATCAGAAGTATTGGCATTTCCCATTGATTCTGATTGTTGTAACTATTCGCTCTTGCAGCATTACTGTCTCTGCATCTTCACACTTGTAGATATTTTTGTTTGGCTGTCTTCTTTGTTTAACATATCATTAAATAGTAGTGTAACCTCCGTCCAACAGGTGAAAACTAGTTTCTATCAATGTCAGTAAACGTTAACCTACGTAGAACCGAGTGTGGTTGGTGATAGTTACCGTTCTGGCCTCGCATTCGGGAGGACATGGGTTCGAATCCCCATCCAACTATCCAGATTTTCAAGGTTTCCCGAAATCGCTCCAGGCGAATGCAAGGGTGGCTCCTTCAGAAGGCAATAGTCGAATTCCTTCACGACATTTACCCCCATTTATTTCGTGCCTCTAATGATCTCGACCTATGGCCTTTTTGAAGGAACCATCCCAGCATTTGCCTGAGATGATTTGGGGATACCATGGAAGTCAACATAAAATAATATCATTTGGAGATCGAAAGTGAGTTGGAAACTATGTTTCTTTTTTTTTTTTAAAAAAAAGAATACCCATAGATTTCACTGGTCACACATATGAGGCATTACCCTCCATTAGATTAGGTCGCCATTACTGACGTCGATATCAAAAAGATCTAAAACCCAAGAAAAAAAAGTAAAAGTAAACAATTCGCAGTTAAATCTGGATACTATGTATACATAGACAGGAATTCTTCATGGGTCTTCTGCCGGATAAGATCTTTGTCATATGTATACATAGCTGAATGGGAGAATGGAGAAGAAGTTACGGAAGATTTAAAAAGGCAGAGATTTTAAGCAGCTAGTTTATTGAGACCATTAGGGACAATGAATCTGAAATGGGAGGGTGTAAATTGGAGAATGATCTTAACAACATAATTAGAAATGAGCAGATCAACAAATTTCAAATTAATTCAGAGGATATCACGAAGGAACTAAGAAAGTTGAAAAAACGTAAAGGGGCTGATGTAGATAATATTACTACATATGTCTTAAAGATAGCCGGATGTGACATTGTACCTTATCTTGAAATATTACATAAACTGAGTCTGGATACTTGCTGCTTACCAGTGGAATGGAAAAGTGTGATAGTAGTACCAGTGTATAAACGAGGGGTGAGAAATAAAGTAAAAAATTTTGGCCAATTAGTTTGACATCAGTGGTAGGTAAGTTAATGGAGAGATTGATATGCAAACACATCAGAAATATATGTGAGGAGCGTAAGTGGTTTTCAATTCGGCAACATGGCATTATGCAAGGATCAGTTAGTAGGATATATACAAGATATTTCGGATGAAATGGACAAGGGAGGCTGAATTGATAGTGTAGCGCTAGATCTTTAAAAGGCCTTTGACAGAGTGAGCCATAAAATGGTGGTAAATGTAGTAAAAATTACTGGAGTTGACGAGAAAGTGATTTGACGAGCAGAAGAATTTTTGAAAAAGGTGTAAAACAAAAAGTTAGGGTAGGAAATGCAGTATAAAAAGAAGTGGAAATAAAAACGGGAGTAGCACAGAGTAGTGTAATGGGACCGTTGTTATTCATTATTATAATGAATGGTTGTGTTGATGGTTTACTATCAGAAGTAGGTTGTTTGCAGATGACATAATGCTGTATAAAATAATCAAAACAGCTACAGGGTGATCTGGACAGGATATCTAAATGGGTTGGTAAACATCGGATAAAGATAAATGCAAAGAAGAGTCATCTTATTGGATAAACAGATAAAAAAAACTAAAGGTTGATTATGATTATAAGGTGATAAAAGGATTCTTTTTGAAGACTTGAAATATAATATTTGATAACAAGCTCAACTATGCAGGACACATTGGACAGGTAGCAGGGAAAGATTCCCAAAATCCTTCACTTGTTGAAGAGAGTCATGAGAGTATGTATGACCAAAGTAAAGGAACTGGGTTACACTCTGAGTCGGTAAACATCACAGGCGTGTGTAGCGGTGCGCTGTTGTCATCGGTTTGCAGCAGCGGTGCGCACCTCTTCTGTTGCTGTAAAGTGCTCTGTGCCAAACGACACTAGGCAACGAAGTGTGGAGGTGGCGGCGAGGTAAGCAAGGACTAACCTGCGGCCCGCGCTCGTCCCTACACTTCGGCTAATGAGGTCCCGTCCCGTCTCGCCTTCGTTACAAGAGATCGTGGGAACGCGCCTTAACACCTATCGCCGGCCCTGAGGTAGACAAAGCAAATACAGTGGAAACAAGAAAACATAATGTAGAAAGTAGTAAAGAAGGCTAAAAATTTCGTTTTCAAAATAAATTTTACGAAGAGTTTAAAGAACACTCGAGTAAATGAGGAAGAGGGAATGCAAAGAGAAATCAGAGATTATATACAGTTCAGCAACAGAATATTAGGGAGTACAATAACAGGTTCAAGGAAAAAAAACCCAGACTGGTGAACCCAAGATAAAGAGCGATAAACTAAAGCAAAGAAACAATTATCCTCAAAAACAGTTAAATCTCAAGATCCATCAGACAGGAAATACTGTATAAAATTTAACAGGGAAGTGAGAAGAGAAGTTTCAGAGATAATACAAAGAATTTTGGACAAACCTGAGCAAGATTTATGGGAAGTATAAAAGTTACTGATGTTTGGAAAATTTTATAATGCATTATAACCGTTGTAAATGAAAAAGCCAAAATCCCACTTATTAAGATCGACACTTGAGGTGGTATTGTAATTATTATTTTTTTCTACTTATGGCTTTACGCCTCGTCGACGTTGAGGTCATTAGAGGTGGGTGGTATTGAAAGATTTTATTGATTGAAAATAGAAACAAATGTAGAACCAATTTCTCTCAAAGATGTAAAAGACGAAGTAAAACAAATCAAGCACGTGAAATGCTTCTTAACCCGCAGATTTTCCCATTGAAATAGTTAAACGGGGACCAAGCATCCGTTGGGAACTATTAACGTAGATGATTAACAATTGATATTCGAAGAAGAGCATCTACGGTACCCAAGATTGAAATATTTCAATTATAAGTTATATTTACAAAAATGGGATAAACGAGACTGTAATGCCATGGAATTAGTATGATCTTCCCACTGCATTTGGATTGTTGTATGGTCGCATCCTGAAAATAAAAATCGAGAAGGGAATGCTAATTGTAGAAGAAAATAACAGATTTCCAGCAAGACAATCCTGCGTAGATGACATCTTATCTTTGAAACAGTGAACAGAGTAAGGAGGGGAAGAAATATAGACACTCATTTAAGTTTATCGACTTCGAGAAAGCATCTGAAAATGTGAGTTTACACATTTTGAAAAATGACAATGTATATGTACGAGCTATTTAGTAAAGTTATGAGAATGTGAAAGGAGGTCCCCGTTCGAGGTATATTAGATGATTGGATAGTAATAATATTAATGCGTTTGGTTTTATTGGTCGGGAGACACCGAAGGATTGCTCGGCTACCGGTTCGACAGAGTTTAGATTAGCCACGCATGCGCCTCCGTTGTGGCTAAGTAGCCTGACTAAGGCGATCCTACCCTGTAAAGGGGATCTGCAGATAAACGTGGAGTCAGAACGACTGAAGCCTTCTAGCGTACCTCACATTACACAGTAGGTTGTGTAGGCGGGTCAAAGAGCTATCAAAATAATGGCTGAGTTGGGGGGACCTTTCGATCGGCAATCAGAAGTCTTAACCACTGAATCACCAATCTCAATCTGCTCTAGATAATTGGTGAACAATGGGAATAGAAGTGGATGGAAGTTGTTTATATAGTCTGTTGTTTATGGATGACCAGGTAATGGTAGCAGGACTTAGGAGGAGGACTTAGCGTACACGTTAAGAAAGTTAATAGAAGGGGGCTAAAAATTGACACCAAAAAGACAGAATATCAATTTCTTGGACAGACTCGATCAAATAATTTCGTGATAAATACGTGCGAAGGGCATAAATTTTAGGAGAGCATGAATAGTAGTAAGGGTTCTGTGAAGAAAACTTCAGACATCGACAAAACTAAGGGATGACTGCGATATAAAAATTAAATTCCCTTCTGTGGTCAACTAAAATTGAATTGCAAATAAAAATAAATACGTCTGTATACAGTATGTAACCTGTTACAACTTATGGTACAGAAATGAACCGCAAAAAGCTAGAAGCAGTGGATATGCTATTCCTTTGAAGAGCTTCTTGAGTGTAAAAGTAGCTCCATTTTGCCCTCCCGTGAACCCCTCCTCTCCCCCACGTAGCCCAACGTGGCTTTCGCCTTTACCCCCCCTCCTCCCCATGTAGCTCTTAGCGTTTTTCCTTGTTAGTTCCAGAAGATATTTTGTACTGTTTTCTCGTGACAGACTATCGTAAATTACATACGGAGATAATAAAATGTCGGAAATAAATATTCACACGCTGTTGTGTGTTCTGTATCTAATTTTAACTGTGACAAATGATATAAATGGAAAGCTACGTGGCGTGGCTCAGGGCCCCATCTCCCCACACGAAGCTCAGCGTAGTCTTCCAGCCAACCTTCCCCCCCCCTTTTTATTAGACCGGACCACGTAGTTTATGGACGCTCCATAATGAACACATCAGGGAACATAGAAACAATTCTGAATGAAAGGAACTATTGTTTTTTGCGTATCTGCCCACAGAGGAAGAAGGATTAATACCGAATCCCGAAACCGTGGAAGAAGAGGCAGACCAGTTTTAAAATGGTTGCAAGGAGTGGAAATTTTTTTGAGAAACTGGAAATAGAACGAAAGGAGGCCCATGATAGATAATTGAGTATACTGAGATGCGATAGAATATACAATGGCACCTGGGTGTTGTTTCTTTTACAGCGTTTCTCAACCTTTTCCAGTAGCCGAGAGACCAGTAAAATGTCCAACATAATTCTACGGACCACTAACTTATACGGGCTATTTTTTTTACGTGTGTGTAAATTATTAACTAATCATACCAATTCTTATCGGCACAAACGGCGATGGGAAAACTGTCATTAGCTTAATCACAAAAACATCATCACTCTCTAGAAACGTATTTTCTGAGTAGACTGTCATAGTAACAATGAAGTCATAATCTCATATCCTGGAAATACCAGATGTTAATTGGTAGTTGAAATATTCTTGGCTTTTAAACCTTAGGTTGCACTTGCTTATAGTCTTAAGCAGGATTCCGGTTTCGATTCTATATGAACAATTTCTATTAATTTATTTTTATTACGGTATTTTAAAATTCTTCCTGTGGGCCACATTTCCCTTCATTGATCGCAGGTTGAGAAACGCTGGTGTATTGCATTGTAGTAAGAGATCGCGTTGTCTTGCCTGAAAGGTGTCATTGACGGGCTGGAAACTGGTGGCGTCGACATTGTGGACGATGAGCTCGAGCAGGGAGTTGGTGGGCAGCTCCACCACCAGCGACTGTGTGTCCCACACTGACACGCTAGCGCCGCGCAGCCACGGAGTAGTGGATCTCAGGATGACGTCACTGCAACCTGCCACCGACAGCAGCAGCGGCAGCGGCGGCGGCAGCGCCGGGACGCCGTCTGTGTCCAGCTCCTATGGGAAGCCCCGTACGGGAGCTTGTTAGCTCCAAAGATAACATAACACAAAATATGGAAACATCTCTGGTGGTCCCGAAGATATAACAGGCGGTCCGCAGGCAGAATATTAAAGATTCAGATACCGTATTCGTACTGAATAAGCCTGTAAGCGAGTAAAAGGTATGGGTACAACTTTTTTAACTTATGACTTTACGCCTCGTCGACATCGAGGTCATTAAAGGCTGGATGAGTTGGGGACAAGGAACGGGAAGGAATTCGACCTTGGCCTTTTGAAGGAAGCATCCCGGAATTCACCTAGAGTGATTTGAGGAAACCACGGAAAACCAAAATCTGGATGCCCGGGACGGGGATTCGAACCGTCGTCCTCCGGATGCGAGGCCAGAACGTTAACCGTTCACCCACCACGCTCGTCGGTCTTTTTAAAAGTCAATGACCAGCAAAAATATATAATATAAAAACAGTAAGGTTTGGATTTTGTATTTCAAAATCAGCATGCAATTACTAAGTAGTTGAATAACATGTTTATAAATTCGATAATCAACAATTATTTAACTTTTTTTTGTAAACATAAACTGTTTCAAATATTCAATAGTAAGATTGTTTCTTCGATCTCTCAAAATATTTTTATAAGTGGATATGGTCCGTTCCACATTCACTGATGTAACTGGACAGTATCTGAAATTGGGTACTGTGTTATCAGTCATTGTTTCTGGAATAAGTTCACCCGTCCCATTACTAAAACTATCAATTTAACACAAAGGCTCAAAACCTGGGTTATTCTTCAAAATATTTTCAAACTTTAAGTTAACACAGGAATACCACTGACAATGCGGGTTTTATTCATTAACTGGCCGCCGAACCTTGAGTTTCAAGCTTTTTAATACTCTTGAGGTATGTGGAAAAACGAATCCTAATCACAGCTATGGTTTTAATACTAGAATTGTTAAATGCTTCCTTGTACTGACAAACTGTCATAGCCTCTCCACTATCAAAGTTGTTTACAACTCCGTTAATGGCCTTCAAATGTTGATTGTAATACAATAAAGGCGACAGCAGCAAGTGGTTGTTCTCCCGTCGCGGCGATACGCCACACAGGGCGCGACAACTCCATAGAGACAAATACCAATCTACTGACCCTCTCTCGCGAATAGATCTGTACTTCTCTATTTCTTTCTTAATAAGTTTTCTTGGGCTAGTAAATTCTAATAAAACATGCAAGTAATGAGGAGACTATATTTCTTTTGTTTGCACTAATCAGAAAGAAAAGGCGGTTCTGGGTTCATGACATCAATAAGAAGAGAGATGCCTTGGTGAATATCAGCGCCTTTGCTGGGAACTCGTATCTCATGAAGATAGATTTTATACATATTTTCGTATGTCTCGAGAATGTATCGAGAAATTACACACCGAGCATGTTGGGTGAGCTATTAGCGTTCTGGCCTCGCATTCGGGAGGACGCCGGTTCGAATTCTCGTCCGGGCAACCAGATTTGGGTTTTCCATGGTTTCCCTAAAATCACTCCAGGCGAATGCCGGGATTCTTCGTTCAAATGGGCCATGGCTGAATTCCTTCCCCTTCCTTGCCCAAGTCCCATCCCGCCTATAATGACCTCGCTGTCGACGAGGCGTTAAGCCCAGGCAAAAAAAAAAAAAAAAAAAGAAAAAAACAAGAAAGAAAGAGAAATTACACAATCTGTTAAAATCAACTATATCGAAGTGCACCGCGAACTGGAGAAAAGCAATTGGTATAAGAGAAAGATTAGCCATTTGTTTGAGGTAAGTTCTTTTCATTTAATATATATTCTTAAAAACAAAACAGAAACAATGACGCTGTCCAAACCCCTGACCTCTAAGCGATTTACAATGTTATCAGTTCCCCCTAGGAGGCAGCTGTGTCATTTCCGTGGCGGCCAATATTAAGAAATATCCCTAAAACAAGGCGTTTCATCACAAAGTGAAATATTCGAAACAAAACAACAAAAAAAAAAAAAATACAATTTATTATTGAAAATGTATTTCACAATCAAAACATAGGCTCAAATACAAGTATTATTTATTTTAAATAATTACAGTGTAAACAAACAAAGTGAGAAACTAAGAAGAAAAAATGCACTTCTGAATGCGAAAAAGTATTTTTTATGAGCTGGAAATCTTTTCATATGCATCTCTTAGTACACTTGAAGTAGTGGCCTTCGGATGCGGTGGAAATCAATTTTTCTTCATCGGCCATGTCGCTGTGTCGCGCGACAATTCTGTAATTTTGTACAACTGTGTCGCTCGTCGCCGCGACAAAGACTGCGGTCCGGCGACGGATCCCTTTGTGTGTGACCGTCCCGATTCAATACTGTGAATTACAACAATAGCGACGTCGCGCCGCGACACAATATCGCGTGTCGCTGTCGCTTGTCGCGTTCTGTGTGCCCGGGCCTTTAAATCTTCAACATACGTCGCCCATCGAGTTATCACTGGTTCCGGAGGTAAAGGCAAATTTTGATTTTTTTATAGGCATTTTTACGAGAACGTGCCTTAAGAAACGCTTTCTTTGTTGATGAAATCAGTTTATTTACATTCCCAAACGTGGGTCGTAGTTCTTCAGAGAGTCGTAGTAGACTAATAGCTGTGGGTTTTGTCCGCTACAACACAAATGTCGTAAATATAGCGAAAATATGTATCATCACTAGGGTGTAGATAAAATATGCAAAAATCAATGAAAATGGGCTTAATATGCAAATGCATATAATCCGCTCTCTAATCACGTGCACTGAACACACCCACTATCACAGTCATCCACACTTACGACAACAATGGAGCAGGCAGGGGAAACCACCCTAGCTCATATTCCCACAGAGGGGTAGATTTCCCCATGGTAACCGCCACTGCTGCGCAGAAAACCGTTAATCCGTTAATCGTTAGTTAATGAAGGTAGAAAAATTGTAAAAATGTAACTTTTAAGTTAAACAATCATTAACGTTCATCTTAACTCCCGTTAAATTGAACTTCCGTTAACTTTAGTTCGTTACATTGGTTGTTAATGTCAATGCGAAGTGCGAGTGTGATGCGTAGACAACTGATATGTTAGGCAAGGCGTGGGTGTGAGAAGGAACGCTATATGTTAGGCCAGGCGTGGGTGTGAGAAGGAACGCTATATTTGTGGAAAGTTTGTATTTTACTTCTGCAAACCAGAGTACACTACACGTTTCAGATTTGATTAGTAACTGGTTTTGATATTTTTATAACTTTTTTACTATGAAGAATATACTGCCACTTTTTGTTTATGTTGGTTTGTAGTTTGTTAGCGAAATAAATTAAATTGATATTCCTTATATGATTAAATAATGGAAACTGAGGATTTAGAAACTGTAACTAAAATTAGAAACCCTAGCAATAGCAACGAGAAGATTAAAAATTCATGGCCACATTTATGCGATTATATTGCATTTAAATCAAGATTGAATTCAAACTATGTTAGCCTGAACTTTATACAGTGAAGACTCACGTTGCTAGCCTTAATATTTTTAAACAACACATGAAAAGGTTGCTTAGATGCAAATATTTACAGTTTGAAGAAAAAGTAAAAGCCAGGTCAACTCGTGGGATAAGGAAAAAACAATTCAAAGCCTTCTTCAAGCGCTGGGGATTCTGGTGTATACAGAATCAAAAGTTTTTTTTTTTTATTTCCTTCTGCTAATAAAAGGTCATGTCAACAAAGTATTGGTGAATCTTTTGGCATCGCAGTCGCCGACAGCAGCGTATCTTAAGCATGGAGGAAGGAAATACATGGAGGAGAAGTGACGTTAAATTGGTGAAGCAGGCTCGCGCATGCGCAGTGGCGGCGGCGGCGATATTGCGCTTCCAAACAATTGCGATGTTCCCAGTATATCCCGAAAACTAAGCAAGATATCGAAAAATTTTATTCTTTATTTTCGATTTGTTTCGTCGTGTTACATAAGAATCGATCATTAAATTTGACTTTTGCGAAATTTTTCTTCTCCATTTCAACTCAAGACACCTCACTTTTGATACAGTATATCTCTAGAACTAGGTGAGATATCGAAAATGTTTATTCTTTATTTTTCATTTGCCTCGTCTTTTTAAATAAGAATCCATCATCAAATTTGACTTTGACTAATTTTTTCTTCTGAATTTCAACCAAACCCATTTCACATTTGGGACGAAATATCTCGAAAACTAAGCAGGATATCAAAAAATTTTATTCTTCATTTTTTATTTGTCATATCGAGTTACATAATAATCCATCACCAGATTGCGGCGTCACCTTTATCCTAGAGTCCCCTTGAGGTTTTTGTACATATTTCCCGTGTCTGTATGGAAGCGGCCATGCCCCCTCCACTCCGGCCATGCCCCCCCCCCCACACTCCTCCTCCGCCCTGCTTCACTTCAATGCGTGGTGAAGGTCTCTTGCGTCGTCTCCATATATTTCCTTCCTCCATGATCTTAAGTTGTAAACTTTTCGTTGCCAACATTATTTCGCTACATGTTGTAGCATGTGATACTTTTGAGGAGCTGATTAAAATGTCGAACTCCAGTAAGAATTCAATTTCCAGAGGGACAATGGGTAGACTTATTGTTGATGATTAACTTTTAATCTGCTTTTAACTTGCGTTAAATTTGCAAAAACGTAACGCTTTAACGATTATGGAAGTTAACTTTTCAAGTAGCGGATTATCGATTAACGAAGTTTTTTTTATTAACTGCGCCCAGCTGTGGTAACCGCCCGCGCTCTGGCAATCATAACAACAAGCATAAACTATTAAATGACATTCTATCTCTGTTATACAGTAAATGCTGATGAAACCTGTAGATGTTGTGAGCAGCGGCAGTCGATTCGACTTTGTTCCTCGTTTGTCGTGCAGAGATCGGCCGCCCATAGCGCAGGCAGCACTACGGCAGACAGAAGGAACAGCAGCTGGTGGCGGCAATGCATGACACGTGACTGCTCACCGCACATCCGCGGATACACAGGAAGGCTGCATTGCAACACCACGGAAGACGTCGTCATCATCAATCCGCACTTGCGTTAAATTTCCCAATCTACAATTAATGCCAGTCTCTCAGAGGTAAAAAAAATACATTTAAGACAGTCTGTGCAGCATCTCGTTTGCCATACTTATATCTGTTCTCGTAATGACGCAGGTAAGTTGACGAGAAAATACTCCGAATGAAGTTAGTATTGATAGTACGATATATCATACAAACACGGTGTCCATTTCGTAATATAAACACTATTAGGAAGAACGGATTGGTGACTGATTGGTTAAGGTGCCTAGTTCCGAATTGAAAGAGGCTTTTGAAATGACCTTCACTTAATTGAATTGACTCTAATTGTGATTGGAGCATATGCCCCGCTGAAAATTTCCCTGCACAACTATTTTACCAATTATTGTTTTTGTCATTAACTTCTGAGCGCAATTTCATCATCAATCAACTTTTTCACTTTTCAAAATTTGATTTTAAATTCCTTCAGAGTTTTTAGTTAATTAATCATCAATTCCCTTGGTAATTTATTCAAATTTGTGAGTTCATTACCTTAAACAAATTCTTCCACTGGTTAGTGCCTGAAATAAAGTAGAGCTTGTGGTCATGGTCATATTTTCCCTACATTGTACCGTTCCATTTTTTTAAACTGCTTAACGTCTCTTAACAGCGAGGTCTTTAGAGACGGGAAACGATTAGGGGCAAGGAATGGGAAGGAATTCAGCCATGGCCTTTTGAAGGAAGCATCCCGGCATTTGCCTGGTGCGATTTGGGACCATGGAAAACCCAAATCTGGATGCCCGGACGGGGATTCGAACCGGTGTCCTCCCGAATGCGAGGCCAGAACGCTAACCATTACACCACTAATCTAGGTGTACTGTTCCAATGCTTTTACCAATATTCATCCAAACCGCATTACCAATATACACCTTGCACACTCCAATCACTATCTTCATCCGCCTTCTATCACATCAGTTACTGATTGTGTTCTGCGATAATTTCCACAAGTAAATCTAGTGCCCTCCTTTGTTATCTCTTTCAACTCCTGTATTTTATAACCAAAACATAGGTCCCATACTGAATCACCATATTTAAGCAGTCATACGGCCAAGATTTAGTAACGACTATACCTACAAGGAGTCGAAACCTATTACATATCCAAAAATTGTACTTATAAATTTTAATTGCATTATCTATGTATACTGCATACCGATGTGATTCGTGATTTTTCGACGGAATACTGATCTTCATTGTTGATGTGAAAGGTGCCTGGAGGAACAGCTGAGAGTTGAATAAGAATCTCGCAGGTGCTCCAACCAGGCCACCACCTTCGACCTAACCAAATTTAAATTTTCTAGACTTCCAGGTAAGAAGGCACGCAATGGGCAATCCTGCACAATGTGAGACACAGTTTGTGAAACCTCACCGCAGTCGCAGTGTGTAGAATCTGTCCAACCCCAGATGTGGAGAGATGAAGCAGTTCTTCCCACACCACATCTAATACGATTTAATTTACATCATATTGACCACGGTAAGTTGAATCCTGGTAGTTTTGAACAGAAATTGCTGATCTGAACTATGCGCTGTGGTGTTGACGATGCCCATTCCGCTGTCCAGCTATCTGTAGGGCTGAAAGAGTCAGATGCGACTTGACTTCAGCAGTGTTGTGTATTCCCTAACATCTCCATGGATGGGAACAGCTTCGTTGTTCAGAATTCTCGACCATAGTTTGATTAGGACCTTTGCATTCTAATGTGAGGTGGCGGGATATTGCTGAACACCGGCAGCCACTGGATAGGTGTAGCTAGGAGCATGCCAGTTATAATGCGCATTGTTTGGCGAAGCTGAACGTCCACCAAGTGGGTGTGAGAGCTGTTAAGCTACACACTAGAGCAGTATTCATGTGGAGTAAACCAAGGCAAAGGCGGTAGTTCTTAATGTAATCGCATCAGTTCCTCGTGAAGTTTCTGCCAGCCACTGAAGTAGATTGTTCTGACTTTTAAGCTTTGAAGCAGTTTTCTGAAGGTGCCTTTTGTAAGTGAGGGACCTGTACATCCAGTAATTTTGGGGTACTCTTATACTTCAGCATCTGGCCTCTGAATACTACATTTGGCTGGTAGTTCATTTCTTTGTTGTTAAGGTTGAATGTAACTATTTCTGTTTTTTTTTGCGGATTAGTTTGAAGGCGCCACTTTCCTGAAAGTAGTGAATCAGGATAGGGGAGAGATCCGAGTCTTGTGGTAGACCATTAATTAGCTCGTGAAATCTGCTCCTGCTGAACTCAGTGTGTACGTGGAACAGGCGATTACTTGACATTTCCAGTAAAAAATATCTTTTTGCTGGAACTGCCTTCATCAGTTTGAGCAGGAGACCCTCTCTGCAAACTGTCTCGTTTGCTGCCGAAAGATCTAGGAAGACAGATACGTTGTTCATTTTTTTTCTCATACTCTAGTTCGAAGTGGTGGTAAGAGACATTACCTGATCATTACAGTCCCAACTGGGACAGAATCTAGCTTATTGAACAGGCATTAGATTGCCGGAGCTATTTTGTTCAAAATTAGCCTTTCCAATAATTTTCAAGTGACGCTGAGCAAAGCTATTGGACGATAACTTTGTGGAAAATTCGAATCTTTTCATGGCTTGAGTAAAGCAATGATTTTTGTTCGCTTGAAGATCTAAGGGATCCTTCCATATTGCAGTATGGAGCTGAAGAACGAGGCAAACCAACGAGATGTAGCTGGTCCACATTTTTTCAATAGTTCTTTTTTTTTTTTTTTTTTTTTTTTTTTTTAAATGGCTTTCGGCTGCTGAGGCCATACAGCTCAATAGTTCTGGACAAATCCAATCCAATCCTGCAGTTTGTTTACTTCTAAGGGTTTTTTAAACCTTCCTGAACCTCTTGTAACTTGAGTGGGCGGGAGTATGTAGAGTGAGGTTGACGTTTAAGCTCAGATTTGACCCGTCTAGTGAACTGCTTGTCCTTTTTTTTTGTTATGAAAGTAGATACAATGTGATTTGCTACTAGTTCCACATTAATGGATGAGGGTATCCTTAGATAATTGATGTAAGATCTAATTTACGAATAAGAGACCAGCCTTTTCTACTAGAATGGGTAAAATTAAGATTTTAAAGAGGTTTTATCTATTTCTCTCTTCTAGCATGCTCAAGAGACTCCAACAGTTCTGTTGTCTTCTCATGAGAGCTGTTTTCCTCAAACTCTTCTTAAGTATGCTTGACTCCTCATTCCATCTTTACGGATGCCTCGCAGGACGAATCTCTTTTATTAGGCATGCAAAGCATGCATATTTCTCTGCGACCATGAGCTTTAGGGGAGATGCATCTGCATCTTCACATTATATACAATACTTACTATTTACTAACTAATTAAGTAATAAGATATAACTAGATGACACGTGCGAAAATTTCTCGAATGCGATGAAGGTTGGTGGTTTCTAATAGGATGAAAGAAGAAACGCCTCATTTGTTTCATTTATTTATTTGTTTAGTATAATAGGTACGTAACAAAAATCGACGCCAGTGAAGCAGTTTATTAATATCTCTGTGGTATGTGCTACTGCTATCTATCGGCTTGGCATGGAACTGTCTCAAACCCGAGACATTCACAGTTATTACTTATGCCCTTTAAGGATCAAATTTCGAAAAATTTCGCTTTTAATTTATAATGTTGCGTAAGTGGAGACCCTAATCTTTAAAATGATACCTCATTTATTTATTTCGCTTAGATATCAAGGGAGATGACAAAATACGTTATGGAGATAATGATAATTTTGCCCTTTAAGTGTCCAATTCTGAAAAATTCCTTTCTTAAAATATGACGTGACCTTAATCTTTAAAATAATACCTCGTTTATCTATATCAGTTTGATATTAAGGGAGAAAAATAGCTCGTGACACAAAAACGCGTTGTAGAAATATTAATACTTTTGTCCTTTAAGGGCAGAATTCCGAAAAATTCTTTTCATAATATATGATGCCAACAAAGCAGAGATATTAATCTTTAAACTGATACTTTGAATCCTTCTCCTACCACACATTGAACAGGTGGTAGGAAAAGGTTTTCAAAGTTCTGCACTTGTTGGAGAGAGTGATGAGGGAATGTACGAGAGAAGTAAAGGAATTGGGTTACAAAACTTTGGTCAGACCATTGCTCGAATATGGTGGTGTAGTATGGGACCCTCATTTTACGTATCAAATACAGGAGTTGGAGAGGGTGCAAAAAAGGGCTGCTAGATTTGTTTCTAGAAATTATCGCAGAATGAAATCAGTGACGGATATGATAAAGGAGCTGGAATGGGATTCATTGCAAGACAGGAGGAGGATGAGGAGGGTCATGGGAGTGTACAGGGCGTATACTGGCGATGAGGCATGGAAAGATATTTCAATATGTATGAAAAGTAGTGCATGGAAGGGAAAAGATGACCATGACCACAAGCTGGCACTCGATTTCAGGCACAAGGGTGTGGGAACATTCTCTTTTTTAGGTAAGGGTGTCAGGGATTGGAATGAGTTACCAAGAGAAATGATGAATAATTTACCGAAAACTTTGAAAGAATTTAAAGATAAAATTTGTAGAGGGCAAATGTAGGTAGGTGCAGGATAGGGGAAAGATGGGTGTGTAGGGATATTGCCACCTGAGCCTGTGCTCCATTGCAATTAAATAATAATAATACTTCATTTATTGATTTCGATTAGGTATCCCGGGAGATAAATGGCTTGTGACACAAAAAAAATATTTTTTTTTTAGAAATACTGACATTTTTGCTCTTTAAGGGTTGTGTTTGAAAAAATTACTCTCCTGAAATATGATATGATCAAAGCGGAAACCTTTATTTTTAAAATGATAACTCATTTATCGATTTAGATTAGAAATAATATATATGATTTATAACAGTAAGTAGGGAGCTAATTCGGTGGTCTTGGCGCATCTGCTAAAGCACTCTGTTTTTCCACTGTAGTGTATGCAAGCCCTGTGTGGAATCAATACTGGCTGCATGAAAGCAACCCCAATTCACCTTCTGTTCAAAGCAGATGGATTTGCTGAACCAAAAATACGTGGTAACTAACATGAAAACACACAGCGGCTCAAACTAACGTAATGTTTGGGATACCAAAGCCTACACCTAGAAGGCTCCTTTTCTAAATCACACAAATGTTGATCCTACAAACTAGTATCCAATATCTGAGGAAAAACCTTCTGCCATAAAATTGGACTGGGTAAAATGGAGAACCCACAACCGTATAAGAACAAGAGTGGCTCCAATAAAGCCTAACATGAATAAATGGGTTCTGACAACAGACGATGAATGTGAATGTAGAGAATAGCAAACCATGGATCACCTCTGTGCTTGCAAGCAGTGCTACTCGTAGTTTTCAACTTTTCAAGACCTATGAAGAGGAAGAAATATTGCTAACATTGGGCAAAACGATTATGATATATGGATACGAAAAACGTAAATATAACAATACATCCTTATAATCATAGGTAGGTATATAAAATTAGGCATTAACGTCATGTAAGTTAAATTAAGTCGCGTTTCAGGAACACATCTTTGTTGGGTGTCTCACGAGTCATGCGATGGGGGGTGGAAAGGAATTCGCCCGCACCAACTCACGATTTGTAAACATAAGATTGTAATGCGTAGTTAATTAGCCATTAGCCAACAACGCGCAAGACGAGTGAGTGATCGTAAGTGAGGGCCTTTGTTCAAATTATGAACGACACAAGGATTTTTTGTGCAAAAAGCACAAGACTGATGTTATCAGTCTGATGCTGATGATACACCTCATACTACGACAATCAATCCAGCTACGTTATGTTTGTATTATCATCATATATATTATTTCTATAAGGTATTTTTTTGTATCTTCCTTCATACTTAACCGAAATAAATGAATGAGGTGTCATTTTAAAGCTTATGGTCTCCTCTTTGGTCACATCATATTTTAAGAAATGAAGTTTTCGGAATTCGACCCTTAAAGGGTTAAAGTATCAATATTTTTGGAATGCGTTTTTTAAGTAACGAGAGATTTATCTCTCTTATTATCTAACCGATATAGATAAATGAGGTATCATATTAAAGACTGAGGTCTCCGCCGTGGTAACATTGGATTTCAAGAAAGGAATTTTTCGTAATACGACCCTTAAAGGGAAAAAATATCAATTTTTCTAAAATGCGTTTTTGTATCTCGAGCCATTTATCTCCCTGGATATCTAACCAAAATCGATAAATGAAGTAGGATTATGAGGCGTAATGTCTCTGCTTTGTGACATCATATTTTGAGAAAGAATGTTTTTGGAATTAAACCCTTAAAGGGAAAAAGTATAAATTTTTCTATAACGCATTTTTGTGTCACGAGTGATTTATCTCACTTCATATCTAACCGATATAGATAAATGAGGTATCATTTTAGAGATTAAGGTCTCCGCCGTGGTAACATATTTTAAGAAAGGAGTTTTTCGGATTCGACCCATAAAGGGTAAAAATGTCAATTTTTCTAAAATGCGTTTTTTGTATCTTGAGCCATTTATCTCCCTGGATATCTAACCAAAATCGATAAATGAAGTAGGACTATGAGAAGTAATGTCTAAGCTTTGTGACATCATATTTTAAGAAAGCAGTTTTTGGAATTCAACCCTTAAAGGGAAAAAGTATAAATTTTTCTATAACGCATTTTTGTGTCACGAGTGATGTATCTCCCTTAATATCTAACCGATATAGATAATGAGGTATCATATTAAATAATAAGGTCTTCGCCGTGGTAACATTATATTTAAAGAAAGGAATTTTTCATAATTCAACCATTAAAGGGCAAAAATGTCAATTTTTCTAAAATGCGTTTTTTGTATCTTGAGCCATTTATCTCCCTGCATATCTAACCAAAATCGATAAATGAAGTAGGACTATGAGGAGTAATGTCTAAGCTTTGTTACATCATATTTTAAAAAATAATGTTTTTGGAATTCACCTCTTAAAGGGAAAAAGTGTACATTTTTCTATAACGCATTTTTTGTCACTAGCTATTTATCTCCCTTAATATCTAACCGATATAGATAAACGAAGATATTATATTAAAGACTAAGGTCTCTGTTATGGTCACATTATATTTTAAGAAATGATTTTTTCGTAATTCGACCCTTAAAGGGCATAAACATCAGTATTTCTAAAATGCGTTTAATGTGTCACGAGTCATTTATCTCCCTTGATAATTAAACAAAATTGATAAACGAGGTATCATTTTAAAGATTCACGTCTTCATAAGGTCTTCGGTTCTGTTAAGCCACATTTTAAGACAGGAATTTTTCAAAATTCTACCATTAGAGGGCAATAGTATTAATATTTCTACAACGCATTTTTCTGTCACTAGCTATTTATTTCCCATGATACCTAACCGAAATTAATAAATGAGGTATCGTTTTGAATATTAAATTATCCGCTTTGGTCACATCATATTTTAAGAAAAAACTTTCTCCAAATTCAATCCTTAATGGGCAAAAATATCATCATTTCTAAAACTTTTTTTTTTACCTTGCTTGATACCTCACCGAAATCGATAAATGAGGTATCATTTTAAAGACCAAGGTGGCTGCTTTGGTCACATCATATTTTATAAAAGAATTTTTTTGGAATTCGACCCATGAAGGACAAAAGCATCAATAATATTCTACAGCGTGTTTTTTTTATTACAAGAAATTTATCTATTTCGATACCTAGCTGTAATCGATAAATATCACATCGTTTTAAAGATTAAGGTCTCCAGTTAATTAAAATCATTAATTAAGGAAGAATATTTCGGAATTTGGTGCTTAAAGTTGTTGCTCGTATGAGAAAGTTCAGAGCCAAGTCCCTAGATTGCCGCAGCAGATAT
Organism: Vandiemenella viatica; assembly: GCA_031002005.1. Classification (NCBI taxonomy): domain Eukaryota; kingdom Metazoa; phylum Arthropoda; class Insecta; order Orthoptera; family Morabidae; genus Vandiemenella; species Vandiemenella viatica. Next base: position 31,211,461 of record CM061914.1, read on the forward strand.
CACAGAGATGTCAATAAACTTTTTTTTTTTATTCAATAAGTAGCTTTTCGGATATTTTTTCTGTTATGGAAACACTTAAGTTTTGCTATACAATTCCAAAGTACACATTTCATTTGCACAGCAACAGATATCACAGAGATGTTGATATGTTGTGTGTATTTTGTTCAGGTTGGTTGTATTCTGTTGAGGTCAGTGACAGTTTGTTGTAAGTACAGAGTATTTTAAATTTTACTAACTGTTTCGTAATATGTTGTAAGTATTTTGATGCATACCTATTACACTATAAAAATAAATATTTGCCACAAAAGTACGGTTCTACTTTTCATTATATTACAAGCATTCAGCCTCGCTATTCATCGCATTTTATTCGCGAAATTTTCGCACGGGTCGTCTAGTATTATATAATTTCACTAATAATTAAAGACTAAAAATTACTAAGCTAACATTACAATCATTATAATTTACATATATTCACTGTTATCCATGAGCCCATATTCATCCACTACTGGACATAGACTCTCCCAGGCCACCCTATCTATACTATGGTGTAACTGATGTCACTAACATTATATTGTAAATGTGAATTAATCACCTTCGAACGAATGGATTCTAGTAAATATTAAAATATGATAATAGTTGTGCAATAAGACGTAGGATACTTTTTATAAACGTGAACGAGGTAGCGGGGTACCAGCTAATAAACTTAAAGTAGTTCTAATAAGTCGTTCGTTGGTTTGTATTATTTATTATTAATTATTCTTTGGACCGTTTTTTTCCGGTAGACTTCTTAATCTTAAAATCTTTTTTGTTATTTAACTAAAATCCTTTTTTTGGTTGTTGTTGAATTTGTTTGTTTTTGTTTTTTGCTATAGGCACCAGTTCTGCCAGCAAATACCATTAACAACATGTATCGATCGATTCTGTTAGCAGAATCACAGCTAATTCATTACTGGATGTTGGCATGTGTTTGTATTTTGATTATCAAATTGATGACGATCTGCGTTTGAAATTAATGACACATTCTTGGAATCTTATTAAACTTTTATGTTAAAAGAGCCTTTCGATTTGAATGGCTTACAACATACCCGTGATTTTTCTACTCAGCTATAGCAAAAGGATCTTTACGTCAAATATGCGTTGTTTTTTTTTTCGACCTCCAGTGCAGTGAAAAAAAAACTTTGTTTTTATAATTGACTCTCGGGACGAGATTTTGAAAAACCACTTGTACATATAACATCAGAATCAAAATGATTGAGATTTTGTGTGATGTTCTGAAAAGCAGAGTAGTTTAGGACGTGAAGCATGCTTCAGCTTTTTCGGTGTTAGCTAATGAGACTGCTCATATTAGTGATACAAAGTGATGTTCACTATCTACGTTGTGATAAAGATAATAAAAACACAATAATTTGTGAAGATTTTCTGGGATATATGCCGCTACAATTGTTGAACGCGAAAGCCGTTTCGGAAAGTATTATTCACTTTCTAGAAGTTAGTAATTTTGATTTAAATAAACTTGTTAGTCGATGATACGAGGGCTGTACTGCAATGGCTAGTCATGTATGTGGTGTTCAGAAAATTAAGTATCCTAGAGCCCTATTTTTTCACTGTTCAAGCCAAATATTGAATCTTGTCATCAGTGACCTGGACGAAATCAGTTAGGTGATAAATGCTGCTGGGACGACAAAGGACATCACAACGTTTTTAGAGAGAGTATACTGCGGCGAAATAAAATTCCAAATATACCTCGCTTCTGTGGACAGAAAAGTACAAGAGTTTAAGAAAATTTTCTATTGTACGAGTTTTAAATGAACTTTCGCACAAGACACTAAAACCAACTGAGACAACTCCAACATAGATTGTGATGTTACAAGTATTAGTGATTGCTGACTACTTCGCCAAATTAGAACTCGTGTGCAACAAGAAGAATATAAAAACAACACACGATCACATAAATAAATTAAGGGACGTGCTCACCGTGATAATGCTACGATGGAGATCGCTGTTATTTCCGAGAAAGTTAGAAAAATTTGCTAAGAAGTGGGTTTTAAAGTTAAACATCTTTGAGTAGTGACAAGGCAGACCTACAAATCAAATCAACCCTCTGAAAATAAAGTAGAATTCTTCAGAATATCTATCTTCATCCCATATTTAGACTCCATATTTTGTTTTTTGAGAATACGATTTTCTTCTACACATACAAAAGCATCACAACTGTAGGATCGTGTTATACTAGTGATTGGGTATGCCAGGATGACTGACGCGTGGGTTATAAGGGGTAACCTACGATGCCCTATGACCAGGGGCGTAGCTACTATGGGGCTAGGCGGTGCAGTGCTGTGCACCGGGGCCCCTACGTTCAGGGGGGCCCCAAGCATACCTCAAGGGGCCTAAAGCGCATCTCTGGGGGCCCCCAAGCGCAGTTTAGAGGGCCCATGAGCCCTCTCGACAAACTGGCGACCTCTTTTTTTTTTTAGCTCTACTGTCGTCTAAAGGGGCCCCTGAAACACAGGAAGACCCCCACTAAGGGCCCTCGCTGCTCAGGGGGGCCCCCAACCACTGCTCACGGGGCCCCTAAGGGCAACTCAAGGGCCCCCATCCTCAGCTCAGGGGGCCTATAAAAGCACACGAAGCAAAAAAAAGGTCACCCGTCTGGCCTGAGGGCCCAAAATAATTTTTTTTGCACCGGGGCCTTGTTGACCTAGCTACGCCACTTCCTATGACTTGCGCCGACTTTCTTCATTTATATTCTGCTCTTGAATTCTTGTTTTTTCTTCTCTTGTGCTAATAAATAAACATGAACATCGAGGGTAACTTGTATCTAGTAGAGGGAGCAGACAGCTATGAATTACTTGAAACAATGTTTCTGGAAACCTCATTTAATCTTTACTGAATTTCCCCCCAGAATAATTTAAAAAATTGGACAAACCTTCATTATAGCCATGGCAGAAATATACATAATCTTGATGAATGTTTTCTGCAGAATTTTATTGCCACCTGGTACGAGATGTTCAAGACAGATGAAATGAGTGATGCGGCCTTAATGAATCTCTTATTGAGTACGCAGATTTGATAGCTCAGGGCACTCCGTTTTACCCAGCGAGGCAATCAAAATTGGCCTAACAATTCCAGAGACAACATATGGCATTGAACGGTTATTTAGTAGTTAGCCTACGACAGTTGGAGACATGGAACCGGTCGACAGTGGGAAACGCGATGATAAACAGCATGCTCACTGTTCCCCATTGCACCAACCTCCTGGTACCCATGTCTGGCACTGGTTTGATCTATCGAATGTTAGCATAAGTGTACCTCCTCGCATAGGCTCTCTGGAAGTTCTACCGAGATTTAGGAGTGGATCGGATAACAGGTATCTGGATGCCTGTTTTATAGATAATGGGTCCATGCTATGACTTTGAGGGAAGTCGCCGAGAACTTGTATCTTTATGCGACATAAAGGATCTGTTATACCTGAAGAGACAAAACATAGGTGTGGTGAGTTGTCCGGTTTCTAGCGAGCGGAATGAAATGTACCTTTGTCTTTAGGATCATGTATCAACGTCAGGTTGTTGACGCCAGACCATTCTATTAGTTTAATCCCGTTCTCGTCATTCTGGTTATATCCCCACAGCATATGATGGATGTTGAAATATCCAAGGATGCTATTCTTAGTGCGGACCAAGTCGATAGCGTCCGCCCAAAGTACAGTAGCTGGCTTGTAGAAGTTGGGAACATGGAGGAAGAAAAAGAGTGGAGGCGAAACACTTTGTGCCTTTGGTTACATTTTTATTCTGGTCCAGGCCGCTTTTCAACTTAACCAAAAGGATTAATAAAAATAAAAAACACACTATAAATTTGAAAAGTGTAGTTTTTGGTTCAGTCCGCATCACAATCTAACCACCTCAATTTGGAGACGGCATATCTCGAGAACTAAGCGAGATGATGAAAAATTTTATTTTTTTATTTTAGATTTGTCTCGTCGTATTACATAAGAATCTATTATCAAATTTGACTTTGAGGAAATTTTTCATCAGAATTCAACCAAAAGCACCTCACTTTTGAGGCATATCTCGAGAACTATGCAGGATATCAAATTTTTTTATTATTTGTTTTTGATTTGTCTCGTCGACTTACATAATAATCCATCATCAAATTGCGGTGCCACGGTTGTCGTATGATCCCCTTGAGGTGTTTGTGCATATTCCCCATGTATCTTGGGGTATCCAATATGGCGACCTTCCCATCCCAACTCTCTCTACCCGATTTCACTCCAGTGCGTGGTGAAGGTCCCTTGCGCCGCCCCAACTCTTTTCTTTCATCCATGGTTGGGAACCGTAACATTCTGCACCTCCACTGTGGAGGAAAAAGAAGTTGGATAATTACTGTAATGACCTTGTAGTGGCATATGTCATTTAGTGCACCTAGTATTCAGAATAAAACGTACATAAAAATTACAGAAGGTAGTGGTACAAATATTTAAAGCATTAATTAAAACACAACTGTTCTTCTTTGAAGTTCCCTTCTTGGAAATAATCTGATGTGACCAACAAATTTTATGTCTACCGTTTCCAAAATTCAGAATTGCTTATCAGTTTTAAATGCTTATCTATCAGCCTTTTCTAAATATTTTGCTACCAACTTGCATGTCTCCAGTCGATTAGTACCCACTGATATATACCGAGATTTGAATGTAAATTCTTTCATTAATCACACAAAACGCCAGATATGTGCGATAAAAAAAAGATAATTCTTTTTTGTTTGATAAAAGTCCTGAGCTGATAGAACATTTCCACTCTTTTTCCATAAATCAATCATTTTTGTGTACCGATATTTTAAAGATTATGTAAATATTTAATGGTCTTTGGCTTTCGCCAACTTTGATCAACAAAAATACATTTCTTTACTTAAGATTTCAAAAATTTGTTATAGCTAATGCATTAATTTGGCACTTCTCCATCTTTAAAAATAAAACTATAATCTTCATTTGTCGGAGGCAGCATAGATATATTTTGTAGTCACTGTCATGAATTTGCGAATGTTTTAGTACGTGGGTAAACCAAATATTTTATATCATTTTATAATTTCATATTGAAGATAAAGGTATTCCAGTCTAGTATACCAGCCGGTAACAGTTTTCATAACCTACATGGAACGTGTAATTAAAAGCTGCTACGAACATCTTTTCTTGTGAAAAAGCGCATATTCCTAAAATTACAAATAATAATAATAATTAAAGAAATTCAGAACGAAAAATAAAGAATTTTTTAGATGAATGTTTTGCACATACATGTACAGCAGCTGGAATGTTAGGAATATTTTTTATCGTCATCACTGGTTGCTGTTATTCTTTGGCGAAGGCTGCTGCCAACAATGCTTTGTGGGAAAAAAGCGCGCGATCCCGAACAACAGACATTCTGCGTCTAGCTGTGGTCGTGAGCAGACGTACTTTGTGAAGCAGCAAAGCAGCGACAGCGAAGGAGAAGACACACAGTCGAAACTTGTGAACAGTTGGAGTACAGAGCCTACGCTAGGTAAGTGATAACGACAGTTTTGAAGTTTATTGCTTTTTTTTTTTTTTTTTTTTATTTATAGAAATGAAATCGAACTAAGTGTTCTATAATTTCGTTCGTGTAGTGCAATTTTTTTAATGACGTAAAGAATTTAAAAATTCAGAAATATATAACTTCCTTCTCGCATATATTTACTTTAACAGCAGGAAGAAATTCTAAACATGATAATAACTGATGTTTGTGAGCAGGGGCGCCGACTCTGTGGGTGCTCGGGGGCTCCAGCACCCACGAGACGTAAATAGTGGGTGCGGAGCACCCAAGAGCATTTGCGCCAACACTATAAAGTAATCGACTTTGAGCAATGCCGTATTGCGTACCTCACGCGGCATCGCCTATCATGATCGCGCTTGCTTACGATGCGAGCATATGTCCATGGAGAATATAAACACTACTTAACAACATTTAGTGTGTGGTAAGTAGGTGTAGGTGAGATTTGCGATGAGCACCCACACAAGCAAGCTCCAGCCCGCTATACGTCGTGCCTCCCTCCGCCGCTGCTCACACGTGAGTCGAGAGCGCGCCGTGCGTACTGTTACTGTGTATATTTCGGAAAATTATTAGTTTCGATGAATAAAATCGTTAGATGACCAAAGCTGAAGAACTCTCAACTAGTAGCTCTTCTCGGCTTAGTACATATCAACAAATCCAACCAGAAATTTAAAAAAAAAAATTCAGTTGAATAAAAGAAAAGGCGCAATTTTCAAAAAAAGTGGCAGACAATTTTTCCATGTCATATGACGCAGATATGAATAACGTATTCTGCCAAATTTGTAAGGAAACCATTTCTAGTGACATTTCTGAGACGAAAAAATCTTCAAGGGCTGATGAGTCCATTAAGGCATTCACTCAAAGTGGTTTTTCATCATGGAATAAAACTTTAGATAGATAAAAAAAAAAAATAAAAAAAAAAAAATAAAAAAAAAACGAAAAGTCTGACTTTCGATGCTTTTGTGTAATGCATAAAGTCATTCGGAATATGGCATCAATGTACACTGCATGTTATCAAAAAGAAAACTTCCAGATATAGAAACAGTTAGAACAGCCCTCTTAAAAATGCTTTCAACTCTTTGTTTTTAAATGATCGGAGGCCTGGCCATAAGAGGCCACGAGTACAAACATTTAAATTGCATTCAATTGTTGAAGCTGCGGGATATTTCCAGGTTAAACCAAAAGCTCCATCGCAGCATATATAACTCGTTGTCACGAGATATCACAAACGAACTGTGAACAGTTTTGAGTGACGAAGTACAGTATAAAATGATTAAAGAAGTACAAAATGCGTTCTATTACTAAGTTGTGGTTGAGGAAACTAGTGATAGTTCCAATAATGAACAATTCAGTCAGCTTTCGTTACCTGTATTCAAAGCTTAATATCCATATCGGCGTTTATAAAACGGTATCAACAGTATTTGTTTTGACCTTTCAATGGAGTACCAAGAAGATTTGACATAAATATCGAGATGTGTAAAGATCTGTACACAGATGGCGCTCTAATACTGATCTTCAATCGCGGGTTAAAGCTATCGAAACAAGGGCAAATTCGTGTGCATTGCATCGCACACTTGTTAAACCTGGTTGTTCAAGATACAATGAAAGAAGTACCTGCAATAATAAAATTTTCTGTATTAACGAGAGAGCTTGTTGTCATTGTACGTGGTTCGCCCAAACGCCAAGCTTGTTTTGAATCGTTACAGGCAATTGGTGATGCTCGAAACCTTTCTCTTCGGCCGTTTTTCCCAACAAGATGGTGTTATCGTACAATGTCATTGAAAACTATTACATAAATTAAAGTGTTCTGCTATGTTTTTGAACGACACAAAGAGTTGGAAAGAAGATGCCGGAGCGAAAGCAAAATGGCTCTTAAAAGGTTTTCAGTCTTTTTAATCTCTTTTTATTATAAACTTTCTGATAGAAATTCTCGATCGCATCGAAGCTCTGAATTTAACTTTACACAAGATTTCTTTGCACTTGCAAAAATAATGTCAAGCCCATTATACCATCCCAAACAACTGTCGAAAAATATCAAAACCTTTGGAAATCAACTCTGTATCTAGCTCTTATCTTGGAATTGAAGGAACTAAAGTTCCAAAAATAAGGATACCTAAAAAGTTATAAGACGCATCAAGTGAATAGCACCAATTTTCGTCGCAGAAAACTATATTTTAAAGTGTTGGATAAAGTCGTGAACAGCGCTTTACTAAAAATGCTATGACAAATTTGAGCAACATGGAGCTACTTACTGAGCAAAATGATACAAATAGCAGTTACGTGAAAGAGTTGTATGGAAAATACTTTGACGTGCATCGTTTGGTTCTTCATCGTAACATGCTTTCATACACTGCACTGTCAAAAAAATGTCAGACTGAATTTAATTTAATTTAATTGCAATGGAGCACAGGCTCCGGTGGCAATTTCCCTACACACCCATCTTCCCCCTATCCTGCACCTACCTACATTTGCTCTCTACAAATTTTATCTTTAAATTCTTTCCAAGTTTTCTGTTTTTTTATGATTTACTACTGCGAACCTACCGAAAATGATAGCTGACATCATAAAATTGTTAAAAATCGTTTTAACTATTCCAGTATTGACATATACCGCCAAACAGTCATTTTCGGCAATGACTTGAACTGTATTTTAATGTGGTTGAGCGCATGCTCCAGTGGCAATTTTCCTGGTCATCTAATCACCCCTTTCTTATTTTTTTAATATTATCTTATATACTATGAATGTTAAATTCCTCCACCTATCTGCTTTTTCCATTTAAGAATTTTTATTTTTTAATTCCTTCAGCGTCTATGGCAATTTATTCATCAGCGCCCTTGGTAATTTGTTCCAATCCCTAACCTCCTTATCCACAAAAGAAAATTTTCACACTTCCTTATGCATGAAATCGAATACCAGCTTGTGTCGACGGTCATCTTTTCCTTTCCATGTACTACTCCTATCTCTTCCACCAATATCCCTTCTAGATACGCCTTGTACACCCCCAGCACTCTCTTCAACCTCCTCCTATCTTCCAATGACTACCGGTACCAATCCAGCTCCTTTATCATATTCGTTGAGCGGTCTAGCGGCTCAATAGTTAAGACGTCTGACTGGTGATCGAAAGGTCCCTGATTCGAATCCCTGTCTTGGCGGGGATTTTCATAGGCGCTTAACCCGACCTGCACCTCTGGCACAGCTTGCTTGTAATGTGAAGTACGCTAGAACGCTTCCTTGGTTCGGATTTCACGATAAACAGAAGGTCCCCTATACCCGGTTAGGCAACTAAGATAGGAGCGCCTTGCGCAGCCGATAAGAAACCCTGTCACCAGGTCATTACGATCACACGGAATTGTTATTAATCATATGAGTGGGTCCTGTGGTGATTTCCACAGACAAATCTAGCCGCTCTTCTCGCACACCCTCCAGCTCGTGCATTTGACACCCAAAATGTGGGTTGCAAACTGTTACGCAGAATAAAAACTTATTTAAGCAGTACTATGAGCCAGCAAAAACTTAATGACCACATGGTAGTGCACGCAAACCGAGAAATAGCGGAAAACTTGGATCTTGGATAAATCGCTGATATATGTATAAATAGAGCTAAAGATAGACAAAATATGTTTGCATTGGGGGAAAAAAAAAGACTGTAAAATGCTCCTTCTTAAAAAAAAAAAAAAGGTTTATTAATGTTGATTTGTTGATCATACTATTCGTAGTACAACTGAATACATAAAGTAGGTACTAATAAATATCTTCTGCTAATAAAAGTTATGTTACACAATGAGAATAATAAAAAATGGTTTCATCATTTATATTTTCATTATTATGTCAGGTATCCTTTCTTTATTTTTTGATACAGCATTTCTTACCTTGTCTTTTTGTTTACCTTCTCCACTGTATCTCTGTATTAATTATTAGATATACCCACGACTCCCGAACACAAATCAAATGCAGTAGTAAAATTCTGAATTTTACTAGGAGTACAAAAATTATTAATTTTCGACGCACTATTATTATAAACTCGAAAATCTGTAAGTTTGTTACTCAATTACGTCAAAAGGGCTGACCCCATTTTATTGAAATTTGGTAGGTTTTTGGTTTGGAATTGATTTTATAAAATGCAAAATCTTTCTATCCTACTCTGCCTGTCTATTCGTTTATGACTTGAAATCTGCTACACAGACTTAGAGGGGATTTTCACGATTATTTAAAAGTAGCTGATGCCCGTGACTTCGTTCATGTTCGTCAAGATTTTTTTTTATCCTATATTACTCCTTGGCAAATGAGCAACACACCAGTGTACCGTCAAAATCGGTTCACACTCGTCGCCATTTCGTTTAAAAAAGCTTTTCATCAAATTAGCATGAGCACCCGCGAGGTTACCTAAAAGCCGGCGCCCCTGTTTGTGAGATAATTACATTAGTATATCCTTAGCAAATTCGAAAATTAGATATTTAAAAATGTATTTTTATTTATAAAACAGGATCTTTTTTTGATTTGCCATGAACGTAAACGGTAGAATCCCGATTTTCAGCTGCATTGTTTTAACTAAAATAGCGAAAAATGTCATTTTACAAAATGCGTATTCTGACGGGTGTAGTTAAGAAAACAAAGTTATAACGTAGTCATTCCAGCAAAAAAGATCACAGATTGTTTATAACGCATTCGCCACCAAATAAAGCAGTCAGTGAACTAGAAAATCAGTGTTAGGGAAATTGCCACCGGAGCCTGTGCTCCATTTGCAATTAAATTAAAATTGAATTAAAACACTGCGCTATTCGATTTTGCGCACTGTTAAAACTAGAAGGCTAGGGATAAAAAATAACAGCACTTAGTGGTCCCTTACTTCTGCTAATCTATCAACAAAAGCATTTTAACAGATCTAGAAATATGAAAACGAAGTTTTTCTCGGCGCTACGAGTAAATAAAATGATCTCGGGTTTGCAGCCGCGTATAAATATCATTTTCATCGTAGTTTCTAGGGGGTGGTCCATATCTGTCATTTCCATCAATCAGCTGTAAATCTGTTTTGGCGGTGCCGCGCAACGGACCAAAACAAAAGACGACACTAGGCGATGACGTCATCCACTATCCTGACCCTTACCAATGCGTTGATGCGTCTTTGGCTTTTGACAAGTTTGACCAACTAAAAATTAGATTTCTTTACATTTCAAAAACTTATTTTAATACATTAATTTGTTACTTCTCCATCTTTAAAAATAAATACTAAATTAATTATACTATGAAAAATATTTTGTAGCCTTTGCGAATGTTTTAGTACATCGGTAAGCCAAACATTTTATAATTTCATATTAGATTTTTCTGTTACTTTCAGTTACATATTTGCATAATTGCTTTATATTTTCGTACGTTAATGTCGTATGAAGAGTCGTAGGCTCATGATGGTAGGGTTCCAGGTCACATTTAAAAATTAAACGTCCAGATTTCAACAGCGTTAATGATTATGCTTTCTCAGAATTCAAGGGGCTTATGAAAATAGCGTTTATACGCGGCTGGAAGTGCGATGACATTTTATTTAGAAAAAGAAAACTGTCGATTAAGTAAGTAAGGTAGTTTAATTTTGAGACAATGGTGATGTTATAACTCCAAATAACAGTGAATGTCGTTTTGAAATTCACACTGAATATAATTATTTAAACTTTTTTTTAATTAGTTGCCTAATGGGTAGATCAAACAATAGGTAGTACCAACAAATCAGTGATTTATTTTGGTTGTAATTGATTGCAGATATTAAATCGAGAAGCTTATTTTGTTTAGTACTAAACGTCCATAAACGGAAGCAACAAAGGTAATTTTTGTTGGGAGATTCTACAGTAGCCGTGGCGCTGCAATTTGATTATAGATTCTGATGTAATTCGGTGAAACAAATCGACAGTAAAGTATAAAAAATTTTGATATCTCGCTTAATTATTGAGACATATTTAAAAATTGAGGTGATTAGGTTGAAATGCGACCTGGACTAGAAGATAACTTTCACCAAAGCCACTGTTGGCGCTACTTATCGGGACACAGTTCTATTTTTACTTGCTTATCGCTTTTACTGAAAAATATATCTCAGTTTTCAAAACATTTATAATTCGCTTTCTTGAGTTATGTTTCAGAAAACATCTTTTTTATTCGAGGTATGAAATTTCAGTTTGCAGGATGGATATTTTCGCTTTTGTTGTAAGAGATTGAATTTATATTATAACATACTTTTTTTTCCCTTCAAATTCACTAACTTATTTTATGCTGCAAGTACATAGATGCTCACAAGACGTTTTAATTTAGTTTATTGATCTGTCTTCTGTTCATTTTTGTTCTCTCTCTTTTTTTTTTTTTTAGTCCTAAAATTCAGTAATTGCAGTATCATAACTCAATAATTTTTGCTCTTTACAAATTTTAACTATAAATTTAGCAGCCTCTTTGAAAACCCCATAAAGAATTTTGAAATTACTTTAGAAATTTAGTGTTGGGAGGAAAGAAATATGCAGCAAAATGCACAGCCTGAGAAGAAAAACTTCAGCCATAGGGTAGTCTCTCTCTCCTTTCAAGCCACTTGATATTACCTAATTTAATTTCCTAACCAAATTTACTTTAAAACATTTATACTGCATGCAATTAATAATGCCTATACTTAATAAGATATATGACATTATTTATTGTGTTTAAATGATAACGTACATTTTCCATTTCTATTTGAACTATATACACCAATTTGGGAGAAAGAAGTGTAGAACTTAATTTACATTTTTAAACCCATTAACTTGGGATGTAATTAATTCTGTATGTATATCTTCTAGAAAAAGTGGAAAAAAATTGTACAGAAGGCCTACACAATTATGTAACATAGCACGTGGCATAAATCTTGTGTAATGGTATTCTAACTCTATTTTTTATTGTTAGTGATAATCTATGACACATACTGAACAACTGTTTCTTTACAGATGTCAGACGAGGAGAAGCCGTCCCGTCGTCCCCCTCGCCTGTGCTGGGTGGAGGAGTCAGGTGAGGATGTCCCGCAGGCTCAACAGTCCTGCAACTCACCCTGTGAGACGACAGAGGTCACTCTGCTAACCAAACACCGGAATGAGGCTCTGAGGAACTCGAACCTTTCATTAATCTCTTCTGACGAGGATGTTGATTTTGAAAGTTCCGATGTTCCTGCAGCTTCTGATGGTTCGAGGTTTACAGGCGGACCTCTGTCTGTCCGCAGAGGAGGAGCAGACCCACTAGACTATATTCCGCGACGAACACCTCGTCCTTGCTGGTACGAAGTGAGCGTTGAGGAATTCGTTTACGAGCCGCTCTGCGAAGGTGCGTCAGTGATTCCAATCGGTGGTGACATCCTGGTGACAGACGGGTCTGTGGGGGCCCCTGAGCCAGCCCTGGTGTCGAGTTATGCGGATTCGTCCTATGACTCGAACGTCTGGGAAGACTTTCCGGAATCCACAGATTCTGAGTCGTCAGGATGTCAGTGTTGGTCTGGAGGATCAGGCGACACCTGCCTGGAGCGGGACCTCTCCCCACCTGCCCCTTGCCCTCCGCAGGCGGAGGGACGCGGTGTACTGGATCTCGAGGGGCCGGCCAGGAGGAAGGACACGGAGGATCTGTCGGCTGGAGGGTCGCAGGCTGGCGACGAAACCTCGCAGGAGCCTACGGGCTACTGCGGGGGGTCGGCGTCCTCTGGAGGCTCCCGACCGATGGAGGCTTTTGTGTCCTACCTCCTGCGCCGAGGGAAGGAGGTCGACGGAGGCGTCCACGTCATCGAGGTGCCTGCACGTCGCCCGGCCTCCTCCTGGTGGCGCCGCCTCAGGAGGAGCCTTGGTAAGAGGTTGAGTCGCTGGCGCAATGGCGCTACAGTGACTCCCTTATAGGTACGTTATCAGATATAATCTCTTAAAGTATATTTTCTTTTTTTTTTCTTATGTTATAATTACAATATTTTTTTTTTCAGTTTGGTACTAATTGATGCCACCAGATGGGCAGTACAACTCCAGTTCATATCGAGGTTTCTGTTCTGGTGACGGTGCAAAAAATTGGAAGGGGCGCAAACAGTTAAATTGTGGGCAGTGGTAACTATGATGTCTGATTTCCTTGAAGGTGGTATCTGATATCTTAGTTTAGGCAATTGCAAATTGTAGTTGCAGTATATTTCATTGTTGCTTCTACAGTAATTGGAGACATTTAGTGTTAAATTATTATAGAATTTAGATAACTTTTTCTTTCTCCATAACATTGATTTCAAAGTGGTCAGGCATAAAATCATTGTTAATGATTCCTTTGAAAATATTTTAGCATAGTTTCTAAAAACTTTCATTCACTTGCCTTTCTTTGCAGAAATTTTGTAAGAATTAGTTTCTCTCTCCAATTTTATTAGTGCTTTTGACACTTGTTTTTTTTATTATTTTTTATTATTATTATTATTTTTTTTACTTGAAAAGACCGGATTAAAGGGATTAAAGTAGTGTAGCAAAGTGCTACAGAAAATATCTTATGCATCTAACTGATGATAGACATCATTCCAGGTCTCATCTGATAAAAGGAAATTACAGACACATATGTTGTATTTCAATAATTTCTGGGTTCAGTTATGTTTTTACAGTTTGTTTATTTCTAATGATATGGTTTGTGCTTCATGGTGAGTGAAATCGAAGTTTATTGCTTCCCCTTTGGAAAAGAGGCTTGCTTCCATTACAAATACCTAGACAAAAACTGTGTTTTGTTTGGTTTAATTTCCTGATTGCCTAATCTATTTTTTATTCTAAGTTGAATGATAGGTCATGTTCAATATATCTGGTTTTTCACTGTTTTCGTTTTGAAAATTTATTTTGCAGTGACCACAAAGCCATAATTTTAAAATGGGCTTGCTCACATTGTTCAAATCTGTTTCTAATTTTGTGATGAAATTTCGAAAATTTGTAACTGTTGGATTATTAAGATGTAAATGTTATATGTTTTATCGAGAAAACATTTCATAAGTTTCAATATTCTTTTAAGCACAGAGTGTAATACACATTGAGATATTAGTATTTATCTTTATTACAAAATTTTTCTTACATCTAAATATGATTATAATAATCAATTATCTTATACATTCACAATAGTTAAAAAAATTATTTCTTTCAATTGCTTTTTGTTGTAAATAGTATTGGAACACAGCCGTTTTTGAAAAAAGTTTTGTTGAACAGTTTTATTGGTCTATCTCTATATTGTACTTGGAGCTTATTATATACCTAATTTAATGAGGAGGGCAGTGGGAGTGTACAGGGCGTATACTGGTGATGAGGCATGGAAAGATATTGCAGTAGGTATGAAAAGTAGTTCATGGAAGGGAAAAAATGACCATGACCACAAGCTGGCACTCGATTTCAGGCACAAGGGTGTGGGAAGATTTTCTTTTTTAGGTAAGGGTGTCAGGGATTGGAATGAGTGACCAAGGGGAATGATGAATAACCTACCAAAAATGTTAAAAGAATTTAAAGTTAAAATTTGTAGAGGGCAAATGTAGGTGAGTGTAGGATAGGGGGAAGTTGGGTGTGTAGGGAAATTGCCACCGGAGCGTGTGCTCCATTGCAATTAAAATTAATTCCTACATAACTGTTGCAGTATTGGGTTTTTTAACCTAACTTTAGGAATGTCTAGATTCCTTCATTTTTTCTCGTATTGCTTACATTTTTCCTATCTGTGCAGTTAGTCTCATTTTCCCTAACTCTTATGCTCTGGTATATATATATGGAAGGAGGTGTCACTACCCCAAATTTCTCGAAGAGAGATATTTGACAATTCCTTTATACTTCTGATTGGTTTTTTGCCACATTAAAACATCCTGTGGCCCAGTTCCATTTTCCCAAAATATTGTTCCATGCATCTAATGCAACTGAAAGAAGGTATACTATACCATAATAACATCTGTTATTCCCCAACACAGTTTTTTAATTTTCATGGTAGTAATGTCACTTGGCTTTATTTCTTACAAAAATACTTTGTATGATCATTCCAATTCGTTTTTGTGTCCAAATAGACTCCCAGTAATTTAATTGATTTACTGTTTCCCTCAAAAGCTACATTACTTAGGCAGAAGTAAATATCTTGAGTCTTATCACTTCTCAGTATCAAATTGTTCACAATCAACAATAGCTTACCAAAAATCATCTACATAAATGACTTATTTATAGTTCAAATTATCAGGAAGGTCATTGATATAAACTAGAAAGAGAAATAAAAAACTCCAGTTACTTGTAGCAAATTTGAGTGTTGATTTTTCCACTATTTTCAATTGCTATGTACTTGTGACAATTTGATTTTTTAACCTCATGCAAGGAATGTCTACGTCCATCCTTTCCTTTTCTCGTATTTAATTGTGTATATCATTCCTTCAGTGCCAGATCTACGGGTGGGGGAGAGGGGGGTGGTGGGAACCGGGGCACTTGCCCTAGGTGGCCACATGGGGTTGGGAAATGACAAATTAACGTAGCAGAGACGTTGAAGGGTGGCAAAATTGTGATGATTTTTTTGGCACAATTACTTTTTACAGGATAAAAATCTCACAATTTTTGCCCCGACTCAAAAATTTGTAGATCTGTCCCTACTACATAATTAGTCAGATTTTACTTAACACAAATTATGCTTATTAGATTCCCAATAATTTCACTGATTTAAATTTCTTCTGTCTTACAACTTTTCTTATTGAAAGAAGTGTCATTACCACAAATTCACCAAAGAAACATTTGATTTCTATTTTCTTGCCATATCAAAAAATTCTGTACCCCAGTGCTGTTTTCCCAAAGTAATGTACTATACGTTAAATGTATATGTTAAAATGCATAATATGCCAATAATATCTGTGGTTATCCAACACAATTATTTTTTAATTTTTGTAACAGGTATGTCAGTTTGCATAGTGTTTGCAGAGATATTTTGTATGATCATTCTATTTCATTTTTTGTTCAAATAGATTCCCAATAATTTCACTGACTAAATTTTCTCCTCAAAAAACACATTTTTCAAAGAGAAATTACACCTTTTCGATATCAATTTATTCACCTGCAACCATAACAAGGATTCCCCAGACATTTTTCTCATACATTTTTGTATTAAGGTAATATCATCCATATAAATAATTAGTTTATAGTTCAAATTACCAGAAATATCGTTACTTTAAACTTAAACAGGAAGAGAAATGAAAAATTCCAGTTACTTTCAGCAATTTAGTTTGCTGATTTTACAATACCATGGATTAGAATGATAATAATAGTTCCAGTTCTCTAACCCTGGTTAACTATTAGTATCTGGAGAGATACTGTATCAAATGCCTTACTAATATCTAAAAGTAATTAATTGAGTTTCAGAGTTAGTTATTATTTCAGTTACAATAGCCTTTAGACTTTTAATGGTTGGTTTTCCTGCTGGTACCAAAATTTACAAGTATTTGTTAAATTATTGCTCTCAGAGAAGTTTAAATGTTCAATTTTCATACAATACTCAATTACCTTTGAGAAAATTGGCCCTAGTAATACAGGCTGGTAGCTACTTGGATGGTTTTTCCCCTTTTTAAAAACTGAGAATTGTCATTTTCAAACAATTTGGAAAGACCTCTTCCCTGAGTATATCATCTATAAGTTGAGTTATTGGTAATACTATTAAGTAATAATTTATTTTAATATAGTTTGAAAAACCATACAAGTAATTGTCATATGTCTTGCAGTTACTTCGTTCTGTCACTGCAATATGTTTCCATTCAAAATTTTCTGCGTTAGTTATGGAACTCACTTGTTGGTTTCTCAACATATTCAGGAATGACTCTTGATATTGCTTCTTGGATAACCAATTGTCATGAAGATTAGTAATTTATTTCACTGAATTTATAAGAAGTTTTTTTTTATGATAGATCCAGTGGGTATAAACTCCTTTATGCTCTATCCCCCTGCTTCATTCTTTACTAATGTACAAGCAGCTTTACACTTGTTGTAGAATTAGGGGGCCTATATAAACTACGTGTCTTGGTCTAGGGAGGGGGGAGGGAGGGTTTACATAAAAGGCTACCCTGCACTATGTGGGGGGAATGGGAGGGGTTTCTGAGCCAGACCACATAGTTTTCCATTCATATTATTCTTCATGGTTAAAATGAGGTACAGGACACACAACAACATGTGAATATTTATTTCCGTCATTTAATTATCTTCGTACATAATTTACAATAGCCTTCCAAGAGAAAACAGTACAAAATGTCTTCTGGAATCAAAAGGGAAAAATGCTAAGTGCTACATGGAGGAGGGGGGGAGGGAGGGTTAAAGACAAAAGCTACGTCGGGCTACATGAGGGGGAGGTGCGGTTTCACAGGAGGCCAAAATGTGCTACGTGGTTTATCGACACTCCCTTATTAATAAACTTCTCATTTTCTCTTATTTTTGTTAATTTAATTTCCCTTCCATATAATTATTTGTTTTTCATTTTAATATCTTCTAAACTACTCTGCTTTGCAGTCTAATGGTGAAGTATGATTAGATTCCTCGCGTATGCAGGTTTAGAAGCATATCATTCATATTTTTGTTTATTTCATATTTTTTTGTATCATCTCACTTCTTTTGTGGCGAAATTTATTCAGGTGTGATCTTAACAAAATCACAAATCTTTCAAATATTTCAGTAGCATCCACTAAATTAATAATTTCTTCCTGCCAGTGTGTCTCCTTTCAATGTATCTGTCATGCTCCCTTTTTTGCTATTATTTATTCTGTTTCCTGTTTCCACCAGTGCTGGATCTAGGGTGGGGTGAGAGGGAGCCTAACCAAG
Source organism: Vandiemenella viatica (assembly GCA_031002005.1). Lineage (NCBI taxonomy): Eukaryota > Metazoa > Arthropoda > Insecta > Orthoptera > Morabidae > Vandiemenella > Vandiemenella viatica. The sequence goes on from CM061914.1 coordinate 31,229,810, forward strand.
GCATCTTCGGAGGAGGGGAGGGACTTGGCTTTGTGTAGGATAATTTCTTCATATACTTTTCAGCCAGTGGTTCAGCAATGTAATACCCCTGCAGTTCTATCCTTTTGATTTTTTATGAATCGGCACTATGGCTATCTTCCTCCAGTCCCCTGGCAGTTTCCTTTTCCACAAACTGCCCTTACAACTGCCATATCCTCCATAAATTCATCTATTTCTTTGCAAATTTTGATCAAACTCATGCTGATTAAGTAGGCAAATTTAAGCATGACATAAAATACACTGTTGGAAATATATGATCTCTATAGGAATGATGCATGTTTCTTATCCCTGCAGCACTTTCATAATGGGATATAATCCTTTCCCCTCACTAATGGGGCTCTTGCTCTGGGTGGCATCTTCAAAGGTAGGAGTAGGAGGGGAGGGAGGAAGGGGTGTGCAGAAAATTAAGGTTGATGGAGTGGCCAAATTTGTCTGGCGGTGTCATTTGTTTTTGCTCTATTGTCCTGGGAGGCGTCTTCAGGAGGGGACTCGGCAAATTCATGATTGAAGGGACAGAATCAGCGCTTTATATATGTCAGTTGTAAACAAATCTTATTTTTAGTAGGATGCTCACAAATAAAATTCTTGGTATTTGATTCTGCTATAATGTCCCTTATTATAATAGTCTTGAGTATTTCTTTGGGGCATCCATTAATTTCATAGAAGAGTTGATATCTGAATATGATGCATAAAATATGGAGTAATTATCAACAATACATTATACCAACTGCCTCAAATAATATGATCAAGATTTAACACAGTAGTGTGATTTTTTTGATTTTATTTTTCGATTTTTGAAATTCTTACACCTTGATGAGTAATTTAATTTCTTCAGTACCTTGCTACCAATTCATGCCCTGAAGGAAGATACAAAACTAAATTCCTCATCTTAAACCAGTGTTCATTACTATGTGGTTATCTTGTTTACTTTATTTCTTACAGATTGTAAATTTATATTAAAAATTAATTTACTTTTTTTTTTCTTTGCATTGTGTTCATTTATTTGCTTAGCTACTTAGCTTTACGGACCTGTTCCCTAACTGAAATTTAAAAAATCTTTGCCAATAGATTCACAAAAACAGTGATAGGTTGCCCATCTGGCTTGAGGGCCCAAAATATTAACCTAAAAAACTAAAATACTAACCTAAATGTTAATCTAGTTACACCACTGTTTGTTCTTATCATCTCATAACAAAGCTAAACTTGGTTATCTGTAACTTCTAATATTTGTGACTCGTCATAGATAAAGAACACACTTGTCTTTTAGGAAAACGGCTTGCACATGATTATTCTTCACAACTTGTTAAATACAGTCCATATTTTCGGATACAATCATGAGAAAGAGAAAGTGCAATAAAAAGATCAATAAGTGGAAAAAACAAATCATTATGAGCCCTTTCCTGACTGCTGTATGAAATGCTTACTGTCAGTTATCATGAAATATCGATGATTATGGGTGATCATGGATTTTAGCATTAAGTGGTGTAGAGCGTGCGTGGCGTCAAAGAAATTATTCAGACTGTTTTACTTCTTTACTGGAATGGACTGTTAATGGCTTTGTCTCTAAAGTATATGGTTATCGTTTCTTTGCATCATCATTATCATTAAACACTTCCATTCTTATGGGTCATTTGGCACACACTCTTCCATTTCTGCCGTTCATTTTAAGATCTCCCTCCACCATTTCTCTTCAGTCAACATTCTTTATCTCTATGTCTTTCTTCACCTGATGCATCTGTTTTCTTTCTATGGTCTTCCCATATTTTTCTCTTCCTGTTACTAAAGAGTGTAAACACCTGCATGCTCCCCTCCTCTCTCCTCATCACATGACCCAACTACTGCGCACTCTTATTTCTTAATGTTTCTTGCAATGTCTCCTTGAAGTTTTCATTTCTAATTCTACTATTTCTTGTGACATTTTCAATCCCTTTCAGAAACCTCATTCCCGCTGCCTATAGTCTTCTAATATCTCAGATTTTCTAGCCAAAGGTCAGTATTGGTTGGTAGTATACTTTGTAAATCAAACTGTTTCTTTCCATACATTCCACCTCTACTTTATATCTTTGATGTTATGACAAAATTTTCACCTCTTATTTATTATCTATCCTATTTCCTTCTTTATCTTTCAATTGGTAATTTCATTTCCAACTAAATGAATGACCTTACCGATTCAAGTATATTGCCATACAGTTACACACCATTTAATGTGCCATTGATTCTTGCTATCTTCAATATTTTAGTTTATCTGTGATCATCTTTTTTCAACCATTTTCCAAAGTATCTTTCCAGATTCTGTTTCATCTTTTTGCAACCATTAGATTTAAGACTGGAGATTTTCTCAGCATTGCAAATGAATAAAATTTACTCGGGTAACTAGCTGAGTTAGTCAATCTTTTAAACATGACGTTTCGGCGGTCACAACCTCATTCACCATTGTCAAGTGACTGGCAGAGATTGTGACCCCTGAAACGTCATGTTTAAGTGATGTAATAACTGTGGTAGTTACCCAAGAAAATTTATTCAACCATTATATTGTCAGTATATGTCTGCTGGATTTCTTTGTTCCTGAACTTCAGTGATCACTTTGTCTAAAACTACCCTGAACTTAGCAGATGACAATACGTTTCCTTTCCCAACCCCCGTTTCCACCTCAAGCTAATTTGAGATTCTTTTTATATATTCTCAGTTCTCACACTTCTCATAAGTGTTGCTTATTAGTTCCATGATTTTTACATCTGTTACTCTCATTTTCAGGCTTAAGGAGGCAGGTACAATTATCAGGTTTCAAAACAAACAAAAAAAAAAAAGATGATTTTTTTCTTTCGATTCACTTTCTTTTGAATTTACTTTTAACTTCATGCTGGGAAAAAATTATTTAAATATCTTTGACAGTGTGGGAATTATGTGTGATTAAGCAAAGTCCTGCATGATTGACAGCCACTTAAATCTTACTGCCCTTGAACGTAATTCAAATCTTTATTCTTAAATATCTCAAAACAGCAATTCATCAGTTGATTTTAAAGATAACTTTTTTCCACATACATAGATTTTTTTCAAATTTGCAGGACATTGTTTATCCAGCTTTTCACAAATGGAAAATATGCCTATATGTTTAAACAAAAAGATGCAAAAATTATAATGTCTTGAATTTTTTTTGCTACCAAAAAATATAAAGTTAAATGTGTTATATTATTGGTATTGCCTAGATATTAATTTACAAGATTAGAAAAGATTTCTACAACATATCAAATATTATGCTTTCTATCATAGACCTTAATAACAACATATTTTTAACTTTCAGTTTGGATGGTAGATTAACATATTGTTAAATAATATTTTTATTTTAAAAATCAATTTTTATATATAACTATGACAGTTCTATGGAGCTACGAAATTTGAACCCTCAAATTTAAATAGATTTGGAGAAAATTAAATTTCAATTTTTACAAATATTTGTGGGTTAGCAGTACCTACCCCCTTAATAGTATTCTCTTTACTGTATGATAGGCCCTTTTTATGTGAATGAAAGTTGTTATTTTGCCCTTGCCATATTCTTACCTTTTCTCTACAATTTGTCTTAGTATAATGATTGCAACTTCCATTGTTCTTCCTTGCCTAAATCCATACTGATCTTCTCTAGCTGTTTGAGATTTGACTTTGGGAGGGTAATTTTTCATATATTTTCAGGCAGTGTCTCAGCATTGTAATACCCAGACTGTTTTCTCCTTTCAATTTTACTTTATTTTTTATGAATCAGTACTATGGTTCTCTTTCTTCATTCCTTTGGTAATTTCCTTTCCTTCCAAATTGCACATACAACTCTCACGTCCTCTGTCGAGGGAGGGGTGGGTGGTCAAATTTTTGTCGTAAAGACTTTGTTTTTGCTTCTGTTGCCCTGGGTAACTATTTTAAGGAGAGGACCCAGCATACTGGTATATAAGCTTTTATGGCGGCTTAGAAAATTTATAGATTCGTCATTGGTTACCACGTTCTTGACCTACGCCACAGACAACAATGATCAGACCTTTATGTATATAAGCTGTAAACAAGCCTTATTTATTGTTAGATGGTCATACATAAAATTCTTGGTTTTCCGTTCCGCTATAATGTTTACTTTAAGGTCCCTATTATAATTTCAGAGATTTTCTCTGATACATCCATTAACTGTACTTGGCTTTTTATAGAAATTTTGATATTTGAATATGGTGTGTAAAATAGGGAGATAATTGTCAACAATATACCATATTATACCTGATGCCTTAAATAATTTTTGTTTTACAACTTGGTGAGGGTTTAAGACAATATTGTGATTTTTTATATTTTTATTTTAAATTGCTACCCCTCAATGAGCAGTTTTATTTCTACTGTAACTTGCTATTAATTCATACCCTGAAGGAAGATAAGGAACTAATTTCTTCATCCTTATGCCAGTGTTTATTACTATGCAGAATGTCACAGGGAAAAGTTATTTATTTGTTTTTTTATAGGCTGTAACTTTTATTACGAAAAAAAAATACTTGAAATTGTGTACATTTGTTTCCCTTAGCTACTTAGCTGTATTAGCCTGTTACCAAGCTGATTTTTTTTGTCAATAGATTCACAAAAACAGTGACAAGTAATAGAAGATCTTATTAGGTACTTCATTTCCTTGTCATCTTTACATGGATTGCTTACTGGATGATAATCCCATGCATATCTAAATGAGTTATTCTCCTCATCAGAGCAAGCTACGTTTATTTTAGAACATTTCTCTTTTTTATCTAAAATTGTGTCCTTTGAGGTATTGTTGCTGCATCATTATTTGTCTAATAATATTTGTTTCAAAAAATGTATGACTATATTCCTTTTCAATCTCCAGCAGCTTTTCAAAGTCTTGATTAAATTTGATAACCAATTACACTCAGTTTTCCCTATGTCTGGTCAAGTGTAGATCAAGCCTTATTAACTGGTTCCTGAAGAGTCTCTCACTTTCAAAGTTAATAACTTTTTTTCATTACTTGAAATTTTAGATACATAATCATTTCTATTGTGGTTTTTTGCTCTTGTGATTAGATCATAAAATTTAGGCTTATAATTTCTGTATGGCACTGAATTTGAAATAAAATTTCTTTTGTGTTTTATGGTAAAAAATGAGTCAGCAGATGGTCTATTTCTTCAATAATGTCATTGTCACGTAGCACTATATTTTTGCTCCTCCCATTACAATTAACACATCATTTGAACCAAAATTTTTCATTTTTGTATTAATATCTTTACAGTTTCTCCTAAAGAAACATTTGACTCAACACTCTTAACCTTATTACCTAGTTGTAGTTTTGTACTTAGCAACTCAGTGCAATGCTAACCTTGGCTATTACTGATTTCTAATATTTGTGACTTCTTCCTTCCCCCCCACTGAAGATTGCTACACTGCACGTTCCCAAATAACAGAACACATTGTAATTCCTCTTTTTGCCACTTCATCTGCATATCATACATTTTGAACATGATACTTGGTTCATTTTCGATGAACAGCTATCGCTCTGCCATATTCCCTGGGCTGCCTTGCGATGAGACAGTTCATGCACACGGGGCACCTGAGGACTCGAAAACTGCATCAGTTTTTGCCTGTGTTAAGTATTAGGAGAGGGCATTGCACCACACTAGTCATGAGGAGCCAGCTCCTCTGCATAGGATGGAAGAGAAATAAAAGATGGTATCATAATCGAAGAGTAGACTTCACAAGAAGCCATCGTCTACATATAGGACCACTGCTACCTAAAAACTCAATATCTCTAAATATTAATGTTTTCTTTTGATTCAAGTAGAATCATACACATGGCTTGAAGACATTCTGAATTTCTGTTTCAATTTTAAAGAAATATTGGGTAGCATAAAATCTGAAGAGCAACACATGTATATGATAAGTTCACACAGCGTTTTGTGAAAATGATATGGCATGCTCACATTTCCTGTAGAGAAAGAGTTCTGATTTTATAATGAGTAAAGGATTAGTTGAAGCTTGTTCCTTTATATTTGAAAGCAACCGATAACAACAAGAAAGAAGAACAGGACGGACATAGGCATATTACTTAGAGGGGAGCAACTAAATAGAGTGGAATGTTTTAAATATTTGGGAAGCTGTATTGAAGAAAATGGAGGAAACAGGATGGAAATAAACGAAAGAGGAAGAGGTGCAGATGGATTTTTAAAAGTATTAGAAGCCTGGTATGGAGAAGGAATGTCCCACAAAAGAGTAAAGAGGCAATATATAAAACATATTTTGTACCAATTTTAACATATGGAGCAGAAACTTGGGTGATGAAGGAGAGAGACAAAGGGAAGGTACAATCGGTGGAAATGAAATTTCAGAGGAGTATAGTGGGAGTAACAAGAAGAGACAGAATAAGGAATGAGAGAATCAGGGAGATGATAAAGGAAGAACCGCTACAACAAAGAATTGAAAAATCTAGGCTACAGTGGTACGGGCATGTAAAGAGAATGGGAGAGGAGAGGCTACCAAGGAAGATGCTGGACATGGAGCTGAAAGGGAAGAGGCCTAGAGGAAGACCGAGGGACAGATGGATTAAAGGTGTTTAGAAATGTGTGGAGGAAATAGGAGGAAATTGGGCGTCAGTGGAAGAAGAGAGATGGTGGTTAGACAGGAAGCGCTGGCGAGGCTTTTGTTCCCAGCAGACCCGGCCAGTGGCTGGAAACTGTCCTAGATGATGATGATGATGATGAAAGGATAAGTTGAAGCATGAAATGCCATAAAGAAGGAATTAATGGAGAAATAAGGAGAATGTTCAATGTAAATTACCAGATGCTGCCATGTGTTTCTGTGCATTTGAACATCTTTTGCACATACCATCTTAAATGTAAACTATACGCAGCATGCTACCCACAAATACCACTCACAGTCCAATCCATGCAGGTCTTCGTCATTACTATTAACAATAACAACATTGCAATTAATGGAGTATGGGGGAAAAATATTAGAAAACGGCTTGCACATAATTGATCTTCAGAACTTGTTAAATACAGCCTATCTTTTTGGAAACAATCATAAGAAAGGGAAAGTGTAGTAAAAAGATCAATAACTGGAAGAGACAAATCTGTATGAGCCCTTTACTGACTGCTGTATTACATGCTTACTGTCAGTTATCAATGAAATATCGATGCATATGGTAAATCATGGATTTAGCATTAAGTGGCGAAGAGCAAGTGTGGCATCAAATGAAATTGTTCAGACCGTTTTACTTCTTTTCTGGAATGGACTGTTAATGACTTTGGCTTTAAAGTATATAGTTATCTTTTCTTTGCATTGTCATCATCACTGAACACTTCCACTTTTGTGCATCATTTGGCAAATCCTCTTCCATTTCTGCTGTTCACTTTAAGATTTTCCTCCACCATTTGTCTCCAATCAACTCCCTTTAACTGTGTCCTTCACCTGGTGCAACTATTTTCTTCTGTGGTCTTCCCATCAATTTCCTTCCCTTTCCATTATGCTCCCCTACTATTTCATCATGATATGTGTCAGGAAGAGCAGTCTCTTATTTGTAAATGTCTCTTGCAATGTTTCAATTTTTTATCTCTACTGGGAGTTTTCATTTCTAATTCTATGTTTATTTCGTGGCATTCTCTATCCCCCTCAGAAACCACATCTCTGCTGCCTGCTAATATCTCAAGTTTCAGAGTTATTGGTCAGTATTGCTTGGTAGAATATAAGGCAAACTTTTGGTTTTCTTCCATGTGTTCCAGCTCCACTTTGTCTTTGATGTTGTGATAAAATTGTGTGCTCTTCCTTATTATCTGTACTATTTTCTCCCGCATCTTCCAGTTGGTATGTATTTAACTTCCCACGTAAACAAATGACCTTACCATTTCAGATTTGTAGCCGTACAATAACACCTCCTGTAATGCAGTGTTGTATCCTGCTATCTTCAATATTTTTGTGTCTTTGTGTTATTCTTTGGGTCAACCATTATCCTAATTCTTTTTCCACATTATTAATCATCTTTTCACCTAGTACTGTACTGTCAGTATATGTGTGCTGGGTTACTTTGTTCCTGAACTTCAATGATCACTTTATCTAAAGCCACACTGAATTAAAAAGGTCTTAATACACTTCCTTGCCCAACCTCCCTCTCCACCGCAAGCCAATTTGGGTGTCCATTTTTTGAATATATTCTTACACAATTCTCATACTTCTTATAAATGTTCCTTAATAGTTCCATGTTTCCTTCAGCTATTACTCTCATTTTCAGACATAATCATGTCCTGTCCCTTTGTACTTTATGATAGGCCTCTTTATGTCAATGAAAGTTATTATTTTGCCCTTGCCATATTCTTACCTTTCCTCTACAGTTTGTCTTAGTATAAAAATTACATCTGACATTGATCTTCCTTGCCTAACTCCATACATATTCTCCTCTATTCTTTGTTTGACTTTTGGAGCGTAATTTTTTCATATATTTTCAGGCAGTGTCTCAGCAACTTAATACCCAGGCAGTTCTCTCCTTCCAATTTACTTCATTTTTATGAATCAGTACAATGGCTCTCTTCCTCCAGTAATTTCTTCTCTTTCCAAACTTACCATACAACTGACACATCCTCTGCCAATTCAGCTATATCTCTGCATATCTGAATCAAATTTATGCTGATTAAGGAGAAAGCTTTACATAAAATACACAGTTGGAAAAATACAATCTCTGTAGCAATGATATATTTTATTATCCTTGCAGCACTGCCATAATGGGCATAATTATTCTAATTCACATCTTATTGCAATAGAAAGAAAAGGCAGTGGGGTTGGTGTGGGTCTTGTCCCTTCCAATGGGCTTCACATCACTGCAGGGGAGATGACAGGGTCTGCAGTGGACAGCAGGATGAGTGAGCTTGGGGAACCATTCTGAATCTGCAGCTTCAGGGAAAAATACTCGGCTCCACCAGGGATTGAACCGCTGTTGTCCGGACCATGAGTGACGCTCTACCCCCTGAGAGATGCATCTGCCATCTGTATTCCAATAGCTGAATTTAATTAATATAATATGTTTTATATTAATGTACATAATTAGCTTTGTATATTAGTTGTAAGTAATTGTAATTAATTGTTATTTTAATAAAAATTTAGATTTTAAACCTTTATACTCACTGTGTTGTTATTTAGTATTTATAAACTTGAGTAGTTTAATGGTTCATACC
>CM061914.1:31240034-31389000 GCA_031002005.1 Vandiemenella viatica
CACCATGCATCCTGCAGGGTGACCATATAAGCCGTAAGAGTACGAGGGGAGTAGTGTCTGAAGGGGGCTGTGAGCTCGTACCCCGGACCAAAACACCCCCGTGGCTAATTGATTTTAATTAATGTTAATTGATTTTAATTGATTTTAATTGAATTGCGTGGGGTCCTTAATTGATTTTAATTGATTTTAATTGAATTGCGTGGGGTCCTTAATTGATTTTAATTGATTTGCGTGGGGGGGAGCCCTAATTGATTTTAATTAAGGCTAATTGAATTGCGTGGGGTCCTAATTGAATTAAGGAGGGGAGCCGAGGAACTAGGGGAGTTTAATTGAATTGCGGGGAGGGGGTCTCACATCTGTAACCTCAGATTGATCTTATTATTTCCTTATGGACCTGTGTGTGAGCCCACTTTTTCCCCATGTATTCTTATGGGAGGGCGTGTGAGCCCACTTTTTCCCCCATGGCGGGGAGCCTTAATTGATTTTAATTAATGCTAATTGAATTGCGGGGAGGGGGTCTCACATCTGTAACCTCAGATTGATCTTATTATTTCCTTATGTACAGCGGTCAGCGGACAGTTTTTTCCCCATGTATTCTTATGGAGGATGGAGTGAGCCCACTTTTTCCCCCATGGCGGGGAGCCTTAATTGATTTTAATTAATGCTAATTGAATTGCGGGGAGGGGGTCTCACATCTGTAACCTCAGATTGATCTTATTATTTCCTTATGTACAGCGGTCAGCGGACAGTTTTTCCCCATGTATTCTTATGGACCTGTCTTTGCAGACAGTTTGGAGCGGAGGGGAGCCGAGGAACTAGGGGAGTTTAATTGAATGCGGGTCCGTAATTGAATGCGCCACACCCGAATTATCGCTCCCCTCCGGAAGCCATCAATTATCGCTCCCCTCCGGAAGCCATCAATTATCGCTCCCCACGCAGCTGCAGGATGCGGGTCCGTAATTGAATGCACACACCCGGAAGCCATCAATTATCGCTCCCCTCGCAGCTGCACGATGCGGGTTCGTAATTGAATGAGCACAGCTGCACCACACCCGGAAGCCATCAATTATCGCTCCCCTCGCAGCTGCATGATGCGGGTTCGTAATTGAATGAGCACAGCTGCGCCACACCCGAATTATCGCAGGATAACAATAAGCGACTGTGTGACTCATGTCTCCCACTATGACAGCTGCAACCGGAACACCCGGTATATTGACCGCCCATTTATGCGCTTCAGTATTTTTAGATCACAACAAATTAACGATATCTCTAACTACCTCCATTTTTACACCCACCATCTGAGACATTGGCGTTTTCATGCTTATTCATAATTGCTTCTGTCTTGCTACTAAATAAGATATTAGATTTGAACTGATATAAATGTCACCACCGAGGTTGGTGGTGTAACGGTTAGCGTTCTGGCCCGCCCGGGTATCCAGATTTGGGTTTTCCATGGTTTCCCAAGTCACTCCATGAAAACGCCTGGATGCTTCCTTCAAAAGGCCGTGGCTGAATTCCTTCCCATTCCTTGCCCCCCCATCATTTCCCGTCTATAAAGACATCGCTGTTAAGAGACATTAAAAATAAAAAAAACACACAAGTTATCATTGTGTTATAGTCTAAATTACGAGATACCACTTCCTGAACTATCAACGGAAAATAACCTTCTGGTTTTTCCAATACCTTTCTTTTCTTCCACAATACCTTGCAAAATGTGTTCTACAACAGCCGATTTTGTTGGTTGGCCTGGTCTTGCCTATCACTAATGTTCTTTATTTATTACTAGCTGAGGTACCCGGCTTCACTCAGAGAGTTGATGTGAGATAGTGTAGTAATTGTAATAAAATGATAAACATTAAAATGTAAGAGGTAATTTTTTTTTTATTGAAAACATTTTCTAACTTTTCGAATACTTGTTTCCGAACACCATTTTTCATTTTGTTATCCGGGGTATATATGTACAAATTTTTATAATTTTCTACTCGATAGTATAGACCGCGAGAGAAGCAGGAGTCTTTGGGGTTGATGCCACAATGTTTTAAAGTTTGTCTTTGCGCTGTGTTAATTGTAAAACTATAGGCTAATTTGATTGGAAATTGCAGTCTTTTCAGTAAAGATCAGAGCTATTCTGAGGATTAATACTATGTGTTTCGATTCTGGAGTTTCCCCGGTCATGTAATGTAGAACTTCCTGTGGAGGTGCTTCCAGTGGTGGTGATCGAATTTTTCCATTCATGCAACAGAATCCTGGTGTTTCTCCACTGAATTTTTTCGCGTTGCAAAATTGTTAGATGTTATCCATTTTTCTGATTACGAAGTGGTTGTTTTTGTTATATTGTTTTGTCGGGTCGTAGTGGAATGCTTCATTTTTCAGGTTATACTGTTTACTTGTCCTCGTCCGCGCTTCTCGTAGGGTGATATTTTCATGGGTGGCTTGCGTCCGCAGCAACCTGACCTTCACATCTTTCACAACTTGGGTCGTCATGTAGTTACGCCTTAACACTTCCGTTGTTCGGTTTCAAGTTTAAACTGTAGGTTCTCTACACCCTGTTAAGTTCAAGTAGGCTAGGATAGAGGCGGTATGCGCAGGCAATAAAAAACCCTGGTCATAATGACCAAACGAGCCATTACTCCGTACTTCAGGTGAATGTTGGGTTGGTTCCTCCAAAAGACCATGCCTGAATTCCATCCCGATCCTTGCACCAGTCCTATCACACCTCGTGATCGGTAAAGATCTGGCCTAGCATTTGGGAGGGTGTGGGCTCGAATCCCCGTCCGGGCATCCAGATTTGAGTTTTCCATGGTTTCCCCAAATCACTCCAGGCGAATGATGGGATGATTTCTTCATTTGCCATGGCCGAATTCCACCCCGTTCCTCGTCCACTGTCCTTTTCCCCCGCCTCTAAAGGCCTCGATGTCGACGAGGCGTAGAACCATTAAAAAAAGAAAACCCCGACCACCAACTCCAGATGAATGCCGAGTTATTCATTCAAAATACCATGCCTAAATTCATTTCCAGTCCTTGCCGCCAGTCCTTTCACGCGTCCAATGACCTCGTTGTTGACGAGACTTAAAAAAGAAAAAAAATATCATGAAGAATTGTGTTGGGGCGTGCAGAGGCTACCGTGAGTGTGTCTTGTTGCCTTCAGTTGAGGGCTATGCCTGCTTAATAAATTCAGCATTGGAGTGAGAGAGGATGCAGTTCTACCCCAGTTGCTCAATAATGAAGCCGACATGTTCCTTGGATATTCCAGTATGGTTTGCGATACGCTTTTTGAGTGATTCACCGGTCGAATCAAATTGTTGAGGTATGCGATGATCATCGTTTTGCTGAAGTGATCGGACGTCGGCTGCATTTATCATCTACAATTATGGCCTTTACATTCTCGCAATCACCAAATTTTAGTGCCAATCGATTTACAGTATACCTATCAACGGCATTGCCGGTATAAACAGCATTGAAACGACGATGAATCGTAGTAGGAATCACTTTGTCAGCAGTTAAAAAAATTCGATAACAGCACGATGTTTAACTCGCGTTGGCACAACACTAGAACACTTCTCCATAATTCCGGACAACAAATCCTTACTTCTCAGTACTTTCAAATAAAATGTAATGTCGCTTGGTATGTATGGTCTGGCGTCAGAGTTTTTCAGTCGTAACAGCCTTACCTAAGGACAGGAATGAACACGTTTACCTCCACCACCACGGACTAGACCTGATTACTACCCAAATGGACTGCTAGTGCCAGTGTACAGATATGGCCAGCCCGGTACTGTTGTTTTTGTCTGTGTATCAGCTCAATGCTGGTGATTCTAAGCGCTTGACGATAGGTTTATCGTCCAAACACGACGTCAAAATCGTTGCCTCCTTCAAAAAGGCGAAGGCTGAATACCTTCCCGTTCCTTGTCTCCAGTCACATCCCGCCTCTAATGACCTCGACTTCGACAAGGCGTAAAACCATAAGTAAAAAGAAAAAAAAAATCTTAAGCCCAGTACGTTTTCATTTACTTTAGAATTACCGTCAATATTTTCTATTGCAGAGACTAAATGCTGATCAGTGCAGAAATGATTACATTCGTCCACGTTTCAGACGATGCAGGTTTAATTTTTGAGAATTTTTAATGTTCTGCAGTGTCATACAGGTGATTTAATGTTCTTTCTTCAATGCATTCCACTCGTCTTCTTTTCAGAGTTATTGCTTGTATGCCGGTCTGAATATCTACTCTGATGTGTGAGTTTTTAAAGCAAAGTAATGAATCAGCAGTTGTTGGAGATGTAGGTTATATTGAATGCGTAGAGACGTCTGGCTTATCACAACATCAGCAAAGTCAGTTCTGAACAAGGGAAGTTAGAGTAATATCTCCTCCACAAACCAGTCTAAAAACTTTACGAGACAAAGTTTTATATTCGTGCTGTAGTATCCCCCAAGATTAATACAAGATTTTACACAATTTCTAACAGTCTGAACGTTGGCTATATAAAAGTGACGATGTTATTATTATTATCACCGAAAACGTGCATCGGATGTCGAAAGTCAAGAGGATCATAGAATACCGAGCCTGGTGGGTGAGCAGTAACGTTCGGATATATCGTTCGCGAGGATATGCAGCACGGTTTTAGAGTCAGATTTTCTTTCGTTTCCCAAAAAATCACTCGAGGCTAGTGTCGGGATCGCCCCCATGCAGTACTCCTTTGAGAGTAATTTTTTATATGCCGATATAACTACCGTGCCCGGTAGGTGAGTTTTTTTAGGATTGGGACTGTCATGTGGAGGTGGAGAGTTCAATTCCCGATCCGGCTGTTCATTAGAATCTGTTGTAGTACCACTTTAGACGCAAATAGCCGTTTATCGCCTATAGTAGCTGCGACAGCGAAAAACACGGCTAGTGGTGTTTTTGTCCGTAGGAAGGGATGTTTTTATTATTATTATTATTATTATTATTATTCCTAGCCATTTGAGGCAATTTTTTCTTGTATGTTATTATTATTATCACCGAAAACGTGCATCGGATGTCGAAAGTCAAGAGGATCATAGAATACCGAGCCTGGTGGGTGAGCAGTAACGTTCGGATATATCGTTCGCGAGGATATGCAGCACGGTTTTAGAGTCAGATTTTCTTTCGTTTCCCCAAAAATCACTCGAGGCTAGTGTCGGGATCGCCCCCGTGCAGTACTCCTTTGAGAGTAATTTTTTATATGCCGATATAACTACCGTGCCCGGTAGGTGAGTTTTTTAGGATTGGGACTGTCATGTGGAGGTGGAGAGTTCAATTCCCGATCCGGCTGTTCATTAGAATCTGTTGTAGTACCACTTTTCAGCACCACCTCTATCCCACACCACAAGCCTTTTCTGCCATTCAGTAATATTTGCCCACTTACCACGAGTATCAGGGTAGACATATGGTCATCAGACAGATATCATAACTCCCATATTCATACTAGGTCTCACATACAAATCCATACGTCACCACACACAAGCACACAAAAATATAACTAACTAAAAAACCATCAGACAGACGTTAGAGTGTGTGCAAAGGATGACATGTTTTCACCATACACATCAGTGCTTATCCCATACGGATTATTCATCACACCCAATAGATTGCATGTATCATCAACTTATAGGTAGCCAGTGACTGTGAAATCTCAAAGTCGAGTAGAATCCTATAGTGATAGACACACAACGACATCGGAAGACACACATACACACACACTCACATGTCCACGCATACACACATAGTTCCATACATCAACACACACGTACACGTAACTGGAGGAAAGTGACTGAACACCCTATGTCCAGACTGAATAGTTACAGGATGTATGAAGTGTGACATGTTAACTTTGGGGGATTAAGATCGTGAAAACAGGTAAAACTTCACCCCAATTATGTAATTTCACTATACGAAAGATGTCATCGGTTTACATGGTTAGAAGTTGTGCATCATACCATACAATGTGTATTGAATTCCTCCACCAAAATAGAAAAACCCACGGCATGATGCGGTGTATCATCATAAATGAAACTCATTCTGTTCACGGTCCCTATATGACATCGGACAACTCGAGTAGTACATCAGATATACCTGTCGAAAGTCACACTAAGCAAATCATGCTGAACTAAGCAAATCATGCTGAAGATGACGATATCACAAGTTTCATTAACTACAGAAATGTATATCATTTGAGCAAAAAGACGGAAAGTGTATGTTTCTGCTGTCATGACAATCTCCAGATTAACCGCAGAACTCCCACCACACACACACACACACACACACACACACACACACACATCACCTTACCATCATGAAGGTGTGTAAAGTATAATACCAATAGATGCTTGCGTCATACAGCCCAAATATTATCGATGAAAGGTGTTGACAGTGTGTGTGTACAAACGCCGAAATCACCATAACAACTACAACCATCAGTAGGAAGGGAGAATTTATGTTAAGTCAGGTTAATACAGAATGTTAAAGTGTTTGTTATAGTTGGTTAGAGTAAATTCAGTTTAGGTTATTTCAACTCACATTCACATGGTATCACTGATGCATGGCAATCCAAAAGTGTTTGCTGAGGTGGCTTGGGCCCCACAGTAAGCGGCTGCTGCGTAGAAAAAATACAAACGCGTTGTATCCGGATAACCGGCGCGCAAAATACCGATCTTCTTAGGTCGTGCAAAATACCGGTCTCTTAGGCCGCGGTGGGGCCCAAGCCGCCTCAGCAAACACTTTTGGATTGCCATGCATCAGTGATACCATGTGAATGTGAGTTGAAATAACCTAAACTGAATTTACTCTAACCAACTATAACAAACACTTTAACATTCTGTATTAACCTGACTTAACATAAATTCTCCCTTCCTACTGATGGTTGTAGTTGTTATGGTGATTTCGGCGTTTGTACACACACACTGTCAACACCTTTCATCGATAATATTTGGGCTGTATGACGCAAGCATCTATTGGTATTATACTTTACACACCTTCATGATGGTAAGGTGATGTGTGTGTGTGTGTGTGTGTGTGTGTGTGTGTGTGTGTGGTGGGAGTTCTGCGGTTAATCTGGAGATTGTCATGACAGCAGAAACATACACTTTCCGTCTTTTTGCTCAAATGATATACATTTCTGTAGTTAATGAAACTTGTGATATCGTCATCTTCAGCATGATTTGCTTAGTTCAGCATGATTTGCTTAGTGTGACTTTCGACAGGTATATCTGATGTACTACTCGAGTTGTCCGATGTCATATAGGGACCGTGAACAGAATGAGTTTCATTTATGATGATACACCGCATCATGCCGTGGGTTTTTCTATTTTGGTGGAGGAATTCAATACACATTGTATGGTATGATGCACAACTTCTAACCATGTAAACCGATGACATCTTTCGTATAGTGAAATTACATAATTGGGGTGAAGTTTTACCTGTTTTCACGATCTTAATCCCCCAAAGTTAACATGTCACACTTCATACATCCTGTAACTATTCAGTCTGGACATAGGGTGTTCAGTCACTTTCCTCCAGTTACGTGTACGTGTGTGTTGATGTATGGAACTATGTGTGTATGCGTGGACATGTGAGTGTGTGTGTATGTGTGTCTTCCGATGTCGTTGTGTGTCTATCACTATAGGATTCTACTCGACTTTGAGATTTCACAGTCACTGGCTACCTATAAGTTGATGATACATGCAATCTATTGGGTGTGATGAATAATCCGTATGGGATAAGCACTGATGTGTATGGTGAAAACATGTCATCCTTTGCACACACTCTAACGTCTGTCTGATGGTTTTTTAGTTAGTTATATTTTTGTGTGCTTGTGTGTGGTGACGTATGGATTTGTATGTGAGACCTAGTATGAATATGGGAGTTATGATATCTGTCTGATGACCATATGTCTACCCTGATACTCGTGGTAAGTGGGCAAATATTACTGAATGGCAGAAAAGGCTTGTGGTGTGGGATAGAGGTGGTGCTGAAAAGTGGTACTACAACAGATTCTAATGAACAGCCGGATCGGGAATTGAACTCTCCACCTCCACATGACAGTCCCAATCCTAAAAAACTCACCTACCGGGCACGGTAGTTATATCGGCATATAAAAAATTACTCTCAAAGGAGTACTGCACGGGGGCGATCCCGACACTAGCCTCGAGTGATTTTTGGGGAAACGAAAGAAAATCTGACTCTAAAACCGTGCTGCATATCCTCGCGAACGATATATCCGAACGTTACTGCTCACCCACCAGGCTCGGTATTCTATGATCCTCTTGACTTTCGACATCCGATGCACGTTTTCGGTGATAATAATAATAACATACAAGAAAAAATTGCCTCAAATGGCTAGGAATAATAATAATAATAATAATAATAAAAACATCCCTTCCTACGGACAAAAACACCACTAGCCGTGTTTTTCGCTGTCGCAGCTACTATAGGCGATAAACGGCTATTTGCGTCTAAAGTGGTACTACAACAGATTCTAATGAACAGCCGGATCGGGAATTGAACTCTCCACCTCCACATGACAGTCCCAATCCTAAAAAAACTCACCTACCGGGCACGGTAGTTATATCGGCATATAAAAAATTACTCTCAAAGGAGTACTGCATGGGGGCGATCCCGACACTAGCCTCGAGTGATTTTTTGGGAAACGAAAGAAAATCTGACTCTAAAACCGTGCTGCATATCCTCGCGAACGATATATCCGAACGTTACTGCTCACCCACCAGGCTCGGTATTCTATGATCCTCTTGACTTTCGACATCCGATGCACGTTTTCGGTGATAATAATAATAACATCGTCACTTTTATATAGCCAACGTTCAGACTGTTAGAAATTGTGTAAAATCTTTCGTATTAATCTTGGGGGATACTACAGCACGAATATAAAACTTTGTCTCGTAAAGTTTTTAGACTGGTTTGTGGAGGAGATATTACTCTAACTTCCCTTGTTCAGAACTGACTTTGCTGATGTTGTGATAAGCCAGACGTCTCTACGCATTCAATATAACCTACATCTCCAACAACTGCTGATTCATTACTTTGCTTTAAAAACTCACACATCAGAGTAGATATTCAGACCGGCATACAAGCAATAACTCTGAAAAGAAGACGAGTGGAATGCATTGAAGAAAGAACATTAAATCACCTGTATGACACTGCAGAACATTAAAAATTCTCAAAAATTAAACCTGCATCGTCTGAAACGTGGACGAATGTAATCATTTCTGCACTGATCAGCATTTAGTCTCTGCAATAGAAAATATTGACGGTAATTCTAAAGTAAATGAAAACGTACTGGGCTTAAGATTTTTTTTTTCTTTTTACTTATGGTTTTACGCCTTGTCGAAGTCGAGGTCATTAGAGGCGGGATGTGACTGGAGACAAGGAACGGGAAGGTATTCAGCCTTCGCCTTTTTGAAGGAGGCAACGATTTTGACGTCGTGTTTGGACGATAAACCTATCGTCAAGCGCTTAGAATCACCAGCATTGAGCTGATACACAGACAAAAACAACAGTACCGGGCTGGCCATATCTGTACACTGGCACTAGCAGTCCATTTGGGTAGTAATCAGGTCTAGTCCGTGGTGGTGGAGGTAAACGTGTTCATTCCTGTCCTTAGGTAAGGCTGTTACGACTGAAAAACTCTGACGCCAGACCATACATACCAAGCGACATTACATTTTATTTGAAAGTACTGAGAAGTAAGGATTTGTTGTCCGGAATTATGGAGAAGTGTTCTAGTGTTGTGCCAACGCGAGTTAAACATCGTGCTGTTATCGAATTTTTTTAACTGCTGACAAAGTGATTCCTACTACGATTCATCGTCGTTTCAATGCTGTTTATACCGGCAATGCCGTTGATAGGTATACTGTAAATCGATTGGCACTAAAATTTGGTGATTGCGAGAATGTAAAGGCCATAATTGTAGATGATAAATGCAGCCGACGTCCGATCACTTCAGCAAAACGATGATCATCGCATACCTCAACAATTTGATTCGACCGGTGAATCACTCAAAAAGCGTATCGCAAACCATACTGGAATATCCAAGGAACATGTCGGCTTCATTATTGAGCAACTGGGGTAGAACTGCATCCTCTCTCACTCCAATGCTGAATTTATTAAGCAGGCATAGCCCTCAACTGAAGGCAACAAGACACACTCACGGTAGCCTCTGCACGCCCCAACACAATTCTTCATGATATTTTTTTTCTTTTTTAAGTCTCGTCAACAACGAGGTCATTGGACGCGTGAAAGGACTGGCGGCAAGGACTGGAAATGAATTTAGGCATGGTATTTTGAATGAATAACTCGGCATTCATCTGGAGTTGGTGGTCGGGGTTTTCTTTTTTTTAATGGTTCTACGCCTCGTCGACATCGAGGCCTTTAGAGGCGGGGGAAAAGGACAGTGGACGAGGAACGGGGTGGAATTCGGCCATGGCAAATGAAGAAATCATCCCATCATTCGCCTGGAGTGATTTGGGGAAACCATGGAAAACTCAAATCTGGATGCCCGGACGGGGATTCGAGCCCACACCCTCCCAAATGCTAGGCCAGATCTTTACCGATCACGAGGTGTGATAGGACTGGTGCAAGGATCGGGATGGAATTCAGGCATGGTCTTTTGGAGGAACCAACCCAACATTCACCTGAAGTACGGAGTAATGGCTCGTTTGGTCATTATGACCAGGGTTTTTTATTGCCTGCGCATACCGCCTCTATCCTAGCCTACTTGAACTTAACAGGGTGTAGAGAACCTACAGTTTAAACTTGAAACCGAACAACGGAAGTGTTAAGGCGTAACTACATGACGACCCAAGTTGTGAAAGATGTGAAGGTCAGGTTGCTGCGGACGCAAGCCACCCATGAAAATATCACCCTACGAGAAGCGCGGACGAGGACAAGTAAACAGTATAACCTGAAAAATGAAGCATTCCACTACGACCCGACAAAACAATATAACAAAAACAACCACTTCGTAATCAGAAAAATGGATAACATCTAACAATTTTGCAACGCGAAAAAATTCAGTGGAGAAACACCAGGATTCTGTTGCATGAATGGAAAAATTCGATCACCACCACTGGAAGCACCTCCACAGGAAGTTCTACATTACATGACCGGGGAAACTCCAGAATCGAAACACATAGTATTAATCCTCAGAATAGCTCTGATCTTTACTGAAAAGACTGCAATTTCCAATCAAATTAGCCTATAGTTTTACAATTAACACAGCGCAAAGACAAACTTTAAAACATTGTGGCATCAACCCCAAAGACTCCTGCTTCTCTCGCGGTCTATACTATCGAGTAGAAAATTATAAAAATTTGTACATATATACCCCGGATAACAAAATGAAAAATGGTGTTCGGAAACAAGTATTCGAAAAGTTAGAAAATGTTTTCAATAAAAAAAAAAATTACCTCTTACATTTTAATGTTTATCATTTTATTACAATTACTACACTATCTCACATCAACTCTCTGAGTGAAGCCGGGTACCTCAGCTAGTAATAAATAAAGAACATTAGTGATAGGCAAGACCAGGCCAACCAACAAAATCGGCTGTTGTAGAACACATTTTGCAAGGTATTGTGGAAGAAAAGAAAGGTATTGGAAAAACCAGAAGGTTATTTTCCGTTGATAGTTCAGGAAGTGGTATCTCGTAATTTAGACTATAACACAATGATAACTTGTGTGTTTTTTTTATTTTTAATGTCTCTTAACAGCGATGTCTTTATAGACGGGAAATGATGGGGGGGCAAGGAATGGGAAGGAATTCAGCCACGGCCTTTTGAAGGAAGCATCCAGGCGTTTTCATGGAGTGACTTGGGAAACCATGGAAAACCCAAATCTGGATACCCGGGCGGGCCAGAACGCTAACCGTTACACCACCAACCTCGGTGGTGACATTTATATCAGTTCAAATCTAATATCTTATTTAGTAGCAAGACAGAAGCAATTATGAATAAGCATGAAAACGCCAATGTCTCAGATGGTGGGTGTAAAAATGGAGGTAGTTAGAGATATCGTTAATTTGTTGTGATCTAAAAATACTGAAGCGCATAAATGGGCGGTCAATATACCGGGTGTTCCGGTTGCAGCTGTCATAGTGGGAGACATGAGTCACACAGTCGCTTATTGTTATCCTGCGATAATTCGGGTGTGGCGCAGCTGTGCTCATTCAATTACGAACCCGCATCATGCAGCTGCGAGGGGAGCGATAATTGATGGCTTCCGGGTGTGGTGCAGCTGTGCTCATTCAATTACGAACCCGCATCGTGCAGCTGCGAGGGGAGCGATAATTGATGGCTTCCGGGTGTGTGCATTCAATTACGGACCCGCATCCTGCAGCTGCGTGGGGAGCGATAATTGATGGCTTCCGGAGGGGAGCGATAATTGATGGCTTCCGGAGGGGAGCGATAATTCGGGTGTGGCGCATTCAATTACGGACCCGCATTCAATTAAACTCCCCTAGTTCCTCGGCTCCCCTCCGCTCCAAACTGTCTGCAAAGACAGGTCCATAAGAATACATGGGGAAAAACTGTCCGCTGACCGCTGTACATAAGGAAATAATAAGATCAATCTGAGGTTACAGATGTGAGCCCCCTCCCCGCAATTCAATTAGCATTAATTAAGGCTCCCCGCCATGGGGGAAAAAGTGGGCTCACTCCATCCTCCATAAGAATACATGGGGAAAAAACTGTCCGCTGACCGCTGTACATAAGGAAATAATAAGATCAATCTGAGGTTACAGATGTGAGATTGCAGCGGCTCCCCTCCTTAATTCAATTAAACTCCCCTAGTTCCTCGGCTCCCCTCCTTAATTCAATTAGGACCCCACGCAATTCAATTAGCCTTAATTAAAATCAATTAGGGCTCCCCGTTCCTCGGCTCCCCTCCTTCATTCAATTAGGACCCCACGCAATTCAATTAGCCTTAATTAAAATCAATTAGGGCTCCCCCCCCACGCAAATCAATTAAAATCAATTAAGGACCCCACGCAATTCAATTAAAATCAATTAAGGACCCCACGCAATTCAATTAAAATCAATTAAGGACCCCACGCAATTCAATTAAAATCAATTAAAATCAATTAAAATCGGAGGGGGGGGAAAAACAAGATGGCGCTGCACCCGCTTTAGAACACTACTTGTCTCCTATCGTGTACTATGGTGGTTAGATGTCGGTAGCTATGGGGGTGTGGGAGATATGGTGGTTGAAAGTGGTCGACCTGCGGCGCTTTCATATTTCTACCAAAACCGTATGTGTCATGGTGTATCACGTTTCAGCCAAAACTATATAGCGCACGCAGATCACTGTGGTAGTAGCACAGAGTTACCCATTGATCACAACCTTGGCCGAATTTCGGTAACTATGGGAGATATGGTAGTTGAAATTGGTCGATCAAGGATATTTCCGTATTTTGACCAAAGACACGTGTGTCCATATATTTTACTTTGCTGCCTGAACTACATAGCGCAGATGACTGGCGTTTGTGTGTGGTAATAGCATCGAGCCTCCCATTGTGCACTATGGTGGTTAGATGTCGGTAGCTGTCAATAAAATTCTTTACAAACACGAAGTCGTGGGTACCAGCTAATAGGGTCGAAAATTACAGTCCGATCAGTTTGACATCAGCGACATTTAAAGCAGTGGAGACACTGATATGAACCCCATCAGAACTGACTATAAGGAACGAAACTGGTTTCCAAATTCCAGCTAGTGGGCTATATACAAGATATTTTAGTTGGCGTATACAAGGGCGGCTAAACAGATAGTGTAGCACTAAATCTTTCTAAGGCATCTTATAGAGTTAGCCATAAAAAGGTGGTAAATAAGGTAAAAACCAATAGAGTGGATGAAAAAGTGATTTTTCGGAGACTTTTTACAAATGAAAACGAAAGAAGTTATGGTACCGTGCGCTCCATCACAATGAAATTAAATTAAGAATTTTTTTTTCTCAGTACGTATAACTATTATTGTCTTTGTATTATTCATTATGACATTTGTTGCATTAATCAACCATCCCGTAACTTGGTTCAGTACAACCTTTTTTTCTGTCATCATTCTTTTGACTGGTATAATGCAATCCTCCATCCCTTCATATCTTGTGCTAACCTCTTCATCTCTACACATCCCGTACAACCCACCTCCTGAATTATCTGCTTCATATATTCTACTCTCTCTCTTCCTCGACAGTTCTTACCTTCGACTGTTCCCTTCACCAGGAAATTAACCAAACCGTCATGTCTCAAAATATGACCTACCAGCCTGTCTCTTCTTTCTGTAAGCTTCTTTCACAAACTTCTTTCCTCATCAATCATTCACAAAACTAGTTCATTTCTTACTTTGTCTGTCCACTTAATTTTCAGGATTCTTCTGTAGCACCACATTTCAAATGATTCAATTTTCTTTCTTTCTGGTATTCCTTCGCTGCCATAAAGTGCTGTGCTCCACACATTGAGTTTTAACAAGTTCTTTCTATTTTCTAAATCAATGTTGAAACAAAAAGATTTGTATTTTTGATGAAGGCTCTTTTTGCTAGTGATTTTCTGCTTTTAACATCATTCCTGCTTCGACCATCGGTTGTAATTTTGTTTCACTTTTCTATTGCTTCCGATCCTATTTTTATATTTAATCTACTGTGATTGGTACCATTTCTGCTATATTAAATCACTTTTGTCTTGCTTTGATTTATATTGTCCAAAATCTTCCTTCAGTATTTTGTTCATGCCATTCAGTAACTTCTCAATATCCTCAGCCTGTTCTGCTAATATGACAATTTCATCAGCAAATCGTAGCATACTGATTTTTTCTCCCTGAACACTTATGCCACACGAAAAAATTTCTTTTACTTCCTTTATTGCTTCTTTTTCATACATGTTGAGTAAAAGTATCTTTGTTTTTCTTGATTCATTCTCCAAGAATTAATCTTAAAGCCAGAATTGCTTTCCTTGTAACGCGGTATTTCGTAAACCCAAATTGATCTTCACCTGCTATCTCTTCTACTACCGTTTTCTTTCTCCTGTACATTTTGAATTTGTTTTGCTTTAAATTTGTAACGAATCTGTATCTGTCTGGAATCATGTTAGATCTGTTGGACAGATCTTTTTTGGTGTTTTCCTAGTTTGAAAGCTTTCTTTTTATTTAGCCGAGTATATTATGTTTATCAGAACCTTCTGCATTGCCTAGATATATCACTTACGAAGAAAACCTATTTATCGACAGTAAATTTGTTACTTATAAATATCTACTCCACTTAAGTTTATAAGACATGAATTCATATGTGAATGAATAAATTATGTGCAAGTGAAAATGCTACATTTGGTTTAAATTCGTGGTTTTCAACTAAGAAGCTACTGATAGACAGCAGCAGCGTTCAAATTTTTTTGTATATTACACTATTTTAGTATTGTCGACATATTAAGAATTTAATTTAATTGCAATGGAGCACAGGCTCCGGTTGCAATTTCCCTACACACCCAACTTCCCCCTATCCTGCACCCACCTACATTTGCCTTCTACAAATTTTATCTTTAAATTCTTTCAAAGTTTTCGGTAAATTATTCATCATTTCTCTTGGTAACTCATTCCAATCCCTGACACCCTTACCTAAAAAAGATAATCTTCCCACACCCTTTTGCCTGAAATCGAGTGCCAGCTTGTGATCATGGTCATCTTTTCCCTTCCATGCACTACTTTTCATACCTATTGTAATATCTTTCCATGCCTCATCGCCAGTATATGCCCTGTACACTCCCATGACCCTCCTCCTGTTTTGCAATGAATCCCATTTCAGCTCCTTTATCATATCCGTCAATGATTGCATTCTGCTATAATTTCCAGAAACAAATCTAGCAGCCCTTCTTTGCACCCTCTCCAACTCCTGTATTTGATACGTAAAATGAGGGTCCCATACTACACTACCATATTCGAGCAATGGTCTCACCAAATTTATTTTTGCAACTTGAAACCATACTATTTAATAACTATGTACTCTAATTTTCTTCATCATGAATATTTCTATTCCACGATGTGTAAAAGTCGAAAGTAAATTGTATGTGCAAACGTATAAATTAAAAAAAGAAAAAAAGATCATAAGCCCCTGCATTTGAAAGAAAAACAAACTATTTGGACTAACTCTTTCCTTGCGACATCATTAATTACACGAAAATGCAACACGTAGACGATAAAAAGGTAGTTTTATTCCATTTGTTAAAACAACAGCTTTGCTCCTTTTTGTAAATCAATCATGTTTGTGTACCGGTATTTTAGTTACTCCAGACAGCTCTAATAGCCCATAACAGGTAACACAAACTACATGGAATGTCAATTAAAAGCCGCTATGAAAGTCTTTAATTTTCGAAAAGCCCATATACCTAAAATGATTTTTTGGTAATACAAAAAATTAACTAAAGAAATTCAGAAAGAAAAATAAAGAGTTTTTTGCGTGAATGTTTTCCAGGAACGTGTGCAGTATCTAGAATTTTGTGAATACTTTTCCTCGTCGTAACTGGTTTCTGCTGTTCTTTTGCCGATGGCTGGTGCCAACAATGTTTTGAAGGAAAAAAGCGCGCGACTTCGAACAAGAGACATTCTGTTTCAAGAAGTGATCCTGAGCAGACCTACTTCGAGAAGCAGCTAAACAGAAGACAGATTCCCGGAGAAAGTTGTCACGAGATGGACTTCAAAGGCAGCAGAAAGGTACTTAATAACGACAGTTTATAATTTTATTGCTTTTTCATGAAGAAAATGAAATCGAAGTAAACGTTCTGTAGCTTCGTATAGTACAATATTTTATGACGTGAAGTGTTTAGAAGTTCGGAATAAGTTCCCGCATATTTTTATTCTAACAGTAGAAAAAATACTTAAGATAATTATTGAAATTTGTGGGATAGTAAATCTAGCGAACTGGAAAATTAGAGGGATATTTAAAAATTGTATTTTCAGTTATATAACCCCTTCACTGTCCGAAAACAAGAAGTAATAGCACCTTAAAATCATGCAGCTTTAATTTAAACAGGACGTTTCTTGACGTGCTATGAACGTAAACTGTAGTATCTCGATTTTAATATCTTTGTTTCGTGTTAGCTAAAATCGCGAAAAATGTCATTTTACAGACACTGTAGCCTATACTGACGGGTGTAGTTAAGAAGTAACAAGTAGTCACTTCAGTAAAGAAGGACACAAACTGCTTATAAGGCATTCGCAACAGATTATAGTCTGTGATCGAGAAAACAGTGATTGATTCAAAATGCTGCGCTAGGTTAATATTAGACGGCTAGGGGAAAAAGAGGTAGTTCTATCATTACCACAATCTTATAGATCTCGACGAAACAAATCAAAAATAAAGAATTTTTTTTTTATGATGTCTCCCTTAATTTTCTAGATATAGCATGTTAAGAATCACTTGTATGCGCTTTTGGTGACCTTTCTTGTATTCCAGGCCGTATTTCAGCCTGACAACTACTAGGAAGAAAATAAAACACGTATAGTGCATTTCCACCATTAGATTTAGTGATTTTGGTGATTATTTTTCTGGTCCGCGCTAGATCTCACCCAAACCTCCTCACATTCAAGATACAATATCTCGAGAACTAAGCGAGATATAAAAATTTTTTATTCTTTATTTTCGATTTGTCTCAACGAGTTACATGCTAATTCATCATCAAATTAGGCTATGGCGAAATTTTTCTTCTGGTCCAGTCCGTATTTCAACATAATCACATCAAATTTCAGATAAGATATCTCGAGAACAAAGCGAGATATCAAAAAAAAAATTTATTCTTTAATTTAGATTTGTCTCTCCGGGTTACATAAAAATCCATCATAAAATTGCGGCGCCACGGTTATCGTAGAATCGCCGGTTTCCTTAATTCAGTGAATCTATCATTTTAAAATAACTAGAAATATAAGAATGAAGTTTTTCACGACGTTGCAAATAAATAAACTATTCTCTGGTTTCCAGCCACGTAAAAATATCATTTTGATGGCACGTTTCCTTTTTTGTTATATGCTTATTATCCGATCAGCTGCAAAACTGTTGGTTTTGGCGGTGCCTCGGCAACGGTCGAAAACAAAAACCAACCCTAAGTGATGACGTCATCCACTATTCTGTTGCTAGGCGATGGGTTGCTGTTTCAACACATTGATAGCAGGGTTGCAAGCCACACTGAGTGGGCATCCAGTGTCCCTATTAAATAAAAAATACCAGTTGTTCTAATTTCAACAGCTTCTATGAATATGCTGTCCCAAAATTTTTGAGAATCTCTCCAAATGTCCCATTAAAGTGTCATTTTATTTAGGAAAAAAGAAATACTTTAGACAATACTGTAAGGCCCAATTCACACAGAACGGACGTGGCGCGGACGTCGGGCGGAGACGAGGCGCGGACGCGGCGCGGACGTGGCCTGTTCAGTCCAAACAGAAGAGACGCAGAAGGGACTCGCGCGCGACATGGCTTCTACCATGACTTCATCTGACGATGAAGATGTTTCAACCTTACTACATTTAAATCATATTCAACAGAAGAGGAGTTTCTGGGTTCATCCTTTATGGCTGAAGAAGGGGAGGAAGTATGGAATTTTTGACGTGATGAAAGAGTTGGAAATGTATCCTGAACGTTTTCAAAATTTTTACAGAATGTCTCAACCATGTTTCTTTTATTTATTGAACAAAATTAAGGATGGCATACAGAAAAAATCTACCAACTGGAGATCGCCAGTTTGTCCAGAAGAGAGGATGTTAATTACATTAAGGTAAGTAATCAAAACAAACCTTTATTTGAAAAAAAATTATTTACTAAAACGAAGGAAGTCTTTCAATGTTGCATCAGTCTCTGTGCTTGATGCGTAGAATGTCTCTCCTCGATTTGATGATAATGTAATGTAGAGTGGAGATGTCAATGTGCCGATACCAGCATCAGTTGTTGGCGTCACTATGTTTTCAGGATGGTCATCACTGGTTACAGACGATATGTCCGAAGCATTCTGTTCAAGAATTTGGCTGCTTAAATTCAAAATTCCTATTTTGAATTTACGTTTTTGTTGTGCTGTCATAGATTTCATATCTGGCAAAATACTTTGAACAAAAAAGCCATATCTGGATCAAGTTCTAGAGCTTTTGGTTCATGTTTATTTTTTAACAATTTCTGTTTTTCTTGAAAGTATTTCAGGGCAGTTTCATTTACATCGTTTATAGATGCTTTCCTCTTCTTAATGTTATTGCTACCAGCAGCTGTGGATGGAGTATATGCTGAACATGGTGTGTTTTGATAAGGTGATGGTGTAGAAACAGGAGAAAGAGCATCTTCCGGCAAGGGTTCAACGTCTACCTCATCATCTACTGACACGTTAATTTCTGTCTCTTCATCTATTGGGCTTCTATCAAATTGCTCTTAGAGGGGCGAGATATTCAAAATTTCTCCAAAAATAACAGATGTGGGGCTAAGTAATATTCTTTGATTTGTTTAGCTCCAGAACCTGATGGCAGAGCTTTCTTATTTGTATATTTTTTGTATCGCCCTCTAATGTTTTTTCCACCGTTCTTTACAATTGTTCACTGAAAAAAAAAAAAAGCTAGTGTTAATAGGTATAAATCTCCTTTTTTTCAGGTACTATGCAACTGGATGTTCATTTAAAGCTTTGTCGTTTTATTTTCTGAAAGGACATTCAACAATACAACAAATTGTACATGAAACCTCTGAGGTGATATGGGAAAAATTGCAACAAGAGTTCATGCCAATACCCACTACAGCTAAGTGGGTTGAAATAGCTCAACGTTATTATAAACTATGGAATTTACCCAACTGTATTGACAGTGTTGATGGAAAACACATCAGAATAAAAGCACCGCCAAAATCAGGTTCCGCCTTTGTCAATTACAAAGGATTCTTTTCTATAGTATTGTTAGCAGTAACAGATGCGGACGGCTTATTTGTTACTATAGACATAGGCGAATACGGCCGAAACAGTGATGGTCGAGCATTTAATCGAAGCAATTTTGGAAGAGCTCTACAACAACAGAGACTTAATTTACCAGACCCTGCCCCACTTCCTGGAGAAACAATGAACATCCCTTTCTATTTTGTAGCGGATGAAGCATTCCCACTGCAACCAAATATTATGAAACCTTTTTCTCGCAATCAGTTATCAAACGATCGCAGAATATTCAACACCAGGCTATGTAGAGGTAGGAAATGTGTAGAATGTGCTTTTGGCGTATTAACTTCAAAATTCAGGGTTTTGAATACATTAATATGTTGCTCTCCTTTTAAAACTGATGTACTGATTCAAGCCATGTGCGTTTTGCACAACGCAATACGAAAATACGATGGTAAATTTTCTACATTTCACATTGAAAATATTGTAATAGGAAATCCAATGACCGAAGAAAATCCAAGAAGGCAAAATGCAAAATACATAAGAGAGTATTTGTGCAAGTACTTCGTAAAACGTGCACCTATTCCGTATCAGGATAGATATTGTGTATATTAATAACAGTTGCTATAATCTGCTTTGTTAGAAACTATTGTTGACCATTGTAAATACCTAACAGTAATAAATTTTATGATAAATTTTAAAACTTACCTGTTTCATTTAATTCCTTAGCGATCTTTTGCCAAGCACTGTCCTGTACATTACGATTGCAATAATCTGAACGATTAAAATCGTACAGTTCTGGAAACTTCTCAATGATTTCACAAAATTGTATATTAAACTCAAAATCGTCACGCATTTTTATAGCTGCGAGAACGCGTCTCCTGGAGGTCCGCGCCACACGCCCGTTCACTGCGCCTCTGGAGACTTCGAAGAGACGCGGCGCGGACCTCCAAGGGGCGCGCCCGCGCCCCGCCGCCTCTGTGTGAATTGCGCCATTTGTTAACGTAGGAGCGTCCTCAAAATGCGCCGCGTCCGCGACGCGTCTCCGCCCGACGTCCGCGCCGCGTCCGTTCTGTGTGAATTGGGCCTAAGGAGCCAGTAAAGATAGCCTTATTTTGAGACAAAGATGATACTGCAATTCCAAGTGGCAGCCAACGTAATTTTTGAAGACCAACATTTATAAGTAGGTATTTTAAAAATTGCGATTTGTTTTTTTAAGTAGCTTAACGGATAGACAGAATAATAGGTAGGGCCTACCCACGAATTACGACTTTATTTTCGTAGCAGTTGAAATCAGAAATCACGCCGAAAACATATTTTTTATTTTATTTATCAGAAGAAATTTGCAAAACTGGGCTAGGTCCTATTTGTTTAACCGATCGATTTATCTGAAGATATACCGACAACTGCGACATCCGGCACCCATCAGAAAACCTCTCGAAATTTGTCCCACAAATTAAATGGCAGTTCTATCATTAACGTGGGACCACAATCTGATGATGAATTATTATAGAACTCTACGAAAACAATCGAAAATACAGAATAATTATTTTTTTGATACCTCGCTGGTTTTCGAGATATAGCATGTTAAAAATCAGTTATAGGTATAATAGGTATAATGCCTTGTGCTTTTGGTGACGTTTCTTCTGGTCCAGGCCGTATTTCAACCAACAACCACTAGGAAGAAAATAAAACACCTATAGTGCATTTCCACCGTGTATATATAGTGGTTTTGGTGAATATTTTTTATTCATCATCAAATTCAGCTATGGCGAATTTTTTTTCTGGTCCAGGCCGCATTTCAACCTAACCACGTCAATTTTGAGGTACAGTATCTCGAGAACTAAGCAACATTTATCTTTACTTTCAATTTGTCTCGTCGAGTTACTTAAGAATCCATCATCAAATTGCGGCTCCAAGGTTATCGTAGAATCTCCAATTAAATTATAAATTCAAAAATTTCAGACGACTACGCAACTACAAAAGTATGTTTCTGCAAAAAAAAATCACAAATATTGTGTATGCAGGGATCATATCACCCTAAACTGTTTTGTTTCCTTCCTAGCGGTTATGGTTAGGTTGAAATGACGAATTTTCATACAAAGATTATTATTAATATCGATGCAGCATGGCATGACGTAGACGTTAAGATGCTGGGTGAAATATTTTGCCACCGTAAATTTCATGTGGCTTAACAACGGATAGAAGTTGAAACGTCAAAAACCCATTATAGCCTAGCGAAGGAATGGGATTCATTGCAAGACAGGAGGAGGATGAGGAGGGTCATGGGAGTGTACAGGGCATATACTGGTGATGAGGCATGGAAAGATATTGCAATAGGTATGAAAAGTAGTGCATCGAAGGGAAAAGATGACCATGACCACAAGCTGGCACTCGATTTCAGGCACAAGGGTGTGGGAAGATTCTCTTTTTTAGGTAAGGGTGTCAGGGATTTGAATGAGTTACCAAGAGAAATGATGAATAATTTACCGAAAACTTTGAAGGAATTTAAAGATAAAATTTGTAGAGGGCAAATGTAGGTGGGTGCAGGATAGGGGGAAGATGGGTGTGTAGGGATATTGCCACCGGAGCCTGTGCTCCATTGCAATTAAATTAAATTAAATTTAAAAAAATTAACTATTTCAGGCTATTTTACATTGCTGGCGGCATGACAGATGCGAGACACACTAATATTTTGGCGTTTTTGTTTTTCTTTTTGTTCTTTTAGCGACTTTTCGGTGAAACGTAGCCTACGTTGGGAACGTGAAGAAGATATCATATCGAAGCTGTTAATTCATATTTTAACTGTCATCTTTTGTGTCGAACCCTTTGTTTCACAACCCCTGCATTTTTTTTTTTTTTTTATTTTTTTTTTTGTTTAACTAGGAATGAGAAGATTCGAAAACAGGCTGTTAGAAATCACTAAAGAAATGTTCCCTGAGCTATCGTCACTTGCTTTTAGTTGGGGTTACTGAAAACGGCAATGCAAGTGAAGCGAGTATTTCGTCATAGTTAATATTGAATGTATCCATACAAGCAAAGAAACATTCGTGATTTTTTTACGAAAAACGTTGTAATGAGAATCCAGAGCTCTACTGGCTTGAGTCCAATAGGAGCCGTGGGAACTTACAAAAATGTTTTTATACTTATATAAAATGGAAAATGATGTTCAAATAATTAAATTGTTTGAAACGCCGAGACAGAAAATTCGTTCGTACACTATTGAATATTGATGTAGTATAGAACAATGAAACAGAGTTTCAATATTAGCAGAGGTAGGTCTGCCACTGAACTTCGATTTTTACATTAAGGAAAGAATCAAGTGGGAAAAAAATATGGAGATAGAGTATGAGATACAGATAGACGACTGAATATTATCAGTAAACCAACGTGACAGAGAATTCTAGCTGTATGACAGAAAATAACGAGACAGAAGAGAAACAGAAGTAGGCCTACAAGGCAATCGCACTATTATGAAAACTGACAGAACGTGACACAAAAAAATTTAGGCTGTAAAATTTATACTTTTTATACCAAAAGTATAATTGAAGTGGCTTAGAAAACAGAAAATGGAAGAAGAGCCTAGGTAAGGATAAATCACTTAGGAAGAAACTTTGATAACGGTCTCAGAAAGAACACTGTAATGGAGCAAAACAATTTGAAATACACTTATGGAAAACAGAAAATTTTGGAAAGTCTAGTATGTGATGTTGTCATAGAAAAACGCCT
Source organism: Vandiemenella viatica (assembly GCA_031002005.1). Taxonomy (NCBI): domain Eukaryota; kingdom Metazoa; phylum Arthropoda; class Insecta; order Orthoptera; family Morabidae; genus Vandiemenella; species Vandiemenella viatica. Next base: position 31,263,660 of record CM061914.1, read on the forward strand.
CGAATATGTTCAGCCATTCAGATATAACTCCAGGTGAATGCTGGGAAGGTTCTTTCAAATGAACTTGGTTGAATATTTCTTTCCATTCTGAGTTCCCAATTTTCTACCACTATATGATGTAATACGTTTGGATATGTTTGAGAGTCAGCCAGAGTAGGTTATTTTCAAACTGTAGATTATACATCTCAGTTTTTAAAAATTTTTTTAGCCCTTTACGCCCCATCCCTCACGATCGTGAGGATAAGGTATGACCTTATACTTTTATTTTCCTGGGGGTTGAATGTAGTTGCAGCCGGAAACGTACTATCGTGAGGGTTACTGTAGATCATTTTGTACCGCAGGACGCCACTAGATCGCAGCTTCGTCCACTCTGCGATGTTGTTAGGCTCTTTTGTCTTCCAGTGTCATTGTGTGAGATGTTGTGGCTTCGTTTTATCTGTAGCAGATGTATAATTCTGAAAAATTGCTTAGATTCAATTTGTATCTGGACATCCCTAAGTATCTGTTTATTACCAAAATATCTATTTTGTGTGATTATTGCGTCTGTGGTGCTTCAAAGTGTCTCCACCATCACAATCGTGAGGGTTAGGCATTACTGCAGTCTTCACTGACCTTTTGTGGTCCGCAAATACAACCTAAACATAGGTGGAGTTGATGTTTCTGACCAGCAGATGGAGTGCTATAGAGCTCGGTTGAGAAGTAAAAAATGGACATGGAAAGTAATTTGCACTTTGTGGACCTCGCTGTGGTAAATGCATGTAACCAATACATGAGAAGCATCAAAGGGAACAATATTCCAAGAAAAGAACATAAAGATCTACAATAGTTCAAATAATAATAAGGGATAATTTGCAATACCAAATTATTTTATATCTATGCAAATGTTATTTGACATTATTATATGTTTCCACAGCAGAAGGACTGCCTGCAGTTCCTCCTGTAGGTAGAGGAGTATTAATTGATAGTGAGACTGGACAAGGTGAAAATGAATTTCCTGTGTTCAAAAGGTGTAAATTATTTAATGCAACTGTTAAGCTTCGGTGCAGTGATAAGCGTTGTGATGGATATGAACTTTTTCCAAGCGCCGACGATATTCCAGCACCACGTACGTGCAGATACAAGCAATACAAAAGTCGCAGAAAAATGCGGTTCGAAAAAGTAATGTATAGTAATGTCTATTGAAGGACAAGACATGATTTAAGGACTTTCATATTTCTCACAATTAAAAACCAAGAAGACAAATATCCATTTAAAACAACTACAACAAAAGTTGGACTTAAAAATTAAATAATGTCCTTTTATGACAGCACAATAAGTTTTGTGCACTCTAAAGTATTTTGTGTTAGTATTTACCTGACCCTCACGATCGTGAGGGTGCCCCCTTCCCAAAACTTTGAACTTGAGATTTTTTTTCTTATTTTTCTAGTAACATTTAACGCCAAACAAATTTCAAAAAGCATTGGGAAATGAGATAACTTTTTAAAAATTCTTCAGGTCGTAAAGGGAATACGCTTCCTGTTTCTGAAAAGACCATTTTTATTCTGTATCAAAATTGAATTTGCAGGGTGGACACTTTCGCTTGTGATATTATCGCGGTAAGAGATTTAATTTATTTTTTGCATACATTTTTTCAAATTTGTGATTAGGACTGTTCACTATCTATTTTATAATGTATGTAGATGCGCATAATAATATTTAATTTCATTTAACGACCTCTCTTCTGTTTCCATTAATTGCATTATTACAACCCAATAATTTTCTCTTTAGGTAAGAGATTTAATTGCAAATTTGACACAGGAAGCCCCCTCAACATTTGGGGACTCACCTTAGGAATTAAATATTTAAATGAAAGAAAAACAGCAAAATATGCCTTATGCCATTGTCTGTCTCCTCTCAAGCCACTTAAAATTATCCAATTTCATTTAATTTATTTCCTGAATTTATTATGAACCACTTACTCTGCATTCATATACTTATTAGGGAATTTTACATTATTGTGTTTAACTGATAGAATACATTTCTAGTTGTGCTTGTTGTTTAGTTTGTATTTTATGACTGGAAACCAATTAACCCAGCATTTATTTAATCCCATATTTATTACTTAGTGAAAGTGTTGAAAAAAATGATAGAGAATGCATACTCAACTATGAATTGTCACGTAGTGTAGATCTTGTGTAACATATTATAACTCGATTTTTTACTGTTAGTGCTAATATTTCAGATATACTGAACGAGTGTTTCTTTACAGATGTCGGATGTGGAGAAACCGCTCCGTCGTCCCCCTCGCCTGTGCTGGGTGAGGATGTCCCGCAGGCTCAACAGTTCTGCAACTCACCCTGTGAGATGACAGAGGTCACTCTGCTAACCAAACATCGGAATGAGGCTCTGAGGAACTCGAACCTTTCATTAATCTCTTCTGATGACGATGTTGATTTTGAAAGTTCCGATGTTCCTGCAGCTTCTGATGGTTCGAGGTTAACAGGCGGACCTCTGTCTGTCCGCAGAGGAGGAGCAGAACCACTAGACTATATTCCGCGACGAACACCTCGTCCTTGCTGCTACGAAGTGAGCGTTGAGGAATTCGTCTACGAGCCGCTCTGGGAAGGTGCGTCAGTGATTCCAATCGGTGGTGACATCTTGGTGATAGACGGGTCTGTGGGGGCCCCTGAGCCAGCCCTGGTGTCGAGTTATGCGGATTCGTCCTATGACTCGAACGTCTGGGAAGACTTTCCGGAATCCACAGATTCTGAGTCGTCAGGATGTCACTGTTGGTATGGAGGATCAGGCGACACCTGCCTGGAGCGGGACCTCTCCCCGCCTGCCCCTTGCCCTCCGCAGGCGGAGGGACGCGGTGTACTGGATCTCGAGGGGCCGGCCAGGAGGAAGGACACGGAGGATCTGTCGGCTGGAGGGTCGCAGGCGGGCGACGAAACCTCGCAGGAGCCTACGGGCTACTGCCTGGGGTCGGCGTCCTCTGGAGGCTCTCGACCGATGGAGGCTTTTGTGTCCTACCTCCTGCGCCGAGGGAAGGAGGTCGACGGAGGCGTCCACGTCATCGAGGTGCCTGCGCGTCGCCCGGCCTCCTCCTGGTGGCGCCGCCTCAGGAGGAGCCTTGGTAAGAGGTTGAGTCGCTGGCGCAATGGCGCTACAGTGACTCCCTTATAGGTACGTTATCAGATATAATCATTTAAATTACTTTTTAATTTTTTCTTATGCTATAATTCCAATTTTTTTGTTGCAGTTTGGTATTGATTGGCGTCACCAGATGGGCAGTACAATTGCAGTTCATATCCAGGTTTCTGTACTGATGACGGGGCAAAAAATTAGAATGGGTACTTACAGTTAAATTGTGGGCAGTGGTAACTATGACGTCCAACTTTCTTAATGATGATAAATGGTATCTTAGCTATGGTGAGGTATAATATTCCCTAATGCAAATTGTATAATTTACTGTTGCTTCTATAGTTACTGAAGACATAATGCTACCTTTAATGTTAAATCATTTCAGAATTTTGGCTTTTTCTTTCTACATAACATTTATTTCAAAAGTGTCATAGCATAATGTTGTTGTTAATGAGATTCATTTAAAAAAAATCTCTTAATTTATTGGTAGTTATTGGGGTTAAATTAAGAATCTAAATGAATATTTTGTTAGGATTTTTTTTTTTTTTTTTTTAGTTTTAAGTTTTTGTTTTCAGTGCAGGTGGATTGGTTTCATTTTCATAATGAGTTATTATAATATTATAATTTTCCATAACTTAGTCATACAGAAATTTATAAATTTTTTGGACAACTTCCAGCATAGTTTTAAAAACTTTCAATCAGTTGCCTTTCTTTACAGTAATTTTTTAAGAATGAATTTCTCTCTTCAATTTTATTGGTACATTTTGATTCACTTTTATAAGGGCAGACTGAATTAAGGTAGTATGGTAAAATGCTATGGAATATATTAAAGATATATAATGCATCTTACTGATGAAAGACATCATTACAGGACTCATCTGATAAAGGGAGGTTATAGACACAAATTTTGAATTTTCAAAAATTTCTATGTTAAGTTATAATTTTACAATTTGTTTATTTTTTTATATGGTTTGTGTTTTATGGTCACCTAAACCCAAGTTTATTAATTTACTTTCCTTTATGAAGAAGCCTCTGTTACTAATAATGATTTAAAATACTGACTGACAAGTCTATTTTTCGTTAAGAATTGAATAATTTGTTCATGTTCAATATATTTGATTTTTCATTGGTTTTGTTTTAAAAATTTATTTTGAAATAACCATGAAGCCATAATGTTTTAAAGGGTGCAGTTATTTGGTTCAAAACTGTTTCTAATTTTCTGATCATATGTGAATAATTTGTAGTTTCTGATTTATTTATAATTATGACCACTGCATTTGTATCAGTTGCGTAGGCTTCAACATTTTTTTCAGCAGGGAGTTTAATACATTTAGTGATATTAGTATTTATCCTCATTACAAATTTTCCCTTATAGCTAAATATTATTATTATTATTTATCTTATTCTTTGAGAATAGTTAAAAAATTATTTCTTCCAATGGCTTTTTTTTTGTAAATTGGAACAGAGCGCTTATTGTATAACCAATTTAATAAGTATGTTATTGTGGCAGTTTTGGGTTTTATAACCTGACTTGAGGAATGTCTAGATCATTTTCTTCCCTATCATTATAATTGTCTACTTCTTTCTTAGTCTCATTTTCCTTAACACTTATTCTCTGATAGATTCATACTGAAGGAAGGGTCACTACCCCAAATTCCTCAAAAAGAGATGTTTTACCATATTAAAACATCCTCTGGTCTAATGCTATTCTCCCAAATTATTGTTCGAAACAACAAATGTGAATGAAAAAAAATTGCATAATATACCAATAACATCCGATATTCCAAAACACAATTATATAATTTTCATGATATTAATTCCTCTTTGCATTGTTTGTTGCAAAAATATTTTATTTGATCATTCCATTTCATTTTGTGTCAAAGTAGACTCCCAGCAATTTCAATGGTTTACTGTTTTCTTCAATAGCTACATTATTTAGACAGAAATAAAGTTCTTCGGTCTTATCACCTTTCCGCACCAAATTTTCATAATCAAAAATAACAAAGATTCCACAAATATTTTTCTGTTCTTCTATTTTTGTAACTTAATCTTAGCTTATCATTGACATCATCCACATAAATAACTGATTTCAAATTCAAATTATAAGGAAGCCCACTATTATAAACTGGAAAGAGAAGTTTCTTGCAGCAATTTTGAGTGTTAATTTTCCTATATTTTTAGTTAAATGTAATTGTGGCATTTTTTTTTTTTTTTTTTTTTTTTTTTTTTTTTTTTTTTTTTTTTTTTTTTTTTTAAAAAAAACCTGATTTGAGGAAAGTCTTTATCCTTTCCTTTTCTTGTATTACAATTGTCTATATGTTTCCTTCAGTGCCAGATATTTGGGTTGAGGGGGGGGGGGGCATTTGGCATGGGTGGGATATAGACAAATTCATGTGGTAGTGATTTAAAGGGGGAACACAGTTCATGTTGTGTTGATATTTTTCTTCTTTTTTTTCACTTCACCACAAAAGGCAGAGAAAAGCATGTTTGACAGCATGACAATCTCAAATTTTTTGCCCTGGCTTTAAAATCCGTAGATCCATTCCTTCTACATAATTAGTCAGATTTTCCTTAACACTTATTATGCTTAAAATACCTTATGTCTCACAACTTTTCTTATTGAATGAAGTGTCATTACTCCAAATTCCCCAAAGAGACATTTGATTCCTTTTTTTCTTGCCATATCAAAACAACCTGCATGCTCCAGGACAATTTTCCCAAAGAATTGATCCATACATTAAATGTGAGTGTTAAAACTCATACTTTTTTTTGTAATACATATGTCACTACAGTAATATTTTGTATAAACAATCCAGATCAATTTGTGTCTAAATAGACTCCTAATAATTTCACCGATTTAGGCCTAACGTTTTCCTCAAAAGCCAAATTTTTTAAACAGAAATTTCTTCTGTCTAACATCTTTTCAATATAAGTTTATTCACCTGCAACCAAAAAAAAAAAAAAAATATTCCACAAGCATTATTCTCTTATCTTTTTGCAACTTATCCATGTTCGTCTTTTGCCTTATCAAAGTAATATCATCTATAAAAAATCACCAGTTTACAGTATTTAGAAAAACGTCTTTTAAGGTGTTGGGTCCAATGGGCATATTCTCATCCTGCTGCTTCATTGTTTAAAGCTATACAAGCGGCATTACACTTGTTTTAGATGTATTAATGTAGTTCCCATTTCCTTTTGTTAATTTAAATTCCCTCCCATATAATTGTTTTACATTTTACATCTTTCTGTGAATACTAAGTTACTGTACTTTCACCTCATGGTGGATTATTTTTGGATTAATCATGTATGCAAGTTTAGGAACATTCAGTTTATATTGTTGTTGAGTTCTTGTATTTATTTATTTTGTATTACCTTACTACTTTTGAGGCAACATCTAGTAAGCCTTGAACTTAATATAATCACAAATATTTCAAATTCTTCAGTAGCATATTTTCTAGCCAGTCAGAATCCTTTAATTAGTCTGTAATGCTTTTGTTATACTTCTTACTCTCACTATCCTAATATTTAACATGTTCCGTGTTACCACCAGTGCTGGATCGTGGGTGGGGTGAGAAGAGGGCTTACTGGAAATGGGGCTGGTGGTGGGGGGGGGGGAGGGGGGGGAAGGCAGAAAATTAATGTTGATGGGCTGACCAAATTTGTCTGGCAGTGCCTTTCTTTTTAGTTCTACTGTCCTGGGTGGCATTCTTTAGGAGGTGTTCTGGCAATTCACGATTAATATGCAGCAATCTATGTTTTTGCCCTTCTCAGAAAATTCATATATTCATATTTGACCACAATGATTGGATATTTATGTATATTAGTTATGATACTATCTAAGTAGGCCTGGTTTCCAGTTTTGGAGGAAAATCTTAAGGGGCACAAAACAAAATTGTTGGTTTTTAAGTGCAGTAGCTTGTTGATTTTAATGTCAGTAATTATAATAATCTTGAAATTCTATTACATCTCTAGTGCATCCATTAGCTGTTCTTGGCATTTAATAGAAATCTGGTGTTTAAAATATGGAGATAGTTATCAGTGATACACCAATATTATACCAACTGCCTCAAATAATTATTCTTTTACAACCCTGTCAAGGCTTAACACAGTATTGTGAATACTTTTTCAATTGCTTCCCCCTACATGAATAATTTTATTTCTATAGTAAGTTATTACTAATTTGTACCCCGATGGAAAAAAAAAAAACAGTATCCTTAAGGCTGTGTTCATTACTATACAGAATTTCACAGGGAATTGTAAATTTAGGTGAAAAATCAATTTTATCTTTTTCTTTGAAATTGTGTGTATTTATTTGCATTGGCTCCTTAGATTTACAGACCTGCTGTTACATAAGAAAATCTTTGGCAATAGATAAGTAATAGAATATATTATTAGATACTCATTTCCTTGTCACCTTTACATGGATTGCTTACTGGATTATAATTCCTGCAAATATAAATGAGTAATTCTCTGGATCAGTGTAAGCTGTGTTTACATTGGAATATCTTTTTATCTAAAAAGGTCTCCATTGAGTTGTAATCACTGTATCCAACTTCCCACTTATCTAATAATGTTTGTTTAACTCATATGTTACTATTTATCTACTTAAGATCCAATGGTTTTTTGAAGGTCTTCATTAATTCAGTCAACGTATTGCACTCTCAGTTTTGCCGACGTATGGTTAAACTGGTTCCTGAGAAGTCTCCACTTTCTAAAATAATAGAGTCTTTTAAAATTATTTGAAATTTTAGATGCATCATCCATTTGTAATATTATTTCCTCTCTTGATTTAATCATAAAATCTAGGCATTTCTTATCTGTATGTCACTGAATTTAAAATAACATTTGCTTTGTGGTTTAAGTCTAACAATTGAGTCACGAGCTAGTCTACTACTACAATAATATCATTGTCACTTAGTTCTATATTATTTGTTCCATCCAATACAATTATCATTTCATTTGAACCAAAATTTGTAGTTTCTGTTCTAATACCTTTTACAATTTTGTCATAAAGGAATGTTTGGCTTTATAACAGTTTAAACCTTGTTACCTTGTTGTACTTTCTTACCTAGTGTCTCATTGCAATCCTGACCTTGGCTATCACTAATTACTAATATCTGTGACTCCTCCTTGGTACAGCACACACTTGTCTTTTGCATCCCCCTTCCATGTTGTTGATATATGTCTTGTATTTTCAGTTGAGTCACCTCTTGTCTGCATCAGATCTCCTTTTGCTATTAATGAAACTGAATCACACAGTTTCCACAGTACTGTGTAGTACACTAAATGTTTTCTTTTTATTTTAACTGAAGATTGATGTACTGTATGCTGCCAAATAACAGAACACATTGTAATTCATTCTTTTGCCACTTCAATGCATATTACACACTTTGCACATGATACTTGGTTCATTTTCAATGAATATCTAATAACACCCAAATGCACTGCCATCTACAATGGGGTGACAAGGTGAAAACTCTTGTACATAGGGCACCTGAGGACTGGAAAACTGTATCTGTCTTGATGTGTGTTGAGAGGACTTCTCACCATGTTAGTCATAGGAGGGAAGTGGTATTGAAGATGGAACCATAACCATGGAAAGAAATTGGAGTAGGTATGAAAAGTAGTTCATGGAAGGGAAAAGATGACCATGAAGACAAGCTGTCACTCGAATTCAGGCATAAGGGTGTAGGAAGATTCTCTTTTTTAGGTAAGGGTGTCAGGGATTGGAATGAGTTACCAAGAGAAATGATGAATAATTTACCGAAAACGTTGAAAGAGTTTAAAGATAAAATTTGTAGAGGGAAAATGTAGGTGGCTGCAGGATAGGGGGAAGATTGGGGTGTAAGGAAATTGCCACCAGAGCCTGTGCTCCATTGCAATTAAATTAAATATACCAGTTGTCTTAATAAGAAGCCATTGTTTACATATAAGACCACATAGGAACACTGCTAACTAAATATTAAAATCTTTTCTATTCAGCCATGCAGAAACATATGCGTATCCTGAAGATATTGTGGATATCTGTTCCAATTTTAAAGAGATATTGCATAGAGTTAAATCTGAAGAGAAAAACTTGTATATAATAAATTCAAAGCCTGTGAGAGAAAATCCTACAGCACGCTCACATTTCGTTTGGATAAAAAGTAATGACTTTATAATGAATAGTGGAAGGGTTGAAGCATAAAATGCGATAAAGAAGGAGTTAATGGTAAAGTGAGAAGCAAGTACTAAGTGAATTATGTGGACACTGGCGTCATTTTATGCTTTTTTATATGACATTTTTAATGTATTGTTAACTATACACAACATACTACCCACAAATAGAGCTGACAGTCCAATTCCTGCTCATTTTCTTCATTTTAACAATAGCAACATTTGCAAGTAATAGAGTATGTGTGAAAATAAGAGAAAGACAGCCACCACTTAATTACATTTGTAAAGTTGGTAAATACATTCCATCTTTTCCAAAACAATCATGAGAAAGTGTAGTAAAAAGATCAATGAATGAAAAACAAAAGTCCTTATGTGCCCTTTACTGTTTGTTGTATTTCATGTTAGTCACTTCCAGTTTTGTGTTTTGTCTGGCATATCCTCTTCCATAGCTATTGGTCAATTTAATATTGCCCTCCACCATTTTTATCTCATCATTTTCCTTGATCCCTATATTCATCTTGACTAGTTGAATCTAACTTTTCGTTGTGGTCTTCCCATAGATATCCTTGCCTTCCGATTACTGAGTAGTTCTATCTTATACATGCTCCCCTCCTCTTTAATCATGACATGCCCCAGCCACTACAGTCTCATTTTGTTAATATTTCTGCCATTGTTTCAATTTCTGACCTCTTGTGGAATTTTTCGTTTTTAATCCTGGCTTTTCTGGAAACATTCTCTATCCATCTCAGAAACCTCATCTCTGTTGCATAAAGTCTGATAATATCTGAAGTTTCAGAGCTATAAGTCAGTATTGGTGATAGTATACTTTATAAAGCAATCTTTTGGTTTTCTTTAATATGTTCCATCTCCACTTTACATCTTTGAAGTAGTGAAAAAAAAATGTCTGCTCTTCTTGATAATTGTCTCTATTTTTTCCTTCATCTTTCAGTTGTTAGTTAATTCACTTCCCCAAGTAACTAAACAACTCTACCAATTTCAATTTGTGTCTGTACAGTAACATATCCTTTAATGTACCATTGTTTCTTGTTATCTTCATTATTTTAGTTTCTTTGTATTCATCTTCAAGCCAAAGAGTTTCTTAATTCTCTTTCAACATTCTGTTCCATCTTTTTGCATACTATTATATTGATAGAAAAGCTCTGCTGGGTTTATTTGTTCCTGAATTTCAATTATCACGTTGTTTAAAACCATGTTGATGAAGTAGGTGGCAATGCACTTCCTTGCCCAACTCCCCTTCCAATCTCAAACCTATTTGCGTGTCTCTGTATATATTCTAATACAAGTGTCACAATGTTCATAAATGTTCCTTATTAGTTTCACGATTCCTTTGTCTATCACTCTTATTTTCAGGCTTAATCACATGCTGTCCCTTTGAACTAGATGATAGGTCTTTTTAATGTCAATGAAAGCTATTATGTTGTCCTTACCACATTCCTAACATTTCTTTTCAATTTGTCTGCATATGAAAATTGCAACTTCTATTGATATTGTTTGCCTAAATTAACACTTTTCTTCTCTATCTGTTTCCTCTCTTCTTCATTTGCCTTTGTGTAGCATAGTTTTTTTCATATTTTTGCAAGTAGTGGCTCATCAATAAAATGTTTTTCTCTTGACTATAAAGCTCTATTGATATTGCAGAACATCTCAGCTAGTTTTCCTGTGCTTTGTACTCAGTATTTCATTGCTCCATTAGTAAATTATAGTGTAATAGATCTAAAACATGAAGTATTAATGAGGTTGAATCATTCATTTTACTGCTGCAGGCAGTATGTTTTCATGTGTTTGCTCTCAAAGACTTAAATAGGAAAGTAGTTATGACCTCCACGGCAGTGATAAATTTCCAGTTTAACTCCAAATGCTGCCTATAATGAGGCTTTCTGAAGTAAAAATTATATTAGAACTGAGGCACAAAAACATTATTTCAATTAATGTCTGCGATATTTATTTTCCAATACAACAATTTTTTCGTAGTTTATAATTTCTCTACAATATACACAGTTGTAATACTGAAAAAGTTATTCTATTTCATACTTCAAATTATTGTTTAATTTATATCTCATTACGATAGATAGTAAAGATGGTGGGGTTCCTGGGGCTCCTATCACTTCCTATGGGATTCGCAGAGGTAGAGCTACACAACCTACATCACTGCATGGGAGATGACAGTGGACAGCAGGATGAGTGGGCTTGGGGAACCATTCTGAATCTGCAGCTTCAGTGAAAAATACTCGGCTTCACCAGGGATTGAACAGCTGTCGTCTGACCGTGGAGAAGCTCTACCCCCTGAGAGATGCAGCCACACATCTGTATTCAAATAACTGAATTTAACTAATATAATATGTTTCATATTTATATTAATGTAGATAATTAGTTTTATAGATTAATTGTAACTAATTGTAATTTTAATAAAAATTTAAATTTTCATATACAATGTGTTGTTATTTAGTATACATAAACTTCAGTAGTTTAATGATTCAGACAAGACACTAAACATAAATATAGTGCTGTAATGGTGATACCTGCTCCAAAATTTGATGAGTTATAATGAATTTCAGCAATAAATTAAAATTCATTATAAAAACTTTCACAAAAATCACCACAACAGGGTCAGCAGGTCTGATGGCCTTGATGATTATTTCCAGTCCCATGATTCCTTCATTATAAATGTCTCCCTATTATCTTTGTCATAAGCAGATTGAATTTTTGTTGTTGAGTTTAGTTATCACTATTCAAACCACCTGAAGTCATCATCAACAAATGTTATAAATATAAAAAAAAAAAAAAAAACATAAAAATACTGATTTCACATTTACCATATGGCATTCCTAACTTTAATTAGACCACATGTAATTCATGAATCTGATAATTTTTGTTCAATTAATAGTAAATACATAAAATGGTAATATCAAATTTAATTAGTTTAAAACCAGCAATTAATTGTCCAGTGAAATTAAGAACTCAATTGGGCTTAGCAAATATATTAAAGGTTGCTAATGCCACTTAGATACAGAAAGATAATTATCAAAATTCATAGGCACTGATTGCTGCAACATACACTACTGTTGAAAATTCTGCTAGTTTTTGAAAACTGAAAATCAAAATCATCGTAGAAATATGTTTGATTTAGAATAATGTTGGGAGTGAGGAAAGATGAGATCATATGCTATTGGACTGATATAGCAACTTTCGGCCACTTTTAGCAGCATTGCTATGGGAAAAAATAACAAAATGAGCAGACACAACTGTGTTAAAGGAGCAGGATTGGGAGTCATTGGAGGACAGGAGGAGGATTAAGACAGTGCTGGGAACATACAGTTTTATATATGGGTCTTAGAGTGTCATTGGTAAAGAAAATTAGGAATGGTGCATGGAAGGGGAATAATGACTATGACCAGAAATTAGCATTCAATTTCATGCATAAGGGAGTTGGGAAATAAATTCTTTAAAATTTGTAGATCATGAAAGTAGATGGGGGTAGGTATTTAACACTCAAATCATACGATTAAAAATAAACCAAAAAAAGAGGTAATTGGATGGCAGAGAATTTCCACCGGAGCATGTGCTCCTTTGAAATTAAATTAGTAATAATTAAGCTATGTTAACACGTGTATACTTGTCCTGGGACTAGTATTGGGATTTTTATTTTTGACAAGTAGCAGCACTTCAGCTCACATAAACTGGTCATACATTTGGTAAATATTGGAGCATCTCATACAAATCCTTAATACTTTTTGTGCATGGTAATTTTTGTATTAACTTTGACATCTCATAAATGTGCATGTGCATTAGCCAAACCTAACATAACCAAAAACTCAAAAAGCAGAAGTTTCAAAAATGTAACATAAGTGGAAGGATGCCATTGATTGTTCACACAGTTTATGTTGTTTTCCAAAGTTATTTCTTGCAGTAACATGGTATAAGTATCATGTTTCTTATCTAGATGGGAATTATTATCACCACCAACTACTTTTCATTTCATTTATCAGTAGCACAGACATTTAAAAAGAAAACAAATTCATCCTTGTCAGAAGATATTTTTAATACTTGGAAAATTAAAATGAATATAATTACATTTTATAATATAAAAGGTTTTGATACTTGTTTAAGCTGATGTAAATGCAAGGTTCATACTCATACAAGTCAATGAAAACCTAAAAGTTATGATACAAGTTGTGATAAGTATCCCAATACATGTTCTGAATTTGTGCCAGACTAGACGACCCGTGCGAAAATTTCGCGAATAAAATGCGATGAATAGTGAGGTTGAATATGATGTCACCAAGTTCAGTCATTACTCTTCATACTCCTACTTCATTTATCGATTTTGGTTAGAAATCCAGGGAGATAAATGGCTCGAAACACAAAAAACGTATTTTAGAAATATTGACATTTTTGCGCTTTATGGATCGAATTACGAAAAATTACTTTCTTAGAATATAATGTTACCACGGCGGAAACCTTAGTCTTTAATACGATATGTCATTTATCTATATCGATTAGATATCAAGGGAAATATAAGGCTCGTGACACAAAAATTCGTTGTAGAACAATTTATACTTTTTCCCTTTAATAGTTGAATTCCAAACACTTCTTTCTTAAAATATGATGTCAGCAAAGCTGAGACATTATTCCTCACAATCGTCCTTGATTTATCGATTTTGGATAGATATCAAGGCAGAAAGGTGTCTCGAGACACAAAAAATGCATTTTAGAAAAATTGACTTTTTTGCCTTTTATGGGTCGAATTACGAAAAATTCCTTTCTTAAAATATAATGTTACCGTGGCGGAGACCTTATTCTTTAATATGATACCTCATTTATCTATATCGATTAGATATCAAGGGAGATAAATCGCTCGTGACACAAAAATCGGTTATAGAAAAATTTATACTTTTTTCCTTTAAGGGTTGATTTCCAAAAACATTCTTTTTTAAAATATGATTTCACAAAACTGATACATTACTCCTTATATTCCTACTTCATTTATCGATTTTGGTTAGATATCCAGGGAGATAAATGGCTCGAGATACAAAAAACGCATTTTAGAAAAAGTGACATTTTTGCCCTATAAGGGTCGAATTACGAAAAATTCCTTTCTTAAAATATAATGTTACCATGGCGGAGACCTTATTCTTTAGTATGATACCTGATTTATCTATATCGGTTAGATATTAAGGGAGATAAATCGCTCGTGACACAAAAATGCGTTATAGAAAAATTTATACTTTTTCCTTTTAAGGGTTGAATTCCAAACACATTCTTTCTTAAAATATGATGTCACAAAGCTGAGATATTACTCCTCATAATCCTACCTCATTTATCGATTTTGGTTAGATATCCAGGGAGATAAATGGCTCGAGATACAAAAAACGCATTTTAGAAAAAGTGACATTCTTGCCCTATAAGGGTCGAATTACAGAAAATTCCTTTCTTAAAATATAATGTTACCATGGCGGAGACCTTATTCTTTAATATTATACCTCATTTATCTATATCGGTCAGATATTAAGGGAGATAAATCGCTCGTGACACAAAAACGCATTGCAAAAATATTGATACTTTTGCCCTTTAAGGGTCGAATTCCGAAAACTTTCTGGTTTAATATATGACGTCACTAAAGCGGAGATCTTAATCTTTAAAACGATACTTCATAAAACGGTTTCAGATAGGTATCCAGGGAGATAACTGACTCGTAACACAGAAAACAGCATTTTAGAAAAAATTCAATTTTTGCCCTTTAAGGGTCGAATTCCGAAAACTTTCTTGCTTAAAATACGATTTAACCAAAGTGGAGACCATAAGCTTTAAAATGACACCTCATTCATTGATTTCCGTTAAGTATGAAGGAAGATATAGGCTTGTGACAAAAAAATACCTTATAGAAATAATATATATGATGTAAATGTAGCATGATCCACAAGTTATTCTACATGATTTAATAATCAGAATTATTAGATAATAAAGATTGAATGAGAAACTTTCAAGCTTATGCCACATCAGAGAAACCTAGAACAAATTACTCTGAAATGAAATGAAATCTTGCACTCCATAAAATATACTCAACATTATAAATCAAAGTTATTGTAATGAAAAGATATAAATATTAAAGGGAAAAATTAACAATTTATCTGACTCGAAAGAAAATAAATTATAGATATTTTGGTTGATCTGATTAATATGATACAGCTGTAATACAGGCAGCTGATATGTCACTGAGTTTGTACATGTTAGGTGGTGTGAGCAGCTGAACTTGAAAGGGTAAGCTACTAACGAGCAGGAAACATTCATAAACATATATTATAAAATATATACAATCAAGTTAAATATACAAATATGTTGAAATAATACCCATATTGTATTAAAACCAAAATATAACTGATGATGGGGATAAAAGAAAGCCACTATATACCTTCATCTGATTTATTTACCTCCTTTAAAACATATGTTTCTTCTGAATTGAAAAAAACTATTATCATTTAAAAATACACAACATTTTGCTGACCCATCTCATTTCACATTACTTGGGTCAGAGGCCTATTCAAAACCTTCCTTTACAATTGAATTACATTCTATATAATCATAATTAGTTCTGGATATAACAACATTACTTAAATGTAAATGAGTTTTTCTATAATACTTCTACTGTTGTTTTTTTTCGAAAGCTTGCTCCAACCACCACTGGCTTGGTAGGCCTGTTGTAGCTTCACCAGAGCGTCATAAGCTGCAATTTTTGTAGGTCTTTTTCAGCTACTGTAAAGGCCCTCCATCATTCATAACCTCTCACTCGTCAGCAGTCCTCTACTTCATGCTGTTGCCTGTCTTTCACCATACAGAGGAGGGATGGGAGTTTGGGATTTCAACAGTTCACTTTAATGATTTTAACATAACATCTGAGAGAAAACCACTAAGATTATGAAAAGAGAATGTTAATATATTTTTCTCGGGCTTCCAGCCGTGTTAAGATGTCACATTTGCGGGACGTTTCGATGGCATCCATCTCTGCCTTCATTCTCAACCAAATGTCAATGAATGTTGTCGATTTCCCTGTATATTGAGAAAGTGTATGATCTACATCTATACTCTGCAAATCACAAATACTGTGGGTGGCAGAGGGTGCTAAGCACCAATCCTAATTCTGCGCATTCCAATCCCTAACAGATCGAGGAAAGAAGGAATGCATAAATAAATCAGTACGACATCTTATTTCTCTAATCTTATCCCTCCTGTCATTGCAACCTAAATAGGTTGGCGGAAGAAGTATTTCGTTGCACTCGTAACTTAAAGATTTTCGCATATTCTCCAGCAAATTCAAACGAAAACGACTACGTCTGTCTGCCAAACAATCCCAGCCCAACGAACGAATCAGCTCTGTGACACTTACATAAGGACTGTAACTAGCAGTCACAAATCGAGTGGCTCTTGTCTGTACTTTCTCTAATGTGTCCATCAATCCCTTGCGATACGGATCCCAATTTCCACACCAGTATTCCAAATGTGGACGCACTAGTGTTTTGTACGCTATTTCCTTTGTACGAGCATTACAACTTTTCAAAATACGTCCTATGAATCACAGTTTGGAATTAGCTTTGCCTACAATGGAAGTTATGTGCAAGTCCCATTTAATGTTGCTTTGTACTGTTACGCCTAGATATTTCGGGGAATCCACAGTGTCAACAACTGAATTGTTAACTTTGTACTCCTGAGCAAGCGGGGTCTTTTTATTACTTATGCGCATTGTCTTGCACTTTTTACAGTTAAGTGTAAGCTGCCATTCACGGCACCATTCCGAAATAACATCCAGATCGCGCTGAATTTCTAAGCAATCGTCGGAGCATCTCACTTCCCTATAAATCAGTGCATCATCAGCAAAAAATCGCATCCTGCAATTAACGTTGTCACCGCGATCGTTTATAAAAATTAAGAAAAGAAGTGGTCCTATTACACTTCCTTGAGGAACACTCGAAGTAACATCTAGTTTAGAAGAGGCTTCCCCGTCTACAACGACATACTGTGACCGACCAGTTAGAAAATCGCGTATCCATTCGCAAATCTGATCAGATATACCGTACTCTCGGATCTTCGCTAAAAGTCGGTTGTGTGGTACAGAGTCAAAAGCTTTCTGAAAATCCCAGAAAATAGCATCAACTTGTGATCCTGCATCAATAACTTTCATTACATCATGCGAAAATAGAGCCAGTTGCGTTTCACATGATCGGTTCTTCCGAAATCCGTGTTGGTATGCTGTAAGTAGCTCGTTTTCTTCTAGAAACTTCATAACGTTAGAGCATATGACATGCTCCAGAATTCTACTGCAAACAGATGTTAGCGATATCGGTCGATAATTCCTAGGATCTCTCCAATCTCCTTTCTTGAAAATGGGAATCACCTGCACAATTTTCCAGTCAGAAGGTACTTTTCTTTCCTCTAAAGATTTATGAAATACATCTGAAAGAAATGGTTCTATTTCTTCCGCGTATTCCGAAAATACTCTTACTGGTATACCATCGGGACCCGGCGCTTTCCCCCACTTCAGGAGCTTTAATTGCTTTATGATACCTACACTATCAATTTGTACTGGATCCATCTCTAATTCAACATGCCGTGGAAAAACGGGAATGTTTTCCATGTTTTCGTCAGTGAAGGAATTTTTAAATTCGGCGTTAAATACGGTAGCCTTGTCACGGCTGTCATCAACTTCCCGACCGTCTTGTAGTAGAACTGGCATATTGTTGTCACAACCACTTACTTTTTTTACATATGACCAAAATTTCTTTGGATTTTCAATGAGGCTCTTGGAAAGTGAGTTGCATCGAAAGTCATTAAAGGCCTCGCGCATCGCATTCTTGACCTGTCCTCTTGTCTCAGCTAGCTTTTCTAAATCACTCCTATACATCGTCCTTCTTGAGCGTGCATGAACCTTTCTTTGATTTTTAAGTAACCTTTTAACTTTACGCATATACCACGGGGGATTGTTCCCGTCCCTGATTGTCCTTTTCGGTATATGTAAGTCCATATCTTCCCTGACTATATTTATGAATCGAAGCCACATCTCTTCAACCGAGCCAACTCCTTCTATAAAGGTAATGTATTTATCCCTCAAAAACGTTCTTAAACTTTCCTTTGGGGCCTTTTGGAACCTGTAAAAGACCCTTTCTTTTTTCTTTTTGCGCTCGACTTTTAATTTTACTGTTACAATTACAGCTTTATGATCACTTATTCCCGTGGTGGTAGAAATGTCTGTAAATAATTCAGGCCTATTTGTAACATGAATATCTAAAATGTTTTCGTTATCGTTGTCACACCACATTGGTTCAGTGACGAGCTGCTCAAGATTAAGATCTGAGAAAAGGTTGAGAATAATCTCACAGGATATTTTATCCCTGCCACCAGTAACGTGGGCATAATTACTGCAGTCAATATACGGCAAGTTGAAGTCGCCTCCTAGTATTATTCCATGATCCGGAAATGGACGAGCTATATTACTTATATTATTTCTTAAGGCCTCAGCAACACCTACATCTGCATCTGGTGGACGATAGAAAGACCCTATTACAAGTTTTGTCCTAGCTACTTTTAGTCTAATCCATAGGATTTCACAGACCGTATCAATATTTATTTCGTTACACAACAGGTGTTTACGAACAGCTATAAATACACCACCTCCATTTGAATGTAACCTATCCTTACGGAAAACATTCATGCTATTGTTAAAAATTTCTGCTGAACTTATATCCCATTTTAATCAGCTTTCAGTACCTAATACAATATCAGCTTCTGTGCTACTAATAACGCTTTCAAGCTCAGGCTGCTTATTACAAACACTTCTACAGTTTATAACGAGTACTTTTAACGGTCGAGATTGATTTTCGCTACTCCTAACATATGGTGCCGAATTTAATTGGGCTGCCCGTGACTGTAATCCCAGTTTCGGGTCTTCCTCCCTCAGCCTAAAAAATCCCCCAATGCACTCAACACGGCCCCTGCCACCTGTGTAGCCGATTCACGTGTGTAGTGCACACCTGATCTATCCAAGGGAACCCTACACAACTCGACCCCAGGGCGAAGATAAAGGAACCTGTTCGCCATGTCCCTAAGGGGCTCAATGAAACGCCTAATGTTGGAGCTACCTATCACCAGAATCCCCTTCTGTGATCGCCCAGACCTAGTGGGCGGGGGGGCTGGCAACTCGCTGATTGACGATTGTGGATCTGAATCAGATCCAGACAACACATCAAACCTATTGGACAGTGGTACAGGCTTGCCCTCCTGGGATTCAGACCTGTACGCCTGCCCCCGCATGCGGCATCGACGTCCGGAAACCACGCGCCAGACACCATCAGGTGACTGCCGCACAGCCTCCGAAGTCTCAGCCTGGACTGCAGGTACGATATTTGGTAGGGGAGAACCTGTGAGAACACTAGCTTCGTCAGGGTCACCCCTTCCACATCTGTTGCAGCCACCTACGGCAGCTTCCAGCCTCATAACTTTCTTTAGCAAAGCTGCAAGCTGAGCGCGAAGATCAGCCACCTCAGCCTGCGTCTGCACACAGCAGCCACAGTCCCTACACATATTACTTTGAAAGCAAAAACTACGGAGAGGATGAAAGTTCAACTAACCGAGTGATCCAAATAAACTGTTCTCAACTTACTACCAACCGCTAGGCACGACCTAAAGAGAACCTACTGAGGAGATGAATTTAGACCAGACGACTGCACTTAGTAGTTAATAGGACGTACTGATATAAACGGTGTTAGCCAACCAATGTACTAAATAAAAAACAAATAAGCTCTATATACTTCCCTATAGAAAAAGCAAATATATGCGATCACGATTAGAGCACGCTGTTATAATTCAATTAACGCAAATAAATCAAATGCTATCATAACACTTTAAAATAGGTAAACAGATGGCGACACTCATCACGACGTTTGCTGGAACTCAACTAGCATCTCCTCTGCGATGACAGAAGATATTCAAAGATAAAATCTACCTACAACACTTTAAAATAAAATACTCAGAAAATGCGGCACTTGACTCGATGGTTGCTGGAACTCAACTAGCAGCTCCTCTGCGACGCCAGAAGATATTCAAAGATAAACTCTACCTACAACACTTTAAAATAAAATACTCAGAAAATGCGGCACTTGACTCGACGGTTGCTGGAACTCAACTAGCATCTCCTCTGCGATGACAGATGTGTACACAAGAGAAAGATGTAGAATGCTATGAGAAACAGAGGAATTCTGGAGGAAAAAACAGTGTGATGGAACTCTGTGCGTGTGATGCAGGGTTTGAGGCCTGCAGATGACACCATAGTTCTGTTTTGGGTGAACGAGTGAATATTAATTGAATTTTCTATTGCGCGTTCGATCACTAAACTGTCCGATAGTATCTTCTTCTTGATGTTTCTTCTTGTCAGGGTGACGACATTCTGTCTGACACCATGCAATTGTTGATGACGCAGTATTGTCAAACTGTGACGACAATAGCTGCTGAAATAACTATAGTCTTTTAAAAATGTTATTGTTTTTAATTGAAAAGCTATGTAAAGTTCTTTGGCTTGAGTAATGGTAGCCTGATATGGCTTAGAAAGGTTTTACGTAAAGCAACAGAGGTTACAAAATAAGTTTCAGTTTATTGCAGTTATTTATACACTGACAGTTTTACAAACACAAAATGTAACTCCTAACCCACATAATATGTTAGCTGCACCCCCGCTATCTTGAATACAGACTCCAGTTGCCGAAATGGGATACCAAGTTATATTGCTGATACTAAATCTTGAACTGTCTGTGCACTAAGTTAGACTGTTTGAGGTATACAGGCTGCATATGAGTGCATGCGTGAGAAGCTGCTGACACTTATCACGTGTGCGGTCATGTTACGCTGCCTGCTGTGCCCCCTAGATGCTGGCTATATTCACTCCATTAATACTGAATATTACGGGGATTTATCTGGTCACCTTACAACAGAACAGTGACAGAATTAGATGAGAGGTATGTAAAAACAGAAATGATAGGACATTTAACATGTAATAAAGAGATGGGTTGTGACAAGGAAGTGGCCTCTTGCCTCTACTTAACATCTCACCATAGATGAAGTGAGCTGCAGTGAGAACAGGAATGGAAACTGTGAATATTGTGGCTATTGTGGGTCACCTGATGATATGGCAATGTAAGAACACTGATGAAGAAGATGAAGAACAATTAGATGTATGGAGAGCCTTTGTAGGTCAACATGTTATGAAATTTTATACAAATAAAAGAATCTATATGGTCATAACCAGAAAGAAAGACAGGGAAAGTGGGGGAACTATAATGGCAGGAGAAAAACAGAAGAAGGTAAGCAGTTTGAAATACCTGGAGGGAAGTGGAGGTAAGTGAAAGGAAGTACAGTGATATATGGGAAATAGTGAGAAAGGAAGAAACATTTTTTTATATGTATCATATGCCTTGATATGGAAGAAGTATGAGCCACAATGAAGAAAGAGAGTAATGTATCATCCATATAATATTCCTACTGTAGTTCAGTAAACCAGTGGCTATAATTTAAAGTGATAATAGTAGCAGTTATAAAAAGCACAACTGCAAAGTGAGCCATGATTCAAAAATGTATAAAGAAAAAATAATAGGAATTTCCGTATCAAAAGATGTGGATGTGAAAATGGAAGTACCTCAGTGTAATTTACTGGAAATGTTGCTGTATCTTATTCTAATGAATGTTTTGTTTGTTTCCAGTCAGAAATTAGGTTATTTTCAGTTGATATGATGTTAAATAATAGGGTTAAAATGTTAGAAAACTGTTCATAGTTGCTAGATGATCTGGACAAGCTGCCATATATACCTGGATACATCTATGTGGGTCAAAGCTTATTTGGTATACTAGATTAGATCCCACGTGAGAACAACCTAGGGGATATGAATCAGTACACTCAGTTATTAACAAACTATTAATATTATCATCTGCTGATAACTGGTTATTACTTAAAACTTTATTAGTTGGCTTACAGTCAATGTCTACTGCTAAACAAAAATTCATATCCTCCTGTGTTAGTTACTATATATCAATGAAATTTCCAAATAATATAATTGCTGCACAGATAAAATGCTGAAGGTGGGGATGAAATTGCCTGTTGAAGACATGAAGTGATGGCATAATATTTTATAATATAATCTACTGGGCATGACCCATTGGGCAGGTGGTAGGAGAAAGTTTCATAATCCTGATTGTAATGAGGGGAATTATTAGAGAAGTCAAGGGATTGGGTGACAAAAAACTGGTCAGCAGCCCATTGCTTGAATATCGTGGTGTAATATGAGTCCACATTTTTTAATCAAATACAGGAGTTGGAGGATGTGCTAAGGGGAGCAGCTAGATTCATTTGTGGAAATTACTGCAGAATACAATCAGTAACTGATATGATAAAAGTATGATTCACTGGAAGACAGAAGGTGAGTTAAGGGAGTGCTTATAGTGTACAACTGTATGTAAATGATGGGTATTTTGGAGATATTGGTGGAAAAGTTGGCAGTGGTGCATGGAAGGAAAAAGATTACCACAGGCACCAGCTAGAACACAATTTCCTGGTTTTAGGCATGGGAAAATTTTCTACCTGTAAGTAAGGCAGTCAAGGACTTTAACAAATTACCAGGATGGGTAATGAATAAAATACCCAAAATGATGTATAAATTAAATTAATAATGGGGAAAAATAGGTGGGCACAAGAAAGGGGATAAAATCTGTGACCAACGAAGCTCAGTGGTGGATCCAGGAATTTTTTGAGATGGGTCAAAAACTGTGATATTGCCACCTTTTCAATCATTGTCACCACCCAATGTGTCATTGATTGTCATAAGTAGTGGATCGAAATAAATGGTCGCCCAGACATGAATTTGTGATTTTGCCAACCCTTATGTTACTCCCCCCCCCCTACCCACAAAGTTGTTGCCCCAGAATAACACCCTAGTTTTACCCCCCCCCCCTAATCAACCCAAAAATTTCCGTGCTGGCCAACTTTTTTTTTTTTTTTTTTTAACTCTACTACTGCCCAGACGGCGACCCGGGATGTAGGGGGATGCACCAGGGCTGCATTGGTCCCCCCCCCTATCGGCCCAAAAATTTCCGGGCTGGGCGACCTTTTTTTTTTAGCTCTACTACTACCCGGGAGGTGCACCCCCTTGCACCCCCCTCCCGGCGCCCATGGATATTACAATGAAAAATCTTAGGAACTTTATTATTATGGGCTTTACTCTGTTAAATTGCTTTTCCGAGTCTACAGTATCCTCCAGAGGCTCATGACTTATGGGACATGGATTTATAACAGTCTAAAATATTGTCCACTTCTATTAACTTTCCTAATGATCTCCCTTTATCAGCTATTGTTTCTTTTCTGACTTCAAATATACTTTAGAGTTGTGGAATGTGTCGAATTTAAGAGTGTATTCTAATATTTTGTCCATTATACCTTTACAGTTCAACAGTTACACCCTTATTACTAGTTTTAAGATGTCTTCAGCTTTAACATTTGCATTCCCAATCATGCCTCCATTAGTAATTGTTTCAGCAGCTTTATCCATTTCTTTAGCATTTGTGATTTTTCTCATCATAGATCTATCTCCATCCATTCACCAACATCCACTAACCAAATAAAGGCGTAGTCCTGACCCATCATCAGTGGAAGCAGGCTCCTTTACAGATTTAGCTAACCACTCACAAACTACCCCCTTCCAGCTCTAATTAGTCATAATTTATGCTTAGTGAAAACCCACCTACCAAAGGTTTTCACAAACACAAACCTCACGACAGAACTAATGCTGTTACCAGGTAGCCCCTCCATTTCCACATATATCCATCTGAAAGTGTGTGTGTTTTTTTTTTTTTTTTTTTTTTTTTTTTTTTTTTTTTTTTTTTTTTTTTTTTAACAGTTTAACGTCCCTTTTTTTTTTAACAACGTGGTCTTTAGAGACGGGAAAGGATGGGGGCAAGGAATGGGAAGGAATTCGGCCATGGCCTTTTGAAGGAAGCATCCCGGCATTCACCTGGAGTGATTTGGGGAAACCATGGAAAACCCAAATCTGGATGCCCGGACGGGGATTCGAACCGCCCTGAAAGTGTGGTTCAGCTGTGTCTGGTCATAGTGACTTATGACCTGCATGAGCTCAACCCTCGTATCCTGCGACTCCTTCACTACCTTCCTCAGGTCACTCTCTATATTGTAACTTGCGTATCAATCAATGCTATTCCCCGCACCTCACAGTATCACTACCCTATTGTCAATAGTGAAACTCCTACAAAGTTAACCTATACACTATTTCCTGACCTAATGTTGAACTAGGTTATGTTTTTGCAATTTGTTAAACTAATTTCATCCTTCAGTCTGAAGATAATTTCTGATAATTTTCTATTTACCTGTACATGTCATTTATGCACTTTTGATTTTAATTTGCCTTTATTACAGCATTATTTTTTGTTTGCATTCTCCAATAGTTGTTTATACCATATTGCTATTTGAATTAATTTAATTCCATCTTAGTGTTGCTTCTCTATCATGGGCGCCGGGAGGGGGGTGCAAGGGGGTGCACTTGCACCCCCCTGGCATCCCGGGCTGGGTCGCCGTCTGGGCAGTAGCAAAAAAAAAAAAAAAAAAAAAAAAAAAATGTCGCCCGCCCAGCCTGGAAATTTTTGGGCCGATAGGGGGGGAGAGGCACCAATGCAGCCCTGGTGCACCCCCCTAGACATGGGCGCCGGCAGGAATTCTTCTAGGGGGGTGCACCAGGGCTGCATTGGTGCCCCCCCCCCCCTATCGGCCCAAAAATTTCTGGGCTGGGCGACCTTTTTTTAGCTCTACTACTGCCCAGACGGCGACCCGGGATGTCAGGGGTGTGCAAGTACACCCCCTTGCACCCCCCTCCCGGCGCCCATGCCCCTAGAAACAATCCTGCCGGCGCCCATGCTATTTCCTACCAAAATAATGTTTCCTTACTATCATAGAAAGTTTATTTGAATCTTTTATTAACTGTTATATATTTTTACTGCTTCTGAAAGGGTTTATTTAGTCAGTTTGGTCCTAGTATCAGCATGATCTATAAAGCGTCCCTCTTCTAACTTATATAAGCAATGAAACTATCTGTTACTAGAGAGTTAGCTTCCCCCCATATAATTAAAAGTGAGAAGCTAGAATTTAACAAAATTCTAAGGTGCTTACAAGTTAAAGTAAGGTACAGAACACACAACAGCACATGGATGTTCATTCTCACCATTTAATTATCCCCGTCTGTAATTTAGATACCTTACATATTGATAGTGCCGCGCATGTGTGTGACTTGATGTCATAGCGTTGGGTTGCACGGGGCCGGCGCATTACGATTCAGATGTCATTAAACATGCCGAACCTAAACTCAAATTCGTTGCAGATGTCACCTGTGTTTTTCCAAGACAGTGACAGTTCGTATTGTTTTCAATAAAGCTGTTTTGATTAGAATAGCCATCGTGAGATCACACTGCTCATTAGAAACATAATTCTGATTTTATTCTGTCAGCAGAATTTCAGTGCGACTTTAATTATAGTGCTCGCTGAAGTGTTCTTTCAGGAGAAAACTATAGAGTACGACAATCTATAAGCGGCTTATTGAAAATGTTTTTCCTACGAATTTTCATTATTCAGTCTGTTACAGAAATCTTTTAAGCATATCAAGAAGGAAAGATAACAGGTCTGTAGAAAACGAAACAAAAAATTCTGCTCATCTTAGCTTCCCCCCCCCCCCTTACGCCGTAGATGTACTTTGTTTTGTTTTACCAATTAATGAACAAAGACGAATGAGATAATGAGAATTTATTTAGTAATACCTCTAGAAGAGATGGATCTGTGGTTGTATCTGAGAAAAGGTTTTTTCCTAATAACTGATAACATGCAGTAGTGGATTGTGTCAATATTAATTATTGAAATAGACAATTGCAAACATTATCTATGTTCATTATAGACGCAATAATTTACACGATATTCTGTTAAGTGCAAAGAATACAGAATGTCTTCGAGACTTAATTGGGAAGAAAAGTTATGTTCCACCGGGGGGGGGGGGGGGAATCAATGCTAAACCAGGTAAGGCGACGTGGGGGTAAGGGGGGGGGTTTCAAGAGAGGCCAACTGGATCACGTAGTTTATGGACGCTCCTTTAACTGATAGTTAAAGCAGTTCCCGTGGCTACGATTTTGCAACAAGATATGCACTTCTGTCTGTGTTAAGTACACGCTTTACAAAAGTTGTTCACCATCGTCAGTTGGGACCATCATTGAACGATTGGACACGTTCCGACTTACAAGTAAACCTGACAGAGTTGCTAGTCTTATGCACGGTTGTCTTGATCATCATATCTTCTTAAATTCGAACTTGACGCAATTTCACGTCTCTGGTCTGTGGTCATTAAGAGCGTTATCTTATGCTGTGGGGAAATATAATTTTCAGAACATATTAGCCTCGCCAAATGTTCCACATTGTACAGGTTACATCTAGATGTTTAGGCAGCGTATGCCAAGAAAATCTCCAAAATACTTGTTTTATCACTCTGCTTCTGTAAAAATGAAGTTATGTAGCACCTGTTACTATGGAAAGGAAGCATGTGTGGTTGGCTCAAATTTTTTGAAATCTACCGACAAAATCCAGTTGCGTTTCGCAGCGACAAAGCTATTAGGCCGACCGCGTCTTCGTAACTTGTTGCCAGGTGTTGATAACACTTGTCATGCGGCGAATCTGTTCCACTGTGGCTGGAAAGCAAGTTTCGTTCATGGTCACTGCTTCTGTAGACAGGGCCGCCGTAAGCGGGCTTGCAAGGCGTGAACCGCACGCAGGCGGCACATCGAGGGGGGCGGCAAAACGAGCGATCGACAGTCGCCGCCCCGCGATAGTTGCGATAATTACCATTCGATTGTTGTTAGGCATTCATCCATGTTTTTATTCTCACAACGGTAACAGTACTTATTTAAAACAACCAGTGCCAAAGATGCTACTTGCTCCCAGCGCCTTTAGCGTTTTGTTCATAGACATGCCTGTTTAGGTTTTAGAATAATACGTATTTTCAACCAGCAATTGTCTCCATAAGGCATGCATTCTTTCCTCCTGAGCGAAATGCTGTGAGGAAGTATTTCTCAAGTAACGAGATAGAATGTTAAACAGGAAAACATTCATATTAGCTATGTTGAGGGAACAGTTAAGGGAGACATCTGAAGGGGATATGCTAACATTTTAACTCGGCAATATCTCTTATGGTCAGACTAGAGGAAAGTTTCTCAATGGTTTTGTATATAAGATTGGCGTTACTATTTGAAGTGAAGTTTTAAAAAATATCTCAAAGTATAGACTTAGGTAAATTGATTTGTTCAAATGTCTCCTTTCAGATGATTGTAATTTCTAAGTGAACTGAGTACCCTGGAAAATCGGTTTAGTGCCTCTGTTACAGAGTACAATAGACGCAACGAATTTTGAAGACGATGACGACATTGTAGCAAAATGTCGGCTACGTTTTATCTGCAAAACTACTGTCTTTTTTCAATAAGTCAATTTACTGGCGGTTTACTATGGATAGGTGATACAAATCTGAATGTGAAATTGCAACGGATTTCTTAGCTTACTTTTGCTTAATATCATTATTTGAATAAATAAATAAATAAATCTAAGTAATAACGTATCTTAAATAATGGAGATTAATATTTTTGTCGTTTGATTTTTCAGTCACTAAAGAAACATATTTTATTATTACATTACACATATCCTGTTTCACATTGCATCATATTTTCATTTAAATTCAGGATGAACATTAAACATCGAAATGTCATTATTTTTGTTTCATTCGTATTAATTAAAGATGTAAACGAAAGGAGAGAGACCTAGACTATGATAATAAAATGCTGAAAAGTAATTATCACTTCTTTCTATTTATTGGTATTTACAGTTCATCAAAGTGATGGACATCACAGATTAAATTATGGTGGATATGGTATAAAAAGGATATCTTCATCGGAATATATGGACCTACGCCTGGAACAATTTAGTAAAATCGCGGATAGCTGAACCGCGACTGGAAAACGGACACCCGAATACTATATTCGACTATTAATGTTCATCCGCCTGGTTTAGTTTATCAGTTGATGTTGAGGAAACATGATGTGAGTGATAGTTAGAGATAAGTGCTGAAACACTGCATGGTAAATGGAGTATGATCATTCCGGAATAACTCTAAGACAATCCTAAAAAAATGCTAAGCTTGATATTCAACATGAAGGTTGGTTGGACCCTCCAGAATCAGCGATACTTGGCCTGGTATTGGAGGTAGGGTGGCCAGCTACTTTCCTCCTTACCTTAACCCTATTGTCCTACCGGGTAGTTGGCACCTACAGTTTAACGTGGATTCTGAACCACGAAAGCGTCTGGTAAGCTGTGACAGAGGTGAAGGTCGGGCTAAGGGTCGATGAAAATCCCCCCCGAGATAGGGATTCGAATCAGGAACCTATCGACCTCTTGTCAGACACCTTAACTACTGAATTCCTTGACCGTTCAAGACACTCCTACTACTTTTAAAAAAAATAATAATAAATCAAGATTTAGGGTCTTACTGCCCCTGTAATCTAGATAACTGCAGCTACGCATTCCTGTCTGATGTGTTTAAATGTTTGAAATAGAGAGGATTGAAATGCTGTATCAATAAAGAATATTGCAGAGTGATTATAAATATTTTCACGGAGGATGCCAACTCCCTAAACACGAGGCAACTAACGACTCAGCTTTGTTGTGCTGGAAGCAGGTGAAGGATGAGTATGATGAGGGAGGCTTCAATTATATTCACTGTTATCTGGTAGTACAGTATAAATTCTAAATACAAATTTAGGTATATAACAACTTCGTCTAATGGGCGCTTGGAAGTACACCGTTTTTGCAATATTTTCATATATGTATTGAGATATAGGTTTCACAGAAGAAGTGGGAGAGTTACAGAGTAGAGTCTATATCCTTGTAGCAGAACTACCCAACTAAGTGACTACCAAGAGGACCTTGTATCAAGAGAGAAGCAAAGCTGATGGAAATTGAGATGAAGTTGTGTTAGATAATGAAATGATTCCGATATAAGATAGTGCGAGTTCTCTTTTGAAAAATAACAGCACTGAAAGCAAATGATGATTCTTACTATGCTCAAAAGTAAAGAGACAGCAAGATTTTTCATGGATGGAACATTAAAAGTTGCAGTAAATAATTTGCCCAAATTCATAGTATTGACTCGGATTATAGAAGCTCTAAAGAGGAAACTAATGGGTATCCAGTTGTGTTTCTCTTGTTGCCAAACAAGAGAAAAACAACGTATCCTCTAATTTTGAATCCTATTAACTCCAAGTAGGAAAGCAAGAAAAATCAACATAGATTCGCGAGGGAAGTACAATTTCTGCACTTAGAGAAGTTTTTATTTTCGTGGAAATTAATGGGTGCTATTTACATTTGAAAAAGTTTCTGTGGAGGAAATTACAGGGAATTGGGCTGATCTGTGAGTATCGTGAAAACGAAGAAACTATATTGCACATTAGTATGTGTGCTGCGTTTCAATTCCTGAAAATTGAAGACCTTTCAGACGGCTGGGTTAGCCAAAGCCCTCTACCCCGTCCACATTCGATAAAGTGAAAGAATCTGTTATTGAAGAAATTGAGTGAAATAATTTGGTGAAAGTCTAAATCAGCTGGCGAGCAGGTAGTGGTATAATTTTCATCAGATACTTAATACTTGCGTTTGTCCCTGCCAACCCGGTAGTTACCCCCAAAGATAATTTCATTATTACAGGCAAAATATGGAATAAAAAAAAATGCTGAATTAGCTTGGATAAAATAAATTAAAACTAATGAACTGGAAACATGGTGGATCTGGTGGATCTGCATACCAAAAAAAAATATACTATCAACAAAACAATATTAGCATCTAAAAATTGGAATGAATCTTTAAAAGTGGTTTGCAATGGCTTAAAAAAATGCAGCGAACATTTAAAGGCGTTTCTCCTACTATTTTGCAGCTTGAAAAAGTTTGAGGCACAGAGTCGGATGAAATTAATTTCCATAGGAATTTTTTACTTCAATAATAATGGCAGTTGTTACGAAAATTTGAAAGCTAATCATACCGGTAAATAAAAGAGCCATATGACTCATTTACGACAAACGAAATCTCCTACTTTACGCAATGCTTTTCTCTCCGTGAAGTTTTCTTTGGTAGTAAACCAGCTTAATTTCAGCCATAAACCCCTGAAATAATCTCTTAAAAATATTAGTGGCTTGATCATTGCTGGCGTAAGCTAGGAGCTTGACATTCTTGACACTAGAGTGACACATATCTCACATGATACTATCTTCTCAACAATCTGTTGACGTCACCGGGAATTCTGAGATCGTCTTTATTTTTGCTGGATTAATTCAACTGTAATTGGCGCTTACTTCGGAAAGTGATTTCTATACGGCAATACTGGAGGAATTGGAAGGAATTTGTCATATGCTTTTGAAGCAACTGTCCCGACTTTCGCCTGGAGTGACTTAGAGACACCATGGTACACCGAAATAAGAATTGCCGCACCGGGTCCAACTTTTTAAATAATGGATTGCCTAGATTTCGATATAAACCGATGGGCCAAACATTATGACTACGTGTTGAATAGCGTGTTGGTCTACCTTTGGAACGCAGTACAGCACCGATTCGAAAAGTTCTTGGTAGTTTTATGAGGTGTATGACACCAGATGTCTACGCATAGTTCACAACTCCTGGCAACGAGCATCTCGGAAACGGCGAGGCTGTATTGAGCCTTTATGGAGAGTAGTTGAGGGACGGTGAAACGATTAGTAGGTAACAATGTGGTAGACATCCATGCGTCATCACAGAATGTGGAGATCAGAATCTTGCCCGATGTTTAAAGCAGGATAGGCGGCGTTGTGTCGGCAAAGTACAGGGCGTTCGCCGGGAAACGCAACCCACTGTTAGCGCTACAACGAAGAAACTGCTCCCGCCGAGCGAGCGGTCAGCTTCCGGCATTGTTCGACCGTCGGCCGCGGACTATTTCATAATAATTACGCTTCATAAACTTGTATGTGCTAAGCATTTAAATGTGACGTAATTCATCAGCTTACCTTATAAAAGATGCTGGAAGTGTTGACCCTCTTGTGTAATGCACATTTCACATCTTCTGAACATATTTCGAGACACACGCTGCCCTAACTGACTTAATGATTTTTTGGGTGACTGTTCTAGTCGAAAAGCGATATCGTCAATTTTCTCCTCTGTGAGAATACGGTGACTGACAGTCTCTTTTTGTTAAAAAATGAACCCATTTCTCTTACTTTTTTAACCAGACGCAGAATTGTTGATTTAGCTGGCAGTAAAGCGCCAGGATATTCGCGACGAAATTTACTGCGACACTTTTTAAACGACTTCTTCTTCACATATGTATCGTAGAGAAATATTCTTTGTTGCAAACTGTAACGTACCATAATTTTACTCACACTCAAACACGGTACAGATTAGTAAGAGTATGAAGCCCCAAACCAGTCAAACCGCAAAGAAACGTTTATTCACAACACTGATTAATAAGAGACTGAAGTCACGAACTAGCTACAATGCAAAGAAACCGTTCTTAACAATGTAAGGGTCCCATTATACTGCGTCACTGCACTGTTGGGGCAGCGGAGGTGTTAAACAGTGCGGTGATTCACGGTGCCGTGTGGCGGGAGCTGCTGGCACCACTGTCCGAGCAAGTTGCCGACGGCAACAGACTGGGAGGGTAGCGTTTCCCGGCTGTTGCAGGGACAATTGTTTCGGAGCACATGACTCGCTGCTGTAATGAGTTCCATAGGTGGACCAACATGCTATTGAGGATATATTCATAATGTAATGACTCATTCGTATATGTTCTTGAATATTATAACGTATTTTCCATAAGATAAATAGTTTTTTTAAGCTCTTGTATAATTTATGAAGTGTTTAAAATGACACTTCATTTATCGATTTCAGTTGGGTATCCATGGAGATAAATGGCTTGTGACACAAAAAACAGTATTTTGGAAATATTGACATGTTTTGCCCTTAAAGGTCGAATTTGAAAAATTACTTTCCTGAAACATGATCAAAGCGGATACCTTAATCTTTAAAATGATACCCCATTTATCGATTTCGATTAGGTACGAAGGGAGATAGTGGCTTGTGACATAAAACACCTTATAGAAATAATATATATGATTTATAACAGTAAATGGGGAGTTAATTCGGCGGTCTTGCTCACATCTGCTAAAGCACTCTGCTTTTTCACTGCAGAGTATGCAAGCCCTGTGTGGAAACAATACGCATATTCAAAGGATATAGAAATAGCCTTGAATGAAATTTGTCGGATAGTGATTGGTTGCATTATGCCAACCCTAATACACCTACTGTACAAAGCAATTGGTTTTGCTGAACCACAAATACGCCGCAACTAACACAAAGCGATTCAAACAAACGTTCGATAATGTTTGGGATACCAAGGCCTACACCTAGAAGGCTCCTTTTCTAAATCACACAAACTGGTATCCAATATCTGAGGAAAAAACTTCTGGCATAGAATTGGACTGGGTAAAATGGAGAACCCTCAACCGTGTAAGAACAGGATTGGCTCCAATAAAGCCTAACATGTATAAATGGGGTCGATGTGGATGTGAAGAACAGCAGACTGTGCTTGCAAGCAGTGCTAGTTTTCAACAACATTTGAAGACCTATGGAGAGGAAGAAATATTGCCAACACTGGTCAAAACGATTATGATGTCTGGACACGAAAAAGTAAAGTAAAAGTAACAATGGATCCTTATAATTATAAGTAGGTAGGTATATAAAATTGGACATTAACGTCATGTAAATTAAATCAATGTCAAAATCAAGTCGCGTTTCAGGAATGCATCTTTGCTGGGTGTCTCACGAGACATGCGATTGGGGGTGGGGGGGGGGGGGGGAAGAGGTGCGCCTGCACCAACTCACGATTTGCAAACAAAAGATTGTAAGTTAATCAGCCGTAAGCCACAACCAACAACGCACAACACGAGTGAGGGCCTTTGTTCAAACGACTTTTTTGTGAAAAAAGCGCAAGACTGATGTTATCAGTCTGATGATGATGTTACACATCAAACTACAACATTTAGTCCAGGTACTTTATGTTTGTATTAGATTATATAATTTTATACTAATAATTAAAGACTAAAAATTACTATGCTAACATTACAATCATTACAATTTACGTATATTCACTGTTATCCATAAGCCCATATTCATCCACTACTGGACATAGACTCTCCCAGGCTGCCCTATCTATCCTATTATGTAACTAATGTCACTAACATTATATTATAAATGTGAATTAATCACCTTCGAACAAATGGATTCTAGTAAATATTAAAATAAGATAATAGTTGTGGAATAAGACGTAGGATACTTTTTATAAATGCGAACGAGGTCGCGGGTAACAGCTAGTAAACTTAAGATAGGTCAAACAAGTCGTTCGTTGGTTCGTATTATTAATTATTCTTTGGCCAATTTTTTTTTTTTTTTTTCGGGTAGACTTTTAGTCTTGAAATAGTTTTGTTATTTTTTTTTTTATTTATTTTTTATTATTTTTTTTCTTTGTAATAGGCATCAGTTCTTACAGCAAATACCATTAATAACATGTAAATCATAGCTAATTCGTTACTGTATGTTGGCATGTATTTAAATTTTGATTATAAAATTGATGACGATCTGCGTTTGAAATTAATGGCATCTTCTTGGAATCCTATTAAACCATCATGTTAAAAGAGCCTTTTGATTTGAATGGCTTACAAAATACCCGTGATTTTTCTACTCAGCTATAGCAAAAGAATCTTTACGTCAAATATGTGTTGTTTTTTGGCCTCCAGTGCAATGCAGTATACATTAGCGTTTCTCCTTGCCTTAAATATCAAAAGTTTCATGAAGCTGCACAGTCTCGTGACGCGATGACTACAAAAAAAATTCTTTTTCGAATTGACTCTGAGAACGAGATTTTGAAAAATCATTTAGAGTCGGGAGCAAAAAACCACTTTAAATGATAGAGATTTTTAGCGATGTTCTGAAAAGCAAAGTAGTTTAGGATGTGAAGCATGCTTCGGCTTTTTCGGTGTTAGCTGCTGATATTAGTGGTAAAAAGTGATGTTCACTATCTACGTTGTGATAAAGATAGTAAAAACCCAATAATTTGTAAAAAATTTCTGGGATATATGCCGCTACAATTGTTGAACGCGAAAACCGTTTCGGAAACTATTATTCACTTTCTAGAAGTTAGTAATTTTGTTTTGAATGAACTTATTAGTCGATGATACGACGGCTGTGCTGCAGTGGCTAGTCATGTAGGTGGCGTTCAGAAAATTAAGTATCCTAGAGCCTATTTTTCCACTGTGCAAGCCAAATACTGAATCTTGTCATCAATCACCTGAACGAAGTCAGTTAGATGAGAAATGCTGCTGGGACGAAAAGGACATCATATTGTTGTTAGAGAGAGTATATTGCGGTGAAATAAAATTCCAAATATAGCTCTCTTTTGTGAACAGAAAAGTACAAGAGTATAAGAAAATTTTCTATTGTACGAGTTCTAAAAGAACTTTCGCACAAGACACTAAAACCAATCCATATCAGCTCTACACTGCGGTGAAAACTCCAACGTACATTGTGACATTACAAGTATTACTGCCTACTCTGCCAAACTGGAACTCGTGTGCAACACAGGGTAGCATATTGGGACCATTGCTATTCATTATTCTAATGAATAATTGTGTTGATTGTTTACTATCTGAAATTAGATTGTTTGCAGATGACATAATGCTGTATAAAAGAATCAAAACGATAGAGGATTGTAAACAGTTGCAGGGTGATCTGGTCAGGATATCTAATTGGGTTGGTAAACATGGAATGAAGATAAATGCTAAGAAGAGTCAGTTTATTAGATACACAAATAAAAAACAAAAGGTTAATTATGAATGTAAGGTGGGGAAAGAATTGCTTGCTGAAGACTTGAAATGTAAATATCTTGCCATTACTTTTGATAACAAACTTTACTGGGCAGGACACATAGGACAGGTGGTAGGAAAAGGTTTCAAAGTTTTGCACTTGTTGGAGAGAGTGATGAGCGGATGTACGAGAGAAGTCAAGGAATTGGGTTACAAAACTTTGGTCAGACCATTGCTCGAATATGGTAGTGTAGTATGGGACCCTCATTTTACGTATCAGGAGTTGGAGAGGGTGCAAAAAAGGGCTGCTAGATTTGTTTCTGGAAATTATCGCAGAATGCAATCAGTGACGGATATGATAAAGGAGCTGGATTGGGATTCATTGCAAGACAGGAGAAGAATGAGGAGGGTCATGGGAGTGTACAGGGCATATACTGGCGATGAGGCATGGAAAGATATTGCAATAGGTATGAAAAGTAGTGCATGGAAGGGAAAAGATGACCATGACCACAAGCTGGCACTCGATTTCAGGCACAAGGGTGTAGGAAGATTCTCTTTTTTAGGTAAGGGTATCAGGGATTGGAATGAGTTACCAAGAGAAATGATGAATAATTTACCGAAAACTTTGAAAGAATTTAAAGATAAAATTTGTAGAGGGCAAATGTAGGTAGGTGCAGGATAGGGGGAAGATGGGTGTGTAGGGAAATTGCCACCGGAACCTGCGCTCCATTGCAATTAAATTAAATTAAAAAAAAAATTAAAACTAGAATATAAAAACAACACACGATCACATAAATAAATTAACGGACGTGCTCACCGTTGAGGCTTGGTCAGACGATGTGATTTTTGTTGCTGCTACTTGAATGGCAGCGATTAATCGTTTCCTGTGACAATGTAATCGTTGCCTCGACTAGAAGCTATCAAAAATAGCAGCGATTCAATTTGAACATGTTCAATTCCACGGGCGGATACAGGATTTTGGTTTGGAAGGGGCTTGAGCGTACTTTGGTTTTGGGGGGGGGGGACGGAGGCTTGGCTTGAGTGGATTTTGGTTGGGGAGGCTTGCCTTCAGTGGATTTTGACTTTGGGGAGGGGGGGGGGGGGCTTGAGCCCCACCCTCGGTCCGCCCCTGTTGAATTCTCATCGCTAGTAGTGTGCAATTGTGGTTGTCACGTGACCCAGTCGCCGCTACATGGCATCATCGTCTTCTCTTCTGCCTGCTAAACCGCCAGTTGTTTTCCTGTTATCAGAAGTTGCGTTCACCTTTTTTTGGCTTGTTACATGTTTTTTTTTAGTTTTTTGACACCATGGAAAGTCGGGAATGAAATGTGACCAAAGGGTTGATTTTTTATGTTTGTCGGAAGGACTGTTGCACACCAATAATAGTATATAAATTAACAAGAATGAGCGAAAAAATCGTTTGAATGGGTTATTTATTGAATTGAGTGAAACTGGATTGATCATCCCATCTGAGGAACACCTCAGAACAAAATTAAGAACATAAGGATGTATACAGAAAGTAATTCAGCTACGAATAAATGCTCAGCAGTCTTCAAGCTATCACCCACCACTTGTCATATAACACAAGTTAATTTCTAGTTTGGTATTACGTGGGATCGCACCTTTTATCAGTGTATCTTTTTCATAAGTTGAGGAGTAACGACTTCAAGTAATTTATCAAATTTTCCTTCAGTTCAGGGCCGGCGTTAGGGGGGGGGGGTTAGCGGGTCAAAAAAAAAAAAAAAAAAAATACCCCGGGCCCGAAATTCCTAACGCCGGCCCTGCTTCAGTTAACCACTGTTTTTATTTCAATCAGAAGAAACACAGAGGCCTCCGCTTTTTCTATTCGTCTAATCCAGTCGCGGGCCCAATTTTTTTTAATTTAATTTTTACCAATGTTTACTCAACATTAGCCGAACGAATCAATCGTCTGAGAACTATAACGTACGACATCATAACCAACAAATAAGGTTGATACATTACTTCGTTAGCTACAACCTAACCGCTCAAACCAGTAGCTCCGTGTGACAGGCTAATAGCTGCTACTAATCGCGGCGAATGATCGCAGCGACAAAAATCGCCCCGTGTGACCGAGCCTTTATAATGCCACGATGGAGATAGCTGTTATTTTCGAGAAAGCTCGAAAAATTTGCGAATAATTGGGTTTTGAATTTAAACATCCTTGAGTAGTGACAAGGCAGATCTACAAATCAAATCAACCCTCTGAAAATAAAGTACAATTCTTCAGAATATTTATCTTCATCCCATATTTAGACTCCATCTTTTGTATTCTGAGAATACGATCTTCTTCTATACATACAAAAGCAGTTTCGTTTTTACAGCTACACCCAGAATATTTTAGAAAATTGGACAAACCTTAATTTATAGCCATGGCAGAAAATATACTCAATCATTATGGATGTTTTCTGAAGAATTTTATATCCCATCCTGCCACGTGGCACGAGATGTTCAAGACAGATGAAGTGAGTGATGCGGCCTTAATGAATCCCTTATTGAATACGCAGATTTGATAACTCAGGCTACTCTGTTTTACCCAGCGGTATCCGAGTTAATCAAAATTGGCCTAACTATTCCAGAGATAACTATTCCAGAGACAACATTTAGCATTGAACGGTTATTTAGTAGTTACGACGGTTGAAAACATGGAATCGGTCAACAATGGGAAACGCGAGGCTTAACGCATGCTCAATGTTTCCCCCGTTGCACCAACCTCCTGGCACCCATGTCTGGCACTGTTTTGATCCATCGAAATTCGAATGTTAGCATAAGTGTACCTCCTCGCATAGGCTTTCCAGTCTGCTCTCTGGAAGTTCCACCAAGATTTAGGAGTAAATAGGATAACAGGTATCTGGATGCCTGTTTTATAGATAATGAGTCTATGCTGACTCTGAGGGAAGTCACCGAGAACTTGTATCTTTACGCGACATAAAGGAGCTGTTAAACCAGAAGAGACGAAATATAGGTCTGGTGAGTTGTGTGGTTTCTAGCGAGCGGAATGAAATGTACCTTTGTCTTTAGGATCATGTATCAACGTCAGGTTGTTGACGCCAGACCATTCTATTAGTTTAATCCCGTTCTCGTCAGTCTAGTTATATCCCCACAACATATGATGGATGTTGAAATATCCAAGGATGCTATTCTTAGTGCAAACCAAGTCGATAGCTTCCACCCAAAGTACAGTAGGTAGCTTATAGAAGTTGGGAACATGGAGGAAGAAAAAGAGTGGAAGCGAAACACTTTGTGCCTTTGGTGAAATTTTTATTCTGGTCCAGGCCACGTTTCAACCTAACCAAAATGATTAGTAAAAATCCATTTGCAGAGTGTAGTTTTTGGTTCAGTCTGCATCATAATCTAACCACCTCAATTTGGAGACAGCATATCTCGAGAAATAAGCGAGATAATGAAAAACTTTATTTTTGATTTGTCTCGTCGTGTTACACAAAAATCTATTATCAAATTTGACTTAAAGGAAACTTTTCATCTGAATTCAACCAAAAACACCTCACTCTTGAGACATATCTCGAGAACTAAGCAAGATATCAAAAATTTTTATTATTTGTTTTTGATTTGTCTCGTCGACTTGCATAATAATCCATCATCAAATTGCGGTGCCATCGTTGTCGTATGATTCCCTTGAGGTGTTTGTGCATATTCCCCATGTATCAAGGGGTATCCAATATGGCGACCTTCCCACCCCAAATCTCTCTATCCGACTTCACTCCAGTGCGTGGTGATCGTCCCTTCCATCGCCCCAACTCTTTTACTTCATCCATGTTTGGGAATCGTAACATTCTGCACCTCCATTGTGCAGGAAAAGTAAGTTGGATGATTGCTGGAATGACCTTGTAGTGGCATACGTCATTTTAGTGCAGGCAATATTCAGAATAAAACATTCATAAAAATTATAGTAGGTAGTGGTACAAATATTTTTTTTTTTTTTTTTGCTGTCGTCAGTCTTTAGACTGGTTTGATGCAATCCTCCATCCCTTTCTATCCTGTGCTAACCTCTTCATTTCTACATAACCCTTACAACCCACGTCCTCAACTACCTGCTTCATAAATTCTAATCTCTGTCTTCCTCTACAGTTCTTACCTTCGACTGTTCCCTCCACTAACAAATTAACCAATCCGCCATGTCTCAAAATATGACCTACCAGCCTGTCTCTTCTTCCTGTAAGCTTCTTCCATAAACTTCTTTTCTCACCCATCATCTCCAAAACTCGTTCATTTCTTACTTTGTCTGTCCACCTAATTTTCAGCATTCTTCTGTAGCACCACATTTCAAATGCTTCAAGTTTCTTTCTTTCCGGTATTCCTAAAGTCCATGTTTCGCTACCGTAAAGTGCTGTGCTCCACACAATAGAGTTTTAAAAAGTTCTTTCTAACTCCTAGATCAATATTTGAAACTAAAAGGTTTCTCTTTTTCATGAAGGCTCTTTTTGCTAGTGCTATTCTGCTTTTAACATCATTCCTGCTTCGGCCATCGGTTGTAATTTTGCTTCCCAAGTAACAGAACTCGCTCACTTCTCCTATTGCATCCGATCCTATTTTTATATTTAATCTGCTAGTATTGGTATCATTTCTGCTACATTTCATCACTTTTGTCTTACTTTGATTTATATTCAGTCCAAAATCTTCCTTCAGTATTTACAAATATTTAAAGCATTAATTAAAACACAACTGTTCTTCTTTGAAGTTATCTTCTTGGAAATAATCTGATGTGACCAGCAAATTTTATGTCTACCGTTTCCAAATTTCAGAATTACTTATCAATTTTAAATGCATTTATCAGCCTTTTCTAAATATTTTGTTATCAACTTGCATGTCTCCATCCGATTAGCACCCACTGATATATATACCGAGATTTGAATGTAAATTCTTTCATTAATCACACAAAATGCAAGATATAGGCGA
Organism: Vandiemenella viatica; assembly: GCA_031002005.1. NCBI lineage: Eukaryota > Metazoa > Arthropoda > Insecta > Orthoptera > Morabidae > Vandiemenella > Vandiemenella viatica. Next base: position 31,303,884 of record CM061914.1, read on the forward strand.
TAAAAAAGATATTCTTTTTTGTTTGATAAAAGTCCTGAGCTGATCGAACAACTCCACTCTTTTTCCAGAAATCAATCATTTTTGTGTACCGATATTTTAAAGTTTATTTATTTGTTTAATGGTCTTTGGCTTTCGCTATTTTTGACCAACAAAAATACATTTCTTTACTTATGATTTTAAAAAAAATTGTTATAATTCATTAATTTGGCACTTCTCCATCTTGAAAAATAAAACTATAAGCTTCATTTGGTGTCAGAGGAGCATAGATATATTTTGTAGTCACTGTAATGCATTTGCGAATGTTTTAGTACCTGGATAAACCAAATATTTTATCTCATTTTATAATTTCATATTTATTATAAAGGTATTCCAGTTATAAGAACCTACATGGAACGTTTAATTAAAAGTTGCTACGAACATCTTTTCTTGTGAAAAAGCGCATATTCCCAAAATTACAAATAATAATAATAATGAAAGAAATTCAGAACAAAAAATAAAGAACTTTTTACATGAATGTTGTGCACATACATGTACAGCCGCTGGAATGTTACGAATAATTTTTCTTGTCATCACTGGTTGCTGTTATTCTTTGGCGAAGGCTGCTGCCAACAATGCATTGTGGGAAAAAAGCACGCGATCCCCAACAACAGACATTCTGCGTCTAGCTGTGATCTTGAGCGGACGTACTTTGTGAAGCAGTAAAGCAGCGACAGCGAAGGAGAAGATACACAGTCGAATCTAGTGAACAGTTGGAGTACAGAGCCTACGCTAGGTAAGTGATAACGACAGTTTAGAAGTTTATTGCTTTTTTTTTTTAAAAAAAAGAAATTAAATCGAAGTAAGCGTTCTGTAATTTCGTTCATGTAGTGCAACTTTTTTAATGATGTAAAGAGTTTAGAAATTCGGAAATATATAACTTCCTTCCCGCATGTATTTACTTTAACAGCAGGAAGAAATTCTAAACATTATAATAACTGACGTTTGTGAGATAATAACATTAGTATATCCTTAGCAAATACGAAAATTAGATATTTAAAAATGTATTTTTATTTATAAAACATGACGTTTCTTGATGTGCCATGAACGTAAACGGTAGAATCCCGATTTTCAGCCGCATTGTTTTAACTAAAGTCGCGAAAAATGTCATTTTACAAAATGCGTATTCTGACGGGTGTAGTTAAGAAAACAAAGTTATAACGTAGTCATTCCAGCAAAAAAGATCACAGATTGTTTATAACGCATTCGCCACCAAATAAAGCAGTCAGTGAACGAGAAAATCGGTGTTAGGGAAATTGCCACCGGAGCCTCTGCTCCATTGCAATTAAATTAAATTAAAACTCTGTGCTATTCGATTTTGCGCACTGTTAGAACTAGAAGGCTAGGGATAAAAAATAACAGCACTTAGTAGCTCCTTACTTCTGCTAATCTATCAACAAATGCATTTTAACAGAAATATGAAAACGAAGTTTTTCTCGGCGCTGCAAGTAAATAAAATGATCTCGGGTTTGCAGCCACGTATAAATTTTATTTTCATGGTAGTTTCTAGGGGGTAGTCCATCTGTCATTTCCATCAATCAGCTGTAAATCTGTTTTGGCGGTGCCGCGCAACGGACCAAAACAAAAGACGACACTAGGCGATGACGTCATCCACTATCCTGACCCTTACCAATGCGTTGATGCTACATGTTTTATTTATTCATTTAATTTTCTTTGGCTTTTGACAACTTTGACCAACTAAAAATAGATTTCTTTACATTTCAAAAACTTATATTAATACATTAATTTGGTACTTCTCCATCTTTAAAAATAAATACTAAATTAATACTACTATAAGAAATATTTTGTAGCCACTGCGTATGTTTTAGTACATCGGTAACCCAAATATTTTATCTCATTTTATAATTTCATATTAGATTTTTCTGTTACTTTCAGTTACATATTTGCATAATTGCTTTATATTTTCGTCCGTTAATGTCGTATGAAGAGTCGTAGGCTCATGATGTTAGGGTTCCAGGCCACATTTAAAAATTAAACGTCCAGATTTCAACAGCGTTAATGATTATGCTTTCTCAGAATTTAAGGGGCTTATGAAAATGGCGTTTATACGCGGCTGGAAGTGCGATAGCATTTTATTTAGAAAAAGAAAACTGTCGATTAAGTAAGTTAGGTAGTTTCATTTTGAGACAATGGTGATTTTATAACTCCAAATAACAGTGAATGTCGTTTTGAAATTCGCACTGAATATAATTATTTAATTTTTTTTTAAAATTAGTTGCCTAATGGGTAGATCAAACAATAGGTAGTACCAACAAAGCAGTGATTTATTTTGGTTTTAATTGGTTGCAGATATCAAATCGAGAAGCTTATTTTTTTAGTACTAAATGTCCATAAACGGAAGCAACAAAGGTATTTTTATTATTATTATTATTATTTAATTGCAATGGAGCACAGGCTCCGGTGGCAATTTGTTTGGAGATTCTACAGTAACCGTGGCGCTACAATTTGATTATAGATTCTGATGTAATTCCGTAAAACAAATCGACAGTAAAGTATTAAATTTTTTGATATCTAGCTTAATTATTGAGACATATTTGAAAATTGAGGTGATTTAGGTTGAAATGCGACCTGAACCAGAAGATAACTTTCACCAAAGCCACTGTTGGGGGACTTATTGGGACACAGTTCTATTTTACTAGTCTATCGCTTTTACTGAAAAATATATCTCAGTTTTCAAAACAATTATAATTCGCTTTCTTGAGTTATGTTTCTGAGATCTTTTTTATTCGAGGTATGAAATTTCATTTTGCAGGATGGATATTTTCGCTTGTGATATTACTGTGGTAAGGAATTGAATTTATATTTTTGCATATTTTTTTTTCTTCAAATTTTAGTTAGTACTGTTCACTAACTTATTTTATGCTGCATGTACATAGATGCTCACAAAATGTTTTAATTTAATTTATTGATCTGTCTTCTGTTCATTTTTGTTCTCTCTCACTTCTTTTTTTAAATTTTAAAATTCAGTAACTGCAGTATCATAACCAAAAATTTTTTGCTCTTTACAAACTTCTGAGGTGTCGTGGCATTAACTATAAATTTAGCAGCCTCATTGAAAACCCCATAAAGAATTTTGAAAATAGTTTAGAAATTTAGTATTGAGAGTAAAGAAAAATGCAGTAAAATACACAGCCTTAGAAGAGAAACTTCAGGCATAGTCTCTCTCTCCTCTCAAGCCACTTGATATTACCTAATTTAATTTGCTAACTAAATTTATTTTAAAACATTTATACTGCATGCAATTAGTAGTGTCTATACTTATTAGGATATATGGCATTATTTACTGTGTTTAAATGATCGCGGACATTTTCCATTTCTATTTGTACTATATACACCAATTTGTGAGAAAGAAGTGTAAAACTTAATTTACATTTTTAAACCCATTAACCTTGGATGTAATTAATTCTGTATGTATAACTTCTGGAAAAAGTGGAAAAAAATTGTACATAAGGCCTACTCAATTATGTAACATATCACGTGGCATAAAGCTTGTGTAATGGTATTGTAACTCTATGTTTTATTGTTAGTGCTAATCTATGACACATACTGAACGACTGTTTCTTTACAGATGTCGGATGTGGAGAAACCGCCCCGTCGTCCCCCTCGCCTGTGCTGGGTGGAGGAGTCAGGTGAGGATGTCCCGCAGGCTCAACAGTTCTGCAACTCACCCTGTGAGACGGCAGAGGTCACTCTGCTAACCAAACACCGGAATGAGGCTCTGAGGAACTCGAAACTTTCTTTAATCTCTTCTGACGAGGATGTTGATTTTGAAAGTTCCGATGTTCCTGCAGCTTCTGATGGTTCGAGGTTTACAGGCGGACCTCTGTCTGTCCACAGAGGAGGAGTAGAACCGCGAGACTATATTCCGCGACGAACACCTCGTCCTTGCTGGTACGAAGTGAGCGTTGAGGAATATGTCTATGAGACGCTCTGGGAAGGTGCGTCAGTGATTCCAATCGGTGGTGACATCCTGGTGACAGACGGGTCTGTGGGGGCCCCTGAGCCAGCCCTGGTGTCGAGTTATGCGGATTCGTCCTATGACTCGAACGTCTGGGAAGACTTTCCGGAATCAACAGATTCTGAGTCGTCAGGATGTCAGTGTTGGTATGGAGGATCAGGCGACACCTACCTGGAGCGGGACCTCTCCCCACCTGCCCCTTGCCCTCCGCAGGCGGAGGGACGCGGTGTACTGGATCTCGAGGGGCCGGCCAGGAGGAAGGACACAGAGGATCTGTCGGCTGGAGGGTCCAAGGCGGGCGGCGAAACCTCGCAGGAGCCTATGGGCTACTGCCTGGGGTCGGCGTCCTCTGGAGGCTCCCGACCGATTGGAGGCTTTTGTGTCCTACCTCCTGCGCCGAGGGAAGGAGGTCGACGGAGGTGTCCACGTCATCGAGGTGCCTGCGCGTCGCCCGGCCTCCTCCTGGTGGCGCCGCCTCAGGAGGAGCCTTGGTAAGAGGTTGAGTCGCTGGCGCAATGGCGCTACAGTGACTCCCTTATAGGTACGTTATCAGATATAATCTCTTAAAGTATATTTTCTTTTTTTTTCTTATATTATAATTACAATATTTTTTTTCAGTTTGGTACTAATTGGTGCCACCAGATGGGCAGTACAATTCCAGTTCATATCGAGGTTTCTGTTCTGGTGACGGGGCAAAAAATTGGAAGGGGTGCTAACAGTTAAATTGTGGGCAGTGGTAACTATGATGTCTGATTTCATTGAAGGTGGTATCTGATATCTTAGTTTAGGCAATTGCAAATTGTAGTTGCAGTATATTTCATTGTTGCTTCTACAGTAATTGGAGACATTTAGCGTTAAATTATTTTAAAATTTAGATAACTTTTTCTTTCTCCATAACATTGATTTCAAAGTGGTCAGGCATAAAATCATTGTTAATGATTCCTTTGAAAATATTTTAGCATAGTTTCTAAAAACTTTCATTCACTTGCCTTTCTTTACAGAAATTTTGTAAGAATTAGTATCTCTCTCTAATTTTATTAGTGCTTTTTGACACTTGTTTTTTTATTATTATTTTATTTTTATTTTTAATGACCAGATTAAAGTAGTGAAGCAAAGTGCTACAGAAAATATCTTATGCATCTAACTGATGATAGACATCATTCCAGGTCTCATCTGATAAAAGGAAGTTACAGACACATATGTTGTATTTCAACAATTTCTGGGTTCAGTTATGTTTTTACAGTTTGTTTATTTCTAATGATATGGTTTGTGCTTCATGGTCAGTGAAATCGAAGTTTATTGCTTTCCCTTTGGAAAAGAGGTTTGCTTCCGTTACAAATACCTAGACAAAAAGTGTGTTTTGTTTGGTTTAATTTCCTGATTGGCTAATCTATTTTTTGTTGAATGATAGGTCATGTTCAATATATCTGGTTTTTCACTGTTTTCGTTTAGAAAATTTATTTTGCAGTGACCACAAAGCCATAATTTTAAAATGGGCTTGCTCAAATTGTTCAAATCTGTTTCTAATTTTGTGATGAAATTTCGAAAATTTGTAACTGTTGGATTATTAAGATGTAAATGTTATATTTTTTATCGAGAAAACAGTTGCATAAGTTTCAATATTCTTTTAACCACAGAGTGTAATACACGTTGAGATATTAGTATTCATCTTTATTACAAAATTTTCTTACATCTAACTATGATTATAATAATCAATTATCTTATACATTCGCAATAGTTAAAAAAAATATTTCTTTCAATTGCTTTTTGTTGTAAATTGTATTGGAACACAGCCATTTTTGAAAAAAGTTTTGTTGAACAGTTTTATTGGTCTATCTCTATATTGTACTTGGAGCTTATTATATACCTAATTTAATTCCTACATAACTGTTGCAGTATTGGGTTTTTTAACCTAACTTTAAGAATGTCTATATTCCTTCATTTTTTCTGGTATTGCTTACATTTTTCCTATCTGTGCAATTAGTCTCATTTTCCCTAACTCTTATGCTCTGGTATATATATACGGAAGGAGGTGTCACTACCCCAAATTTCTCGAAGAGAGATATTTAACAATTCCTTTATACTTCTGATTGGTTTTTTGTCACATTAAAACATCCTGTGGCCCAGTTCCATTTTCCCAAAATATTGTTCCTTGCATCTAATGTAACTGGAAGAAGGTATACTATACCATAATAACATCTGTTATTCCCCAACACAATTTTTAATTGTCATGATAGTAATGTCACTTGGCTTTATTTCTTACAAAAATACTTTGTATGATCATTCCAATTCGTTTTTGTGTTCAAATAGACTCCCAGTAATTTAACTGATTTGCTGTTTCCCTCAAAAGCTACATTACTTAGGCAGAAGTAAATTTCTTGAGTCTTATCACCTCTCAAGATTCCTCAAACATTATTCTCTTTTATTTTTGTAACTTATCCATATCTGTTATCTTAGCTTACCAAAGTAAAATCATCCACATAAATAACTTATTTATAGTTCAAATTATCAAGAAGGTCATTGATATAAACTAGAAAGAGAAATAAAAAACTCCACTTACTTGTAGCAATTTTGAGTGTTGATTTTTCCACTAGTTTCAATTGCTATGTAATTGTGACAATTTGTTTTTTTAACCTTATGCGAGGAATGTCTACGTCCATCCTTTCCTTTTCTCGTATTTAATTGTGTATATCATTCCTTCTGTGCCAGATCTACGGGTGGGGGAGAGGGGGGTGGTGGGAACCAGGGCACTTGCCCTAGGTGGCCACATGGGGTTGGGAAATGACAAATTAATGTAGCAGAGACGTTGAAGGGTGGCAAAATTGTGATGATTTTTTTTGGCACAATCACTTTTGACAGGATAAAAAACTCAAAATTTTTGCCCCAACTCAAAAATTTGTAGATCTGTCCCTACTACATAATTAGTCAGATTTTACTTAACACAAATTATGCTTATTAGATTCCCAATAATTTCACTGATTTAAATTTCTTCTGTCTTACAAACTTTTCTTATTGAAGGAAGTGTCATTACCACAAATTCACCAAAGAGACATTTGATTGCTATTTTCTTGCCATATCAAAAAATTCTGTACCCCAGTGCTATTTTCCCAAAGTATTGTTCTATACGTTAAATGTATATGTTAAAACGCATAATATGCCAATAACATCTGTGGTTATCTAACACAATTATTTTTTAATTTTTGTAACAGGTATGTCACTTGGCACAGTGTTTGCAGATATATTTTGTATAATAATTCTATTTCATTTTTGTTCGAATAGATTCCCAATAATTTAATTGACTAAATTTTCTCCTCAAAAAACACATTTTTCAAAGAGAAATTACACCTTTTCGATATCAATTTATTCACCTGCAACCATAACAAGGATTTCCCATACATTTTTCTCATAAATTTTTGTAACTTATCCATAGGTATTAAGGTAATATCATCCATATAAATAATTACTTTATAGTTCAAATTACCAGAAAGATCGTTACTATAAACTTAAACAGTAAGAGAAATGAAAAATTCCAGTTACTTTCAGCAATTTAGTTTGCTGATTTTACAATACCAAGTATTACAATGCTAATAATAATTCCAGTTCTCTAACCCTGGTTAACTATTAGTATCTGGAGAGATACTGTATCAAATGCCTTACTAATATCTAAAAGTAATTAACTGAGTTTCAGAGTTAGTTATTATTTCAGTTACAACAGCCTTTAGATTTTTAATGGTAGGTTTTCCTGCCTGGAACCCAAATTTACAAGTATTTGTTAAATTGTTGCTCTCAGAGAAGTTTAAACATTGAATTTTTATACAATACTCAATTGCCTTTGAGAAAATTGGCCCTAGTAATACAGGCTGGTAGCTAATTGGATGGTTTTTCCCCCTTTTTAAAAACTGAGAATTGTCATTTTCAAACAATTTGGAAAGACCTCTTCCCTGAGTACATCATCTATAAGTTGAGTTATTGGTAATACTGTTAAGTAATAATTTATTTTAATATAGTTAGAAAAACCATACCAGTAATTGTCATATGTCTTGCAGTTACTTCGTTATGTCACTGCAATATGTTACCATTCAAAATTTTCTGCATTAGTTGTGGAACTCACTTGTTGGTTTCTCAACATATTCAGGAATGACTCTTGATATTTCTTCTTGGATAACCAATTGTCATCAAGATTAGTAATTTATTTCACTGAATTTACACGAAGTTTTTTAGTATGATAGGTCCAATGGGTATAAGCTCCTTTATGCTTTATCCCCCTGCTTCATTCTTTACTAATGTACAAGCAGCTTTACACTTGTTTTAGAATTATGGGGCCTATATAAACTACGTGTTTTGGTCTAGGGAGGGGGGAAGGGGGAGGGAGGGCTTACCTAAAAGGCTACCCTGCACTACATGGGGGGAGGGGAGGGGTTTCTGAGCCAGACCACATAGTTTTCGATTCATATTATTCTTCATGGTTAAAATGAGGTACAGGACACACTACAGCATGTGAATATTTATTTCCGTCATTCAATTATCTTCGTACATAATTTACAATAGCCTTCCAAGAGAAAACAGTACAAAATGTCTTCTGGAATCAAAAGGGAAAAATGCTAAGTGTTACATGGAGGGGAGAGGGGGAGGGAGGGTTAGAGACAAAAGCTACGTCAGGCTACATCAGGGGGAGGTGCGGTTTTACAGGAGGCCAAAATGTGCTACGTGGTTTATCGACACTCCATTATTAATAAATTTCTAATTTTCTCTTAATTTCGTTAATTTAATTTCCCTTCCATATAATTATTTGTTTTTCATTTTCATAACTTTCTTCTAAACTACTTTGCTTTGCAGTCTAATGGGGAAGTATGATTAGATTCCTCGCGTATGCAGGTTTAGAAGCATATCATTCATATTTTTGTTTATTTCATATTTTTATTTATTTCATATTTTTTTGGTATCATCTCACTTCTTTTGTGGCAAAATTTATTCAGGTATGATCTTAACAAAATCACAAATCTTTCAAATACTTCAGTAGCATCCACTGAATTAATAATTTCTTCCTGCCAGTCAGTCTCCTTTAATGTATCTTTCATGCTCCCTTTTTTGCTATTATTTAATCTTTTTCCTGTTTCCACCAGTGCTGGATCTAGGGTGGGGTGAGAGGGAGCCTAACCAAGGCATCTTCGGAGGAGGGGAGGGACTTGACTTTGTGTAGGATAATTTCTTCATATACTTTTCAGCCAGTGGTTCAGCAATGTAATACACCTGCAGTTCTATCCTTTTGATTTTTTATGAATCGGCACTACGGCTATCTTCCTCCAGTCCTCTGGCAGTTTCCTTTTCCCCAAACTGCCCTTACAACTGCCATTTCCTCCATAAAATCATCTATTTCTTTGCAAATTTTGATCAAACTCATGCTGATTAAGTAGGCAAATTTAAGCATGACATAAAATACACTGTTGGAAATATATGATCTCTATAGGAATGCCATCGTCTACATATAGGACCACTGCTACCTAAAAAATCAATATCTCTAAATATTAATATGTTTTCTGTTGATTCAAGTAGAATCATACACATGGCTTGAAGACATTCTGAATTTCTGTTTCAATTTGAAAGAGATATTGGATAGCATAAAATCTGAAGAGCAACAAATGTATATGATAAGTTCACAGAGCGTTGAGTAAAAATGATATGACATGCTCACATTTCCTGTAGAGAAAGAGTGCTGATTTTATAATGAGTAATGGATAAGTTTAAGCATGAAATGGCATAAAGAAGGAATTAATGGAGAAATGAGGAGAATTTTCAATGTAAATTGCCAGATGCTGCCATGTGTTTCTGTGCATTTGAACATCTTTTGCACATACCATCTTAAATGTAAACTATACGCAGCATACTACCCACAAATACCACTCACAGTCCAATCCATGCAGGTCTTTGTCATTACTATTAACAATAGCACCATTGCAATTAATGGAGTATGGGGGAAAAATATTAGAAAACGGCTTGCACATAATTGATCTTCACAACTTGTTAAATACAGCCTGTATTTTTGGAAACAATCATAAGAAAGGGAAAGTGTAGTAAAAAGATCAATAACTGGAAGAGACAAATCTTTATGAGCCCTTTACTGACTGCTGTATTACATGCTTACTGTCAGTTATCAATGAAATATCGATGCATATGGTCAATCATGGATTTAGCATTAAGTGGTGAAGAGCAAGTGTGGCATCAAATGAAATTATTACTTGTTTTCTGGAATGGACTCTTAATGTCTTTGGCTTTAAAGTATATGGTTATCTTTTCTTTACATTGTCATCATCACTGAACACTTCCACTTTTGTGCATCATTTGGCACATCCTCTTCCATTTCTGCTGTTCACTTTAAGATTTTCCTCCACCATTTGCCTCCAATCAACTCCCTTTAACTCTGTATCCTTCTTCACCTGGTGCATCTATTTTCTTCTGTGGTCTTCCTATTAATTTCCTTCACTTTCCATTATGTTCCCCTACTATTTCATTGTGATATGTGTCAGGAAGAGCAGTCTCTTCTTTGTAAATCTCTCTTGCAATGTTTCAATTTTTATCTCTCCCGGGAGTTTTCATTTCTAATACTATGTTTTTTCGTGACATTCTCTATCCCTCTCAGAAACCACATGTCTGCTGCCTGCTAATATCTCAAGTTTCAGAGTTATTGGTCAGTATTGCTTGGTAGAATATAAGGCAAACTTTTGGTTTCCTTCCATGTGTTCCAGCTCCACTTTGTATTTGATGTTGTGTTAAAGTTGTGTGCTCTTCCTTATTATCTGTACTATTTTCTCCCGCATATTCCAGTTGGTATGTATTTAACTTCCCACGTAAACAAATGACCTCACCCTTTCAGATTTGTAGCCGTACAATAACACCTCCTCTAATGCAGTGTTGTATCCTGCTATCTTCAATATTTTTGTGTTATTCTTTGGGTCAACCATTTTCCTAATTCTTTTTCCACATTATTTATCATCTTTTCACCTATTACTGTACTGTTAGTATATGTCTGCTGGGTTTCTTTGTTACTGAACTTCAGTGATCACTTTATCTAAAGCCATGCTGAACTAAAAAGGTCTTAATAAACTTCCTTGCCCAACTTCCCTCTCCATCACAAGCAAATTTGGGTGTCCCTTTTTTGTATATATTCTTACACAATTCTCATACTTCTTATAAATGTTCCTTAACAGTTTCATGTTTCCTTCAGCTATTACTCTCATTTTCAGACATAATCATGTCCTGTCCCTTTGTACTTTATGTTAGGCCTCTTTTATGTCAATGAAAGTTGTTATTTTGCCCTTGCCATATTCCTACCTTTCCTCTACAATTAGTATAAAAATTACATCTGACATTGATCTTCCTTGCCTAAATCCATACATATTCTCCTCTATTCTTTGTTTGACTTTTGGAGTGTAATTTTTTCATATATTTTCTGGCAGTGTCTCAACAACTTAATATCCAGACAGTTCTCTCCTTTCAATTTACTTAATTTTTATGAATCAGTACAATGGCTCTCTTCCTTCGGTAATTTCCTTTCTTTCCAAACTTACCATACAGCTGACACATCCTCTGCAAATTCAGCTATATCTCTGCACATTTGAATCAAATTTATGCTGATTAAGGAGAAAGCTTTAAATAAAATACACAGTTGGAAAAATACAATCTCTGTAGCAATGATACATATTTCTTATCCTTGCAGCACTGCCATAATGGGCACAATTATTCTAATTCACATCTTATTGCAATAGAATGAAAAGGCGGTGGGGTTCGTGTGGTTCTTGTCCCTTCCTATGGGCTTCACAGAGGTAGAGCTCCACATTCCACAACCTACATCACTACAGGGGAGATGACAGGGTCTGCGGTGGACAGCCGGCTGAGTGGGCTTGGGGAACCATTCTGAATCTGCAGCTTCAGGGAAAAATACTCGGCTCCACCAGGGATTGAACCGCTGTTGTCCGGACCATGAGAGACGCTCTACCCCCTGAGAGATGCAGCTGCCATCTGTATTCCAATAACTGAATTTAATTAATACAACATGTGTTAATATAGATAATTAGCTTTGTATATTTGTTGTAAGTAATTGTAATGAATTGTTATTTTAATAAAAATTTATATTTTAAACCTTCATACTCACTGTGTTGTTATTTAGTATACATAAACTTGAATAGTTTAATGGTTCATACCAGACACTAAACATGAGTATAGTGCTATAATGCTGATACCAGCTCAAACATTTGACGAGTTATGATGAATTTCTGTTTGTACACAGCAATAAATTAAAATTCAATCACAAAAGTCATTGCAGCAGGGTCAGCGGATCTGACTGCCTCGATGATTACTTCCATACACATTATTCCTTCATTACAAATCTCTCCCTTCCCTTGTCGTAAGTGGACGGAATTTGTCTTGCCAAGTTTAGTTATCACTATTCAAGATACCTGAAGTCATCCTCAACAAATGTCATAAATAATAATAAAAAAATACTAATATCACAATTACAATATGGCTTTCATAACTTAAATTAGATGTAATGTAATTCATGAATCTAAACATTTTTGTGCAATTAATAGTATATGCATAAACAGGTAATATCAAAATAATGAGTTCAAAACCAGCAATTAATTGACCAGTGTAATTAAGAACTTGATTGAGCTTTGTAACTATATTAAAGATCTAAATGCTTCTCAGGAACACAAACTTGGGGAATTGCTACCAGAGAATTAGCGCCATCACAATTAAAATTAATTATAACTTAGTAACAAAAAGTCATAGTCACTAATTACTGCAACATACACTACTCAGAAATGGTTGAAAATTCTGTGGCATAACATTTGATAACAAACTCACCTGGGCACAGTACACTGGGCAGGTGGTAGGAAAAGGTTACAAAATCCTTCATTTACTGGAGAGGGTGGTGAAGGATATACCAGAGAAGTTAAGGAGTTGGGTTACAAAACTTTGGTCAGACCATTGGTTGAATATGGTGGTGTAGTTTGGGAAACACATTTTGGCTATCAAATACAGGATTTGGAGGGTGTGCAAAGAAGAGCAGCTAGACTTGTTTTTGCAAATTAATGCAGGACCCAGTCAGTAACTGATATGATAAAGGAGATGGATTGGGAGCCATTGGAGGACAGGAAGAGAGTGTGGGGTATGTACAGGGCATATGTTGGTGATGTGGCTCGGTGGGATACTGGTCAAAGAATTAGGAATAGTGCATGGAAGGGGAAAAGTGCCCATGACAACAACCTTGAGCTCAATTTCAGGCATAAGGGAATAGGAAAATTGTCTTTTGTTGTGAAGGGTTCGGGGATTGGAACAAATTACCAAATGAAGTGATGAATAATTTACCAAAAATGCTTAAGGAATTTGAAATTAAATTTTGTAAATCGGAAAAGTAAATGGGGGAGGAATTTATAGATGACATGGGGAAGTGCCACCGGAGCATTAGCTCCATTGCAATTAAAATTAATAATAAGTTAGTTACCAAAATTCGTAGTCACTCATTGTTGCAACATACACTACTCAGAGATTGTTGAAAATTCTGCTAATTTTGGAAAATTGAAAATTAAAATCATCCTACAAATGTTTGGTTTGATTTAGAATAATGGTGGGAGGGACAAAAGATGAAATAACACATTTTTGGACTTATATATCAACTTTGGACTCTTTTAGCAGCATTACAATGGAACAAAAGAGAAAAATGGTCAGACACAAGTGTTATAAAAGGGCAGGATTGGGAGTCATTGGAGGCATAGTGGTGGGACCATGACCACAAGCTTGCAGTCGAATTCATGTATAAGGGATTTTCAATTTTTTTACTTGTGGGTAAGGGTGTTAAGGATTTGAACAGATTACAGTATCAAGTGATGAATAGTTTACCAAAACTGGTGAAGGAATTTAAATTTTTTAAATTGCAAAAGTAGATGGGGTAGGTATTTAACACTCAAATTATATAAGACTATTAAATAATACACTAAAATTGGGGTAATTGGATGACAGGTATTTCCACTATAGTATGTGATCCTTTGCAATTAAATTAATAATAATTAAGCTATGTTAACACTTGGATACTTGTGCCAGGACTAGTATTGGTATTTGTATATTTGAAAAGTAGTAACACTTAAGCTCACACAAACTGCTCATACATTTGGTAAATACTGGAGCATCTCATACAGATTTCTAATACATTTTTTATATGGTCATTTTACCTTTAACTTTGACCTGTAACTCATACATGTGCATATGTGTTAGCCAAACCTAACATAACCAAACACTAAAATGTGGAAGTTAATCATATATAGCGTAAGTGGGAGAATGTTGTTGATGTATACTCATTTTATGTTGTTTTCCAAAGTTATTTCTTCTAGTAACATGGCCTAAGCACCATATTTTTTGCCTAGATGGTAATTGTTATCACCACCTAATACCTCTCATTTCCTTTTTTAATAATAGCACAAACATTTAAAATAATACAAAAAAAAAAATATAAATACCACGTCAGAAGATATTTTTAGTCAATTTATCAAGTGCTTTATTATGGATGGGGGCATAAAAGTAAACCTGAAATTATAACGGTTTTATTAGCTTACTTTTGTTTAATATCTTTTCTTTTTTTTGTTTTTTTTTGCTTGGAAACAATTAACAATGGGAATAAGGTATTTGGAGATTAAATTTTTTCATCTTATATTTTTTCAGTCAGAAAAGAAACTATTTTATTGCATTACAAATATCTTGATTCCTATCGCAGCATATTTTCATATTGGTAGACAGGGAATAGAAAGGATTTCTTCACTGAAACGCCTGGATCAATATAGTAAATTCATGGATAGCTGAACCGCGAACAGAAAATGGACACACCTGAATACTATACTCAATTGTTAACGCTCATTAACCTGATTTAGGATTTATCACTTGATGGGAGGGAGGGTGGGGTAAACATCATGGTAGAACAGCCATCTTTATAGTCAGAGATAAGCGCTGAAACTCTGGATGGTAACTGGGTTGTGATAATTCCGGAATAGTTCCAAGACACTCCTAAAAAAAGATAAGCTTGATATTCAACCCGAACATTGGTTGGACCCTGAAGAAGGGTATAGGGGGTAGGGTGACCAATTCCCTTCTTTCTTACCTACTCTGGCCTGGTAATCCTACTGGGTAAAAGGTAAATACAGTTTAATTGGGAAACCGAAGCACGGAAGCATTCTGGTGTACTTCATATTTCAAAGCAAGCAGTGCCAGAGGTGAAAGTCAGGTTGAGAGCATATGAAAATCCCCACCGAGACAGAGGTTCGAACCGGGCACCTTCGGTTCTCCTGTCAAATGCCTTAACTATTGAGCAGCTTGGCCCTTCAAAAACATCATACTGTGATTTAAAAAAAAAAAAAAAAAAAAAAAAAAAAAAAGATGAAGAAGAAAAAATCGAACATTTTGTTTCTCCCCCTTTAATCCTATATACACATTGGTGCCTGCTGAGTTTAAATATATTAAATAGAGACGATTGAAATACTGTATCAACAATGACTATATCAGAGTGGATTTCGACATAGGGGACGCGAACCCCCTAAGCTACAGGCTACTACATATGCTCTTTCGTCGTGCGGGCAGCACATGTCACGGATTGTAGGCTGATGCCTGAATGCGACTCACTGTGTCATTCACTACTGTGTTTATCTGATAGTACAGTATAAATTCTAAATACAAATTTAGATATATAATAGCTCAACTAACGTTTGCTTGGAAGTTCTAAGTTGTCGCTGCAAATATCTTACGCCGTTTCTGCTGTCCCCCCCCCTCCCCCCCATATTTCTATGAAGGTATAGGTTAGAAAGAAGAACTGGGAGAGTTATACAGTGTAGAGTAAAGTACCTTGTAGGAGGCCTACCGCGTCAGGTGACTACCAAGAGGACCTTGCATCAACTGTGAAGCAAAGTACTTTTGTAAAGATTAGATTTTTTTTGAAGAAAAAAAAAAAATGCAGTCACAATTTTTACTACGTCTTTAACGAGTGAAATAAATAAATCTGGATCTTTGTTTGGCTTTATAGCATCAGTCAATGTATTACAGGTCTGTAAAATGAGGAACATTTTTAGTGAAGTTCGATTTACACTATGCACATATTTTCAAGTGTTTAATTCTCAATTAAATTTTGCTATCTTATTATTTTTTATTTTTTTTACTCTATGTCTACATGGTCAATACACTTTTGTAGAATTGTAATCTCTTCGTCGGGGTTCGAGCTACAAAAATATGACCCTAATACCTTCAAAGCTTATGTTTGAAACACTATTGATCTGGTGTCTGTGTCATTTTGAAATGGTGTAAAAAGTTTACAGTCCAAATTTATTATTTAGACCACACTGTTACCAGACAGAATTGTGCAGTGATATTATGGAAAGCATAGGCTCGCCCAAGTTCTCAGGATATGAGTTCACTCTGTACTTTATGCGTTGAGCTACCAGAGTGGAGTCTTTCTTACGTTCCCGACAACTGCTGAGTTCACTCGCATGTTGTTTCATCATTGGAATGATGTGCTAGAGTATCCAGCTGAAGTCAGATTATGACATTAAACGGACATTTTTGGCACAAAACAATGGTCAATCGAGCGCTTACATTATCTAGTTTCAGTATGAAGTTAAGGCGAGTAGAATAATAAAAGTTTTACAATACTTTGTGGATACTGAAGAAACAATCTTACAATTTGAGAATTTCGCATTGTAAACCCAAAAGTTTCAAGTAAAACGAGATGCTACTAACGGTATAGGTGACGCCTTAACGAGATCCTGGCAGAGCTCCTGTCGTCCATTTTTACGAGCTAGCCCCCACTTGATTTTTTGACCATATAAGTCAAAATTTGGAACTGTAAGAAATTAACTGGCTGAGTATTGTTAAGTGATTGTTCTGCATTTCACTATCCCACTGAAACCATGGCACGTATACCGTCCATTGAGACTTGTTTCACGAAGATCGAATAACACAAATGATCAGAGTAAACCTAAAGCGCCCCACGCACTTACAGTTTATCGTAGTTGTGCACACACATGCAGTCCATTTTAAGTTCTTAGACTGCAGGTATTGCGTAACTTTCAGTTGAGATCGGAGCCTGAAGTTCAGTTTACGATCTTTGAGTGAACATCCTAAAGGCCAAAATGGGCACACACACGAAATTCGACTGCACTTACCGCGCCTGACGACAGAACACAGATCTTTTGCGCTGTTTAATCAGTTTTGGACTGTCAGGAAAATGGACAACAAACTGCAATTCATTTCCTCATTTATAGAATTATATCGGCGTTTGTCGTAGGTGAAAGATGAGTCATATGCAAATAAATGACTTAAAGATTAGGCGCATGGGAAATTAATGGATTTTTACTAAACAGTGATCCTTACAGTAATGGAGTAATAATATTAGCAGTAGTAGTCAAGAAAATTTTTTTATCAATTTGCTATGCTTGGGGTCAAATCTTTGAAGGAAACTTCGAATCTTCAAAAGTCTGAGCCACAGCCAAAAATATTAACTTTTCTATCAGCCCTTTCGTTTGCAAAAATCGCTTGGTGTATTTGGGTGTATACCTCTATGATGAATGGACTAACTAAACTTAAGAAGTCATTGAAATTTTTGTTACTCATTCTTAATTAATTAAATTATCCATATGTGACTGCCGTAGTTCATGCAACAAAGTAATGTAGGAACGATTACTTCTTTCTGGCAACCATTGTTTCATCCAAATCCTCTTTTAGCATCGCTCTGTTGCAAAAAATAACTTATTGTTCAAGATTGCAACCGCATGTTTTCTTTCGTAATAAAATGTGACCCATTATGAGGCGAATTACGTTAATCAAATAGTGAATTTGAAACGCACAACTACACTGCACCTGTGCAAGTTCATCGATTTTGAACCACAGTCCGCTGGCCTGAAGTTCACAAGCTTCAGTCCATTGACCTTGCCCTTAAGTTCACGAACTATAGTGAGTGGTCAGCAGCACAGTCCATGGCTTGTACAGACCACTGCCTACAGGCAGTTGTTTGTGTGTGTGTGTGCTTTGAGATTTCAGTCTACAATTCTTCATTACAGGCATCGGCCTGCAGTTTGTCTATAAGTGCTTGGGACCCTTAAGTCTGCCCTCAAAACATTTATTGGTTGTTGTATGTGAATATAGCGTTGCAGCTGGTAACTGTTCCCACGTGGACAAAGCGTGTTAAGAAGCAATGAGGTTAGGTTGACAATAATAAAATGTACTACTAGAATGCGGATTTCGTTCTGTTTCGCAAGTTACAAATGTCTGTTTTGATCATTGCCGCAATTCACACATCATTTCTGTTTTCCACAGAAGTGGTGTTGCCATTTGTAATGTAAACCCATGGTCTGAAATAAAAATTAAGAGAAGAAATATTTTTTTGTGGAATTTGCAGTTAATTTTGAGCTTATCTATTGGAAATAATCTGTTAGATAACTTCCTTTTAACATATTTATTTCGGGATGAAAGGTAATGTGTAATGGAAATAGAACTGTTAATGACACATATGTTTGACAATATAAACAATACATATCACTCATTACAAATTTGTATACAACCTTAAAATATTTTTATGAAATAAGGATACGAACTAAACACTGACAACTATCTACATCATGTTTTATGCTTCGGTTATTCTAGTTAAAAAGGATATGTAATAAAGAAATCAAAATATAATTTTAAAACTTAAAGATTTAATTCTTCTTAAAAAAAACTATGAAATTATGGCATTCAACATTTACAGCATATTAGTTTGTGACAATGAGGTACACAGTAATGTATTCAGGTACAAATGAAGTATGAAAGGTAAAATTGTGATATAAAATTACGCAAGTTCAGAAAGATGATTGTACATGTCAGGGTACTTGTAAAAAATACGCACCATCAAATAATTGCAGTGCAGTATCCATAAGACGAGCTACATTTTAGCTTAAAATATATTAATCAGGTAAGTGACTCTAATACACAGAAATCAGAAACACCAATGAACGACAGTTTTAAGTAATGTTGTTAAAATACATCAAGTGCTTTGTAAATATAGATTACTTGAGACTTTTTTTGCATATGTTGCAATCGGTAGAATATTTAGGGAAGTTGCTCCATAGGATGGAAATTTAAGGAATTTGTGAGGCTAGTGTAATCATCGCATGAAAAGGTATGTATAGTCTTGAAAAATGGTGAAGAGGACAGTCACAAGTTTAGCATGTGTCGCAATATTTTTACCGTAAGGGCTGGAGTATTAAAAAAAGACGATAGTGAGGTTATTAACTGTCGGTGTAAGTGACAAATTATAACCAAAAGGCTTTATTAAAAAGACGTTATTGATAGTTGACCTAAGAATTGAGGAGCGTCTGAACCAAGGGTGCGGCGTGGAAAATATCATTGGCGACAAAAACGAGGTTTCAGCGGCTAAGATAATTAAACCATCTGCGTTAGCGACAAGAAGTTGACAGTTAACACTAGGGCATATTTCTAAGTTTTCTTGAATCTTCGAGCCTTTTTTAGGGAATAAGGTTGGTAGCTTCGGTCTTTGTAAAAGTTGCACTAAACAACAATCGCTAAATAACAGAAAACTCACATTATTTAAAGCGCAATTCCCAGATAATTTTCTGGAGAACTGAGCGGCTTTAAGGTTACACAACACAATTACGTTGGGAAGCCTGGCTGTTGCCCGAAAAGTGAGAACATTTTATTTGTAAACAATTTGTCGTCACTCGATCGAATCTCACTCCAAGTATTTCTTACACGGCTTTTGATTCCGACAGTGCGTGACATAAGTTAGTTAAAATTGCAAGTAAGTCGTCACTGATAATTAGTATTTACCAACCATCTGTACTCCTGGGTTTGGCTAAAGAAACAAGGAATAAATTTTAAACATGTTTTTAGGAGTATAACACTTTATGCCTCAGAGGCTAGAAGCATTGGGATGAAAGGAAGTAGTTGAATGTGACGTATTTTAGAAAACAAATCTTCGGATAAATGCAGTGTTGAAGAAATTCTTAGTATTACTTTAGGAGCTAAAAGTATTTGGAAAAAAAAGAAAGCTTGAATAACTGTAGATGTGATTTTATTGGACATATTATGATGGATTTATCAAGATTAAAAACAAGTCTTCACTAACGCGAAACAGTCTCCAGGACGTCCAACACTCATGTTTGAAAACAATTAGTTATATAAAATGTGATAAATATGAGGAAAACAGACTGAGAAAAGAATATTCTTATTTTCATTTTTGACTAAGAATAGTAAGGTGAGAAATGAACTACCGATATTCTACCATTTGTGTGTGATGATCAGCTGAGCAGTGAGAGTTTCGTGACTGATGTGGAGGAGAAGAGCTGAACTTATGCACCTGATTCAAATCATCAACTAGTGGCTAGGTTTCGACTTGGCCCATTACTGAATAGAGTAATAGATGTCTCAACTCTTTTTCTTGCCTGATGTAGAGAACTTTCCTACAAATTGTATCCGTAAACCGTTACAGTTATCATGTAGACCTAGTAAAAAGTGGAAAAATAATTTGAAACTAAAGCTGCAGAAATAGATAGAAGGTACATAAGGCGAATGGATGCTAGGTTTGTATAGGATTAACGTACTAAGCCCGCAAAAGACACAATCAGTTGTGAATTTAGTGCGGCCAAATTTATCGCCACAAAATACTTATCACGCACTCGCTGCAACTCAATGAATCATGTTTGTAAGTAAATTATAATGAAAAGTTAAACCATGTTCTTATCCCTAGAAAAATGAGAGTAAATTAAAAAAAAAGTAAATGGGCTCCATAAATCAGAGTTAGCTGTAACGAGATGGGGCAAATTGTATAGTTATTATTGCTAGTAAGATGATATTTCACATATTTCAGTCAATAAAATTCACAGTATTTTTTCTGTTTTTTCTAAAACAGTATTTAAAAATATTTAAGAAGATGCTCCACTATCTCAAATAACACCAGTGTAAAAGTATGGGATAGCAATAGTCAAAGTTACACATATATAAAAGAAATTGTTTCCACAGACAAGATAGTTATTGGTAACACGCTGACACAAAATTGTAATTTTGAGAAAGAACTAAGAGCAAGAATAAAGATGACAACACAACGCTTAACCAGGAAAAAGCACTTTTTAGGCAGAGAAATTAATTGAAAATTAGCGATAAGGGCAGTAAACTGTTTCACATGGATGTCCTTCAACATGTATGCTAAAACATAAAAAGAGAAAAGGATTAGAAGAAAAAAAAAAACTATTGAGATGTGGCTGTGCATAATGAGATTAAACTTGGCGGATAAAATGAGAACCATTGTGAAATGAGTGATCAAGAGTCAAGAAGAAAGGAGCTCGGTAAGACATGTAGGCAGAAGAAGAGTAGATATAATGAGAGACATGTTGAGTATGGGTTATTAGATGATCGGAGTATGCAACATAGACAGATATGACATAGGCAGAATACCAGATGAGATTGATAAGTGGCAGATTAATTGATACTCCATAACCGGTGTCACTGAATTTATTTGTCGTACGGGCAAACCTTATTGTTGTTGAGGTTTAGCTGTTTTCCTGCCCTCTCTAAAGGTTTCAATACTGTTGTTGAGAGTGCTCGTATCTTGCATCACAGTATTACTGAAGTCGTTAATTTTGTGTTCCAAGCCAATTACAGCCACTTTAACAGCAGTATTGTGCAATGGTTGTTTTTAGTCCTAATTGAAGAGCTGCGCACAGTGTTTTAGATGTTTGCAGGGTATCTGGCTCAGATGTTCCTGACGGTGATGAGCCCGTAGTCCTCCTTGATCATGTCTGCAGCCTTCTCCGCAATCATGATGGCCACGGTGTTGGTGTGGCAGGTGGGCAGGGTGGGGGGTATGGAGGCGTCGACCACCCTGAGCGAGCGCACCCCGTGCACGCGCAGGCGAGCATCCACCACAGCGTCGGGGTCCGACCGCGGGCCCATCTTACACGTCCCCACCTGAAACAACGCACCACACAATGCTGAACACTGCAGTAAATAACAACAAATATTGTCAAATGCACAGTTTGAGTACGATCCACGTATTCAGGGTCTTCCTTCCTGTAATAAGAAGTGCAATGCAATAATTAATTAAAGAAGAATCACTTTCAAACTTGTTTACATTTTTATCAAAGTTATCGGACTTCGTACAAAGATACTACATACACATATAAACGAAGGCTCCAGCGATTATAACTTGCAATATATTATTTAACTCACTCGTCTATGCCGATCGCTTATATAGGAGTAACAGAAAATTCCTGAATAATTCAAAGAATTCCACCCGATATTTCTCAAATTCTAACAGTCACATTAAAAACAATCAGAATTAATAGAAAATCATTCACGATCATTATGAAACGTACAGAAATTAAAATTAAAGATATTTACACACAAAATTATCCACGTAAATCAGTACAAACTGTCGGAAATTGTCCTCTAAACATCGTAGCTCTTATCATCAATACTTATAATGACAAACTTCTAATCAATTTTTCATGCATAGTACTGTTCTTGAACATATTAAATAGTATTTACATAATTTCTTTCCATAAAACAATGCTCATATACAAAAATTCACAGTTAATTCCAAGAAAAATATACAAAACCATATTTACCCAACTCCCAGCTTGCTACAAATAATTCTTAAAATACAATTTCAATAAATTTCTGGGTCTGAGGGCCTTTATAAGCTCTATCAGTTTTAACACAAATCAACATCTTGTAACTTTATAAGTTATGAGGCTTAAATAAGTGCATCATATCGTGAATCCTCCCGAAGGATTGGCCGCGCAATGTCGTTACACAGAGCGTGAAAAAAGACTGTAGTACTCCTAGAGGATGACAACAGCACTCGGAGACCACCAAATTATGTAGGTGGCTGTTGCTGACAGACGGGTTAATACAGGCCAGACGAAAGCATTGGTTACAAAGTCACTCTCTGGGCGATTGTAAACCAATTGCTTGAAGCTGGGTTACACTACTTGATCCCTATGAAATGTGTTCCATTAACCTGATTTCATTGCCAGTGTCATCTAACGTGATTTAATGCAAAACGAAAATGGACACTTGAATGGCGTACATTTGTGTTTAGAGACGAGTCTCGATTCTATCTGTGGCAAAGTGATAATTGCCAACATGTACGAAGGGGTACTGGACAAACGTATTACTGTGCTGTGATTTCAGAACGTCATGTCCAGCCACTGATGTCATGGTTTGGGGGCAATCAGTTTCGACAGTAAGACTGAATTGGTTGTTGTTGAAAACACAATGACAGCCCACCGCTGTGTGGATGGGGTGCTGCACCCTATTGCGATACCCTTCATGTCCAACATCCAAATCGCATCTTCCAACAGGATAATGTCCGTCCTCATACTATGGTCATCACAATACAAGCCTTGAAAGAGATTACGAACAGAATTTGGGCCACATGGTCTTCGGATTTTTCCTTAACAGAGCAAGTCTGGGATGCCAGGAGTAGACACATTAGATCACATGGATACCCCGCACAAACTGTGCAACAACTGACTGCACAAGACATCCAGGCATAGAGAGACATACCACAAGAAGACATCCGAACACTTATTGATTCAACGCCAAGAAGGATCTACGAATGTATTGGTGCTCAAGGTGGGCACACTT
The DNA here is from genome assembly GCA_031002005.1 of Vandiemenella viatica. Lineage (NCBI taxonomy): Eukaryota > Metazoa > Arthropoda > Insecta > Orthoptera > Morabidae > Vandiemenella > Vandiemenella viatica. The sequence continues at coordinate 31,327,573 of CM061914.1, forward strand.
CTTATTGACAATTGTTTAAAAATAATAAAATTAGTATGCTCCGTTTGAATTTTTTAGCATTTCTTCTGGGTATGACCCTGGATATATCTACAAAGTTTCGTAAAATTTCACCATTAATGTCTGGGTGCTGAAGCGGTCCGCTGGACACTTCATATTTATTAATAAGACATTTGAGAAGTGGCGTGAAACAATGTTTCATTTCGTTGGTCGGTGCGAGTGGCAGAGCCTCTTCGCTATATGACCATTTGCTGAATGCAAGGTCGTGGCATCGTTTGTAGCAAATTTTTTTGTTTTTTAAATTTATTCTTGGCAGTGAGCCAATCAGCCATACAGCCATAGCACTAATTACAGTTTTATCAATTATACAGACATAACATAGCTGTGAGATAAACATATAAACCTACAGATGCCTATGAGCATCAGTGTTTGCAGCCCTTGGTGAATATATCTGATCACTGAAATATTGTCATCATGCACTAAATAATAGATATGAAATATTGTAAAACAGATCATGTATTTGTGGTAGAATACTGGTCCATATTATCTGTGTTATGGAAGTTTATGTGAAATCCTTTGTAGTCGAGTGCAGGTGTTTGCAATTAAGCGAAAGATAAGGGAATCCCACATTCCTTTGGTGGGTCCTTACGCTCCTGGCCGCATCAACAGCCGACAGTGGGAGAGAGATGCCCCGAGAGAACAGATGGTGAAACGTGTGTGTGTGTCAGGAAGAGCAAATGATAAAACATTACGCATTTGTTATATGCTCAGACACTGTTTTTTTGTATATATTTTCCATGTGGAAACTTAAGCTTGGATCACGGAGTCGCACAGTGGTTCAGGATTGGAGTATATTGGAGATTCGAACTAAAAAAAAATTGAATTAGACAGCATTTGCTGTGCTGATCAAAACTTGTTTTGTTCAATTTTTGATAATAATGAGTCCTTCACAATTTAAAAACAGATATAACAAAATGTATGGGGGAAAATCTATTTTTTTTTACGGCCCTATAGCAAAGTGTAAAAAACAAACCTTATGCAATTGTAAGTAACTATCCTTCTTAAGGGGTGTAAGAGTTTGGGAGAGGCTATACTGGCCTTTTCCAACCAATTGTCAACCTCTCCTTCACGTGGTGCACCCTGTTTACACGGACGAGGCTCTGGCGACTGAAAGATTCCCAGTATAAGGAATCACCCACTGCTTGCCAACGGCCTCCGAAAGGAGGGCGGAAGAGCGGGGAACGGTTCAGGGCACCCTCTTGCCCTTGGGGGTTGGAAACGGCCCCTAAAGGCGGATGAATCAGAAATGATCAACGGCATGGGGATGCAGAATGCAACGGGAAACCACTGCATTAAAGACCCAAAGGGTATCCCGAGGTCATGTAGTCCTCTCAAATTACATATATCATGATGGCTTCTTCCTGGGTAAAATATTCCGGAGGTAAAATAGTCCCCCAATTGGATCTTCGGGTGGGGACTGCTCAGGGAGGAGTCATCAGAGTGGATAGAAACATTCTACGAGTCGGAGCGTGGAATGTTAGAAGTCAGAATAGGGCAGTGTAAGGAACCAGGCCGATACCGGGGTTGCGTATCGCCTAAGTGCCTTAACTTACACTCTTGATAGCAACTCACTGTTCGATGAAAACTTACGGAATATTTTAATTTGGTTTGACCATGTTGCCTGGATAGATCAACTAGAATGCTTCAGGTCGCCACAATATTTGTTGACCCACAAATATTGAAAGGGTTATCAGTTAACTACTAAATAAAACAGTTCACTTTTCCAAAGTTCTTCAAATTTATTCCAAATAAAAACAAAAGTCCAAAACAGCATTCCAAAAGTTGATTTGGCTAATCGAACATTCGTTTCCAAAAGTTGCACGTTGTGGAGAGAACTTAACCGAACGAAACCCCTTTAGTAAACTTAAAAGTTCATGTTAGTTACTATATAACACGACACGATCCAACATGGTTGAACTAGCCAGCGTGGCGTGTTACAACCTGCGCGACGAAACAGACTACCGACAGGAACAGACGCAGGTTCACTCACATAATGCTAGACCGGAACAGACCACAGGCAGGAACAGACCATAATGGCGACGGGGTCTTTTTTATAGAAACGGCTAGAACCAGTGACGTCAGCAACTGTATCACATCTTTTTGCTTCCGCGTAGCTCAAAGTATGTGTACTTTATTTGACAATCCCGACTATTAAAAAATGTTCAAACTTTGACAGTATCTGGACTTATCTACTAGAAGTCCGACGACAGTCTCTTGAGAAATTTAGAGTAATTAATTTTAAAGTTTTAGCTGTTTAAGACTCCGCGTAGTGATACATTCAAATTTGGGTAAAATCCCTAAGTGTTCTAGAATTTTACGCGTGCGCACAACAATCTGCGACAATCTATTTTACAAAAACTTAATTTCCGGACAAATGCTTCAACTTTTTATGGAAACCCATATATGTATGAAATCGTCTTAATTAGGGCTATCTGCTGATGTAAATTTTTAATTTAATATCTCTTTTAATAAAAAAGCTTATTTTTTTCTCTCAATTAAAATCACTAATTAGACTTTGCTGAATTACTTAATTTTATTGCCAAAATATCGGGGATAGTGCTGACTACAGCTGGTGATAAAAGTTCGGTTGTCGCTTTACTCGATTTAAAGATATTACAGATCTTAGAATTTCTACTTCTACGATCGCGTGTTTCAAAACTTGAACAAAGCGGAATATCTCTTAAACCAAACGTTTCCCGATGTGATAATTATACTTTAAAATGATTTTTATAACGAATTACAACTGTGAGCAAGATTACGGGGAAATTCCTTAAAGTTGAAAACTGCACTTCTCGAAATTTCTAAGTCCCGCCTAAGCAAAACTAGAATTTGCCAAAATTCTAAGGTTCTTACAGCAGGTAGGTTCGAAAACTTAAAAAGGGAGATGGAACAACTTTAGTTAGATGTCGTTGGTATTAGTGAGATTAAATGGAAGGATGCACAGGATTTCTGGTCTGGGGAACACAGGATAATTAGCACACAGGCTGTCAATGGAATCACTGGTGTAGGATTTGTAATGAACAAGAAAGTAGGGAAACGGGTGAGTTATTATGAACAGTTTAGTGACAGGATTATTTTGATGAGGTTAGAAACTAAACCCGTCCCAACCACATTAGTACAAGTGTATATGCCAACATCACAGGTAGATGACGAAGAAATAGAAAAATTATATACCGAAATTGAAGAATTAATCCAATATGTGAAGGGGGAGGAAAATCTAATAATCATGGGTGATTGAAATGCATTAGTGGGAGAAGGAAAAGAGGGGAATACTGTAGGAAGTTTTGGTCTATGAGAAAGAAATGAGCGAGGAAGCAGGTTGCTATAATTTTGTGAAAGATATAAGCTAGTAGTGGCAAACACACTGTTTAAGAACCATGCAAGAAGAATATACACCTGGAAACGTCCTGGGGATACAGGCAGATATCAGCTAGATTATATCATGGTCAAACAGAGATTCAGGAATCAAGTTCTAGACTGTAAAGCGTACCCAGGAGCAGACATAGACTCTGACCATAATTTGATAATAATGGAGTTCAGGCTGAAATTTAAGTGAATAAGGAAGCAGTATAAGCAGAACAGACTGGAAGTGAATAAACTGAAACAATCTAGCACAAGAGAAAATTTGCAGAAATGGTAGACTTGGGTCTAAGAAGTAACTGTGGAAAGGAGCTCAACCGAGGACGAATGGAATGCATTAAAGAGCAGAAATAATGAAAGCTGGTAAAGAAACATTAGGCTTTAGGGAACAAGCTGCCCGAAAACCTTCGATAACAGAAGAAATTTTGGAGCTGATGGATCAGAGGAGAAGGTACAAAAATTGCTCAGGATGAAACGGAAGAGAGCAGTACAGGCAATTTAGAAATCAAATAAATAGGAAATGCAAAATAGCAAAAGAAAAATGGCTACAAGAAAAATGTGAAGAAGTAGAAAAGGAAATGGTCGTAGGATAAAGTAGATGTTGCATATAGAGAGATCAAACAGAATTTTGGAGAAATGAAGAAAAGAGGTATGAACATTAAAGCTGCTGATGGGAAACCTCTTTTAAGCTCAGAAGATAGAGGTAACCGATGGAAAGAATACATTGAGAAACTGTATGTTGGGGACGACTTGAACAATAGTGTAATGGAAAAGGAAGGTGATGTCGACATTGATGACTTAGGAGATCCTGTTTTGAGGACTGAATTTAATAAAGCTCTGAATGACTTGAAAGCAAATAAGGCAGTTGGAATTGATGAGATCCCTGCAGAACTTCTTAAATCCCTAGGAGAGGAAGGAATCGAAAGATTATTCAAGCTGATATCAAAAAGTTATGAAACAGGAGAAATTCCAACTGATTTTAATAAAAATATCATCTTCACACTTCCAAAGAAAGCACAAGCCGACAAATGTGAGAATTATCGCACCATTAGTCTAATCATCACATGCTTCAAAATTACTGACCAGAATAATATACAGAAGGATGGAAAGGGTAGTAGAAGAGATAGTAGGTGAAGATCAGTTTGGGTTTAGGAAAAATCGCGGTACAAGGGAAGCAATTCTGTCTTTAAGATTAATACTTGAAGGGCGGATCAAGAAAACCAAAGATACTTTTATGGCATTTGTTGATTTAGAAAAAGCTTTTGATAATGTTAGGTGGGACAAGATGTTCAAAATTATAAAGAAGTCAGGTCTAAAGTATCGAGATAGAAGAATACTCTATAAACTATATAAGAATCAAGTGGACTGTAATAAAAGTAGAGAATCACGAGAGACATGCATCAGTTAAAAAGGGTGTGAGACAAGGTTGTAGTCTATCCCCGTTAATATTCAACTTGTATGTAGAAGAAGCAATGAAGAAAGTCAAAGAAAAATTTCCATGTGGTATAAGTTTTCAGGGAGAAAAAATCAGTATGCTACGATTTGCTGATGACATTGTCTTGTTAGCAGAGAGGGCTGAGGATATTGAGAAGTTACTGAATGGCATGAACAAAATACTGAAGGAAGATTTTGGACTGAATATAAATCAAAGCTAAGACAAAAGTGATGAAATGTAGCAGAAATGATACCAATACTAGTAGATTAAATATAAAAATAGGATCGGATGCAATAGGAGAAGTAAGTGAATTTCTGTTACTTGGGAAGTAAAATTACCACCGATGGCCGAAGCAGGAATGATGTTAAAAGCAGAATAGCACTAGCAAAAAGAGCCTTCATGAAAAAGAGAAATTCTTTTAGTTTCGAATATTGATCTAGGAATTAGATAAAACTTTTTAAAATTCTAGTGTGGAGCACAGCACTTTACGGTAGCGAAACATGTACTTCAGGAATACCGGAAAGAAGTTAAATAGAAGCATTTTAGAATGTGGTGTTACAGAAGAATGCTGAAAATTAGGTGGACAGACAAAGTAAGAAATGAACGAGTTTTGGAAATGATGGGTGAGGAAAGAAATTTGTGGAAGAAGCTTACAGAAAGAAGAGACAGGCTGGTAGGTCATATTTTGAGACCTGCTGGATTGGTTAATTTGCTTAGTGGAGGGAACAGTCGAAGGTAAGAACTGTAGAGGAAGACAGAGATTAGAATATATGAAGCCGATAATTGAGGACGTGGGCTGTAAGAGGTATGTAGAAATGAAGAGGTTAGCACAGGATAGGAAAGGATGGAGGATTGCATCAAACCAGTCGAAAGACTGACGACAGAAAAAAAAATCCTTCTTAATATTGCGACGTAAAACTTTCTTGCATATTCTTGCCACTTTGACTAAGTTAATTTCTTGATTATAATATGGTGAACACTCGAACTAAAGTCATAATATCGATCGAAAGCATTTGCAGTCCTGATCAGAACTTGTTATGTTCAATTTTTGACACAAAGGAGAGACGAAAGAAGCGGATTGTGAAATTATATCCCGTCCAATTCAGGCCTATTCTTCTTATTATTATTACTAATTTAATTGTGATGGAGCTAACGCTCCAGTGGCAGTTCTCCTAGTCATCTAATTACCCCTCATTAAATATACATATTTTGTAAGATTTTCTTTTATAACTGAAATTCTTAAATTCCTCCGCCATTTACTTTTTCTGATTTACAAATTTTAATTTTAAATTCCTTAATCATTCTTAGGAAAATATTAATCACTTCACTTGGTAATTTCTTCCACCCTTACCAACAAAAGGAAATTTTCCCACTGCCTTATGTATAAATCGAGCTCAAGCTTATGGTCATGGTCGCCTTTCCCCTTCCACGCACTATTCCTAATTCTTTAACCAATACCCTCTAAGCCCCATCACCAACATATGTCCAATAAACCCTGTAAATTCGCAGCACTCTCTTCACTCTCCTACTTTCCTCAAATTAGTCCCCATCCAGTTCCTTTATCATACATATGTCAGTTACTGACTGCGTCCTGTGATAATTTCCACAAACGCATCTAGCTGCCTGCTCTTCTTTGTACACCTTCCAACTCCTGTATTTGATAACCAAAGTGTGGATCCCCAACTACACCTCCATATTCAACCAAAGGTGCGACCACAGTTTTGTAACCCAACTCCCTAACTTCTTTGGTATATTCTCTCATCACCCTCTCCAGTAAACCAAGGATTTTGTAACCTTTTCCTTTAACTCTTCTCGGCATTTTTCTTCATTCCAACCTGACCAACCCATTTAGATATTCTATCCAGGTCGCCCTACAGCTGTTCACAGTCTTCACTTGTTTTGATCCTATTGTATACCATTATATCATCTGTAAAATACCTAGATTCTGACCTGACCCACCAACACAGTCATTCATTAGAATAATGAACAGCAACGGTCCCAATACACTACCCTGTGGCACTGCCATATTTACTTCCACCTCTTTTGATAATGTATTTGCTACTCTAACACTTTGCTTTCTGGCTTTTAATAATTATTCTATCCAGCAAGTAACCTTTTCATCTAATCCAATAGATTTCAATTTATTTAAAACCGTTTTATAGTCCACTCTGTCTAATGCCTCAGAATGTTCTAGTGCCACACTATCAACTTGGCCACCCTTATCCAATTCATTTGAAAGGTCTTGCATATAGCCCACCATCAGAGATCCGACGGTGAACCACCATCCACAGTGTCGCAGCCTTCACTCCTGACTCACTGCGAAGAGGTTTATGGTTTAACCAGGTCTTTGGTGCACAATCTGATGATTGGTAACTGTGCACCAACACCTCTCTTACCTCGCCGGCCAAGTCCAGATATAAAAAATTCTTCGATTTTCAGCACTCGAACAGACTAACCCTGGGGCAGCACCACCACCAACCATCATGGTGCCACATTCAACAGGACGAGCTAGCACTATTCATCGATTATGTAATCTACTAAAAGTTTTCTTGGTCAAGAGTACTATGGCAAGAGAAATCTTATCTTTTATATATATAAAAATAGATGTATGTGTCCCTATATTTCACTTTTCAGTCACCACTACCTAGCACAGATCAATGGTGTTTGTATGTGGTAGTAGCATGGAATTTCCTATCATGCACGACATTGGCCGAATTCCGATAGCTGTGGGGGTGTGGGAGATATGGTGGTTAAAGGTGTTTGATGTAGGGCATTTTCGTATTTCGACCATAGACTTGTGAGTCCCTATACTTCTCTTTTCTGCCACAACTACATAGCACAGACCACGGGCGTTTGTGTGAGCTAGTGCCATTAAGTGTCCCATTGTGCACTATGGTGGTTGTATGTCGGTAGCTATGGGGGAGTTTGAGATATGGTGGTTGAAAATGGTCGCACTTCACCAAAGACGTGTGCGTTCCTATGTTTCACTTTCTAGCCAAAACTATTTAACGCATGTCAATGGTGTTTGTGTTTGGTAGTAGCATACATTCACCGATCATACAAACGTTGGACGAATTTCGGTAACTGTAGGGGTGTGGGAGAAATGGTGGTTGAAAGTGGTTGACCATGGATATTTTCGCATGTGTCCATATATTTCACTTTGTTGCCACAACTAAATAGCACAGAGCAATCGCGTTTCTGGGTGGTTATATGTCGGAAGCTATGGGGTTGCAGGAGATATGGTCGTTGATAGTGGTCAATCTGGGGCACTTTCATATTTTGACCGAAGACATGTGTGTCCCTATATTTCACTTTTCAGCCAAAACTCTCTAGCGTAGATCATTGGTGTTTATGTGTGGTAGTAACATACATTCACCGATATTACACAACGTAGTCCGAATTTCGATAGGTGTGGAGTTGTGGAAGATATGGTGGTTGAAAGTGGTCGATCAGGGACATTTTAATTTATTTACCAAAGATATGTGTGTCGGTATAGGCAACTGCATAGCGCAGACCACTGATGTTTGTGTGTGGTAGTGGCCTTGAGTATCTCATTGTGCACTATCGTGGATGGATGGCGGTAGCTGTAGAGGGTTCAGATATATACAGGCTTTTTGCTATTTCTACCAAAGATGTGTGTGTCCCTATATTTCAACTTGCAGCCAGAACTACCAAGAGCAGACTACGGGAGTTTGTGTGTGGTAGTAGTTTGGAGTCTTTCACTGTGCACTATGATTTCGTCTCGGTAGCTGTGGGTATGTGGTAGATATGGTTGTTGAAAGTGGTGGATCTGATAGAAAATAGACATATGTGTCCCTATATTTTACTCCATAGCCAAAACAACCCAGCGCAGTCCACTGGTGATTGTGGTTGGCATTAACCTCAAGTCTCCCACCGTGCACCATGGTGGTGTCATGTTGATAGCTATGGGGGTGTGGGAGATATGATGGCTGAAATTGGTTGACGGAGGGTGTTTTCATATTTCGACCAAAGACATGTGTGTCACAATATTTCACTTTGCATTTTTTTTTTTTAACTGCTTTACGTCTCTTTTTAACATCGAGGTCTTTAGAGAAGGGAAAGGTTGGGGGGCAAGGATGAGGGCAAGGATGGGGGCAAGGAATGGGAAGGAATTCGGCCATGGCCTTTTGAAGGAAGCATCCCGGCATTTGCCTGGAGTGATTTGGGGAAACCATGGAAAACCCAAATCTGGATGCCCGGACGGGGATTCGAACCGCCGTCCTCCCGAATGCGAGGCGAGAATGCTAACCGTTACACCGCCCCACTCGGTTTCACTTTGCAGCCATAAGTACCCTGCACAGATCGCTAGTGTTTGTGTGTGGTATTAGCTTCGAGTCTCCTATCGTGCACTATGTGTTTACATGTCGATAGCTGTCAGTCAAAATTCTTTACAAACACAAACGAAGTCGCGGGCTCCAGTCAGTAGTAAAAATAAAAGTTAGTTGTTTTGTTCATTGTGTAATTTCATATACAACGTGATCCTGCTAGTAGTTTGATAGTTAAGATGGCAAGTAGCCAGACTATTAAACGCATTAGTTATATACTCTGTGGGGGACCCACCTGGTGGTGGAAGAGCATGGTGTAGTGCCTGAGCTGGCACTCCCAGTACTGGTCCGAGGCGAAGGGGAACTTCTCACAGCCGGGCACGGGGATGTCGTGCAGCCTGGAGCCGAACTTCTTCATTGGAGGCGTGTCCGCCATGCGCATCACTATCCTGGCGCCCTCCACCATGTTCTGCACGTCACGGCGGTCCGCAAAGTAGTTGCCATAGAACAGTGGCGGCTGGTACGGGTCCCGAGAGCGGAGGCGGACTAGGCCTCTACTCCGCGGACGAAGGCCTGCAAACATCAACAACCAATACAAGATGAGATTAATGAGCGTAACGGAATGAAACGAGTCTAGGATAGAGGAGCAACATGTATGGTCACTGCGTATTTTTCACTCTTACCGGAGAAGGTTGTAGTGAGGATGGGAGAGAAGCTAATGACTTGGTGGAGTGATGACGAGCAGGATCAGTGGCAGTTGCATGTATGGGCTGATAGTGTGGGTGAATATGGTTTAAAATTAATTGTGAAAAAAAGTGAGTAAATCGTTTCAGCCAGAAAGAGGTAGAATAGATGTTACTGGAATGGAAAAGGTAAAGAACAAAACGACAAGACACACTGTAAAAGAAGAACCCTGACAGGAAGTGCTAGAGAAGGTCAGACTAAGATGCGGTGGGCATGATAAGAGAATGGAATAGCAGAGGATCCCTAGGAAAATCCGTGAAATGAAGATTCATGGTAAACGTCCCAGAGGAAGGCAAAGGGATTAGTGGCTGAGAGGACTGGAAGAGAAGAGTGGATCAAAGTGGTGACGGAGAGTTGGTGGGAACGAAGAAGGAAATACAAAGGTTTGTGCGCAAAGCAGACCTAGCCAGTAAGTGAAAACTGTTGTTGTTGATGGTGATTATGATGATGATGCTACTACCCTAGAAGCAAAGGATCTGGCTCGATACATTAATGTAAGTTTCAGCAGCATGAGAGGTCGGTGATAAGGCAGCAGCCTTTATGAACACTTCCTTTTAAATATCCAGATGAATGAATAGAGACCGGGGATGAGATTTGGGGACTTACAGTGTATCTACGAAACTTTAACAGCATTACAGTATAAGCTGCTCTATTCCCTAAACCCACCAGTCGCCTTATGAAACCACCCATTCCCTGCCTAGTTTAGAGCGTAAATGTTGGAGAATATATTTTGTAAACTAAATCGGTGAAGCCAATAAAGTGTCTATAAGAGTGACTTGCTAGTTTGTCCCACCACTCTGCCCAAAGTCTTAGAATTGCTTCAAAGATTCCAGGCAACTGGTCATGTTCCAAATTCAGCAAGATACTCTCTGTTACAGTGTTAGGTAGTGGTGTCTAGCTATTCAAAGTTTGACAGAAGTTTCAAACCGCTTGTACACGTCATGATTTCTTGTTGGAAACCTCATCCAACTCCAACTTGCAAACTGAATTGTAGAAGATTTTGCAGTACCTGCCTAACCTTAATTCTCCAGTGGGAGAGCCTATATGGGGTAGGTGTCACTACTGGTTGGGATTATGGCGCAAAGGTCGGTTATACAGCCATAGAAAAAATATTCCTTGCTGTGTGTCGTCTTCGTAGTTAGCTCGATGAGGCTTGCAGTCTCTATGTGTTAGTCTAATCCCTCTTCATCGTCTAAGCAGCTGAAGCTACCAGATTATTGTGGAATTGACTCCTCTGAACTTTAGGTTGTTACTTCTCACAAATACTAGGTTTAGGCGATATAGAGTAAATATTTTCACTGCCTAGTAAATGTTCCATGTTAAGTGGTAGCTGGATGCTCTCTTGTAAAAGTGATTTCACAAAGTTTGCAGTGTTGTTCCAGTATCTTTTACATCCAAGAAACACATGGTTAACGTCATATTCAGCATCTCCTTTACAGTCACACCATGATGATTCGAATGCTTTGATTCTGTATAGGTGCTAGGGGAAGAAATAATGTTTGAACTTGATCTTGTTATTATAGTTAGAGCACTTTTGATGCCACTGGGATGTTGGTATCTGTGTGTGGATGCAAACTTAGTGATGACCTATGAATTGTGATGTTTACAACCATTCTTGGTTCCACATTTCCCTTTAGTCTTTTTTAAGGAAGTTTGTAATATATAAACGTGGTACCTATGCCGCTTCCTCAACTCTTCTTTAAAACATTTCGTACGAAATGAATTCATCTTAGCTCTGCTTCATAAGTTGGTTCCAGACTTTATTTCTCGCTTAGCTTATAGTCTCGGGGTCCCCGTGGGGTTCAGCCAAATAGTCGCAGCCTCTGCCGTGATCACTATCCTAATGGAGGAGTTGAAGTGTAGCCACCTGTTACAGAAACCTATAATCTGTTTGATAAGTGTGTATTTTGTTTGTGAAATGTACAGTCTTTAAGAGGAAGATTGGAGATCAGCCCAGTATTTGACAAGATTATAACGGGAAATCGCCTCAAAACCGTAATCAGAACTGCTCTTACTCATGGTCAATGATTGGAACTTGGGAGAACTGTACCCACAGTTGTGGGTGGTCCCAAAATATTGTCGAAACTGTTTAATGGGAGTTGTTTACTCACCGATGGGGAAGACAGTCCAGGAGGTGAGTCCCTTGATGGGCTTGAACACCTTGTTGTACAGCTCGTCGGAGAGGTCGTGCGCCATCTTGAGTCCACCGTCGTCGACGTTGGTGGAGCCTCCCGCGAACAGCAGCTCGAGGTCTGGCCAGTCGGGGCTCGCCTCGTTCGACGACGAGCTCACGATGCCCACCTGCAGACACGAAACTCCTACCTGAGGCTTACGCTACACTTGCAGTAGATATCGTGGTGGGACGCTGTAGGAATGAAGTAACTAAGAATCGATAGTGTCTGGCTTACACACCAACGCCACTTGAATCTGGGCTGCAACTGCGCCAGCCACTGAAATTTTAAAGTTTATATCGTGACGCCCTGGTATCAGCTATTTTCCAATAGCAAAACAGTTTTACCAAGAAACAATTTCGGCGGCTATTCAGTCATGACGAAACAGTTGTGAAAAATATGTGTCTGTACATGGAGATAAGGGAGAGAAGTGAGGGAAATTTGACCTAGTATCAGCTATTTTTTCAATAGCAAAACAGTTTTACGAAGAAACAATTTTAGCGGCCATTAAATCATGGCGACAAAGTTGTGAAAAATATGTGCCTGTACATGGAGATAATGGTGAGAAGTGAGGGTAATTTAAGTGTCCTGGGGTAAATACGTTTTAAGAAAACTAGTCTTGGCAAGTGCGTGCACTGAGAGTTCCAGTCACAGATTGTGAATAAAATCAAGAAAAAAATAAAAACTTTTTTAAATAAATAAATTTTTATAGACATTATTGTACTTTTGCGGAATTATCTTTTAAATCTGTCATGTAAAATATAATCTATAGAAAAAATTGGTTGAAAAAGTAATTGTGGGTTATGGAAATTATTTTAACTAAATAGTTTACGACATATGTATTATTCAATTCTTAAAGTTGTCCTTTGAATGATACATATGATTTTTGTCGAAAAAAAAAATCATATCCTGAACAATTCACTCATTTAATTATTTTGCGAAAATCATGTAAATATATCTATACTTTTCTATTAACTTTGGCACTCTACATACCACTGTACATTTTGAAAGAATATTCTGATTAATAGTATTAGAAATAAAAAGGAATATCAAACTATTTTGGGATCCGGAGGGTTACCCATGGAGATTATCTAATGGGAATATTTTAGTCAGCCCCCACCAAACTTCTTACAATTTTTTTCATCCCTTCTCTCCGTGATTTGTCGAACAGGGTTGTGAGTATCTGTTTAAGCGGTAAATATAAAACGTTACAGTAAAGAACATTCGTAGTCTGCACTCACCGCCTCCGCGCCTCCTAGTGTGGTGAGGGGGCCCGTGCCGCTGGTGAGCCAGGACGCGATGGAAGGCAGCGTCCTTGCCTGCTGCTCGGTGATTCCCACTCCCGACTGGTTCACCAGGAACGTGATGCCACCGATGCCGACGTGGTCCTGCAGGTTGTAGCCCACGGAGAGGTTCGCCACCATGGGGATACCCAGCTCCTGCAACGGCAACAGCCAAAGTCGCCGCTGAGATATCTTCTTCCAGATAATATGAATCTCATGTAACCCAACCATTGACTGAGCGACCTTGATTTGAACTCCTCCTGTCTTTCTTTACGATATTACGGTACGTGGCTTGGATTACTCAGTAAACTCTATGGTAGTTCTTGTAATCAGATTATCCTGCCGGGTTAGGTTAAGGAACATCAGGTGAGAAATATACTCATAGGTTACTGCAGCCGGAGTTGGTTGTCTTCTGGCTGTTCGGGTGACGCACCATCATGATGTATAAAGCCAACGTTTCGACTGTCATACTGCGGACTTCTTCTTGGCAGTTCTGCCAAAGAAGATGACCGCGGTATGAAGGTTGAAACGTCGGCTTTATACATCATGACGTTGCGTCACTCTAACAGTCAAGGGCGGAGTATTGGTTGTCAATGTAACACAGAAGGCTGACCAGTCTCGAGAAAAATCCACTGAATACTGTCCCTCTTTCGGGTACGAAACGCACTACTGTCTCATAAACCCTGAGACTCCTGTAAGTATTGGTAGTAAGTTAGGAACTCTGTCACTGTTTGATCAAGTGACAAAGATTCCCGTAGCTATCACCATTTCAACACATCATTTTACTATCGTGAACCAATCTTATAGTCTACACTCTCGGAACCCAGTAAGTGAAGCACAGACATGGTGACTGAGTAAAGTCTATTATTATTATTATTGCTCCGCGATTCACTAAAAGTGGGTGGCGTAGGGTGCATTACGGTACAGTAATCCTAAAGTGTAACCGTTGCGCATAGGTAGGGATATACGGGACATGGAAGGAGGCGCCCATGGGCTATTTTTAGGAACCATTTGCCCAGAGCGATCTGGCAAAACCATGGAAAACCCATATCAGGATGGCCGGAGGGGCTTATAGATACCAACTCATATCGGAATATAAGTTCTCTTGCTCGATTACTCCTTCCTATTCCACTCCCTAACCGCTCGTGGAAAAAAAGAGTATAGAAATGAATCGGTTCTGGCCCTGATTTCTCTTATTTTATCGGTCATTTCTAAATATGAATGTAGCTGGTAGTAATATGTGTTCGGCGTCATCCTGAAATAGGTCAGTCGTGAATTTTTCAATCAGCTTCTGCCGAGAGCACCGCCTTTGGTGTTCCAGGTCTTCCCAACCCAACTCATCAACATCGCACTTATGCTTTCGCTCCAGCTATATATACCTATAACGAATCGGGCGGCTCTTCTTTGTACCTTCTCCAACATGTCCATTAACCCCTTTTGAGAGGGACCCCACACAGAACAACAATATTCTAAGTGAGGACGCTCCAGAGCTTTGCATGCAGTCAATTTAGCTTCGGGCGTACATTGTTTTAAACAACGACCTAGAAATCGGTGCATATGATTTGCTCTCCCAATTACCTTCTCAATATATTCATTCCACAACAAATTATTACGAATTGTTACACGTAGGCATTAAGTATATGGTAAACGATCATGTTATTGATTTAATAACTCATTTTCAGCTTGTAGGGTGTTTAAAGTAATTACGTGCAATTAACTTAATGCCTCGATGGTTGTGTGCCCTTGATCTGTCTTACGAAGACAACAGCTATTTGTGTATCCAATTTATCCTTCTGTCGTATTAGAATCTGACCGGGAGGGGTATAATAATCGGTTGTAAATGTATCACCTGTAACTCGACTGTTATGCAAGTCACACTCCTTGTTGGTCGGCAAATAAACTAATGATAGAGGCAGATTAGCATCACATTTCATGTTCTGCATGATGTCGCTGTTCTGCAGCCATAAGTTGTGCAATTAGAATAATAACAACTGATTCTACATCAGTCATCAGGCCTTAAAGTGCGGTCGCTGATAGCTGTTCTTCCATAGGTGGAGTATTGGTTGTCGGTTTAACACAGAAGGCTGGCCTGTCTTGAAACAAATCCACTCAACACGGTCTCTTTTTTGGGTACGAAACACCCTGCTGGTAGTGACAGTGCAGGATTTCCTCAACCCTGTGACTCTTCAAATTCTCAGCTCTCATTTAGTGCTTTAGATTTAAGTCTCAGACGTAATTCTGCCAGAGAACTCCCTCTCAATTACATGATGACGGTAGTCTAAGAGATTGCGCCAGTAGTACATGTCTAAGATATTTTTGGTTGCTGCCATCTCTCTAAGGGTCACACACCAAGTTTCTTTGAGTAAGAAATATTTTTCTCAGGCTTATTTAATTTAATTAGAATTGAGTTCCGGTGGATATTCCATAAACACCCATTTTTACCTTTTCCTTTTTCCCACCTACTTTTGCCCTCTGCTTATTTCAATTTTTAATTCTTTTAGCGTTTTTGTTAAAATATTCATCATTCCTATTGGTAATTTATTTTAATCCCTAACCCCCTTAC
This sequence comes from Vandiemenella viatica, assembly GCA_031002005.1. NCBI lineage: Eukaryota > Metazoa > Arthropoda > Insecta > Orthoptera > Morabidae > Vandiemenella > Vandiemenella viatica. The sequence goes on from CM061914.1 coordinate 31,343,472, forward strand.
CAACGAAAGAAAATCTTTCCACACCCATATGCCTGAAATTGGGTACCATTATGTGGTCTTGATCAACTTTTCCCTTCCATGCACCTCTACTAATTCTTCCACAAATATCTTTCCATGCCTCATTTCCAATATACACTCCCATGACTCTTTTAACCCTCCTCTTGTCTTCCAATGAATCCCATTTCAGCTCCTTTATCATAACCGTAACTCATTATGTTCTGTGGTAATTTCCAGAGACAAATTTAGTAGCCCTCCAACTCCTGTATTTGATATCCAAAATATGGATCCCATACCACTCTGCCATATTCAAGCAATAGTCCAACCAACGTTTTGTAACTTAATTCCCTTACTTCTCTGGTACATGTCCTCATCACTCTCTCCAACAAATGAAGGATTTTGAAACCTTTCCTATTACCTGTCCAACGTGACCTGCCTAGTTGAGTTTGTTATGCCAATATTTTCACACTTCAATTATTCAACAAACAATTCTTTTCCCACCTTATAATCATAACCAATCCTAATTTTTATTCCACCATTCCGATTTGCGTAAAACGGATACAAATTTTTTTTTGTAATGACATTCTCTGGTGGTCGTAACGACATGATAAATAATTTTTACTTAGTATTCCGCCCAAATAGAGGGCTGCCTTAATCTCGCACGGCAATCCTACCGTGTATAGGGGACCTACTGTTTAACGTTGAATCCGAACCGCGGAAGCGGTGGTACTGTATTTCACACTATGCAGCAATCCGTGGCAGAGATAAAGGTCGGATTATAGGCCTTTAAAAATCTCCGAGGAATCAAGGGTTCGGACCGAGGACGTTTTGATCTTGTCGCCAAGAAAGTCTCCAAAAAAAGAACTCAACAGAGCTGGATCACTCCGTTCTTTTCCGTTGCCTGACCCAAGATGTCGCTTCTTAATCCGGGTGCTGATCGCTTGGCTTGTAACGATATTATGTTCGTAGGTGGAGTGGTATATGTACTGTTTGCTAGCCTTATACTTGTGGCCAGCCCACGTACATTTTCGCTACTCCGCCACTGTCTTTCAGAAGCACTCTTCCTTTCTTTGTTGTGGTTTGGAAACTTGATAGGAATAAATTGGACCGTGATAGGAAAATACAGGTAGTCTGTTTGGCACTGGGTAGGATTTTTCACAGATTCGTAAATCAACAGTAGTCGCCACCCGGGATTCGGGAAATTCAACAGGAGTGCCAGTGAAAATGCTTGTCACTAGCAGGTTACTGCTAAAGAATGTTCGTTAAGATTCAAAAAGTCAATTTTAAACTATTTATTCCGAAAACACAAATGCCCAGTTCAGTACCAGTCCCACATTACAATAATAGTTCAGGCATCGTACTTCGACTTGAAGACAGCAGGTTAGCAATTAGAAGTTCGGCACCCTAGACAGCACACGTTGCTATTACCGGGATACCTCTAGAACTCAACAGTCTTCGAGATTCACATTTCTGCTAGTAGTGATAGCAGACGAAGCCAACGACGCCGGATGAACGCGGTACATGATCCACACACGTGAGCCCACCACGAGCGACCTACACGGCAAACCACCATAGCTACTTGAAAAAGACTAACTAACTACAAGATGGCTGCTCTGCCTCCTTAGCCTTGCAGCCAATCGTAAATCTTTTTAGACGTCACATGATTTAACCAGCCAATCATGTGTTTCTTTGCTCCTTTGTACACCAGTGGTTCCTTCTTCGTGCAGCCTGTCCATTCCACTCTTTTTTTCTCTCTGTTTAACTCGAAAGTTTACTGTTATATCTCGCCAGCTAACATATCATTTGCCGGCTTGGTCCCTGTACCAAAATAGTTCACCTACTTTGCTCTCTTAACACTCGCATTACAAGCTGTCTCTTTCTTCTAAAGTTACCAATCGACGTTATTTACTATCGGGATGTTCGCCATTTACACGAAAAATTAAATCTTTTTTGTAGTAAAAATGTTGTTACTCTTCATTTATTGGTTATTCATTAGATTTACTGGCCAAAATGGGAAACTTTCAGAGATTGCTTTCGTCAAAATCTTGGATTTTTTCCTTCTCGCTGATATTTCATGATCCGACAATTGAGTACTGGACCGTAACCAGTCACCGTTAATACCGGATTCCGAATGTGACCTCGCCTGGGTGGCCCCTCTACCGGGGTTTAGCGGTATTGTTCCTAAACAAAGGCTCTTCTTATTTGTTTTTCGGTTTCTGCTGGTTCCTCTCTCTCCAACCTTTCACTTATAACACCATTGTATGCGTTGAATAATCGCAAATATCATTCTTCACGGTACACAAAACGCGTATCAGGCCACGTCTGTTACATCCCTGATGGGATTCTGAAGCCTTTCACGAGTCAGTTCTCCGTCGCTGTTCTCCTCCTGCCCCGATGATAGAAACGTCACGAGAAATGAAGTAAAATGCAAAGCGATACCTAATTATCCACTTTCGTGGTCATTCACTATTCCTCGAATTTTTTAGAAGGGAGTTCTTACCACGAATCACACGATGTTCTAATACCAATTAATTTTTTTTACTCCCAATTACCAGCTGGCTTGCGTCTTTCTACCATGCTCCCTCTTCCCACAAAGCTGCTCTACGTCTCAAATTAGGTCTACGCGATGCAATATAATTTCGTCGCTGTACCGTTTGAATTGACATCGCTGCTTATTTATGAACTTGGTTCTAACTTAATAGTTATCAATTCACTTCTTGCATCGTGTTGGTCACCTCATTCCTAGCCATTTTTGGATTTTTCCAACGACGAGGCACATTATTACTATTACTATTACTCCACGATTCACTAAAAGTGTGTGGTGGAGGGTGTATTGCACCTATCCGAAAGGGTAATAGTTTGGAAGGGATATTCGGCATATGGCAGGAGGCACCCATGGGTTATTGTGAGGAAACCATCCCAGCATTCACGTGGAGTGATCTGGGAAAACCATGGAAAACCTAGATCAGGATAGTCGGGGAGCTTTATCGAAAGCTACTCCTGTCGAATTGTAAGTTTACTCACCTGGTAAATCCTTTCTATTCCATTCCCTAACTGCTCGTGGAAACAAATGAGTACAGAAAAAGAATCGGTTCATGGTCCTTAGTTCTCTTATCTTATTTTCACGGTTATTCCGAGATACGAATGTAGCAGGTAACAATATTTGTTTGCTGTCATTCCGAAATATGTCAGTCGTGAATTTTTTAATTAGCTTCAAGATCGCAAGTTTACCAGTCGTACTGCACCACAGATCATTACATTTTTTAGCGTTCAAGACAGACCATTAAAGAACCATATACTACGGCTATGACATCAGAGTTATAAATATGTAGGGATTTTTCAAAACGGGAAGATAGCTTTCTGAGGTAAGCATGTTTACTCCTGATGTCTCGTGGTGTTTCTCACCTTGAGGTGTTGTTCGGGGCCGATGCCGGACAGCATGAGCAGCTGGGGGTCGTTCATGGTCCCTGCAGACAGGATCACCTCCCGCCTCGCTCGCACCTCCGTGATTGGACGGCCGCGGCCCTTGCGTGCCACCTGCAAACAGAAACAAGAAGTGGTGGGGAAAAAAATTAAAATTAAATAAATAAAAAATGAAAATAAAAAAATCCAAATTGCACTGTAAAATCTGCTCAGCAGTAAGCAATGCAAGCTAACAACAGAAAAGTCAACATGCAATATGGGGGCAGATGTCACCAATAAGGGTGACAGGTACCCCTTCTCCAATACAGCCAACGCCATAGTCTCCTCGGATAATGTGAGCTGAAAAAGGGGGGAGGGGGGTTGACGACAGAAATCTCATGTCTACACTGCCAACCTTATAACAACAGTAAAGCCAAAAAAAAGAGGTCCCCAAAATTACGATATCATCGGGGGTGTTTTAGGGGAGGCTTGTGGCACTTAATTCCCCCCCCTCCCATCCCCCCGGGATCCGCCACTGGCAAAAAGTGGTCAACCATCCCCAGACCTCTGAAAGAAATGTTTTGCTACCTAGGAAGAAGCAGAGCGCCAGTCCTCTCCCCCTCCCCCCCCCCCTTTTCTTGGTTCTTTTCCTTTCCATCGGAATTAGGATGTATTTAAATGGCTTATATTTGGTTTTCACAACCCCTTGACAACTACTTGGAAGATTTTTGTAGATGTGGGTACCCACAGACATACTTCAGTCCTTATCGAAAAACGTAGTACGAGAATTATTTCCGTAAATGTCAGAATTAGAGAACTACATTTAGCTAAACAAAAATATAAACAACCACTATTTTTTTTCATTTCCTTGAATAGATTTTATGCTAGTTGCTGTGAAACTTATTAGTACCTATGATATGTGAACTGTCACTGAGTCATCTTTACGGTTCATAGGGACCTACGTAACTTATCAGAGGGAAAGTCCATATTAATACGTCGCGTAAGCTGATACTGTCTGCAAGTTTTCTAGAAATCCGCTCATTAACTTTAGCGTGGGGCATACGTAGTTTTAATGAAATCCGTCCAGTGTGATGTGTGCAATGACATACAATATTTCCAAAATTTACGATTTTACATAGAGTAAAACACTAAATTTTGGAATGTCTTATTTTCTCACGGGTAGCATATTTTGCAGCTCATAAAAAGAGTACTCATAATCTTTCCAGCCTTGCTTTATGGCTGTAAAATCTGGAGCATGGCACCAAACGTGAACATGATATTCATAGAGCGACTGCTCAATAAATTTCTCCCATTCATACCAAACGCACGTTACAGAACTAGAATCACAGAGCTATATTCCATCACATCTGTTCCGCTTATAAGATAAGCAGCAGCAAACCCAACAGAAAAGTGAATCATCACAAGATAAACATGATTTAATTCTTACTGTTGGCAGAAACGAACCTAAAGTGTGGTACAAACGAAACCAAAAGATGGCACTAATACAAAGTTGCATTATGAGTAATAATGAAGACAAAGTAATAAAGGACGCGATCAGTACGGGTTCGAATTAAGAACTTTGTCAAAGATCAAACCCTTTTTATCCTTCTAAGAGATTAAATAAATGGCGACTCAAAAACTCTAAACTATCATCATCAATAGTCTTCTATTAAAAGACTACAGTTGCGTGTCGACTATGCGCGGCTGCCGCGCGAACCAATTCTGTTGGCGAGCGCGGCTGCCGCGCGAGGCAACGCAACCCAGTCAGGATTGTGCGCAGACTATCCAGACTGTCTTTTCGTGAAGCAGCCGTGGACGTTTCATGTGCACTAGCAGCTGTCATTTTCACTGTGATGCATCACACTGTACACTTAAACCAAAGCGTAAAGTGCGTTGGTGGATAAGGAAATTGTATTTTAATAGAAGGCAGTATGGAGTGTAAGTTATGGAAGGCATGAAACCATCGAGGATACAATATACAAATTTTACGAAATGGCAACTATAGTCTTCTTAAAATTATTAATTGAGCCAAGTGTGAATAAAGTGATCACTCAATTAACTTCAAGATATCTAGCAATTAGAGACTCACGAACTAGCCCACTAGCCTGTAATACCAATTTCAAATGTAAAACAATCATTTTTGAGAATAGTTTCAGATATTTTTGAGGCAGAACGGGTCAAGATAAGGAAATAATACCCATTTTTATTGTTACTCAATTTTCTGTTGTCGTTTCTAACAAGAACTTATTTCTTATTTGCGTAAAATGTATTGAGCTAATCATGTCGTTTCGCGATTTTATAGATTCGTTGATTGGAGTTTCAAGTGATGGTTGTGGTGGTAATGGAGGTGATACCATCCGAGTCTGATTAGACTGCATATGTGCTATTCCACAAAAATCTTTGGCACTGTGCAATTGTATTAAAAGGTCCATGGTAGCAAACTGTAGCTGTGCGGCGCGAGCTCTCAAACAAAAGGTACCGCCGGCGCCGTCTCAACTGCGCGCGAGCTAAGGGAGCGTCCACAAACCACGTAGCTCCATTTTGGCTTCCTGTGAACCCCCCCCCCCCCCCCCCACGTAGCCCTACGTGGCTTTTTTCCCTTTTGATTCCAGATTACAGTTTGTACTGTTTTCTCTTGTCAGACTATTGTAAATTACATACGGAGATAATTAAATGGCGGAAATAAATATTCACATGCTGTTGTGAGTTCTGTTCCTCATTTTAACCGTGAAAAATGTTATAAAAGGAAAGCTACGTGGCCTGGCTAGGAACCCCCCCCTCCTCTCCCCACGTAGCCCAGCGTAGCCTTCCAGCCAACCCCCCCCCCCCCCCCCTGGACCGAGCCACGTAGTTTGTGCACGTTCCCGAAGTAGTGGGGGGGGGGGCGTTTGACACGCGCCTATACCAACAGAGAATAGGTCGCAGCGCGGCATGTTCGACCGCGTAGGGCCTATCCATTATGCGCGGCTGCCGCGCGAGCCATGTTCGAGGGTTTGGCGCGCGTAGTGGATACGCAGCTTAAGCTTGCCATCGAAACACCGATGTCAAGCTCCAGCTCTATAAGGGTTCAAGATGTTACTACCAACAAGAGGTTAGTTAAGCGAATGGGAAGAAACAATTTGCCAGATAATTCCGTTCAACACATAATTTTTGACGCGCTTAGAAATTAGTCCTATATTACAGGGCGTTCGCCGGAAACGCTACCCACTGTTAGCGCTACAAGGAACAAACTGCTCCCGGCGAGCGAGAGGTCAGCTTCCGGCATTGTTCGACCGTCGGCCGCGGACTATTTCATAATAATTACGCTTCATAAACTTGTATGTGCTAAGCATTCTGTAATTTCATGCACCACAATTGTTTTGTACGGCTTTAAGTGAACTAGCTTTGTTACTTTCCAAGCTGACGTCTTATATACGCCTGCCTGCTGCCCTAACTGACTTAATGATTTTTTGGGTGACTGTTCTAGTCGAAAAGCGATATCGTCAATTTTCTCCTCTGTGCGAATATGGTTGACCGACAGTCTCTTTTTGTTAAAAAATGAACCCGTTTCTTTTACTTTTTTAACCAGACGCAGAATTGTTGATTTAGCTGGCAGTAAAGCGCCAGGATATTCGCGACGAAATTTACTGCGACACTTTTTAAACTACTTCTTCTTCACATATGTATCGTAGAGAAATATTCTTTGTTGCAAACTGTAACGTACCATAATTTTACTCACACTCAAACACGGTACAGATTAGTAAGAGTATGACGCCCCAAACCAGTCAAACCGCAAAAAAACGTTTATTCACAACACTGATTAATAAGAGACTGAAGTCACAAACTAGCTACAATGCAAAGAAACCGTTCTTAACAATGTAAGGGTCCCATTATACTGCGTCACTGCACTGTTGGGGCAGCGGAGGTGTTAAACAGTGCGGTGATTCACGGCGCCGTGTGGCAGGAGTTGCTGGCCCCACTGTCCCAGCAAGTTGCCGACGGCAACAGACTGGGAGGGTAGCGTTTCCCGGCGAACGCCCTGTAATAATAATTAAGTGGAGCTACTATGATAATGTCATACCCTACTAATCCAGTTAATTGCTTCTACTAACTGTATATATTAGTAAAACATATGTAGGGGAGAGCCGGGCAAAGTGGCCATGGTGGCCATGGGGTTTTTTTGGGGCCAAGTGATGGTGCTATCACACGGGAAAAATCATAACTGGTGCAATTTAATGCCTTGAGGAGCCCGATCCAGTTAGCATATCATCTCTCGAAGTTATTAGAATATTTGTGGTTTTTGAGTTCCCTGATATTTAGTAAGTGATCAGTTTAAGAATTTATTACTAAGAAATTAGATGAATTATCGGTTTTGAACGAAATGATTTTGCAAGAGTGATGTTTTTGCTATAATTTCCTGATTTGGTGATCATGATTGTTTCTTTGCATTGTTGAGATAGAATGACGTTACTGTAACGGCGCCAAAGCAAACAGGGCAGTGTGTCCACCTGCTGGTGACCGTGGACTCTGTCTGCTGCGCGCGGATTCTGCTTATTACTTTCAGATTATTAACGTTATACATTGCTTTATTGTCATGTGAAGCTGGCGTGAGTATGTTGATAATAATCAAAAAACAAAATGAATTAAATCATTTCTATTTCGTGGTGTTAATTTAACGACCGTAAACTTCTTTTTCTGTGAGCCCAAAGGATATTGTCATGCAACAATAGCAGGAAAAAGCAAATGCAATGGCGAAAACAAAGGTTTTCACATCAAGTTCATGTAAAAACGTACTTAAAGCTGCAAAATCAATCAAAACGTAGAAAACAGAAGAAGAAAGAAACTAATCCTAGATAGAAAACCACCTACCACAGAAAATCTAACCCAAAAAAGTGTTATTTGATGATCAAAAACACAAACAGTGCCTGGACTACAACGGAAGTATTTCAACTCAGCATTACAAGAACGATGGATCGAGTTCCAAATGTGTTACTTTTGGGCTCACGAACTCTGTGATGGAGTTGAACGAAACAGCTATTCCTTCGTTTCCGAAAATTAAAATTAAAGTGCCCTTTGCCGGATATTTTTTAAAATAAAGTACAGTGTTTTGCAAAATTAGAGCGTTTTTAATCACTCATTTTTTATTTTAAAGCTAAGTGGCCACTTGGGTACTTTTGGCAAAATTGGCTATTTTAAGTATTAAACTTAATGAAAAGGTAACTAAAAAATTCTGGTATGCACTAGGATAGTTGAACTTTGTAACGCCTGATTTTGATGCCTTTGGGTATATTGTAAGTTACCTTACAATCTCGTCAAATCTTAGTGTGGCCACTTTACCCGGCCTTCCCCTACTCTCAGTGTTTGTATGACAAGGTTTCACAGTCTGTAGTTTGTGTAGTTTTTTGTACAGCGTAAGGCAGTAGTGGAAAGCAGTAAGATCATTGGTAGTGGAGAGAGTGTGGTATGAGTAACGTGAAGTAAGAATTTAAAGTTAAAATTTGTAGAGGGCAAATGTAGGTGAGTGAAGGTTAGGGGGACGTTGGGTGTGTAGGGAAATTGCCACCGGAGCGTGTGCTCCATTGCAATTAAATTAAATTAAATTAAAGTGGGGCAGGAAGCCTCCGTTTAGTTGCCATAAGTAAAGTATTGTATGTATGGTACTTGTACAGTGTGGAGATTTAGTAATCATGTTTGAGGCTGCTATTAAGGAATAAAGAGCGTATTTCGGAACAGTCTTGCTGGCTGTTAGTAACAATAGCTCCTCGCGCCTGCACCGGATGTCCTAGTCAACTAGGTTAAAACATGCATGAATATTAGTGAGGGGGCACCAAATATTTTTTTGTGTAATAATAGGCTTTTAAAAATAAATTATCCTTGCAAGTGGCTCTTTAATGAGCACCAGAATTAATAGAAAACCTCTTACAATTGGCTACCTCTGCCAAAATTAATTAAATGAAATCCCTTAAGGTAAGTTTCCATTACTACAAATTTGTCCCGCAACATGTTGCGGGACATTTGCCTGCACATTCGCCCGAAATTTGTTGAAATGGAAACGATCTGCAACATTTTGCGGCACAAGTGCCGGGGACTGAAATGTGCGAAGCGACTACGGGACACAACATGTGCCGCAACTTGTGCCACAGCCGATGGAAACAGACCGCGACTTTCCCAGGAACATGCGCGCTGCTCACTGTCCAAACTCTGTGAGCAGCAAGTGTTTTCTTGTCTGTGCCAATCGTACTTTATTTAAGCTAGTGTAGTGTTTTTTTCATGATGGAGTGGTTGAAGAATAATGTAATAAAGCTTATACAATTCTGTGAACAGGAGACAGTGCTATGGAGCATAATTGATGCGAACCACAAGCCAAGCAGTGGCGTAGCTAACGGAGGACTGTAGTCTTGCACTTGAGACCTCTCTACAAATGTTGCAGATGTCCTAGGCAATTGGAAATAGTTGAACAATTCCGTGCAACATGTGCCGGCCATAAGTTGCGCGATATGTGCCAGCAACTTGTCAGAATGGAAATCTACACTACGAAAGATATAGCGGGTAGTAAAACATGGCAGCGAGAAATGCCTTTTTAAACTGTTATTTTGTGTAGATATTGGTGAACGTGTTACCTGTACTCCGACCGCCTTGTTCCCCTGGAGGACCACCTTGAGGGCGCGCGTCTTCAGCCAGATGGTGAGGTTGGGCCTGCGTCGAACTCGGGGAGACAGGAACGCCTTGTTGCTCGAGCATCGCTGACCATTGCGGATCGTGCCCTGCAAAAACACAACTTCACATCTCATACCGTTATCACTATTACTTATTCCATCATAGTTAGTTTATACTAAGCATCCTTATCAAGAAGGGCACGTAAATTCTACCATGTTACATGCACAGCCAAATCATTCATTCCCCATAGTAACGACCAGCGGAGATGAAATGGGGTGGTTTCCCATTGCCTTCCAAGTGCTACAGTATGTGGTGATGTGTACGTTTAGAGAAGCAAAAACCAAAATATTTACACTTCAAATTCATATAATTTGAGTTTCCTAGTGCAATTTTTTCAATCAAAGCATACTGTTACTGTCATAAATCACGCCTATAGGTTAATAATAAATATGAAATAACTAGCTGTTACCCACAAATTCGTAGTGTAGACTTATAATTCTGTTGTTAGAATTGTATTTAGAAAGCTGTAAGTTACGAAATAGTTGTCACCAAAAGAACGGAGTCGGCATAATATGTCGGGAAATCCATCACCATACCATTCTGGCATTGAACCTGTCTCAGGAAAAGAACCAATTTGCAACATGTTTAAAAATAGCGATAAACTAAAGGGGAGGAGAGGGAGGGAGATTAACTGCTGGAGGCTACCTAACTGCCACAGTTCATCCTCCGGCAAATTTTTGTTTGTGGTTTAAAATTATGTCACTTTCTTGGGAAATCTTCTGTCAGTACCGTTTTGTACACAACTTTTTGGACTGCTAAGATAATACACAACTTTATTGCGAGACCAACCGATATTACATCAAAGTCATGTACACATGCTATACATCTGTCCGTACATCGTTGAGCTAGTTTTCAAAATCTCATTACAAAATACGTTATTTTTCTCCAGACAACTTATCCTATGTCCTTCGTAATTGTACGCAGTATTTCTTCGTCAAATTTCATCAGAATCGATTTAGCCGTTTAGTCGTGAAATCGTAACAACAGACAGAGCTACTTCCGCATTTGTAATATTAGTATAGATCTATTTATTTAATTGTATTACGAATTGTAAAGGTGCAATACTAATCCTATTTTGTCAGTATCTCTGAAGGCAAGGAGTAACTGGTCAATTTTAAATCGAGGAAAACGAAAAGTAATGAAGACAAGAGCGGAGAGAATAGAGAAGATAAGATAAAGTCTACGATGGCGTCAGTATACGGTAGCAACCTGTATGAAACTGCGGAAACTGTAAATCAGTTAGCTGGACTGTAAATAGAAAAGTCTGTTGAGTGGTATAAAGTTTATTACAGCGGTGGATGAATTAGTCACGCAGAAGAGGAATTTGTATTTAGTTTGTGAAAAATTTTGAAATAAGTGATTTCTTTAATTTGCAAAGTTATTAATGAAAACGCAATAGACAAGTATTTCGATTTAAAAGACAAGGCAGTATAAACATTTTCTTTCCGATATTAGAAAATGAAAAAACGAGGAGTTTTTTGGAAACGCGAGAGCTAACATCATAGGTCAAATGAATACAAAAGGAGAAGTGAGATGTTCTCGTCCTGACTGAAAACGACCTAACAGACAAACTAAGATACAAGTAAATTAATAATAATTAATATAAGACACGGTCATCCAAAGAAAATTGTCGATAGTGCATATAAAATTAAAGACAGATGAATCGTTGATTTTGGGAAAGCTCTGGTGACTTGTATAGCGAGTTGAGGTCAGGATAGATAGGTTGCACTACCGTCTGTGCCTTCTTAAAATCAACTAAAAATCATGTTATCCTTTACTCTGCCCCCTCCCTCTGCTTCAGTAGCGCTTGAAGCATCAGACACCCCAACAGATACATTTTTGATATGGGATGTCGAGTGACCGTATATACATAATGAACTAGCAAGTAGTTTGAGTGTTACCTGTATGTACTGGAAGCCGTAGTTGGGCTGTCCCGTGGTGTCCCTGAGAGGCTGTCCCAGGTAGTCTGTGGCCTCCAGGATGGCCGGGGAGAGCGGAGTGCGATATGGAGCCTCACTTACTGTCAGGGGACCCTATATACGTAACGAGCTAGCAAGTAGTTTGGGTGTTACCTGTATGTACTGGAAGCCGTAGTTGGGCTGTCCCGTGGTGGCCCTGAGAGGCTGTCCCAGGTAGTCTGTGGCCTCCAGGATGGCCGGGGAGAGGGAGTGCGATATGGAGCCTCACTTACTGTCAGGGGACCCTATATACGTAACGAGCTAGCAAGTAGTTTGGGTGTTACCTGTATGTACTGGAAGCCGTAGTTGGGCTGTCCCGTGGTGTCCCTGAGAGGCTGTCCCAGGTAGTCTGCGGCCTCCAATATGGCCTGGGAGAGGGAGTGCGGTATGGAGCCTCACTCACAGTCAAGGGACCCTATATACGTAACGAGCTAGCAAGTAGTTTTGGTGTTACCTGTATGTACTGGAAGCCGTAGTTGGGCTGTCCCGTGGTGTCCCTGAGAGGCTGTCCCAGGTAGTCTGTGGCCTCCAGGATGGCCGGGGAGAGCGGAGTGCGGTATGGAGCCTCACTCACTGTCAGGGGACCCTATATACGTAACGAGCTAGCAAGTAGTTTGGGTGTTACCTGTATGTACTGGAAGCCGTAGTTAGGCTGTCCCGTTGTGTCCCTGAGAGGCTGTCCCAGTAGTCTGCGGCCTCGAGGAAGGCCCGTGCGAGCGGAGTGCGGTATGGAGCCTCACTCACAGTCAGGGGACCTCCAGTCGAGTGGAACGGACTGCGAGCCAGGTTCGGGTTACGCTGGTCCTCAGCAACCCGTAGATAAAGACACCAAAACTGAATATCCCAGTAGTGAACGAGTGAGAAGATCTATCTTGTTTGATATACACTGCACTACAAAAATATTAAACATCCAGAAGCGGATGAGGAAAGCAAATGAATCTTCACGAGTTGAGAATCTAGTGTCATTTCAGTGATTAAAAAATCGAGTAAAATTTGGTAGTATTAGTCGATTTATCAGCATGGCGTTGCATTTTTCCTGGGCCTGGTTGCAAGCACTGATTCAGTTGGTAAAGGTGCCATAAAGTCGTCGTATTTATCACCCCTTGAGCAAGCTGGCCCACAACTGTTGTAACTAATCCTCGATATAGTAGATTCTGGCACTGGGGTGGTGTTGATGTCTGAGCTGGTCACACAAATTTCCTATCGGGGGGTGATTTGGGGATCTTGTTGGCCTCAACAACACGTGCACAGTTCATAGACACACGTGCGGTGTGTGGATGGCACTACAATACTGTCGCATGAGACATGAGGAGGCAGGATGTCCGTGATGCAGTGTTGTGACGTCAGAGTTCCTTCAGTCACTACCATTTGTGACCTGAAATCGTAACCGATGGCCCCGCTCTGCCTCTCCATAACATTTCGACAATGGTCAAACCAGGTAGTGGAAAAGCGCGATTCATCGCTGAATATAGTGCGGCGCGATTCATCTGTAGTCCATACATCCCAGTCACGGCACCATTCCATACGCATCCCTTTGTGTTGAGGTATTATCGGCAGCCGAAGTTTGGAACGGTAATTCCCTAATCCCGCTGGTGATAATCTCCAACCAATGCTGCGGGAAGACTCAGAACATTACAGGTAGTCAATTATTTGTTCTGGAATGGCTGGTGCAGATTTGAAGGGGTTAGTTACTCCGTGCTTGATGGAGAGTACGTCAATCCTCTCTTGTGGTGGTCACACATGGTCGATCGGATTTTTACGACGAGCCTCACGTTTCCAACAGCACTTAACAAGAGCACTATTAATGGATTCTGGTGACCGTTCTACCTGACAAAGAGAACTACAATTGTAAACATAAATACACCTGCCGATGGCGTGTGTGTGTACGTGTACAAAGTTACATTGACATCCAATCCCGTCTAGTAAAATTCCTTTGAAATCGTATTTTTAGCTCTTGTGACGATAAATTTTGTAATCGTAAGCCTTTGTCCTATCGTATTTGCAAAAAGCCATGTTGAATGTTTATGGATCAATTACTGACATTTATGTCTGATTTTTTTGTACAGTAGTTATTTTCTGCTTATTAAATAATTAATTTTGTTCTTATACTATGTGTTTAATAATGTTCTGATTACAATTAATTACATTAATTGTAAAAGAAATGTAAATAGGCTTCCACAGATTGTAGTATTTGTAGCGTACGGGACACGGAGGAAAGAAATATAAGGAGACGACGCAAGGGGACTAAGATAAACGTAACGCCGCAATCTGGTGATGGATTATTATGTAACTCGATGAGACAAATAAAAAATGAAGAATAAAATGTTTTGATATTCTGCTTAGTTTTCGAGATATTCTATCTCAAATGTGAGATGTTTTTGTTGAAATTCAGAAGAAAACATTAGTCAAAGTCAAATATGATGATGGATTCTTATTTAAAAAAGACGAAACAAACGAAAAATAAAGAATAAAATTTTTCGATATCTCGCCTAGTTCTCGAGATATACTGTATCAAAAGTGAGGTGTATTGAGTTGAAATACAGAAGAAAAATTTCGCAAAAGTCAAATTTGATGATGAATTCTTATGTAACACGACGAAAAAAATCGAAAATAAAGAATATTTTTTTTTAGTTTGCGGGATATACTGTCTCCAAATTGAGGGGATTGGGTTGGGACGGGGCCTGGACCAAAATTAATTCTGCCAAAGCCACAATGAATTACATGGTGGACATGCAGAATGGATATTTCAGTTTTATTACTACCACTTGTGGTTAGGTTGAAATGTGGCCTAGACCAGAATAAAAATATTTATCTTTTTACCATACATCGTAAGCTTAATTGGGAATAGCTGGAAGTAGCTTCCATCGCGATACACGTTTGTCACTAGCATGGTTCTCATGAAATTACTAACAATATTAAATAAATTCTTTGCCCCTTCTGGAACAACAAAACCATTCTGGTACAGACTGCGTTTAGACCTAACCACAATCTCCATTAAATTTCCGCTACAGAATCAAACTATGTAGACACACACACACACACACACGATTTTTTGAATCGCTAACTGCATTTGGGTAACAACACAGTTTGCTTCATCAACATTCCTAGATTCCATAGCATAATATAACACATTTAAATTCATCATACACTGTCAGTATAAACTGCAACGTGACGAAAGATATCGTAATACTAAATCCTCTGAATCGCGATGTAAAAATCATCCCTTTAAATCTCATTTTCAACACTCGTTAAAAAGTAATGCTAGTCTATTATGTGAAAATAGCAAGGTATGTTGATTTTCTACACTACACCAACAAAAATATGAGAACAAAGTCATCCCATTGAGAACTATGACTAAATATTTATAGACAGGCACCAAAGTTTGCAATTCCTACTGTAAACTTCAAGAACAATTTTTAGAATGGAACTTACTTATGAAATGATATTCCAGGTTCTTTCCTCTCTTGTTTATTTTTGCAACCGTATGCAACACAAGATGGCATTATAAAAAACTTAGACACATTACAAAATGAAATAATCACAGCATCAAACACAATGTGAACTTTGCATTTGTATGGGTTCGCAATATGGCCGCTGCCGCCACCGCACATGCGCGATAGCTTAGAGCCGGCGTCACAGATTTAACGTCACTTCTCCTCCATATATTTCCTTCCTCCAAAGTACGGGGTAGTAATAGTATCTCAGTTTGATAGTCTTGTAATACTGTATCTTTGGCGGAGTGAATTGTGATCACGTGCTTGCGCGGGAAGGCTCGCGTATGAGTTCCGCGAGTGGTATTTCTTGAGAGTATAATCAGAAAACGTTATGCTGAGGAATTTATAATGTGTGTAACGTGAGCTTGCGATTTAAGAGTATTAAATTGAATGTCAGTGTTACTAGAACAGTGTTTGATTTCTTGAAGCTAGCTTAAGAAATTCTGATCATCGTGAGCATATTTGCTAGCACAGTATTAATTGAAATTTAGTAATTAGAAACAAAAGCTGTTCGGCTTGCAGTATTAGTGGTGATCAGAGGGTCACCCACCTATAACACGCAGAGGGTTATTAGTAGCTTTCATTTGGCTCAACCTACCAGGATTAATTGAGCGTGTGTTCTGCACATTGTTCTTCTCTTCACACTGAAACTAGAAACTAGACAGACACTCGATTAACAGTGTGGATTCAAATCAAGGGAGACACGAAACACTTTTTAGTCTAGTGAATAGAGAGAGTGAGTAATATGCTTTAAGGGTATTCCAACATTTACATAATGACCAGTATTCCTGTAACAGGTCTCGAGAGCCCTTCTCCCCTCCAGCATAGTCTCACTTGTCAAAAGAAATTTGAAAAGAGAGGAAGAAGAGATAAGTTGTAAGAAATCGAGCTGTTAGATCACGAAAATTATTCTAGTAACATGCCTGTAAGTGGTTTGTCACCAATTCATTGTTGTAACTTTCAGTTGGAGCAAACCCTCCTATTCACTCGGTGTAGCCCACTCCGATTTGCACCTCTTTGTTATCCTTAAAAAAATTCTATCTTGTACCATATCTTACAACAAATCAGATAATAATGTCATACGTGCTGTCTCCACGTATTCTGATATTTTTGAGAAACCCTTTCATGCGCATGGCATAAAAGCGTTGGAACGGTATTGAAGAATGGTTGTGGAGATCAGAAGGTACTTTACGGTGAAATATACAACTTTTCTTTTAACTCATGTGAGTCAATGCCAAGTCAGAAACTTACAGGACAACCATCGCATGAAACCTTCCACCGTCAATGTAAACGAATAAATAACAGATTTTATCGTTGTATGGCTACTAGAGAGGATATGCATTAATTCGTCGTCAGCCAATACACTTTTCTGAATTTTTGTTTTTCACATACAGCTCTTATTTCTGTGGGCGACGTTGATGGCTGGTCAAGCCGATGTAAGGGAACCAAATAAATCCCCGTAATATTGTAATAAAGCGAAGTGAATATACGCGTCTGGCTAGCTGCACAGCCGTGCGCTGTAATCGGAGAGGTATGTGCTGATATAAGCGCTCGCGCTGGCCGGCAGCTACGCGCAGGCAGTCCGCCTCGGGAGTGAGAACGTAACACATCAATGTAGGCGCGTGTGTCGTGATTTTACTACCAACATATCACTTTGTACCCCATTTCGGCAACGAGTCTAAATTCAAGCTAGCGGGGGTATTGCTAACATATTGCGTGGTGCAGAAATTACGTTCCTGTATTTTATGTAACTGTCCGTGTGTAACTTAACGGCGAATAAACTGGAACTAATCTGTAATCTCTGTTTCCGTCAGTAATAAACCTTACTAAACCGTATCAGGCTACCAACACTCAAGCCAAAGAACTCTACGCAGCCTTCAATAAAAAACAGTAACATCTTTTATTATACATTAGTTGTTCAGCAGCTATTGTCCGCGCAGTTGTCGATTCTGCGTCATCAACGATCGACTGGTGTCAGCGAAGGCCGTCGTCCTGACAAGAAGAAAAGAAGAACATCAAGAAGACGTTGCTATCGGAGGTGTGATCACACCTGACCGATAGCCAACCAGTCACCAATCAATATCCACTCAGCCATCCAAAACGGTACTCTGGCGTCATCTGCGGGACTCAAACCCTGCACCACACGCACATAAACAGAGACACCCTCACACCGATCATGGTGTATACACTTTCTAGGAGATGGTCTTGGTTGGGTTTGTTGAGTTCTTTTGTCTGTTACGAGCTTCTACTGCCCGCATTCGTTGCTCCTGCTGCGGAAGTGTGTGGTTTTTTTTTTCTTTTCTGAAAGGTAGTTCCAGGTATTCATGTCTGTGTGCTCTTCATTGACTTCTTAAGCTGGTCTTCCTAGCGATTCCAGGTCGCACCACGAAATCTTTTACCAGTGCTGAGCGCAACATATAAAAATTGTCGAGAGAGTCCAGTCCACCTAAGCTGGTGACTAACGGTGCTGTACATTTGTGTTCTTTCTGAAACTTAACGTTGGACAAATTATTATCCCATTTGACGACGTTTTTTTTATTTTCTTCGTGCGATGGAGCTAAGGGGTTCGTGTCTCATATTCCAATAGTAACACCGAGACAGCAAAAGCTCAGTACACCAGCAACTTGGTGCATAGATCTTTGTTCAGCAACACCCGTCAGGAGAGACTTCCATATGCTACGTGTGCTGCGGGAATTCTGCTTTCTACATCCTTCTCTTAGGCTCATCGTGTTGAGAGAATGCTCCCAAGGTAGAAGAAGTTGTCTACTTGCTGGAGGGATGTGCCGGAGATGGTAACATCAAAGTCTGGGAGGCTACCTCCAGGGTCAGGTTGCGCTAACAGTTTAGTTTGTCGACTGTTGATGGTCAGGAGAAATCTATCACATGCATTCTTGAAAGCGGTAAGCGGATTGCTGAATCTAATCAAGAGTATATGCTAGAGAGACGTTGTTATCTGCGTACTGCATTTCAGTCATCTGTGTAAGGGCAGTTAATCTTGATGCGAGAAGTCTGGTCGCATATAAGAGTCCTCCTTCAAACCGATATTCCACATGTACCTTAAGAGTAGATGATGTTTCATAAAGCATAACTGCATAATACGAAGCAAAATTATTAGGAGCAAGTATGCATCCCTGGTTTCAACCATGCAATTAATTAATTATACATAGATGTACAACCAGCAACAACCAAAAGATCGTTTTGCGACTGCGGTGTTTTACCTTTTTGAAGTAGTAGAGCACTTGCTGGTAGCCCCAGCCGGGGTTGCCCATGCGCTCCCAGGAGTCGTAGTCGTGTCTGGAGCCCCTGGTGTAGAGCATGTAGTTGATGACTGAGGTGCCGCCCAGCACTTTGCCTCTGGGCCAGATGCAGCGCTTGTCCCTGAGGCCCAGGCAGGCACCCGGCGAGGGCTCGGTGCGGTAGCCCCAGTTCCACGCCGTCGGTATCGTGTACGACACTAAAGCGGGGATCTGCAACACGTCATGTTTACTACATGTTTCAAATGCACAATGGTGTCTTTAGCAGATTGAACTACCATAAAACAATCATTTTAAAAAAAGAATAAAGTAATTATACCATTTAAAATTTTTAACGTTTTTTAATGTTTTAAGGAAAGATAGAACATCCTTTTAGATGTCTCAAATATCTTTGAATAAATTTAAAAAAAGGAGGGTTCAAAAAGTCTTGAAATGCCATGGAATAAACTGAACAAAGTCACATGTTTCAAAAAAATATTAAAAAATCAATAACTCGAAAATTTTACTACAATAAAATTTTGTCATATATTAGGAAATGATGTGACCTATCTGCGGTTGCAGGATTATCCTTTCATTCCTGGATCCTCTGTATATTCAAAATTGTGTTTTGCTTCCAAAAATGTTTCTCCGAGTAAAAGATCTAAAACATTAGTGACAACACTATAAACAATCTCGACGAACAATTTACGTGATTAATATTGGTAGAGACTAGATTTCAGTAATCCGCCATAAATATTTTCAGCGAACCACCAGTCAGTATGATGTATCTCCAAGGCATTTTGTTTAAAATATGTTTAAGAGACATATTGGGAAATCTTGAACTAGTGCATCGTTCCATGCACCGATCGGATCTGTCTGGAGCACAATAATTTCTAACGTTTTCTACCTTACCAATAGTCCTGGTCTTCCACAATTGATCATATTATGCCAATATCGTCCACACTTTCTCGTATGCTTGAGTGGTACATTGATACATCGTCCACCCTTTCCCACAGTAGTAGAGGGACAACTACTAGATGTAATGGATGGTCTGTCGGGATGAGATATAATAAACAAATCCTACATGCTTGTTTCTACAGTCATTTATTTTCCTGTTACTACCACAAGTGAACCGGAGGCTCTTGTATTCAGAAGCTCTTCTCCGAAGGTTGGATTATAGGTTTTTGTTTTTATCTATTTTTGCTTTCGGTATGAGACCATTTGGCCAGGTATATTAATGGGCAGTCAGGTGTGGGTTCTAATTCTTACAGCCACAGGGTCTACTTCCACTTTTTCTGTTAGAAAAGTCGCAGGTGCGAAGTGATTTATGTTAGCGGTTGTAACAGGGGACGAAAACAAATTTCAGATGGAGTTAAGCGCTTTAAATCGGATGATTGTAAACTTTGAAATTCTTGATTTATTAATAGGAGTGATGTTTATAGGGTAACTAATAAAAAAAAATTCTAAGCGTGTGTAGAGTTGGTACCAAGAACAAGACCACATATTGTGATTAAAATCTGAAGTTTCTGGTAGAATGAATGAATACATTATAGTGTCAGTTACTTGGATTCGCAAACCATCCATGGAAAATTTTGATCCTCAGCTTTCTTGTTATTTTAAGGACAGAAAACCATGGTTTTCCTTGTATATTTGGTTGCAACATTGTATAATGGACAGTAGTTTGTATTTTCACTTACACATGTTGTCCAAGAACAAAAGTCACGAGGCAGACAATTTTGCAAATTCAAGATCTTGTTCACGAAGACACACGAATAACTGTTCGCGAATTTAGTACATCAGATGGAGTAAGTTTTGGAAGTGTACAGAAAATCATTACGTTTACCCAAAAACATTGCAAGATTAGTACCAAGATCGTTCAGTGTGAATCAGTTGATTATAAGACCTGAAATGTCTCAGAAGATTTTGGAAGCCTTTGGAAAGCTTATAGAATATATATTTATTGACCATACGTCTATCATCTATTTGGATCCTTCACATATAAGTTAAGTTAATAAGAAATAAGTTAAGTTAATAAGAATTTTTTTAAACGAAGATTTATATAGCGCATAGATTCGAGCGTACTCGGTTAAGTACACGCCCAACAAGTGTTTACACCGAAGTAATTAAAAATCTTACAGAGAGGAGAAAAATGTGTGGTTTTTAAGCGGTAGAAGTTAACGCTTCCACTACCTTCAGCAATCAAGCACTAAATAAAAATATATACAAGGGTTCGAACGCATTCGTCTACTTACACGCCCAAAAACAAAGTAATTAAAAGTCTGTCAGCGTGATGAAAAGTGTGTGGATGATTGTAGAGAATGTTGTTCAGACTTCCGCTACCTATAGCAATCAGCCAGAAAATAAAAATATATTTCTCAGGGAGCTGTAAAAAATTCAGTAGGAAATTAAAAGAAGTGTTTAGACGACGATTCATTTCACTCCAGTGACGCGTTTAGTATTCAAAAACAAGAAAAGTTTTTTGTGGAATACTTTTAAATAAAATAGTGGAAAATGCACATAATAGATTTCTGCTCAGTTTGTAGTTACAGCACCGTATATGCATATAGTAATCTAAAAATTTCTTGGCCTATTGCCAAACGGAGAAACATTAAATTGTATGGTAACGGTCGATCTCTACGAAAACAGTAGATTCTTGAGACAAATTGTAAATTAACTCCCAATTTTAACACAGAATAATGCAAGGTGTAACTTAGGTTGATAATATTAAGTTTAAGTCCACCAATTTATCACTGGACTATATTAACACAAAGATGACAGACGAATTACTAGCATTTTCTACCCTGCCAGCCTCCCCGGTTTCCACCAGCAAATCAAGTGTAACTTTAATAGTAAGTCGATCGTTGACTTTGGGGAGGTCACTTTGCTCAGCTCGCCTTAGTGGTATAAACACTGTACACCCTCAACTGGCGGATCAAGGTCATGTTCCCCCTGCCCCGCTCCTCACCTCACCATCCCCTCCCCTCATACCTCTCCGTGCAGACCGCTGCTTCGAGGCAAACGAGTGAGAAATCGACAGTGGGCCCTCTTTCCTATGCACAAGTCGGTGTAAGGGCAACGGAGTGGGGATAGAGCAGAGTGATCCTGAGCCGCCTCTCTTAACTCTACAGGCCATAGCGAAGGTTCACCTGGTTGATGATGGTCTCTTCCCCGCCGGCCTCAATGAGCAGCACGGACCAATCAGGGACCTCGGAGAGGCGTGACGCCAGAGCGCAGCCCGACGAGCCGCCTCCGACGATCACGAAGTCGAACTCCTCCACCTTCTGACTCCTGGCTGGAAGCACCACGGTGGAAAGAAGCACCAGCAACAGTGGCAGCAGCGCCATAGCTCCTGCACACACAAACAAGTGTCTCTGTCAACCAACAGGTTCGTCTCTGTCTCCAGACTTCAACCACAGTTCATCAAACTACTGGTGTTGTATACTAAACCTTAAAAAAGTGAGGGAACAATGAATACAAAAGTGCTCCATACCTGATGGCCAAGGCGTATCAAGGAATATCAATATACATATTATGGAACTTTTTTTTGCTCTTTGCTTTACACCTCGTCGCTTTACGCCTCGTCTCTTTATGCATCGTAGCTTTACACCTCGTGGCTTTACGCCTCGTCTCTTTATGCATCGTCGCTTTACACCTCGGGCTTTACACCTCGTCGCTTTACGCCTCGTCTCTTTATGCATCGTCGCTTTACACCTCGTGGCTTTACGCCTCGTCGCTTTACGCCTCGTCTCTTTATGCATCGTCGCTTTACACCTCGTGGCTTTACACCTCGTCGCTTTACGCCTCGTCTCTTTATGCATCGTCGCTTTACACCTCGGGCTTTACACCTCGTCGCTTTACGCGTCGTTGCTTTACGCCTCGTCCACATTAAGGTCATTGTATGCGGAAAAGGACACCCTGCCATTTGCTTGGAGAGATTTATGGAAAACATGGGAAACGTAAATCATGATGGCCGGACGAAACCGCGTCCTCCTGAATACGAGGCCAGAGTGTTATAGCACACCCACCACTTTCGGTTTGGTGTTGGTATCTAATAGTTTCCGATAATCTGGATTATCGGATAAAGTTTAATCAGATTGTTCGCTAATAGGAGGAGCAGACGCCAGATTGGGTAAAACTGTTTTAGAATTTCATACGATTGAAATCTGCAGTTCTTTTATGTTTTAGTCGGATTTGGTTAGTTTAGAATTGCTTACGAGGTTTTTTTTTGCATCATTCCTTTGCCGATTAATTGATTCTGGCCTCTAATGATGTTCTGCTTGTAATTTTTCCACAACTGATTAACTGTAAGCTTTCGAGAAGCTAGGAATGTATGTTGCAAAGTGTTCCATAGTTGGACGGCTGCTATTGGCTCGTAAAATAATAATCTCATTGGCTGTGTGCTTTCTGGAACTATCTTTTTTGTTTTTCTTTTGGCAAGTAACAAGGACCTCACACAGTTTTCTTATGGAAGTAAATCTTTCATGTTTTAATATTGAGAGTGTATGAACAAGATAATAACTAGCCATGTACGTTTTGACTCCTATCGTCAATTTTTGCACGTTTACAGTAGGTATGGATACCGAGAAGAAAAAGTAAGATACTTTTAAATGAACTGTTTTGATCTTAGTTTGCACATTCTTTCTCTAACTTAAATAATACTTTTATAAGTCCCTACAGATACTGTCTTACAGAAATGTTGATAATTTTTATAGTACCTCCAGGTAAATATAACCTTTTGTATTCATTGTATGAGTAGCTAAATTAATCTTCATTAAAGCACAAACGTAATTGCCTTTCGGAAGTAAAATTTGAGTCATAATGAATGTAAAAAGCTTTAAAGAACTAAATTTGTCTGTCTTTAAAGTATACTTCCTATCTATGAAACAACGTGGATAGGGCTGCCACCCGTACTTTATAATAAAGTATTGTACGTTATTTCTAGTAATTGTACTCTGTACTTTGTGACAACAATAAAGTACGCGAAAATACTTTATTTCGCATGATTTGATTTCTCTGGGATTTAAAAAAGTTTGGTCGTAAGCGTTTTGCGTAAAATGGTTCGTTATCTATAGGTGCCGAATCGATAAGTCCCCAGCGCCACTAGAATCCTCATTTTTAATAATTTTTGAACTCACCCTAACCTCAAATGTCAACATTATCAATGTCATTGTCGTATCCATACTTTTGTTTTGTTTTGTGTAAAGCTGTTTGAGAGCAATAAGAATACGATTTATCGGTTTTATAGATTTATGATATAGAAAATCATGGACAAGGACAACTTCAGTAAACAAAGTACTCCATGTACACCTACAAAACATAATTTTGATAGTGAAACGGATGAAATAGATAATGAATATGTTACGCTGAATTTTTTTTATTATTTATTTGTAAAGCCTTAGAGTACCTAAATGAATGGTTCGATTTTAATGACACAAACTGGTTATTTACACTTGGCAATATAAACTTAAAGAGCAATGCTGAATTTGATATTGTTAACATAAAAGAAAATTTAAAACTGCAAAAACTTAATATAGATATGGATTATCTTTATGGAGAAATAGCTTTATTAAACAAAATTTATGATCAGATATATAGTTCCAAAGTTTTTCCGGAATTATCTATTGCACAAAAATAGCAGCAAGTATTTAATGAGACTGATGATAATTTTGCAAACTTGTATAAAGCAATTTCTTTTTTACTGTCTATTCCTGCCACGTCAGCATTCACAGAGAGTTTTCTGTAATGAATTGCAAATGGCGAGACGAAAGAAACACAGCGTCTCTAAATCTGATAAAAAACGAATTACTTATTTACTTTACCTTACATATAGACTGTAAAGATGCTGTGCCATTGTTTAGCAGTGATATTAATTTGATAAAACTTGCGAAAAGCAATAAAAATATGTTTTTTAAACATAATAATAAACAAAAATAAATTTTACTTTATTTTGCCACTGTGTACTTTTTTTCACTTACCTTTAATAACCAATGTACTTTATTTTCAGTAAAAAAAAAGGTGGCAACTCTAAACGTGGATGAAACAAATCATCTCCCTCTCCCAAAATTATTTAATACTATATGATACTCACTGAACAATCATTAAACTTTACGAACAGTCTACAACACATACCGTAAAATACTAATTAGAGTTGAATAAAAATAATCTTTTTAAGTATATGGAATAAGTATTTTTAGTGAATGATTTTGAGTCAAAAATATACTTTGAAAAATATATCATTAAAATGGAAAATGCGTGGAATGTAAATGCTCTCATCAACAGAAATTTTCCCGCTGACAGTAATCTGCCAAGCAAGATAGCTAAATGACAGTTAATGAGGCTGGATTTTCCATTCCATGAACGCACAGGTGTTTGATAATGCGTCTGCATATAAATTGTGACAAGTGACTGCAGAACACACACACACACGAAATGGTTGTATACTGTTACGCAAGTAGTTTCTTTACAGCTCAATGCGGAGCTCCCAGAAGTGACGCTGAAGGTCGTAAAATCGACTGCCAAACAATTTTTGTTGCATTTGTTAGATATCCTTTAGTTCACAAAAAGCACGCCCACTAGCTACCCACAGGAGTAAAATATTCTATAGATCAATTGTAAAGTTGCTGATGTTGGACTTAGAAATTTCGAGAAAAAATAGTTGTCAGCTTTAAGGAATTTTCCTGTAATCTTTCCCACAAGGACAATTCACCATAAAAATCATTTTAAAGTGTATTTATCATATCGGGAAACGTTTAGTTTAAGAGATATTCCCGTTTGTTCACGTTTTAAAACACGCGATCGGAAAAGTAGAAATCTAAGATTTGAAATATCTTTAAATTAAGTAAAGCTATAGCTGACCTTTTATCACCAACTATAGTCAGCACTATTCCGGATATTTTGGTAGTAAAATTAAGTAATTCGGCAAAGTCTAATTAGCGGTTTTAATTAAGAGAAAAAAATGAACTTTTTAATTAAGAGGAATATTAATTTGAAATTTATATCAGTAGATAGCCCTAATTGAGATGATCATGGAGATATCATGGTTTCGGTAAAAAGTTTAAGCATTTGTCCGGTAATTAAGTTTTTGAAAAATAGATTGTCGCCGATCGTTGGTGAAGCGCGTAAAAATTCCAAGTTGGTCATGTGATAACCCTTTGGAATGTTAAATTAAATTAAAACAGATAGAACATGACAATAGAAAGTCCCTGTAAAAATTTCAAGTTATACCATTATCTTCTTTTGGAGATATTAATTAAAGAAAGATTCGCCAAGGTCACAGGCTCGGATAAGTCTATAAAAGACCTTGTTGTAAGCTCACGTTGTCTCACTTCTACGCTGGAAATTAACTGTGCAACTTCACGAGTGATCGGCTCAGTGATTAATATGTAGTCTCACTCACACGCCGGAAAGTAATCGCGCAACTCCGCGCATGATTGTCTCACTCCGCGCTAGACTTTCAATGTTTTAACTTCGTACTATGTAGCCTCATTCTAGTCTCATTCTTTCGCCGGAAAGTGATCGCGCAACTTCGCGCTAGTTAGCGGCTCAAATTAGGGTAGCGGTTTAGGCAAATTTCAACATGCCGTAGTACTCACTAAGGTTAGGGGGACTCAGTGAGTGTTTGTCTTCTCGTAGAATGGTACTTAATCTGCAATCTTCAAAGAAACAGTTGTTCGATGCTTTAATTTAATTTAATTGCAATGGAGCACAGGCTCCGGTGGCAATTTCCCTACACACCCATCTTCCCCCTATCCTGCACCCACCTACATTATGCCCTCTACAAATTTTATCTTTAAATTCTTTCAAAGTTTTCGGTATATTATTCATCATTTCTCTTGGTAACTCATTCCAATCTCTGACACCCTTACCTAAAAAAGAGAATCTTCCCACACCCTTGTGCCTGAAATCGAGTGCCAGCTTGTCATGGTCATCTTTTCCCTTCCATGCACTACTTTTCATACCTATTGAATATCTTTCCATGCCTCATCGCAAGTATATGCCCTGTACACTCCCATGACACTCCTCATCCTCCTCCTGTCTTGCAATGAATCCCATTCCAGCTCCTTTATCATATCCGTCACTGATTGCATTCTGTGATAATTTCCAGAAACAAATCTAGCAGCCCTTTTTTGCACCCTCTCCAACTCTTGTATTTGATACGTAAAATGAGGGTCCCATACTACACTGCCATATTCGAGCAATGGTCTCACCAAAGTTTTCTAACCCAGTTCCTTTACTTCTCCCGTACATCCCCTCATCACACTCTCCGACAAGTGCAGAACTTTGAAACCTTTTCCTACCACCTGTCCAATGTGTCCAGCCCAGTTAAGCTTGTTATCAAAAGTAATGCCAAGATATTTACGTTTCAAGTCTTCAGCGAGCAATTCTTTCCGCACCTTATATTCTTATTCAAGATTCTGGTACCGACAATGTACGAGTGAACTATTATCAAGAATATAAGTACTGTGTTATTCTCAAACTGTGTTAAATTACTTTATCTTGTTTACCCTTCGCATTTGGGGTTTATTAATACGAATGCGTGGCGGCCGATCTATTTAATATTATAGGTACCAGAGGGCTATACATGGTCACGAATTTAATTGTTCATAGTTCAGGTGAAGGTGTTGCAAACCCCCATGAACATCTGGGCCTGACACATTCTGAAGCTGTTCTGGAGAACTGTGGTTGTTGCAGTATCACGGAAGAAAAGTGATTAGTTTGCTAACTCTGTAAGACTACTGGTATCAAATATACGGTATTACTCTGTTTCAAAATGTCTGGTTTTGAGACAGAACTTTACGGGCAAATCTACAGCGCAGGATTTGAAATCGCTCCTGCAATATCTATTAAACTTCGATACGTCAAAACTAATGACTCCATCTTCCTAACTGCTGCGAAAGAATAACGGTAACTGGCATTATGAAAGTATTGGGTTTGAAGTTACTGGAAGTCAGGAGGCAGGTGAAGAAAGTTATAGGATATTAGGCGAAGAATTACGAAAAGTAAGTGTAAGAGAAAATGACTGTAGCGTGACGATCGGTACTGGCGCCGCATATAGTTGGGCTCATCTGAACAGAACCGCCTTTCAGTTTCACTCGAAGTCTGTGCATTTAGCGTTGAGAGAAGTTGGTTAGAGCTGGTGAAAGTGATGGAATACATAACAGTACAGCAACAGTGTGAATTTCTATCAGCATCGATTCTTGTAATAATTTATTTTAATTAGATAAACAAAAGAGGTCTGAGGTAACATTAAATCTTTATAAGGCATTTTATATAGTGAGCCTTAAAATGGTGGTAAAAACCATTGGAGTGGATGAAACAGTGATTTGCAGGGTAGAAGATTTCTTAAAATGTAAAAAAAAACTTACAGTAGAAAATACAGTATTAAAAGAACTGGAAGTAAAAATGGAACCATTACTACATTTTATTCTAATGAATGATTGTGTTAATGGTTTACTGTCAGACGTAAGTTTGTTTGAAGATTACATAATGCTACATAATAGGATCAAAACGGTTGAAGGATGTGAACATTTGTAGGGTGATCCAGTCAGGATATCTACCTGAGTAGGTCAACGTCGGATGAAGATAAATATAAAGAAAAAACAGATATTAGGTACTCAGATAAAAAACGTAAGATTATAAATCGAGGATGGAATGGCATAACATTTGATAACAAACTGAACCAGGCACATTGGGCAAGTAGGAAAGTAAATATTTCTTCTACTTATAGGAGAGAGTGGTTAGGTCATTTACAAAAGATGTGAGGAAATCGGGTTACAAAACTTCGGTCAGATCATCTTTCGTACCTGATAAAATAGCATGGGACCCAAATTTTGAGTTCAATCACAGCAGTTGGTGGTGGTGCAAAGAAAGGCTGCTAGATTTGTTTCTAGAAATTACTACAGAACATAATCAGTAACTGATGTGATAAAGGAGCTGAAACGGGTTTCATTGGCAGATAGGAGTAAGGTGAAGAGGGTGGTTGGAGTGTGTTTTACAGAGTATATTATGATTATTGGAACTATCTGCATTGCATAGATATAACCTATTTATCGACAGTAAACTTGTTACTAATAAATCTCTACTCCATCTAATTTAATAAAATGTGAATTAATAACTGAGTGCATAAATTATCTGCAAGCCAAAATACTATATTTGAATTAAATTCCTGGTTTATGACTGAAGAAGGTACCGATAGGCAGTAGCAGCGATCAACGATATTTATATATTACAACCTACATAACACAGATATAAGTAAAGAAACCTATTGCCAACACGTTAAGAATTTATTTTTCCAGTTTTAAAGGCTCTGACCTGACCATATTATTTAATAACTGTGCATTCTAAAGTAGCTTTCTTCATTCTATTTCATGGTAAACTCTATATGCAAACGTGTAAAATAAAATAAAACATTAACCCCTGCATTTGAAAAAAAAAATATTTGGACTCTTTCCTTGTGTCATCATTAATTACACGAAAATGCAACATGTATACTATAAAAAAAGTAGTTTTATTCCATTTAATAAAATGGCCCTGAGATGATCAAACAACAGCTCCATTTTTTTTTTTTTTTTGTAAATCAATCACTTTTGTGTACCAGTATTTTAAGATTACACCAGACTGCTCTAATAGTCCATAATAGATAACACAAACTACATGGAACATCAATTAAAAGCTGCTATGAACGTCTTTTATTTTCGGAAAGCGCATATTCCTAAATCGACTTTTTTGTATTAAAAAAATTAACTAAAGGAATTCATAAAGAAAAATAAACAATTTTTTTACATTAATGTTTTCCAGAAACATGTGTAGCAACCAGAATTTTATGAATACTATTTTTCATCAGAACTGGTTTTTGCTATTCTTTGCCGAAGGCTGGTGGCAACAATGCTTTAGAGGGAAAAAGCGCGCGAGTCCGAACAAGCGACATTCTGTTCATATCAGTGACAGTGAGCGGACGTATTTCGAGAGCAGCAAAGAAGTCAGAAAGCGACAAAAGCTGTGAAGAGATGAGCTTCAAAGGCAACGGAACAGTAAGTGATAACGACAGTTTAGAAGTTTATTGCTTTTTTTCTGAAAGAAATTAAAGTAAGCGTGCCGTATTTCGTTATTTAATGAAGTAAACAGTTTAGAAATTCGGAAATTTATGACTTCCCGCGTATTTTTATTTTGATAGCAGAAAGAAGTTCTAAAGATAATAATTGATGCTTGTGAGATAATAACTCTAGCAAGTTGCAAAATTAGATGGATATTTAAAAATTGAATTTTCATTTATAAAATTCCTTCAGTGTTCGAAAACAAGAAATAATAGCACTTTAAAATTAAGCAGCTGTAATTTTAACAGGACGTTTATTAATGTGCCATGAACGTAAACGTTAAAATCATGATTTTTAATCGTTTTGTTTTGTGTTAACTAAAACCGCGAAAAATGTCATTTTGCAAATAAATGTGTGCTGACAGGTGTTGGTTATAACTTAATCATTTCAGTAAAAAAAAAAAAAAAAAAAAATTGTTTGTAATGCATTTGCCACCAAATAATTAGATATCTAGAAAACAGTGTCTGATACAAAATTTTGTGCTATTCGATTTAGCTAATTGTCAGTATGAGGTGGTTGATATTAGACGATTGATATTAAACGGTTGATATTATATAGCTACTTCTGTGAATCTATCAAAAAATGCATTTTAATAGGACTAGAACGAAGTTTTTGACGACATAGCAAATAAATAAAATCATTTCGGGTTTCCAGCCGCGTATAAATGTTATTTTCATGCGTCGTTTCTAGGGAGACCATCCGTACCCTCATTTTCAACCAGCTGACAACATTGTTTGTTTTGGCGGTATCGTGGCAACGGTCGAAAACAAAAGCCGACCCAGGGCGATGACATAATCCACTATTTTGCTGATAGGCGATGCGTTGCTGCTTCAACATGTTGATAGCAGGGTTCAAGGCCACACTAAACAGTCTTCCGGTGTCCCTGTTGATTAAAAATCAGCTTATCTAATTTCAACAGCTTCTGTGAATATGATGTCCCAAAGTTTTTGAGATTCCCTCGAAATGTCCCATGAAAGTGTTATTTTATTTAGAAAATGAAATACTTAGTCAAAACTATAAGGAGCCAGACTATCAATTAAGTAAAAGTCGCTTATCTGACACTACAATTCCAAATGGAAATCAACATAATTTTTGGGAGTATTTTAAAAATTGCGAATATTTTTGTTTTGTTTTAGTAGATTAACGGATAAACAGAATAATAGGTTAGTAGCTACCCTCGAATTACGAATTTAGTTTTGTGGCAGTTGAAATCAGAAATCACACCGGAAACATTTTTTATTTCGTTTAAACTGTCCTCAAAGCATCGAAAGTAATCTGTATCGGCACTGTTTAGCGGACTCGGTCCAATTTCACTAACCGATAGATTTTACTGATAGATATACCGGCGACTGTGCGACATCACACCTATCAGAAAATGCCACCAATCTCTTTAAATTTGGATTAACTACTCTGCCATGTCTTCTTTTCGTCCCTCACTCACGTTTTACCGAAAAGTTGTCACAAATTAAATGGCAGCACTATCATAATCGTAGCGCCGCAATCTGATCATAAATTCTTATGGAAGAATAAAGTTTTTGATATCTCGCTTAGTTCTCGAGATATCGAATGTAAAAAATCGGTTATAGATATACTTCCTTGTGCTTTTGGTGACGTTTCTATTTGGGTCCTGGTCGTATTTAATCCAAATCACAACCGCTAGGAAGAAAACAAAACATCTATTGTGCATGTCCAGGGTGTAGTTCCTTGTGGATTGTTGAAATTTTTTCTGGTACAGGCTGCATTTCAATCTAAAAACTTTAATTTTGAGATACCCTATCTCGGGAACTAAGTGAGATATCAAAAATTATTATTCCTTACTTTTGATTTGTCTCGTCGAGTTACAGAAGCCTCCATCATCGAATTTGACTTTGGTGAAATTTTTATTCTGGTCCAGACCGCATGTCGACCTAAACACCTCACTTTTGAGAGAGCATATCTCGAGAACTAAGCGAGATAGCAAAACATTTTAATCCTCACTTTCGATTTGTCTCGTCAAATTATGTAAGGATATATCATCAAATTTTGGCACTCCGTTTATCGTCGAATCCCCAATTAAATTATAAATGCTGAAATTTGAGACGACTACGCATCTACAAAAATCCATGACTGCAAAAATACCCCAAATATTGTTGGTGCAGGAATCATATCAGGCTAACCTGTTTTGTTTCTTTCCTAGCAGTTATGGTTAAGTTGAAATACTGAACTTGCATACAAAGATAAATTGATTCTCTCTATCGATGCAACATGGCATGATGAGCTGCCACAGAAATTCGATTTTTGCATTAAGGAAAGAATCAAGTGGAGATAAAATATAGAGATAAATAAAGTAAGAACGTTATAAAAGCTTAATATAGTGGTACTGAGTGGCAAGATAAATGACTGAATCTGATCAATAAAGTAATGTGATAGAGAATACAGAAAATAGCGATACAGAAGAGAAACGGAAAGAGCAGAAAGCAATCAAACTAATATGGAAACTGACGGACCATTAAAAAAAATATTATATTATTTAGTCAGTAGCTTGGAAAACAGAAAATGGAAGAAATTACATAAAGATAAATCACACTACACTAGGATCACACTACCACTTAGGAAGAAACCCTGATAGCGGTCTCAAAAATAAAATTGTAATGGAGCAGAACAATTTGAGGAAAATTTATGGAGAACAGAAAAATCTGGAAACTTTAATGTGAGATAAAGGCCTCGAATACATTCAGCCATTGAGATTTCGGTTTTCCATGGTTTCAGAAATCACTCCAGGTGGATAATTTATATATCAATTTGCAAAACATTTTATAATACGCTTCCTTGGGGTCTGTTTCTCAAAAGACCATTATTATTCGGTATCAAGATACAATTTGCCGGATGGATAGGCTACTTTCGCTTGTGATATTACCGCGGTAAGAGATTTAATTTATTTTTTGCATACATTTTTTCGATTTGTAGTTAGTACTTTTCACTATCTTATTTTATACCGAATATATGTAGACGCACAAAAGAACTTTTAATTTAATTTAAAACTCTACTTCTGTTTTCATTAATTCCAATATCACAACCCAATTATTTTTCTGTTTACACAATTTAATAACAAATTAGCAACCCATTTGACAAAGCAAGCCCCCTCAACATTTGGGGAGTCATTTTAGGTACTTAATGACGAAAGGAAAGAAAAAAACCCGCTAAATACATAGAATGAAAATAGAAACTTCTGCCACTGTCTCTCTCTCCACTTAAAACTATCCAGTATAATTTAATTTATGTTACTGAATTTATGTTAAACGACTTTTACTGCATGTAATTAATAATGCTTATACTTATTAGGGAATTTGACAGTATTTATTGTGTTTAACTGATAGAGTAAATTTCCTGTTTGTGTTTTATGTTTTTAACCCCATTTACCCTGCATTTAATTAATTCCATGTTCATAACTTATGGAAAGAGTGGAAAATTTGTAGAGAATGAATACTAAATTAGGCACAGTCATTTACCATAGC
This sequence comes from Vandiemenella viatica, assembly GCA_031002005.1. Taxonomy (NCBI): domain Eukaryota; kingdom Metazoa; phylum Arthropoda; class Insecta; order Orthoptera; family Morabidae; genus Vandiemenella; species Vandiemenella viatica. Next base: position 31,376,839 of record CM061914.1, read on the forward strand.
TCTTGTGAAACTTATTAGAACTCTATTTTTTACTGTTAGTGTTAATATTTCAGATATACTGAACGAGTGTTTCTTTACAGATGTCGGATGTGGAGAAACCGCCCCGTCGTCCCCCTCGCCTGTGCTGGGTGGAGGAGTCAGGTGAGGATGTCCCGCAGGCTCAACAGTCCTGCAACTCACCCTGTGAGACGACAGAGGTCACTCTGCTAACCAAACACCGGAATGAGGCTCTGAGGAACTCGAAACTTTCATTAATCTCTTCTGACGAGGATGTTGATTTTGAAAGTTCCGATGTTCCTGCAGCTTCTGATGGTTCGAGGTTAACAGGCGGACCTCTGTCTGTCCGCAGAGGAGGAGCAGAACCACTAGACTATATCCCGCGACGAACACCTCGTCCTTGCTGGTACGAAGTGAGCGTTGAGGAATTCGTCTACGAGCCGCTCTGGGAAGGTGCGTCAGTGATTCCAATCGGTGGTGACATCCTGTTGACAGACGGGTCTGTGGGGGCCCCTGAGCCAGCCCTGGTGTCGAGTTATGCGGATTCGTCCTATGACTCGAACGTCTGGGAAGACTTTCCTGAATCCACAGATTCTGAGTCGTCAGGATGTCACTGTTGGTCTGGAGGATCAGGCGACACCTGCCTGGAGCGGGACCTCTCCCCACCTGCCCCTTGCCCTCCGCAGGCGGAGGGACGCGGTGTACTGGATCTCGAGGGGCCGGCCAGGAGGAAGGACACGGAGGATCTGTCGGCTGGAGGGTCGCAGGCGGGCGATGAAACCTCGCAGGAGCCTACGGGCTACTGCGGGGGGTCGGCGTCCTCTGGAGGCTCCCGACCGATGGAGGCTTTTGTGTCCTACCTCCTGCGCCGAGGGAAGGAGGTCGACGGAGACGTCTACGTCATCGAGGTGCCTGCGCGTCGCCCGGCCTCCTCCTGGTGGCGCCGCCTCAGGAGGAGCCTTGGTAAGAGGTTGAGTCGCTGGCGCAATGGCGCTACAGTGACTCCCTTATAGGTACGTTATCAGATATAATCATTTAAATTACTTTTTCTTTTTTTCTTATGTTATAATTATAATATTTTTTATTTTTTTTGCAGTTTGGTATTGATTGGTGTCACCAGATGGGCAGTACAACTCCAGTTCATATCCTGTACTGGTGACGGGGCAAAAAATTGGAAGGGGCACTTACAATTAAATTGTGGGCAGTGGTAACTATGAAGTCCAACCTCTTCAATGTTTATATCTGACATCTTAGCTGTGGAGAGGTATAACATTCCCTGTTACAAATTGTAGGTGTAGTATATTTTACTGTTGCTTCTATAGTAACTGGAGATTACAAATATCCTACCTTTAATGTTAAATCATTATGGAATTTTAGATAAATTTTTTTTTCTCCATAACATTGATTTCAAAAGTTGCCTAGCATAAAATTTTTGTTAATGATTCCTTTAAAAAAATATTTTTGATGTTTAGGAAGTTATTGGGATTACATCAAGAATCTAGATCAATATTATTTAGATAATTTTTTTCCGTTGGTTTATGCAAGTCTTTTCCTCATTAGCATGATATTCGTTTTCAGTACAGGTGCACTGTTTTTGTTTTGGTTGTGATTTATATGTTGTATTTTCAAAAATCTCTTGGCTCAGTTATATTTTTACCATTTGTTTATCTGTGATTATACGGTTTGTGCTTCATAGTCAGTGAAACCCAAGTTTATTGCTTCCCCTTTTGAAAAGCTCCTTGATTCTTTTACAAATACCTAGTCAAAAAGTTTGTTTTATTTGGTTTAATATCCTGATTGGCTAATCGATTTTTTTAAAGTTGAATGATAGGTCATATTCAGTATATCTGATTTTTTACTGCTTTCATTTAGAAAATTTATTTTGAAATGACCACAAAGCCATAATTTTAAAATGGGCTCAGTCACATGGTTCAAAAATATTTCTAATTTTGTGATGAAATTTGGAAAATTTGTATCTGTTGGTTTATTAAGAGATAAATGCTACATTTGTATCAAGAAAACAGTTGCATAAGCTTCAATATTCTTTTAAGTGCAGAGTTTAATACACGTTGAGATATTAGTATTTATCCTTAATACAAGATTTTGTTACATCTCAGTATTATCATTGATTATGTTATACATTCGCAATAGTTAAAAAATTATTTCTTGCAATTGCTTTTTATTGTAAATAGTTTTGGAACACAGCCACTTTTGAAAAAGTTTTGTTGAACAATTTCATTTTTCTGTCTCTATATTGTACTGAGTGCATATTATATACCTATCTAATTATATTCCTACATAATCGTAGCTGGTTTGGTAGTTTTAACCTGACTTTCGGAATGTCTAGATTCTTTTCTATCCTGGTATTATAGTTGTGTACATGTTTCCTATCTATGCAATTAGTCTCATCTTCCCTAACTCCAATGTTCTGTTAGATATATACAGTATGAAGTGTCATTACCACAAATTTCTCAAGGAGAGGTATTTGAAAATTCCTTTATTCATCTGATTGGTTTTTTGCCATATTAAAACATCCCGTGCCCCAGTTTTATTTTCCCAAAATATTGTTCCATGAATCAAATGTGAATGGAAAAAGGTATATTATACCACAATAACATCTGTTATTTCCCAACCAAATGTTTTAATTTTTGTGATAGTAACGTCACCTGGCATCATTTCTTACAAAAATATTTTGTATGAACATTCCAGTATATTTTTGTGTCCAAATAGACTCCCACTAATTTCTCTGATTTACTGTTTTCCTCAAAAGCTACATTACTTATACAGAAATAACTTTCTTGAGTCTTATCACCTATCTGAATCAAATTGTCCACAATCAATTTTTGTGACTTATCTGTATCTGTTATCTTGCCTTATCAAAGTGACATCTTCCACATAAATCACTGATTTATAGTCAAATTATCAGTATGGTGAGTGATACAAAGTAAAAAAACTCCTGTTACTTGCATCTATTTTAAGTGTTGATTTTCCTGTATTTCTCATCATCGTCATCATCAACAGTTTCCAGCCTCCAGCCGGGTCTGCTTTATGCACAAGCCTCTCCATTTGCTTCTTTCATCCCACCACCTCTCTGTCGCCAATTTGTTCCAGTCCTCTCCTCTCTTCCGTACACCCTCCTCCACTCCTTTCGGCCATCCATCTCTTGGTCTTCCTCTGGGTCGTTTACCAAGCATCTTAATTTCATGGATTTTTCGTGGTATTCTCTGAGCCTCCATTCTCTTGACATGTCCATACCATCAGTCTGGTCCTCTCTATCCTTTCCTGTAGGGGTTCCTCTTTTGTGGTGCGTCTAATCATTTCATTCCTTATTCTGTCCATTTTAGTAACTCCCATTCTACCTCTTACAAACTTCATTTCACTTGCTTGTACTCTGCTGATGTCCCGCTTTTTCATTGTCCACGTTTCAGCAGCATAAGTCAAGATAGGCACATAGTACGTATGATAGATTACTCTCTTGCTTCTCTGTGGCACCTCTTTATTCCAGATCAGGCTTCTGATGCTCCTTAGGAATGCCTCTGCTTGTCTTCCTCTTTCACTTATCTCACTATCATTTCCTCCACATTCCTCTAATACACTCCCCAAGTACTTGAACCTGTTTACCTTCTTTAGTTGTTCCCCTACCATCACAATTCCCTGGGTTACCCTATTCTTTTTCCTGGTTGTTACCATGTACTCACATTTCTTTACATTAAATTTCAGGCCATATTCCTCCACACTGTCTGTCCATACATCCAACTGCCGCTGCACTTCCTCTTCTTCACCTCCCCAGATCATCAGATCATCCGCAAAAGCCAAGCCATCACCTTCATGTTTGCTCTCCCATCTTCACTGCCACCTTCTGCATTATTTCATCCATGATTACAATGAAGAGTAGTGGTGATAGGTCACTTCCTTATTTTAGTCCATTCCTTTGTTCCAGCCAATCTGATCTTCCTTCCCCTATTTTCACATAGCTCACACTTCCTTGGTACAGTTCCGTCACTCTCTTGATGGTTTCTTTGGGAACTCCTCTCTTCCTCAAAACCTTTCATACCTTACTCCTATGTACACAATCATATGCTTTCTCAATATCAAGAAATACCGACAGTAGATCCTATCCATACTCATGTTTTACCTGTAGCTGTCTCATAGCAAATATCAGATCTACCGTCGATCTCCCTGATCTGAGGCCATACTGCTCTTCCCTTATCCCTTTTTCCACCCTGTCATGTATTCTGTTTTCAATGATATTCTCATACACTTTGGCACAGTAGCACATCAGTGTAATACCTCTATAATTTTTAAATTCCTTCCTGCCCCTTTTTTGAATATAGGTATAATTATTCCCTTTTTTCCAGTCTTCAGGAGTTGTGCCCTGATTCCATACCTTTCTCATCACACGGTATAGTCACTGCTTTCCTACTACTCCTGCTGCCCTTATCATTTCCACGCTCACTTCATCGATGCCTGGTGCCTTTCACCCTTCATTTTACCCAGAGCCGTTTCCACTTCTTCCCAAGTTAGATCCTTCTCTTTCTCTCCAACACGGTTGTTATTTTCCTTCTTCTCCTGAACAACTGTATCATCCTGTGGCAAATTTGCTTTCAGTAACCTTTCAAAATAGTCCTTCCACATCCTTTTTAGTTTTTCTGAGCTGTTTATTTCGTTTCCATCTTCATCCAGCATGTTGACATTTTCTATCCTCTGCTTCCTCTTCCTTTTTACCATTCCATATAATACTTTCTTATTTCCTTTGCTATCTTATTCCATCATGTTGGTCCATTTCTCCAGCCACTTCCTCCTTTTCTCCGTTACTATTTTTTTGGCCTCTTTCTTTTTCTTCACGTAGTCATCCCTTGTCTCCTGTGTCCTCTGCTTGAAACCATTCCCTAAAGGCCCTGTTCTTGCATTCCACTGCTTGTTTTACCCTATCATTCCACTATGCTGTTTCTTTCCACCTTTTTGTGTTGCCAGTCGTTCCACACACTGTTTCTGCTGCTTGGACTAACGTTGTTTTAAAATATTCCCACTCCTCGTTCACTGTCCCCATTTCCGCTATTGGTATCTTACTCCTTATTATTCTCTGGTATTCCTCTTCATTACTCTTCTCTTTCAACTTCCATACTCTCAATCTCCTATCCTGTCTTTCTGATTTTCTCCTCTCTGTCACAATCCTCAGCTCCATTACTAATAGCTGGTGATCACTATCCAGTGCCTCTGATGGTATTACCTTCACATCTGACACACTCTGCTTAATTCGCCATTAAATATAAAGTAGTCCACAACTGACTTCCTCTGCCAATCACTTCTGTACCATGTTACCTTGTGGCTCTCTTGCTTTTTGTACCAGGAATTTCCTATTTTCAATCCATTTCTTTTGCAGAGATCCAGCAGCCTTTCCCCTTCTTCATTTCTGCCACACCATCCTTCTGTTCCTATTACTTCCTCGTACCCCTGCCATTCTGTGCCTACATGGGGGTTTAGGTCTCCCATAATTATAATATTTTGCCCATTTAACTGTCTTTGCAACTCCTGCTCAAATTCCTCCTTCTCTTGAATTGGACAGCCTACTTGTTGGGCCTATACTTGAAGTACGTCTATTTTTCTCCCTTTGACCGCTATCTTAACTTTCATCATTCTGTCACTAATCTCTTCCACTTCCTCTTTCAGCCCCTCTCTTACAACTATCCCTACTCCATTTCTTCTCCCTTCCTCATTTCCATTCCAATACAGTTGGAAACCATTTCTCAGTTCTCTTCTACCCTTTCCTTTCCACTTTGGTCTTACTCAACCCCAAAATATCCAACTTCCTAATTTCTAATTGTAAGTAATTGTGGCATTTTCTTTTCCCTTGTGTGAGGAATGTCTACATCCTTTCCTTTTCTGCTTTTATAATTGTGTTTATCTTTCATTTAGTGTCAGATATAGGGGAGAGGGAAAAGGGGCAATAGCCCTGGAATTTAAATCTCTTGTCTTACAACTGTTCTTACTGTCTTTACCCCAAATTCGCCAAAGAGATATTTGATTGCTTTTTTCCTTGCCATGTAATACATGTGACTGTTAAAATGCATAATATAGCAATAAAATCTGTGGTTTCCCAACACACTTTTTGTGATGTGTATGTTGCTTTGCATAGTTTTGTATGAATATTTCATTTTAATTTGTGTCTAAATAGACTTGCAATAATTTCAGTGATTTTCCATTATCATCAAAATCCAAATATTTTAAACAGAAATTTGCGTTGGTCTTAATACTTTGCTATATGAATTCATTCCTATGCAATTGTAACAAATATTCCACAAACATTATTCTCTTATATTTTTGTAACTCATTCATGTCTTTATTTTACCTTATCAAACTTATATCATGTATGAAAATAACCAGTTTACAGTTCATATTCCCAGAAAGATTATTGATGTAAACTAAAATAGACAGAGAAATGTAATCTCCAGTTACTTTCAGCAGTTTAGATTGATGATTTTCCAATATTAAAATTTTGCTTCTCTTTCAACAATATGACTTCTCTAACCACATAATACTTCACTTTAGCTATCATTATCTAGTTACATAATGTATCAAATGACTTACTGTATTTATGAGATTTAGAAGTATGCATTTGTAATTAATTAAGTTTCATAGTTAGTTATTATTTCTGTTAAACAGATTTCAGACCTTTTTCCTGCCCTGAACCCAAATTAAGAAGTATTTATTAAATTAAAAATCTCAAAGTAGCTAAACTAGTTGAATTTTCATGCAACATACTATTACCTCTGAGAAAATTGGTCCTAATAATACAGGCTAGTCTTTCCCCCTTTTTTTAAAACTTAGAAATTGTAATTTTGAAATAATTAGGAAAGCCCATTTCCTTAGTACATCATCAATCAGTTTAGTTAAGGATAATACTATTATGTCAATAATTTAGTTTTAAAATAGTTAGAGAAAGGATACCAGTAATAGGCCTTTCTGCCTTGGAGTTACTTGGTTTTATCACTGCAAAATGCTTCCATTTAAAATTTTCTGCATCGGTTATGGAACCCACTTGTTGGTTTGTCAACTTTTTCAGGAATTTGATTTTGCTTCCTGTATAACCAGTTGTCATCAGGATTCGCAATTTCCTCTCACTGAAGTTAAAAGAAAAGTCTTTTACGGTGTTGGGTCCAATAGGCATAAGTTCTCTATTTGCTTTATTCCCCACTTCATGTTTTAAAACTATACAAACAGCTTTACACTTCTTTTAGAATTATTAATAAACTTCCCATTTCTTCATACTTTTTTAAATTTTAATTGTTTCCTATATACTTGTTTTATGTTTTTCATATCTTTCTCTGTCTTCTGAATTACCTTGCTTTCCGACATTCCTGTTGTATGTAAGTTTAGGAGAATTTATGGTTCTTTAGTTATTTTTTGTTTTGCACTTCCTTACTTCTTTTTCTCGTGAAAAATTTATTCAGGTATTAACTTAGTGCAATGACAAATCTTTCTAATACTTCAGTGGCATAATCTTTTTTTCTTGCCTGTCAGTCTCCTTAAAGTTATCTCTAATGCTGTTATACTTTCTTTTCTCATATCCCTTTTATTTAACCTATTTCGTGTTACCACCACTGCTGGATCTTGGGTGGGGTGAGTGAGGGGCTAACTGAAAAGGGGGGAAGGGCAGTGAATTAATGTTTGATGGGGTGACCAAATCTGTCTGGTATAGACTTTTTTTTCGCCCAGAAGGGGTTCCGGCAAATTCGTGACTAACAGGCAGCAATCTAAGTTCTTGCCCTTACTCAGAAAATTCATAGATACATCATTGGTTTCCTCATACTTGACATACCACTGGAAGATTAAACCACAGACCACAATGATCAGATCTTCATGTATATTAGTAATAATACTCTGTAAACAAGTCTAGTTTCTTCTTGGACAGTCAGTTGGAAGAAAGATCTTAAGTGGTCACAAATAAGATTCTTGGCTTTTGATTCACTAGCATTTTTTATTTGTATCTCCCTAATTATATTAATCTTGATATTCTAGTATTTCTCGGGTGCATCAATTAACTGTTCTTGGCATTTTATAAAATTGTTGATATATCAATCTGGTGTGTAAAACATGGAGATAATTATCAACCATTATTATACCAACAGCCTCAAATACATTTTCTTTTACAACACAGTCAAGGTTTAACACAATATTGTGAATAAATTTTTTTAAATTGCTACCACTCCATGAGTAATTTTATTTCTACAGTAACTTACTACTAATTCATATTCTGATGGAAGATAGAAAACTAATTTCCTCAGATTTAAACCAGTTTTCATTACGATGTGGAATGTTACAGGGAAACGTTATCTCATTTAGTTTATTTCCTATAAATTTATGTGAAAAATTCATTTTTTCTTTGAATTTCTTTAGATTTATGTGCTTTAGCTTTATGGATGTTGTGTTCCCTAACTTTTTTTAAAAATCTTTGTCAATAGATTCAAGAATATAGCGATAAGTAATAGAAAATCTTATTAGGTACCCCATTTCCTTGTCACCTTTACAGGGATTGCTTACTGAATGATAATTCCATGAATTTCTACATGCTTTATTCTCATCATCAGAGCAATTATGTTTACTTTAGAAATTTTTTTTTTACTTAAAAAAAGTGTCATTTGAGGTGTTGTCACTGTATCTGACTTCACACTTATCTAATAATGTTTGTTTCATTCATTTATTACTATTTTTCTTTTTAATTTCCAGCAGATTTTCAAAATCTTGATTAAATCGGCTTTCTTATTACACACTCAGTTTTGCTCATGTCTTGTCAAGTGCTAGCCATGCCTTATTAAATGGTTCCCGAAAATCCTCTTACTTTAAAAAATAAAATTGTAATGTGGTTATTTGCTATCTTGATTAAATTATAAAATTTAGGCATATAATTTCTGTATGGCACTGAATTGAAAATAACTATTATTTTGTGTTTTTAGGGTAACAATTGCGCCAAGAGCTGGTCTATTTGTTCAATAATGTCATTGTTGCATCCATTACAGTTAACATATCATTTAAACCAAAGTTTTTTGTATTTATTCTAACATCAATTTCTCCTAAAGGAGCATTTGGATTTATAACACTTTGAACCTTATTACTTGGTTGTAGTTTCATACCTAGCATCTCGTTGCAGTCTCGACCTTTGCTATCACTAACTACTAATATTTATGACTCCTCCTTGATAAAGCACACTCTTGTCTTTTGTGTTGTTATTTGTCCTTTCTTCACAGTTGAGTCACCAGTAGTCTTCATCAGTTCTCCTTGATTCTAGAATGAAACTGATTCCACAATACTGTCCAGTACACAAAATCCATTTTTTATTTTTTTTTATTTTTTAAATTGTGGATTGATACATTGAATGCTGCCAGTTATCAGAACACATTATAATTCCTTTTTTTCCACTTAAATGCTTATTACACCCTTTGAACATTATAGTTCGTTCATTTTTTATGATCAGCTAATAACACCCACACACACTGCCATCTTCCCTAGGCTGTCTTGTTGAGAACTGTTGCACATAGGGCGCCTGAGGTCTGGAAATTATATCAGTCTTGGTCTCTATGATCAGCCTGTGTTGAGTGTTAGTCTTGAAGAACCAGCTTCATACATAGGATGGAAGAGAAATTTAAGATGGTATCATAATCACAGAGTAGCCTTGACAAGAAGTCATCACATACATAAAGGACCACTGCTAATTAAAAAATCAGTATTCCTATATATTAAAAATCTTCTCTGTTTGGCAATGTAGAAACATATGCATATCCTGAAGACATTGTGAATATCTGTTCCAGTTTTAAAGAGAGATTGGGTAGTATAAAATCCGAAGAGCAAAACATGTACATAATTAATTCAAAGCATGTTGACATAAAATTGTTACAGCATGCTCACATTTCATGTGGAGAAAGGTGATGACTTAATTATGAGTTGAAGCATGAAATGCTATAAAGAAGGAGTTAATGGTGAAATGAAAAGCAAGCCGTCTTTTTCTGCGCATATGAACAGCTTCCGCACATGTCATTTTAAATACACAGCATACTTCCCACAAATACAGCTCACAGTCCAATCACTACAGGTCTTCTTCTTACCATTCAATATAGCAACATTGCAATTAATAGAATATGGGAGAAAATAACAGGAAAATAGTTTCCACTTAATTATTTTTCGGAAGCTGTTAAATACAGTCCATATTTTCTGAAACAATCATGGGAAAGGGAAAGTGTAGTAAAAACATCAATAAATGGTAAAGACAAATCATTGTAAGCCATTTACAGACTGTTGTAATTCATGCTGACTTTCAGTTATCAATGAAATATTGATGCAGTTAAACGATTGTGCTCTGGTTTTACCATTAAGTGGTATTGTGCATGTGTGGCATCAAATGGAAATATTCAGACAGTTTTGATTCTATGACTGTTAAGTACATGATGATCTTTTCTTTTCACCATTATCATCATTAAACACTTCCACTTTTTTGGGTCATCTGGCACATCATATTCCATTTCTGTTGGTCACTTTAATTTTTCCCTCTAATGTTTGTCTCCAATCAACTCCCTTCATTTCTATTTCTTTCTTCACCTCGTGCATCCATTTCTTTCTGTCATCTTCCTGTAGGTTTTGTTCCATTCCCACTTGCTACACAGTGCTAACTTCAGCATGCTCCCCTCATCTTTCCTCGTGACAAGCTCCCCCACTGCAGACTCTCATTTGTCAATGTTTCTTGCAATGTTTCAATTTTAATCTCTCCCAGAAGTTTTCATTTCTTGTGACATTCTCTAATGCTCTCAGAAACGTCATCTCTGCTGCCTATAGTCTTGTAATATTTCATGTTTCTAGAGTTATAGGTCAGTATGGGCTGGTAGTATATATACTTTATAAAGCAAACGTTTGGTTTCCTTTGATATGTTCTGCCTCCACTTTGTATCTTTAATGTTGTGATAAAATTGTTTGTTATTCCTATTATTTGTCTTATTTCCTCATCCATCTTTCTTTTGTTGGTTATTTCACTTCCAAAGCAAATAACCAACTCTTCCATTCAAATTTGTTTGTGTACAGTAACACATTCTTTAATGTGCCGTTTTTTCTTGCTATCTTTATTATTTTAGTTTCTTTGTATTCATCTTCAGGCCAACAGGTTTTATAATTCTCTTTCCACATTCTGTTTCATGTATTTGCATACCATTATATTGTTAAAATAGTACAGTTCTGCTAGGTTTCTTAGTCCCTGAACTTCGGTGATCACTATAACCACATTGAATTCCAGAGGTGACATTGCACTTCCTTGTCCAATTCTCTTTCCAATCTCAAGCAAGTTCAAGTGTCTTTTTATATATTCTCACACTTCTCATAAATGTTCATTATTAGTTCCATAATTCCTTCATCTGTTACTCTCATTTTCAGGCTTAATCATATGCTGTCCGTTTGTACTTATGATATGTCTTTATTACATCAATGAAAGCTATTATTATATCATTGTCATATTCCCACCTTTTCTCTACAATTTGTCTGTGTATAAAATTGCTTCTGCCATTGATCTTTCTTGCCTAAATTTATGCTTTTCTTCTCTAGCTGTTTCCTGTATTCTTCATTTGCCTTCATGTAGCATAATTTTTCCATACATTTGCAGGCAGTGCCTCAGCAGTGTAAACCCCTGAATTTCTTGTATTTTTTTTACTCCATTTTTATGAATCAGCACTATGGCTCTCTTCCTCCAGTCCTCTGGTATTTTTCTTTCTTTCCAAACTGCCTGCACAACTGCCGTGACATTTCTTCTGTAAATTCATCAATTTCTTTGCATATCTGATTCAAATTTATGCTGCTTAAGGAAATAGTCATGACATAAAATACAGTACTGGAAAAAGTGATCTCTGCAGGAGTGATGGATGTTCTGCTATCCCTGTAGCACTGTTATAATTGCATATATTCCTTTCCCTGATGACTTGAATCAGCAAAAGTCACAGTCTTTACCAGACTATCTGCTCACTTTGCCAGCCAATATATTTGTCTCTTGACAATAAAGCTTTAATTGATATTGCAGCAATTCTTAGCTATTTCTCCTGTGCTCTGTACTCAACATTTCATTGTTAGACTGGTAAATTAAATTAATGTGTAATGGATCTAAAATATCTGAATTATTAGTGAGTTTGATTTTAC
>CM061914.1:31390000-31575448 GCA_031002005.1 Vandiemenella viatica
ACGAATCTAGCGGCTCTCCTCTGCACCCTCTCAACTGAGTCAATCAGAACCTTGCGATACGGGTCCCAAACCCCACAACAGTAATCCAGATGCGGACGCACTAGTGTTTTATACGCTATCTCCTTTGTTTGAGCATTACAATTCCTCAAAATACGACCTATGAATCGTAATTTAGAATTAGCCTTGCCTACGACGGAAGTTATGTGCATGTCCCATTTCATGTTGCTTTGTACTATCACCCCCAAATACTTCACGGAATCAACCGTGTCAACAGCTGAATTGTTTATTTTGTAATCGTGAACAACCTGATTCTTCTTGTTACTTATCCGCATTGCCTTGCACTTTTTGCAATTTAGTGTAAGCTGCCATTTACGGCACCAATCGAAAATAGCATCCAAATCACGCTGAATTTCTAAGCAATCGTCGGAGCACCTTATTTCCCTATAGATAACCGCATCGTCGGCAAACAATCGCAACCAGCATTTGACGTTGTCACCTAGATCGTTTATAAATATTAAGAAAAGAAGTGGACCTATTACACTTCCTTGAGGAACGCCCGAAGTAACATTTATCTTAGAAGAGGCTTCCCCGTCAACAACGACATACTGTGATCGACCAGTTAGAAAATCACGTATCCAGTCGCAAATCTGAGCCGAAATACCGTAAGCTCGAATCTTCGCTAAAAGTCGGTTGTGTGGCACAGAATCAAAAGCTTTCTGAAAATCCAAATAAACTGCATCAACTTGCGAACCTGCATCTATAACTTTCATTATGTAAATCTAGAAAAGGTGTAGTTTTTTTTTATTATTTATTTATTTTCCCTTTGGTCTGAGACCATTTAGCCAGCATTATAAATTAATGTTTGCTTGTTATTTTCTTCTTACAGAGTATTGGAGGCTTCAAATCTTCATTTCTGTTTCTTGAAGGAAGCGAACTATTGCCTTGTAGATTTGGACATTTTTTGATTGAAGAATCGTGGTAACGCTCGCTGGGAATTTGACTGAAAGCTGTTCGAGGCGCCTGTAGAAACGTTTGCGTTGTGATTGGAACCGTGAACAGGAGAGTATGATGTGATTGAGGTCGGAAATCTCTTGGTCTAAGGTGCATATAGGTCTTTCTATTATATGAAGGCGGCATAAGTGGTGAGGATAACAACCATGTCCTAGCCTCATTCTAAAAGGTGTAGTTATGAATTCAAGAACGGAGAAGATAAGAGAAAGCTTAGGATGGCGTAAGAATACGGTGACTGCCTGGATGAACCTCCACTATTTATAAAACAGTTAGTTGGACTATAAATGGACAAACCAGTAAAATCGTATAAAGTATATTACAGCGACGGTCGAATAAGTTACGCAGAAGTGGAAGTTGCATTTAGTTTTTGAAAAGTTATGAAATAGGTGAGTCGTTTAATTTTCAAAATTATTTAAGAACGTAATCGAAAAGCATTTGGAAGTGAAAGAGTTGAAAACATGAAGAGATAGTGTAAACATTTTCCTTCATAAATTATAAAAGGAAGAAACGAAGGGTTTCTGGAAACTGTAAACCAAGAGCTGACATTATAGGTCAAATAAGTTTAAAAGGGGAAGTGAGATGTTCTCGCCCTTGCTGGAAACAACCACCGAGCGGGGCGGTGTAACGGTTAGCGTTCTCGCCTCGTATTCGGGAGGACGGCGGTTCGAATCCCCGTCCGGGCATCCAGATTTGGGTTTTCCATGGTTTCCCCAAATCACTCCAGGCAAATGCCGGGATGCTTCCTTCAAAAGGCCATGGCCGAATTCCTTCCCATTCCTTGCCCCCATCCTTTCCCGGCTCTAAAGACCTCGATGTTAAAAAGAGACGTAAAGCAGTTAAAAAAAAAAAAAAAAAAAAAAAAAATGGAAACAACCAAACAGACAAACTAAGGACAGGTAAATTAATAATAATAGAAAATATTCGATAGTGTATATAAAAGTAAAGACAGATGAGTCGTTGATTTCGGGAAAGCTCTGCTGACTTGTATATCATATTAAGGTCACGAAAAATACAAGTAAGTCTTCAGTGCCTTCGTAAAATCAACTAAAATCATGTTTTCCTTTCCGCAGTGTTAATGATTGTATCTCTCCAAGTAAAAAGACAATGGCTTTATTCCGTGTTCGAATCACTATAAATTTCAAAGTAGATAAGAAAAAGGTTCTTCGAAAAATCTTTAAAAATTTTGCTAGCTACATATAGTGTTAATCCTATCAAAACCATAAGAAGCATTGCGTGAATTTCAAAACGAATCGATACGTACATTACTATTTGACTTAACATGTTAATAGAAATTTTTTACTCAAAGAAAGAAAAGCTTTGTTAGTCCATAAATTATTACAACGCATAAATCACTGGGATATCGGAAATTCATATTTGGCTAGATTAAAATATATTCTCTGTTCTATAAGTGATCGTTGCACGAGAAACCTTCGTTCCAAGAACTGTTTAATTCTAGGTGCCTTCACTAAGATCGTACGCTGTAAACATGTCATCAAGGTTGCTTCCGTCTAACCAGTAAGTTGGGCAAAATTGGCAGCAAATCCTGCCCTCTCCTCCTATTTCAGTAGCGCTTGAGGCATCAGACACATGATACAGATACAACTTTGCACCATTCCAAACGCAGCCCTTTGTGTTGAGGTATTATCGGCAGCCGAAGCTTGGAACGGTAATTCCTTAATCCCGCTGGCGCTAGTCTCCAACCAGTGCTGCGGGAAGACTCAGAATGTTACAGGTAGTCAATTATTTGTTCTTGAATGGCTGGTGCTCATTTGAAGGGGTTACCCAGAGCTTGGTGGACAGTACGTCGATCCTCTCTTGTGGTGGTCACACGTGGTCGATCTGATCCTTGACGACGAGCATGCCTGCCCTCACATTCCCAACAACACTTAACAAGAGCAATATTAATGGATTCTGGTGGCCGTTCTACCTGTCAAACAGAACTACAACTCTAATCATATGGTTGTGTGTGTGTGTGTGTGTGTGTGTGTGTGTGTGTGCACATTTACATAGACATCCGATCCTGTCTAGTATCATTCCTTTGGAATCGTATTTTTTGCTCTTATGATGATAAATTCTGAAATCGTAAGCCTTTGTCCTATTATATTTGCAGAAAGCCATGCTGAATATTTATGTTTCCATTGTACCTTTCTTCATACTGAAACTAGAAAATTGACTGACACTCGTTTAGTAGAGATTAGACACATCGATTAACAGTGTGGATTCAAATCAAGGGACACACAAAACACTTTTTCGTCTAGGGAATAGAGAGAGTGAGTAATAAGCTTTAAGGGTATTCCAATATTTACATAACGAACAGTTTTCCTGTAACAGGTCTCGAGAGCCCTTCTCCCCTCCAACAAAGTCTCACTTGTCAAAAGAAATTTGAAAAGGGAGGAAGAAGAGATAAGATGTAAGAAATCGAGCAGTTAGATCACGAAAATTATTCCAGTAACATGTTTGTAAGTGGTTTGGCGCCAATTCATTGTTGTAGTTTTCAGTTGGAGCAAACCCTCCTATTCATTCGGTGTAGCCCACTCCGATTTTCGCCTCTTTGCTATCCTTAAAAAGTTTCTATCTTGTACCATATCTTTCAACAAATCGGATAACAATGTCATACGTGCTGTCTCCTCATATTTTGATGGTTTTGAGAAACTATTTTATACGCATGGCATAAAAGCGTTGGAACAGTATTGAAGGAGGGTTGTGGAGATCAGAAGGTACTTTACGGTGAAATATACAACTTTTCTTTTAACTCACGTGAGTCAATGTCAAGTCAGAAACTTACAAGACAACCATTGCATGAAAACTTCCACCGTCAATGTAAACGAATAAATAACAGATTTTATCGTTGTATGGCTACTAGAGAGGATATGCATTAATTCGTCCGCCGATACTCTTTTCTGAGTTTTTGTTTTTCACATACAGCTCTTATTTCTGTGGGTGACGTTGATGGCTGGTCAAGCCGATCATGGTGTATACACTTGTATCTTTTCTAGGAGATGGTCGTGGTTGGGTTTGTTGAGTTCTTTTGTCTGTTGCGAGCTTCTACTGCCCGCATTCGTTGTTCCTGCTGCGGAAGTGTGTGCGTGTGTTGTTTTTTTTTGCCTTCTTCTGCAAGGTAGTTCCAGGTGTTCATGTCTGTATGCTCTTCATAGACTTCTTAAGCTGGTCTTCGTAGCGATACCAGGCCGCACCACGAAGTCTTTACTCAGTGCTGAGCGCAACATATAAAAATTGTCGGGAGAGTCCAGTTCACCTAAGTTGGTGACTAACTGTGAGAACTTCAGTGCTGTACATTTGTGTTCTTTCTGAAACTTAACGTTGGACAAATTATTATCCCATTTGATAAAGTTTTTATTTTCTTCGTGTCATGGCGCTAAAGGGTTCGTGTCTCATATCCCAATAGTAACGCGGAGACAGCAAAAGCTCAGTACACCAGCAACTTGGTGCATAGATCTTTGTTGAGGGACACCCGTCAGGAGGGACTTACATAAGCTACGTGTGTTGCGGGAATTCTGTTTTCCACATCATTCTCTTAGGTTCATCGTGTTGAGAGAATGCTCCCAAGGTAGGAGAAGTTGTCTACTTGCTGGAGGCAGTGGCGGCCGAATTGAGTTGCTCAGCTAGTGACAACAATAAAATGTTTCCAGTGGTGGATCCAGGATTTTGTTTTGGGGGGGGGGGCTTGACTTGGACGAGGAGGGGTTCGCCGTCAGAAATCTCATTGTTCCAGATTGCCGACCTTATACGAACAGTAGAGAGAGAGAGAAGAGAGAGAAAAGAAAGTTCCCAAAATCCATGCGGGGGTGAACTTCATGCTTTTTTTGGGGGGGGGGGAGGAGGGGGCCTTGCCACAGAATGACTGAATGTATCGACGGTTAATGATCATCACTGAAGTGAAAGGTGCCTGGAAAAAAAGCTCAGAATAAGGATCTCGCAATATAAAGATTTGTAACGTGTGAAAGTCTCATTACCTGCAGTTACTGCCGGATTAAAGAAATGATTTTGAAATTAATCAATGATAAATGTTTTAAAATTGACCAAACGGTAAACATTTAGTGATTGGCCAAAAACCGACAAGTTGGATCTACAAGCAGTACTGGATTACCCAAAAGGCAGGACTAGGCAGTAGTGTAGTGACTGATTTGTCGGATGGCTGTGTGTATAGTCTGTACTCAGTCACAATAGCTAAGACTTGCGACGTTTTCTTCTTCCGCCGCGCCGTTAGTCTTCTGTGCTTGTCTGACACCTAAAAATATTAATTGTGGGCTCCATGGGAACGGAGAATCATACGGCTTTGCATTAGTCGAATGAAATACTGAAGTCGTTAGCCTTGATGTTTATTGCAACATTGAGTAATTGTCACAAGGAAAATACACCTTCGACTCCACGCGACATAATGCCAGCAAACTAGGGTATGTTGTAGTAATTATCCTACGACTTGTAGAAGATGAGAATCTTGGCGGGAAATCGGTCCGATCGATATCGACCCGAGGCCGAACTTGTCGCTCCTATAGATCAGACACGAATGGGGAAAGTTGCAAGTAGTTTTCTGCAAGGTGACGTTAGCCACGCGTGCGATTCCGCCAAGCGCGTAAGATTTCTTGCTGAGCAACGACAGCATTTCCGCTCAGCGTTCTGCGGCACATACGACTCGCTCAGACTCGACAAATAAAATACAAGGTTTTTAATATATTAAAAATGCGTCCCTTACAGTAGCCTGGAACCCCTGATTTTTGAAGACCCCCAAAAGTTCACTTTTTTCACTAAATAAAAATAATAAAAAATAAAATCATTCCGATTAAAACAATAAAAGTATTACGAAAAGCATGGAAATTAATTTTTTTTGTTTCATTGTAGTGTACGATAAATAAAAGTAACTACCAAAATATGATATATCTTAAAATTCGTTTGTTAACTTAATAAATAAATATGATAAATTCCATTAGTCATCTACAAAACCTTTTCTTTGCACTTATAAAATACAGATAATTATTTTCAAAAACAGAGGGAATCAAAATTTTTGAGAGTGGTAGGGCCCCATACTTTCTTATCCGGCATCGATGACCACGGCGACAGTTCTACACATTTCGCTTGAGAATCGTTCCCTATTCATTCATAAACTTATGTAATTCGCCTTCAGAGAATCTAAGATAAAACAATATTACCTGCTCATATTGTCAAAGCTTCTATGGCAGCATATCCAAACCTATTTCAAACCGAGGACCAATAAATATTCAAAAATAAGGCTGTGGGCCTCTAACTCAAACAGGCAATTTTTACGCAACTTCATTTTCCTCTCCTGAGTTTCCTTCCTCCGTCGCCAGTTACCTCCGCAATTTTTCCACTGTCTTTAATGTCTTCCACCCCGGGCCTAATTTTATTTTCCATATTGTTGTTATTAAAATCTCGGACATGTACCATTATAACATAATAAATCTAAAACCACGTTTTGAATCCTATGGAAACGCAGTTGTAAAACTGGATGTGAACTATTAAAAGCATATTTATCAGACCAAACCAGATAAATAATAATGTTACTACAGGCTGGACGCTACACTATATCCGGCCTACATGCATAAGCCAAAATAAAAGACGCTAGACCGTATGCCTTTTATTTTTATTTCCTTCACCACTCGCGTTACCAATCTTATCACCTACCACGGTTCCTCATACTCACTTAAAACCCTTAGTAAACCGTCATTTACTTAATCTCTATACGCCATTTGGAAATTAATAGACTGTTGTAGAAACAGTGCTGTTCTATCCTGGAATTGCCACATTTTTGCCCGGTCATCGTAATATTCATGGCTTTTAAAAAATTGGGTATACAGCCTAATACTGTACAGATATGGTATCAAAGTTTATGATATTCTGCCTGTGGAACTCCTGAACTATGTTCGCGAACCACCATTAATCAGCGAACCACAGGTTGAAGCACTGTTCCAGTGGATATTTAGTTGATTGCTACAAAAATGGCAGCTGCTGCTGCACTCTACCGGCAGTATTACTGATGTTATCGAGCTGCAGCGTGTGACAGAACGAAGAAGTCTCCATTCGCCATTAACAAAGCGAACCCCCAACCTTGAATATTTCCACGAAAACGCTAGAGCGCATGTGCGATCTGTGCCATACGAAAATTGTCTGCACGACAGCGAAACAGTTCACTGATGTGGCCAACAGATGGAGTTCAATACTTTCCCTAGCTGTCATAAGTTATCATAAAGAAGAGAATGCCCCATTAATATAAAAAAACTTCTTTCACTGCATTTATTTTTTAATTTATTTTTATGGATTGGAGGTGGTGACATGCCACAGCGTCACTACGAGCTACGTCTAGAGCCGCCACTGGCTGGAGGGATGTGCCGGAGATGGTAACATCAAAGTCTGGTAGGCTACCTCCAGGGCCATGTTGCGCTAACAGTTTAGTTTGTCGACTGTTGATGGTCAGGAGAAATCGATTAAGTGCATTCTTGAAAGCGGTAAGCGGATTGCTGAATCTAATCAAGAGTATGTACTAGAGAGGCGTTGGCATTTGCGTACTGCATTTCCGTTCCGTCATCAGTGTAAGGGCAGTTAATCTTGATGAGAGAAGTCTGGTCGCATTAAAGAGTCCTCCATCAAACCGATATTCCAAGCGTACATTTGGAATAGATGACGTTTCGTAGAGCATAACAACGGGGCAAAACTATTAGGAGCAAGTACGCAGCCCTGGTTTCAACCATGCAATTAATTAATTATACATAGATATACAGTCAGCAACAACCAAAAGATCGTTTTGCGACTGTGGTGTTTTACCTTTTTGAAGTAGTAGAGCACTTGCTGGTAGCCCCAGCCGGGGTTGCCCATGCGCTCCCAGGAGTCGTAGTCGTGTCTGGAGCCCCTGGTGTAGAGCATGTAGTTGATGACCGAGGTACCGCCCAGCACTTTGCCTCTGGGCCAGATGCAGCGCTTGTCCCTGAGGCCCAGGCAGGCACCCGGCGAGGGCTCGGTGCGGTAGTCCCAGTTCCACGCCGTCGGTATCGTGTACGACACTAAAGCGGGGATCTGCAACACGTCACGTTTACTACATGTTTCAAATGCACAATGGTCTCTTTAGCAGATTGAACTACCATAAAACAATCATTTTAAAAAAAGAATAAAATAATTATACCATTTAAAATTTTTTATAAGGATTTTTTAACGTTTTAAGGAAAGAAAGAACATCGTTTTAGATGACTCAAATATCTTTGAATATATTTAACAAAGGGGGAACCAAATGTCTTAACTTGTAGAAATGCGATCGAATAAATTGAACAAAGTTACATGTTTCGAAAAAATATTAAAAAATCAATAACTCGAAAATGGAGAGACTTTTACTACAATAAAATTTTGTCATATATTAGGAAATGATGTGACGTATCTGCGGGTGCAGGATTATCCTTTCGTTCCTGGATCCTCTGTATAGTCAAAATTGTGTTTTGCTTCCAAAAATGTTTCTCCGAGTAAAAGATCTAAAACAATAGTAACAACACTATAAACAATCTGGACGAAGAATTTACGTGATTAATATTGGTAGCGACTGGAATTCAGTAATCCGCCATAAATATTTTCAGTGATATACCACACAGTATCATGTATCTCCAAGGTATTTTGTTTAAAACATGTTTAAGAGACATATTCAAACTATTGGGAAAACTTGAACTAGTGTATCGTTCCATGCACCGATCGGTCTGTCAGGAGCACAAGAATTTCTAACGTTTTCTACCCTACCAGCATTCCTGGTCTTCCACAATTGATCATATTATGCCACACTTTCTCGTACTTCATTGCTTGAGTGGTACATTGATCCATCGTCCACACTTTCCCACAGAAGTGGAGGGACAACGACTTGATGTAATGGATGGTATGTTGGGACGAGGTACAGTAAACAAATCCTACATGCTTGTTTCTACAGTCATTTATTTACCTGTTACTACCACAAGTGAACCAGAGGATCTTGTATTCAGAATCTCTTCTCCGAAGGTGGGACTATAGAGTTCTTGTTTTTATTTATTTTTGCTTTCGGTATGAGACCATTTGGCCAAGCAGTCAGGTGTGGGTTATAATTCCTCCTGCCACAGGGTCTACTTCCACTTTTTCTGTTAGAAAAGTCGCAGGTGCGAAGTGATTTATGTTAGCGGTTGTAACAGGGGACGAAAACAAATTTCAGTTGGAGTTAAGCGCTTTAAATCGGATGATTGTAAACTTTGATATTCTTGATTTGTTAATAGTAGTGATATTTATCGGGTAAATAATAAAAAAAAATTGTAAGCGGCTGTAGAAGTACCAAGAACAAGACCACATATTGTGATTAAAATCTGAAGTTTCTGGTAGAATGAATGAATACATTATAGTGTCAGTTACTTGGATTCTCCTACCATCCATGGAAAATTTCATCCTCAGCTTTCTTGATATTTTAAGGACAGAAAATCATGGCTTTCCTTGCATTTTTGGTTGCAACATTTTATAATGGACAGTAGTTTGTATCTTCACTTACACATGTTGTCCAAGAACAAAATTTACGACGCAGACAATTCAAGATCTCGTTTACGAAGACACACGAATAACTATTCGCGAATTTAGTACAACAGATGAAGTAAGTTTTGGAAGTGTACAGAAAATCATTGCGTTTACCTAAAATCATTGCAAGATTAGTGATAAGAACGTTCAGTGCGAATCAGTTGATTGCAAGGCCTGAAATTTCTCAGAAGATTTTGGAAGCCTTTGGAAAGCTTATATAATCCATATTTAATGACCATATGGCTATCATATATTTGGATCTTTCAAATATAAGTTAATAAGAAATAAGTTAAGTTAATAAGAAATATTCAAACGAAGATTATATAGCACATAAATTCGAGCCTAGTCGCTTATGTACATGCCCAACAAGTGTTTATACCGAAGCAATTAAAAATCTTACAGAGAGAGAAAAGAGTGTGGTTTATACGCTGTAGAAGTTGATGCTTTCGCTACCTTCAGCAATCAAGCACTAAATAAAAATATGTACAAGGGTTCGAGGGTTTTCGTCTATTTACACGCCCAAAAACAAAGTAATTAAAAGTCTATCAGCGTGATGAAAGGTGTTTGGATGATTGTAGAGAATGTAGTTCAGACTTTCCTGTAGCAATCAGACAGGAAATAAAAATATATGTCTCAGGGAGCTGTAAAAAATTCAGTAGGAAATTAGAAGTGTTTAATCGACGATTCATTTCATTCCAGTGACGAGTTTAGTATTCAAAACAAAGAAGAAGTTTTTTGCGGAATACTTGGAAAAAAAAATTCGTAGAAAATCCACAGAATAGATTTCTGCTCAGTTTGTAGTAACAGCACCGTAGGACTATATGCAAATAGTAATCTGAAAATTTCTAGCCCTATTGCCAAACGGAGAAACATTAAATGGTATGGTAACGGTCGACCTCTACGAAAACAGTAGATTCTTGAGACAAATTGTAAATTAACTTCCGATTTTGACACAGAATAACGTAAAGTGTAACTTGAGTTGATAGTACTGAGTTTATAAGTCCACCAATTTATCACTCGACTATATTAACAGAAAGATGACCGACGAATTGCTAGCATTTTCTACCCTGTCAGCCTCCCCGGTTTCCACCAGCAAATCAAGTGTAACTTTAATAGTAAGTCGATCGTTGACATTGAGAAGGTCACTTTGCTCAGCTCGCCTTAGTGGTATAAACACTGTACACCCTCAACTGGCGGGTCAAGGTCATTTTCCCCCTGCCCCGCTCCTCACCTCACCATCCCCTCCCCTCATCCCTCTCCGCGCAGGCCGCTCAGTCGAGGCAAGCGAGTGACAAATCGACAGTGGGCTCTCTTTCCAATGCACAAGTCGGTGTAAGGGCAACGGAGTGGGGATAGAGCAGAGTGACCCTGAGCCGCCTCTCTTAACTCTACAGGCCATAGCAAAGGTTCACCTGGTTGATGATGGTCTCTTCCCCGCCAGCCTCAATGAGCAGCACGGACCAATCAGGGACCTCGGAGATGCGTGACGCCAGAGCGCAGCCCGACGAGCCGCCTCCGACGATCACGAAGTCGAACTCCTCCACCTTCTGACTCCTCGCTGGAAGCACCACGGTGGAAAGAAGCACCAGCAACAGTGGCAGCAGCGCCATAGCTCCTGCACACATAAACAAGTGTCTCTGTCAACCAACAGGTTCGTCTCTGTCTCCAGACTTCAACCACAGTTCATGAAACTACTGGTGTTGTATACTAAACCTGAAAAAAAGCGAGGGAACAATGAATACATACATTCATCCATCAAAAGTGCTCCATACCTGTTGCCCAAGGCGTATCAAGAAATATCAGTATACATGTTATGGAACTTTGTTTTTGCTCTTTGCTTTACGCCTCGTCTCTTTATCTGTCACCGAGCGTGGTGGTGTAACGGCTATCGTTCTGGCCTCGCATTCGGGAGGACGGCAGTGCGAATCCCCGTCCGGGCATCCAGATTTGGGTTTTCCATGGTTTCCCCAAATCACTCCAGGTGAATGCCAGGATGCTTCCTTCAAAAAAAGGCCATGGCCGAATTCCTTCCCATTCCTTGCCCCCCATCCTTTCCCGTCTCTAAAGACCTAGTTGTTATAGGAGACGTTAAGCAGTTAAAAAAAAAAAATCTTTATGTGTCGTCGCTTTACGCCTCGTGGCTTTACGCCTAGTTGCTTTACGCCTCGCCGCTTTATGCCTCGAGCTTTACACCTCGTGGCTTTACTCCTCATCGCTTTACGCGTCGTCGCTTTACACCTCGCGCTTTTCACCTCGTCCACATTAAGGTCATTGTATGCGGAAAAGGACATCCTGCCATTTGCTTGGAGAGATTTATGGAAACCATGGGAAACGTAAATCATGATGGCCGGACGAACCCGCGTCCTCCTGAATGCGAGGCCAGAGCGTTATAGCACACCCTCCACTTTCGGTTTGGTGTTGGTATCTAATAGTTTCCGATAATCTGGATTATCGGATCAAGTTTAATCAGATTGTTCGCTAATAGGAGGAGCAGACGCCAGATTGGGTAAAACTGTTTTAGAATTTCATACGATTGAAATCTGCAGTTCTTTTATGTCTTAGTTGGATTTGGTTATTTTAGAATTGCTTACGAGGTTTTTTGTATCATTCCTTTGCCGATTAATTGATTCTGGCCTCTAATGATGTTCTGTTGTAATTTTTCCACAACGGATTAACTGTAAGCTTTCGAGAAATTAGGAATATATGTTCCAAAGTGTTATAGGAGACGTTAAGCAGTTAAAAAAAAAATCTTTATGTGTCGTCGCTTTACGCCTCGTGGCTTTACGCCTAGTTGCTTTTTACGCCTCGCCGCTTTATGCCTCGAGCTTTACACCTCGTGGCTTTACTCCTCATCGCTTTACGCGTCGTCGCTTTACACCTCGTCGCTTTTCACCTCGTCCACATTAAGGTCATTGTATGCGGAAAAGGACATCCTGCCATTTGCTTGGAGAGATTTATGGAAACCATGGGAAACGTAAATCATGATGGCCGGACGAACCCGCGTCCTCCTGAATGCGAGGCCAGAGCGTTATAGCACACCCTCCACTTTCGGTTTGGTGTTGGTATCTAATAGTTTCCGATAATCTGGATTATCGGATCAAGTTTAATCAGATTGTTCGCTAATAGGAGGAGCAGACGCCAGATTGGTAAAACTGTTTTAGAATTTCATACGATTGAAATCTGCAGTTCTTTTATGTCTTAGTTGGATTTGGTTATTTTAGAATTGCTTACGATGGTTTTTTGTATCATTCCTTTGCCGATTAATTGATTCTGGCCTCTAATGATGTTCTGCTTGTAAATTTTCCACAACGGATTAACTGTAAGCTTTCGAGAAATTAGGAATATATGTTCCAAAGTGTACCATAGTTGGACGGCTGCCATTGGCTCGTAAAAGAATAATCTCATTGGCTGTGTGCTTTCTGGATCTATCTTTATTGTTTTTCTTTTGGAAAGTAACAAGGACCTCACACAGTTTTCTTCTGGAAGTAAATCTTCCATGTTTTAATATTATGAGTGTATGAAGAAGATAATAACTAGCCATGTACGTTTTCACTCCTATCGTCAATTTTTGTACGTTTACAGTAGGTATGGATACCGTGAAGAAAAAGAAGGAAACTTTTAAATGAACTGTTTTGATCTTAGTTTGCACATTATTTCTCTAACTTTAATAATACTTTTATAAGTCCCTACAGATACTGTCTTACAGAAATGTTGATAATTTTTATAGTGCCTCCAGATAAATACAACCTTTTGTATTCATTGTATGGGTAGCTAAATTAATCTTCATTAAAACACAAACGCAATTGCCTTTCGGAAGTAAAATTTGAGTCATATCTACATCTACATATATACTCTGCAAATCACAAAACTGTGGGTGGCAGAGGGTGCTCAGCACCAAACCTAATCTCTTTGTTGTGCATTCCAATCCCTAATGGTACGAGGAAAAAAGGAATTCATATAAGAATCAGTGCGGCACCTTATTTCTCTAATTTTATCTTTCCTGTCATGCCGACCCAAATAGGTTGGTAGACGAAGTATTTCACTACACTCGTAAGTGAAAGTGGGAGTACGCATGTTTACCAATAAGTTTATACGAAACGTGCGTCGTCTATCTACCAGAGACTCCCAGCCTAGTTTACTAATCAGTTCCGTAACGCTTTCATAAGGACTGTAGCAAGCGGTCACGAATCGAGCGGCTCTTCTCTGTACTTTCTCTGTACTCTCAATCAGCCCCTTACGAAACGGATCCCAAATGGCACAACAATAGTCCAAATGTGGACGTACAAGAGATTTGTACGCTATCTCCTTTGTTTGTTCATTACAATTTTTCAAAATTCGACCTAGGAACCGCAGCCTAGAATTAGCTCTACCTACCAACGTATTAATATGTAAGTCCCATTTCATGTTCCTTTGTACTGTTACTCCCAAATATTTCATAGAATCGACCACATCAATAACTGAACTGTTTACCTCGTATTTCTGAACAATTGGATTCTTTTTGTTAGTTATGCTCATTGTCTTACACTTTTTACAATTTAGTGTGAGTTGCCACTCAGCGCACCAAGCCAAAATAACATCCAGATCACGCTGAATTGCTAAACAATCGGCCAAATTCCTTACTTCCCTATAAATAACCGCATCATCAGCAAACAATCTAAAAAGGCTTTTCACTTTGTCTCCGAGATCGTTTATAAAAATTAAAAAAAGAAGTGGTCCTATTACACTTCCTTGAGGTACACCCGATGTGACATCTAGATTAGAAGAACTTTCTCCTTCAACAACGACATACTGTGATCGACCAGTTAGAAAATCCTTTATCCATTCGCAAAGCTGATCCGATATACCGTACGCTCGTAGTTTCGCTAAAAGGCGGTTGTGTGGCACAGAGTCAAAGGCTTTCTGAAAATCTAAAAAAATTGCATCTACTTGTGAACCTGCATCAATAACTTTCATTACATCGTGTGTAAATAGGGCCAGCTGTGTTTCACATGATCTTTTCTTCCGAAATCCGTGTTGATTTGTTGTAAGCAAATTATTTTCATCTAGGAAATTCATAATGTTCGAGCATATAATATGCTCCATAACTCTACTACAAACAGATGTTATAGATATGGGACGATAGTTTCCAGGATCGCTGCGATCACCTTTCTTGAAAATCGGAGTTACTTGCGCTATTTTCCAGTCTGAAGGTACTTTTCGCTCTTCTAGGGATTTACTGAATATATCAGACAGAAATAGCCCGATTTCCGCCGCATACTCTGAAAATACTCTTACTGGAATACCATCCGGGCCAGGTGCTTTTCCCCACTTTAGGAGCTCTAATTGCTTTATGATACCTGCAGTATCTATTCGTAATGATTCCATCTCCAACTCGACACGACGTGGGAAAACGGGAATGCTATCCTTATTTTCGTCAGTAAATGAATTTTTGAATACAGTATTTAGTACATTAGCTTTATCGCGGCTTTCAATAACCTCGGACCCTTCGCGAACTAGTGCTGGAATATTGCTGTTGGTACAACTGACTTTACGAACATACGACCAAAATTTCTTTGGGTTTTCTGCGAGACTCTTAGAGAGAGTGTTTGAATGAAAATCGTTGAAGGCCTCACGCATCACATTCTTCACACGTAGTCTTAACTCAGCCAAGGTTTCTAAATCGCTGCGACACCCCTTCCTTCTGTAGCGTGCGTGTATCCTTCTTTGTTTTTTGAGTAATCTTTTGACTTCGCATGTGTACCACGGTGGATCATTCTCCCCATTTATTTTCCGCTTCGGTATATGTACTTCCATACCTTCCTTGATTATATGTAAAAATCGATGCCACATCTCTTCAACGGTGTCCTTTGTTAACTTAAAGTTATGGTAATTATTCCTCAGGTAGGTTCTAAAACACTCCTTTGAGGCCTTACTGAATCTGTATACAATCCGTCCATTTCCCCTTTTTCGCTTGGTCATTAATTTGATAGTCGCAATTACCGCTTTGTGATCGCTTATTCCAGTGGTCGTTGAAATGTCGGTGAATAATTCTGGCCTGTTAGTAACTAGCAAATCTAAAATGTTTTCGCTACCGTTATGACACCGCGTAGGTTCATTCACTAGCTGCTCGAGATGATTATCGGAGAATAAATCGAGAATTACTTCAGAAGCTACCTTATCCCTGCTACCAGTAATGTGAACATAATTTCACCAGTCGATATAAGGCAGATTGAAGTCGCCTCCCAGAATCATAGCATGATCCTGAAAACGGCTAGCTATACTGTTAACATTACTTCTTAATTCCTCGGCGATAGCTATGTCAGAATCGGGTGGACGGTAGAAGGCGCCTATGACGAGTTTTGACCCAGCAACATTGAGTTTAATCCATATAATTTCACAGATAGTATCGACTTCTATTTCATTACATGGGAGGAATTTACTCACAGCTATAAATACCCCACCTCCATGAGAATGTAATCTGTCTTTACGAAAAACGTTCATGCTGTCTTTAAATGTTTCGGCGGAACTTATTTCCGGTTTTAGCCAACTTTCTGTACCGATAATGATATCCGCTTCTGTGCTACAAATAATGCTTTCAAGTTCTGGTTGTTTGTTACAAACGCTTCTACAGTTAATTACGAGTACTTTTAACTGTTGTGACTGTTTTACGTTCCTCCTACATTCCGGTGTTGTATCTGATTGGGTTGCCCGCAACTGTATTTCATGTTTCGGGTCTGAATGTAAAAAGCTTTAAAGCACTAAATTTGTCTGTCTTTAAAGTATACTTCCTATCTCTGAAACAACGTGGATGAAACAAATCGTCTCCCTCTCCCATAATTACTTAATACTGTATGATACGCACTGAACAATCATTAAACTTTTCGAACAGTCTACAATACTCATTAGGGTTGAATAAAATAGTCTTTTTAAGTATGTGGAATAAGTATTTTTAATGAATGATTATGAGTCAAAAATATACTTTGAAAAATATATAATTAAAATGGAAAATGCGTGGAATGTAAATGCTCTCATCAACAGGAATTTTCCCGCTGACAGTAACCTGCCAAGCAAGATAGCTAAGTCACAGTTAATGAGGCTGGATTTTCCAGTCCAAGAACGCACAGGTGTTTGATAATGCGTCTGCATATAAATTGTGACAAGTGACTGCAGAACAAAAAATGGTTGTATACTGTTACGCAAGTAGTTCCCTTACAGCTTAATGTGGAGCTCCCAAAAGTTGACGATGAAGGTCGTAAAATCGACTGCCAAACAATTTTCGTTGCATTCTGAAGCTGTTCTGGAGAACTGAGGTTGTTGCAGTATCACGGAAGAAAAGTGATTTGTTTGCTAACTCTGTAAGACTATGGTATAAAATATACGGTATTACTTTGTTTCCAAATGTCTGATTTTGAGACAGAACTTTACAGCAAATCACTAAAAACTTAGCAAAAATGACCAATGCGTCTACAGCGCAGGATTTGAAATCGCTCCTGCAATATCTATTAAACTTCGATACGTCAAAACTAACGACTCCATCTTTCTAACTGCTGCGAAACAATAGCGGAAACTGGCATTATGAAAGTATTGGGTTTGAAGTTACTGGAAGTCAGGAGGCGGATGAAAGTTATAGGATATTAGGCGAAGAATTACGAAAAGTAAGTGTAAAGGTAGCGACACACGTGGAGTCCGGGCCGCAGGGAAACAGTCCGCTGGCCGGAGCGCAGGGATTTCATCGAAGTGGCGCTGCACACACACGGGGGGGTTAAAATCCTCAAGGGTTTCTCAGTCTCAGAGTTGGCTTCACGATGGCAGCATCCGATGATGTTCACGCATTGGCTGCTGTTACTATTTTCTTTATTGAATCTGTCACAGTGCTACCTCTCTCTAAGTTGCCTAGTAAAACTTGTAGCAGTCTTTTTCTGTAGTTCTATATCTTCATAAAAGCTTCCTATCTTATTTCAAAAATTTGCCTCTGTTAACCAGGTGGCTCGGATAATCGGAACTCGGATAACCGGACTTTTACTGTAATTGATTTATTCCCATTCGTAAATACATCAACAACATAAAATTAAGTTTAAATGACATAAAAACTAAATTAAAATAATATTAGTTTAAAATCATGTTGTAATTAATATAGTTGATCATGTGATGTAAACTCAAATTCAAATCACATAACATCATTTGCATTATAATTTGATAGAACAATTGCTACTGTGTCGTTGTTTTGAGGTAATTTATCAAAATCTGCTGGTGGTTTATAATGATCCTGCGGGTGTTACTTGAAAAGGTTGTGGGCTGAGACTATTCGATGAGGTTCCTGGATAAAAAAAATATCCAGAACTGCTGCCTGCAGAATAGTACAGGCCAGAAGTATGTAACCGTTGCTCACTGTAAGACATTCCTAAACAGCCCATTTCGACTTGAAACAGGGTGTCATTAATTATTTTTTCTGCTATTAGCATTTGATTGGTCGGAAGGCCACGTAATTTTATGGCAACGGTTTTGCTAACAACGTCAAAGTGATCTTCTTGCAGCCGATTTTTTTTAATGTTCTTCAGCACATCACTTCACAAAGATTCATTTCCTGATGGTTTAATGTTGCTGATTTTTTTTAGTATTGATTCTTTTTATTTTTATTTTTGGATTTGGTTCATTCTCCTTCAATATTTATACCAGCTTGGCGTAGGTAGCTTCTCGTTTGTTTGTGTCGTTGTATTCCTGGTACTTCAATTCCTATAGACAGGGCTCACTATCATACATATTTATAAACACGGAACATCACGAAAAACAGAGAAACAAAATCGCAACACATGCAGGCACTCACAAGAAATCCTGGAAGGCCGACTGACCGCAGGACACACGCTGAGCTTCTCACCCTTCCTCCCGGCCTTCGAGGAAATAAGAATTGTTTTTCGGTGGGGATTTGGCCGCACCGGGGTGCCGCCACGGCCTCAAGAAAGTGCCCACACACGTGGCGGGATCCCGCAAGGCCGTGACCATACCGTACAAATCCCGTGGGTTTCCCGCACGTGTGTGGCGGCCTTAAGAGAAGATGACTGTAGCGTGACGATCGGTATTGGCGCCGCGTATACTTGGGCTCATCTGAACAGAACCGCCTTTCAGTTTCGCTGGAAGTCTGTGCATTTAGCGTTGAGAGAAGTTGGTTAGAGCTGGTGAAAGTGATGGAATACATAATAGTACAGCAAAAGTGTCAATTTCTATCGGCATCGATTATTGCAATAATTTATTTTAATTAGATAAACAAAAGTGGTCTGAGGTAACACTAAATTTTTATAAGACATTTTATATAGTGGACCTTAAAATGGTGGTAAAAACCATTGGAGTGGATGAAACAGTGATTTGCAGGGTAGAAGATTTCTTAAAATGTAAAAAAAAAACCTTACAGTAGAAAATACAGTATTATAAGAACTGGAAGTGAAAAGGAACCACTACTACATGTTATTCTAATGAATGATTGTGTTGATGGTTTACTGTCAGAAGTAAGTTTGTTTGAAGATTACATAATGCTACATAATAGGATCAAAACGGTAGAAGGCTGTGAACATTTGTAGGGTGATCTAGTCAGGATATCTACCTGAGTAGGTCAACGTCTGTTGAAGATAAATACAAAGAAAAAACAGATTATTAGGTACTCAGATAAAAAACGTAAGATTATAAATCGAGGATGGAATGGCATAACATTTGATAACAAACTGAACCAGGCACATTGGGCAAGTAGGAAGTAAATATTTCTTCACTTATAGGAGAGAGTGGTTAGGTGATTTACAAAAGATGTGAGGAAATCGGGTTACAAAACTTCGGTCAGATCATCTTTCGTACCTGATAAAATAGCATGGAACCCAAATTTTGAGTTCAATCACAGCAGGTTGGTGAAGGTGCAAAGAAAGGCTGCTAGATTTGTTTCTAGAAATTACTATAGAACATAATCAGTAACTGATGTGATAAAGGAGCTGAAACGGGTTTCATTGGCAGATAGGAGTAAGGTGAAGAGGGTGGTTGGAGTGTGTGTTACAGAGTATATTATGATTATCGGAACCATCTGCATTGCATAGATATAACCTATTTATCGACAGTAAACTTGTTAGTAATAAATCTCTACTCCATCGAATTCAATAAAATATGAATTAATAACTGAGTGCATAAATTATCTGCAAGCCAAAATACTACATTTGAATTAAATTCGTGGTTTATGACTGAAGAAGGTACTGACTGATAGGCAGTAGCAGCGATCAACGATATTTATATATCACAACCTACATAACACAGATATAAGTAAAGAAACCTATTGCCAACACGTTAAGAATTTATTTTTCCAGTTTGAAAGACTCTGACCTGACCATATTATTTAATATCTGTGCATTCTAAAGTAGCTTTCTTCATTCTATTTCATGGTAAACTCTATATGCAAACGTATAAAATAAAACATTAACCCCTGCATTTGAAAAAAAAAAAAAAATATTTGCACTAACTCTTTCGTTGTGTCATCATTAATTACACGAAAATGCAACATGTATACGATA
The DNA here is from genome assembly GCA_031002005.1 of Vandiemenella viatica. Taxonomy (NCBI): domain Eukaryota; kingdom Metazoa; phylum Arthropoda; class Insecta; order Orthoptera; family Morabidae; genus Vandiemenella; species Vandiemenella viatica. The sequence goes on from CM061914.1 coordinate 31,410,073, forward strand.
AAAAAGTAGATTTATTCCATTTAATAAAATAGAATAGCCCTGAGATGATCAAACAACAGCTCCACCCTTTTTTTTTTTTTTTTTTTTTTTTTAAATCAATCACTTTTGTGTACTAGTATTTTAAGATTACACCAGACTGCTCTAATAGTCCATTACAGATAACACAAACTACATGGAACATCAATTAAAAGCTGCTATGAACGTCTTTTATTTTCGGAAAGCACATATTCCTAAATCGACTTTTTTGTATTAAAGAAAATCATAACGAAAAATAAATAGGTTTTTTTTTTTTTTTTTTTTTTTTTTTTTTTTTTTTTTTTTTTACATTAATGTTTTCCAGAAACATGTGTAGCAACCAGAATTTTATGAATACTATATTTCATCAGAACTGGGTTTTGCTATTCTTTGCCGAAGGCTCGTGACAACAATGCTTCAGAGGGAAAAAGCGCGCGAGTCCGAACAAGCGACATTCTGTTCATAGAAGTGACAGTGAGCGGACGTATTTCGAGAGCAGCAAAGGAGAAGTCAGATAGCGACAAAAGCTGTGAAGAGATGAGCTTCAAAGGCAACGGAAAAGTAAGTGATAACGACAGTTTAGAAGTTTATTGCTTTTTTTCTGAAAGAAATTAAATCAAAGTAAGCGTGCCGTATTTCGTTATTTAATGACGTAAACAGTTTAGAAATTCGGAAATTTATAAGTTCCCGCGTATTTTTATTTTGACAGCTGAAAGCAGTTCTAAAGATAATAACTGATGTTTGTGAGATAATAACTCTAGCAAGTTGGAAAATGAGATGGATATTTAAAAATTGTATTTTCATTTAAAAAATTCCTTCAGTGTTCGAAAACAAGAAGTAATAGCACTTTAAAATCATGCAACTGTAATTTTAACAGGACGTTTATTAATGTGCCATGAATGTAAACGTTAGAATCATGATTTTTAATCTTTTTGTTTTGTGTTAACTAAAATCGCGAAAAATGTCATTTTACAATAAATGTGTGCTGACGGGTGTTAGTTATAACTTAGTCATTTCAGTAAAAAAAAAATTGCTTATAACGCATACGCTACAAAATAATTAGATATCTAGAAAACAGTGTGTGATACAAAATATTGCGCTATTCGATTTAGCTATTTATTAGTATGAGGTGGTTGATATTAGACGATTGATATTCGACGGTTGATATTATAAAGCTACTTCTGTGAATCTATCAAAAAAATGAATTTTAACAGGATTAGAAATATAGTTTTTGACGACGTAGCCAATAAATAAAATGATTTCGGGTTTTCCAGCCGCGTATAAATGTCATTTACATGCGTCGTTTCTAGGGAGACCATCCGTATCCTCATTTTCAACCAGCTGGAAAACTGTTTGTTTTGGCGGTATCGTGGCAACGGTCGAAAACAAAAGCCGACCCTGGGCGATGACTGAATGTAGTATTTTGCTGATAGGTGATGCGTTGCTGCTTCAACATGTTATTTATTTTATTTTATTATCGTATGGCAAGCAACTAATACAATAATAAATATATACAATGACAAGACGTTGGTAGCGTTCACAAGCTGATGTCTAATTCTTCCAGCCATTCTAAGAAGGAACTTGTAGCTCCAAAAAACATCTTCATATGTGTCCATCATACTTCCGTAGAGGGCATTCCCTGATAATATGCTCACACTCTGGGAAGGAGCACCGCAGTCACATGCAGGAGAATCCTGAAGACCCCACTTATACAGGCATGGCGTTGCATTTCGCATGGGCCTGTTCTTAGGCGATTTAGTTGACCCACTGGTCTCTATTTAGATGGAATCCTGGAAGTCCAGTTTGGGATCTTAATATCTGAATGTTTTACAGATGTGGAGTTCCAGCTTTGTCGCCATTTTTTCCATGACATCAAAGTCAAATACATCTTTGCCATACCGGATTTCGTGATTTAAGACGAGTTGATAGCAGGGTTCAAGGCCACACTAAACAGTCATCCGGTGTCCCTGTTGATTAAAAATCAGCTTCCCTAATTTCAACAGCGTCTGTGAATAAGATGTCCCAAAGTTTTTGAGATTCCCTCGAAATGTCCCATGAAAGTTTCATTTTATTTAGAATAAGCAATACTTGGACAAGACTCTAAGGAGCCTGACTATCAATTAAGTAAAAGTCGCTTAATTTTGACACAAAGAAGACACTACAATTCCAAATGAAAATCAAGATAATTTTTGAGAGTATTTTAAAAATTGAGATTTTTTTAGTAGCGTAACGGATAGATAGAATAATAGGTCAGTAGCTACCCTCGAATTAAGAGTTTAATTTGGTGGCAGTTAAAAGCAGAAATCACACCGGAAACATTTTTTATTTCGTTTAAACTGTCCTCAAAGCATCGGAAGTAATTTGTATCGACACTGTTTAGCGGGACTCGGTCCTATTTCACTAACCGATAGATTTTACTGAGAGATATCCTGGCGACTGTGCGACATCCGACTCCTATCAGAAAATGCCACTAATATCTTTAAATTTGGACAACTACTCTGTCATGTCTTCTTTTCGTACCTCACTCACGTTTTAACGAAAAGTTGTCACGAATTAAATGGCGGCACTATCATAATTCTGGCGCCGTAATTTGATGATAAATTCTTACCGAAGAGTAAATTTTTTTGATATCTCGCTTAGTTCTCGAGATATCGAATGTCAAAAATCGTTTATAGATATACTTCATTGTGCTTTTGGTGACGTTTTTCTTTTGATCCAGGTCGTATTTAACCCAAATCACAACTGCTAGGAAGAAAACAAAACATTTATTGTGCATGTCCAGCATGTAGTTCCTTGTCGATTTGTCGAAATTTTTTCTGGCCCAGGCCACATTTCAACTTGAACACTTTAATTCTGAGATACGCTATCTCGGGAACTAAGTGAGATATCAAAAATTATTATTCTTTACTTTTGATTTGTCTCGTCGAGTTACGGAAGCCTCCATCATCGAATTTGGCTTTGGCGAAAATTTTCTTTTGGTCCAGACCGCATTTCGACCTAAACATCTCACTTTTGAGAGAGCATATCTCGATAACTAAGCGAGATAGCAAAACATTTTAGTCCTCAATTTCGATTTGTCTCATTGAGTTATGTAAGGATGTATTAAATTTTGGCACCACGTTTATAGTAGGATCCCCAATGAAATTATAAATGCTGAAATTTGAGACGACTACGCATCTACAAAAATCAATGACTGCAAAAATACCCTAAATATTGTTGGTGCAGGAATCATATCAGGCTAACCTGTTTTGTTCCCTTCCTAGCAGTTATGGTTAAGTTGAAATGCTGAACTTGCATACAAAGATAAATTGATTCTCTCTACCAATGCAACATGGCATGACGAGCTGTTAAGATGCTGGGTGAAATATTTTGCTATCGTAAATTTCATGTGATGTAACAACGGATAGAAGTTGAAATTCAAAAACACATTATTGCTTAACGAAGGAATTAGCCAACATTTCAAGAGATTTTACATTGCTGGCGCCATCTGACGAATGTGAGACACACTCATATTTTGGCGTCTTTTTTTTTTTAATTTGTAAAAACTTTTCGGTGAAATGTATGTTGGGAACGTGAAGAAATATCATATAGAAGCATTAATTCAAATTTCAGCACGCAACCCTAGTATTTTTTTTGTTTTGTTTTGATTGCTAGGAATGGGTAAGATTCTAAAGCACGTAGTTATAAATCTTCATTTGTTTTTTATAGTTTTTAGTTGGAGTAGTACCTACCTGCTGTAATGCAGAATATAAACGGAAACTGAACCTATGCCAGTTGGTGCAAGCTTGGGGATTACGGAAAACATTGATGCAAGAGAATCGAGTATTTCGTTATAGTTAATATCAGAATGTATCCGTAAATGCAAGGAAACATTTGTGGTTACTTTATGAAAGTATCCAGAGCTCTACCGCCGTAAATCCTTAGGGAAGACACCGGTGCCGCAGATACTTACAAAAATGTTTTTATACTTATGTAAATGGGAAATGAGGTTGTTTGAAACGCTGAAACAGAAATCTTGTTCGCGCACTATTGAATATTCCTGTAGTAGAGAACAATGAAACAGAATTTCTCTATTATTAGAGGAAGGTCAGCCACAGAAATTCGATTTTTGAATTAAGGAAAAAATCAAGTGGAGATAAAATATGGAGATAAAGTAAAAACACTATGAAAGCTGAATATAGTGGTACTGGATGGAAAACCCAGATAAATGACTGAATCTGATCAGTAAAGTAATGTGATAGAGAAAACAGCGTTACAGAAGAGAGACGGAAAGAGCACAAAGCAATCGAACTAATATGAAAACTGACGGATCATTTAAAAAAAATCTATTATTTAGGCAGTAAAATTTATACTTGTATGTTACAAATATAAATGATGTAAACAGAAAATGGAAGAAGAGCTTACATAAAGATAAATCACTTAGGAAGAAACCTTGATAGCTGTCTCAAAAAGAAAATCGTAATGGAGCAAAACAATTTGAGGTAAATTTATGGAGAACAGAAAAATCTGTAGACTCTAATGTGAGATATTGTCATAGAAAATGGCCTCGAATAAATTCAGCCATTGAGATTTCGGTTTTCCATGGTTCAGAAATCACTCTAGGTGGATAATTTATATATCAATTTGCAAAACATTTTATAATACACTTCCTAGGGGCCTGTTTCTCAAAAGGCCATTATTATTCGGTATCAAGATACAATTTGCAGGATGGATTCTTTCGCTTGTGGTATTACCGCGGTAAGAGATTTAATTTAATTTTTTGCATACATTTTTTCGATTTGTAGTTAATACTTTTCACTATCTTATTTTATACTGAATGTATGTAGATACACAAAAGAACTATTAATTTAATATAACACTATTCTTCTGTTTTCATCAATTCCAATATCACAACCCAATTATTTTTCTCATTATAAAATTTAATAACAAATTAGGTATCCATTTGACAAAGAAAGTCCCCTCAACATATGGGCAGTCATTTTAGGTATTTAGTAACGAAAGGAAAGAAAAAAACCCGCTAGATGCGAAGAATGAAAATAGAAACTTCTGCCACTGTCTCTCTCTTCTCACAAGCCACTTAAAACTACCCAGTATAATTTAATTTAGTTACTGAATTTATGTTAAGCAACTTATACTGCATGCAATTAATAATGCTTATACTTATTAGGCAATTTGACAGTATTTATTGTGTTTAACTGATAGAGCAAATTTCCTGTTTGTGTTTGTAGTTTAGTTTGTGTTTTATATTTTTAACCCCATGAACCCTGCATTTAATTAATTCCATGTTTATAACTTATGGAAAGAGTAAATAAAATTGTTGTGAATGAATACTCAATCATGCACTGTCATGTAGCGTAGTTCTTGTGCAATATATAGTAACTCTATTTTTTACTGTTAGTGCTAATATTTCAGATATACTGAACGAGTGTTTCTTTACAGATGTCGGATGTGGAGAAACCGCCCCGTCGTCCCCCTCGCCTGTGCTGGGTGGAGGAGTTAGGCGAGGATGTCCCGCAGGCTCAACAGTCCTGCAACTCACCCTGTGAGACGACAGAGGTCACTCTGCTAACCAAACACCGGAATGAGGCTCTGAGGAACTCGAAACTTTCATTAATCTCTTCTGATGAGGATGTTGATTTTGAAAGTTCCGATGTTCCTGCAGCTTCTGATGGTTCGAGGTTTACAGGCGGACCTCTGTCTGTCCGCAGAGGAGGAGCAGAACCACTAGACTATATCCCGCGACGAACACCTCGTCCTTGCTGGTACGAAGTGAGCGTTGAGGAATTCGTCTACGAGACGCTCTGGGAAGGTGCGTCAGTGATTCCAATCGGTGGTGACATCCTGGCGACAGACGGGTCTGTGGGGGCCCCTGAGCCAGCCCAGGTGTCGAGTTATGCGGATTCGTCCTATGACTCGAACGTCTGGGAAGACTTTCCGGAATCCATAGATTCTGAGTCGTCAGGATGTCACTGTTGGTCTGGAGGATCAGGCGACACCTGTCTGGAGCGGGACCTCTCCCCACCTGCCCCTTGCCCTCCGCAGGCGGAGGGACGCGGTGTACTGGATCTCGAGGGGCCGGCCAGGAGGAAGGACACGGAGGATCTGTCGGCTGGAGGGTCGCAGGCGGGCGACGAAACCTCGCAGGAGCCTACGGGCTACTGCCTGGGGTCGTCGTCCTCTGGAGGCTCCCGACCGATGGAGGCTTTTGTGTCCTACCTCCTGCGCCGAGGGAAGGAGGTCGACGGAGGCGTCCACGTCATCGAGGTGCCTGCGCGTCGCCCGGCCTCCTCCTGGTGGCGCCGCCTCAGGAGGAGCCTTGGTAAGAGGTTGAGTCGCTGGCGCAATGGCGCTACAGTGACTCCCTTATAGGTACGTTGTCAGATATAATCTCTTAAATTACTTTTTTCTTTTTTTCTTATGTTATAATTATAATATTTTTTATTTTTTTGCAGTTTGGTATTGATTGGTGTCACCAGATGGGCAGTACAACTCCAGTTCATATCCTGTACTGATGACGGGGCAAAAAATTGGAAGGGGCACTTACACTTAAATTGTGGGCAGTGGTAACTATGAAGTCCAACCTCTTCAATGTTTATATCTGATATCTTAGCTGTGGAGAGGTATAACATTCCCTATTACAAATTGTAGGTGTAGTATATTTTACTGTTGCTTCTATAGTAACTGGAGACGACAAATATCCTACCTTTAATGTTAAATCATTATGGAATTTTAGATAGATTTTTCTTTCTCCATAACATCAAAAGTTGCCTAGCATAAAGTTGTTGTTAATGATTCCTTTAAAAAAATATTTTTGATGTTTAGTAAGTTATTGGGATTAAATCAAGAATCTAAATCAATATTATTTAGATAATTTTTTTCCGTTGGTTTATGCAAGTCTTTTCCTCATTAGCATGATATTCGTTTTCAGTACAAGTGAACTGTTTTTGTTTTGATTGTGATTTATATGTTGTATTTTCAAAAATCTCTTGGCTCAGTTATATTTTTACCATTTGTTTATCTGTGATTATACGGTTTGTGCTTCATAGTCAGTGAAACCCAAGTTTATTGCTTCCCCTTTTGAAAAGCTCCTTGATTCTTTTACAAATACCTAGTCAGAAAGTGGGTTTATTTGGTTTAATATCCTGATTGGCTAATCGATTTTTTTTAAAGTTAAATGATAGGTCATATTCAGTATATCTGATTTTTTACTGCTTTAATTTAGAAAATTTATTTTGAAATGATCACAAAGCCATAATTTTAAAATGGTCTCAGTCACATGGTTCAAAAATATTTCTAATTTTGTGATGAAATTTGGAAAATTTGTATCTGTTGGTTTATTAAGAGATAAATGCTACATTTGTATCAAGAAAACAGTTGCATAAGCTTCAATATTCTTTAAGTGCAGAGTTTAATACACGTTGAGATATTAGTATTTATCCTTAATACAAGATTTTGTTACATCTCAGTATTATCATTGATTATGTTATACATTCGCAATAGTTAAAAAATTATTTCTTGCAATTGCTTTTTATTGTAAATAGTTTTGGAACACAGCCACTTTTGAAAAAGTTTTGATGAACAATTTTATTTTTCTGTCTCTATATTGTACTGGGTGCATATTATATACCTATCTAATTTTATTCCTACATAATCGTAGCTGGTTTGGTAGTTTTAACCTGACTTTAGGAATGTCTAGATTCTTTTCTATCCTGGTATTATAGTTGTGTACATGTTTCCTATCTATGCAATTAGTCTCATCTTCCTTAACTCCAATGTTCTGTTAGATATATACAGTATGAAGTGTCATTACCACAAATTTCTCAAGGAGAGGTATTTGAAAATTCCTTTATTTATCTGATTGGTTTTTTGCCATATTAAAACATCCCGTGCCCCAGTTTTATTTTCCCAAAATATTGTTCCATGAATCAAATATGAATGGAAAAAGGTATATTATATCACAATAATATCTGTTATTGCCCAAACAAATGTTTTAATTTCCGTGATAGTAACGTCACCTGGCATCATTTCTTACAAAAATATTTTGTATGAACATTCCAGTATATTTTTGTGTCCAAATAGACTCCCACTAATTTATCTGATTTACTGTTTTCCTCAAAAGCTACATTACTTATACAGAAATAACTTTCTTGAGTCTTATCACCTATCTGAATCAAATTGTCCACAATCAATTTTTGTGACTTATCTGTATCTGTTATCTTGCCTTATCAAAGTGACATCTTCCACATAAATCACTGATTTATAGTTCAAATTATCAGTATGGTGAGTGATACAAAGTAAAAAAACTCCTGTTACTTGCATCTATTTGAAGTGTTGATTTTCCTGTATTTCTCATCATCATCAACAGTTTCCAGCCTCTGACCGGGTCTGCATTATGCACAAGCCTCTCCATTTGCTTCTTTCATCCCACCACCTCTCTGTCGCCACTTTGTTCCAGTCCTCTCCTCTCTTCCGTACACCCTCCTCCACTCCTTTCGGCCATCCATCTCTTGGTCTTCCTCTGGGTCGTTTACCAAGCATCTTAATTTCATGGATTTTTCGTGGTATTCTCTGAGCCTCCATTCTCTTGACATGTCCATACCATCTCAGTCTGGTCCTCTCGATCCTTTCCTGTAGGGGTTCCTCTTTTGTGGTGCGTCTAATCACTTCATTCCTTATTCTGTCCATTTTAGTAACTCCCATTCTACCTCTTACAAACTTCATTTCACTTGCTTGTACTCTGCTGATGTCCCGCTTTTTCATTGTCCACATTTCAGCAGCATAAGTCAAGATAGGCACATAGTACGTATGATAGATTACTCTCTTGCTTCTCTGTGGCACCTCTTTATTCCATATCAGGCTTCTAACGCTCCTTAGAAATGCCTCTGCTTGTGTTCCCCTTCACTTATCTCACCATCATTTCCTCCACATTCCTCTAATACACTCCCCAAGTACTTGAACCTGTTTACCTTCTTTAGTTGTTCCCCTACCATCACAATTCCCTGTGTTACCCTATTCTTTTTCCTGGTTGTTACCATGTACTCACATTTCTTTACATTAAATTTCAGGCCATATTCCTCCACACTGTCTGTCCATACATCCAACTGCCGCTGCACTTCCTCTTCTTCACCTCCCCAGATCATCAGATCATCCTCTCCCATCTTCACTGCCACCTTCTGCATTATTTCATCCATGATTACAATGAAGAGTAGTGGTGATAAGTCACTTCCTTATTTTAGTCCATTCCTTTGTTCTAGCCAATCTGATCTTCCTTCCCCTATTTTCACATAGCTCACACTTCCTTGGTACAGTTCCGTCACTCTCTTGATGGTTTCTTTGGGAACTCCTCTCTTCACCAAAACCTTTCATACCTTACTCCTATGTACACAATCATATGCTTTCTCAATATCAAGAAATACCGACAGTAGATCCTATCCATACTCATGTTTTACCTGTAGCTGTCTCATAGCAAATATCAGATCTACCGTCGATCTCCCTGATCTGAGGCCATACTGCTCTTCCCTTATCCCTTTTTCCACCCTGTCATGTATTCTTTTTTCAATGATATTCTCATACACTTTGGCACAGTGGTACCTCTATAATTTTTAAATTCCTTCTTGCCCCTTTTTTGAATATAGGTATAATTATTCCTTTTTTCCAGTCTTCAGGAGTTGTGCCCTGATTCCACACCTTTCTCATCACACGGTATAGTCACTGCTTTCCTACTACTCCTGCTGCCCTTATCATTTCCACGCTCACTTCATCGATGCCTGGTGTCTTTCCACCCTTCATTTTACCCAGAGCCGTTTCCACTTCTTCCCAAGTTAGATCCTTCTCTTTCTCTCCAACACGGTTGTTATTTTCCTTCTTCTCCTGAACAACTGTATCATCCTGTGGCAAATTTGCTTTCAGTAACATTTCAAAATACTCCTTCCACATCCTTTTTAGTTTTTCTGAGCTGTTTATTTCGTTTCCATCTTCATCCAGCATGTTGACATTTTCTATCCTCTCCTTCCTCTTCCTTTTTACCATTCTATATAATACTTTCTTATTTCCTTTGCTATCTTATTCCATCATGTTGGTCCATTTCTCCAGCCACTTCCTCCTTTTCTCCGTTACTATTTTTTTGGCCTCTTTCTTTTTCTTCACGTAGTCATCCCTTGTCTCCTGTGTCCTCTGCTTGAACCATTCCCTAAAGGCCCTGTTCTTGCATTCCACTGCTTGTTTTACCCTATCATTCCACTATGCTGTTTCTTTCCACCTTTTGGTTTCTGCTGCTTGGACTAACGTTGTTTTAAAATATTCCCACTCCTCGTTCACTGTCCCCATTTCCGCTATTGGTATCTTACTCCTTATTATTCTCTGGTATTCCTCTTCATTACTCTTCTCTTTCAACTTCCATACTCTCAATCTCCTATCCTGTCTTTCTGATTTTCTCCTCTCTGTCGCAATCCTCAGCTCCATTACTAATAGCCGGTGATCACTATCCAGTGCCTCTGATGGTATTACCTTCACATCTGACACACTCTGCTTTAATTCACCATTAAATATAAAGTAGTCCACAACTGACTTCCTCTGCCAATCACTTCTGTACCATGTTACCTTGTGGCTCTCTTGCTTTTTGTACCAGGAATTTCCTATTTTGAATCCATTTCTTTTGCAGAGATCCAGCAGCCTTTCACCTTCTTCATTTCTGCCACCCCATCCTTCTGTTCCTATTACTTCCTCGTACCCCTGCCATTCTGTGCCTACATGGGGGTTTAGGTCTCCCATAATTACAATATTTTGCCCATTTAACTGTCTTTGCAACTCCTGCTCAAATTCCTCCTCTTGAATTTGACAGCCTACTTGTGGGGCCTATACTTGAAGTATGTCTATTTTTCTCCCTTTGACCGCTATCTTAACTTTCATCATTCTGTCACTAATCTCTTCCACTTCCTCTTTCAGCCCCTCTCTTACAACTATCCCTACTCCATTTCTTCTCCCTTCCTCATTTCCATTCCAATACAGTTGGAAACCTTTTCTCAGTTCTCTTCTACCCTTTCCTTTCCACTTTGTCTTACTCAACCCCAAAATATCCAACTTCCTAATTTCTAAAAGTAAGTATTTGTGGCATTTTTTTTTCCTTGTGTGAGGAATATCTACATCCTTTCCTTTTCTGCTTTTATAATTGTGTTTATCTTTCATTTAGTGTCAGATATAGCCAGGGGAGAGGGAAAAGGGGCAATAGCCCTGGGCAGAAAATGAAAAATTCATGTAAAATTCGTAGATCCATACCTCTTACATAATTAGTCAGATTTCCCTTAACACTTATCATGCTTATTAGACTATCAACATTTCAACAATTTAAATCTCTTGTCTTACAACTGTTCTTACTGTCTTTAACCCAAATTCGCAAAAGAGATATTTGATTGCTTTTTCCTTGCCATGTAATACATGTGACTGTTAAAATGCATAATATACCAATAAAATCTGTGGTTTCCCAACACACTTTTTTGTGATGGGTATGTTACTTTGCATAGTTTTGTATGAATATTTCATTTTAATTTGTGTCTAAACAGACTTGCAATAATTTCAATGATTTTCCATTCTCATCAAAAGCCAAATATTTTAAACAGAAATTTGCGTTGGTCTTAATACTTTGCTATATGAATTCATTCCTATGCAATTGTAACAAATATTCCACAAACATTATTCTCTTATATTCTTGTAACTCATTCATGTCTTTATTTTACCTTATCGAACTTATATCATGTATGAAAATAACCAGTTTACAGTTCATATTCCCAGAAAGATCATTGATGTAAACTAAAATAGACAGAGAAATGTAATCTCCAGTTACTTTCAGCAATTTAGATTGATGATTTTCCAATATTACAATTTTGCTTCTCTTTCAACAATATGACCTCTCTAACCACATAATACTTCACTTTAGCTATCATTATCTAGTTACTTAATGTATCAAATGTCTTACTGTATTTATGAGATTTAGAAGTATGGCATTTGTAATTAATTGAGTTTCAGAGTTAGTTATTATTTCTGTTAAACAGATTTCAGACCTTTTTCCTGCCCTGAACCCAAATTAAGAAGTATTTATTAAATTATAACTCTCAAAGTAGCTAAACAGTTGAATTTTCATGCAATACTCATAACCTCTGAGAAAATTGGCCCTAATAATACAGGCTGGTAGCTACTTGGATGGTCTTTCCCCTTTTTTTAAAACTTAGAAATTGTAATTTTGAAATAATTAGGAAAGCCCATTTCCTTAGTACATCATCAATAAGTTTAGTTAGGGATAATACTATTATGTCAATAATTTGTTTTAAAATAGTTAGAGAAAGGATACCAGTAATAGCGTTCTGCCTTGGAGTTACTTGGTTTTATCACTGCAAAATGCTTCCATTTAAAATTTTCTGCATCGGTTATGGATCCCACTTGTTGGTTTCTCAACATTTTCAGGAATGGCACTTGATTTTGCTTCCTGTATAACCAGTTGTCATCAGGATTAGCAATTTCCTTCACTGAAGTTAAAAGAAAAGTCTTTTCAGGTGTTGGGTCCAATAGGCAATAGGCATAAGTTTCCTTTTTTGCTTTATTCCCCCACTTCATTGTTTAAAACTATACAAACAGCTTTACACTTCTTTTAGAATTATTAATAAACTTCCCATTTCTTCATACTTTTTTTAAATTTTAATTGTTTCCTATATACTTGTTTTATGTTTTCTTATCTTTCTCTGTCTTCTGAATTACCTTGCTTTCCTACATTCCTGTTGTATGTAAGTTTAGGAGAATTTAGGGTTGTTTAGTTATTTTTTGTTTTGCACTTCCTTACTTCTTTTTCTGTGAACAAATTTATTCAGGTATTAACTTAGTGCAATGACAAATCTTTCTAATACTTCAGTGGCATACTTTTTTCTTGCCTGTCAGTCTCCTTAAAGTTATCTCTAATGCTTGTTATACTTCTTTTCTCATTATCCCTTTATTTAACCTATTTCGTGTTACCACCACTGCTGGATCTTGGGTGGGGTGAGTGAGGGGCTAACTGAAAAGGGGGGAAGGGCAGTGAATTAATGTTTGATGGGGTGACCAAATTTGTCTGGTATAGATTTTTTTCGTCCAGAAGGGGTTCCGGCAAATTCGTGACTAACAGGCAGCAATCTAAGTTCTTGCCCTTACTCAGAAAATTCATAGATACATCATTGGTTTCCTCATACTTGACATACCACTGGAAGATTAAACCACAGACCACAATTATCAGATCTTCATGTATATTAGTAATAATAATCTGTAAACAAGTCTAGTTTCTTCTTGGACAGTCAGTTTGGAAGAAGATCTTAAGTGGTCACAAATAAGATTCTTGGCTTTTGATTCCACCAGCATTTTTATTTGAATCTCCCTAATTATATTAATCTTGATATTCTAGTATTTCTCTGGTGCATCAATTAACTGTTCTTGGCATTTTATAAAATTGTTGATATATCAATCTGGTGTGTAAAACATGGAGATAATTATCAACCATTATTATACCAACAGCCTCAAATACATTTTCTTTTACAACACAGTCAAGGTTTAACACAATATTGTGAATAAATTTTTTTAAATTGCTACCACTCCATGTGTAATTTTATTTCTACAGTAACTTACTACTAATTCATATTCTGATGCAAGATAGAACACTAATTTCCTCAGATTTAAACCAGTTTTCATTACGATGTGGAATGTTACAGGGAAACGTTATCTCATTTAGTTTATTTCCTATAAATTTATGTGAAAAATCATATTTTTCTTTGAATTTCTTTAGATTTATGTGCCTTAGCTTTATGGATGTTGTGTTCCCTAACTTTTTTAAAAATCTTTGTCAATAGATTCAAGAATATAGCGATAAGTAATAGAAAATCTTATTAGGTACCCCATTTCCTTGTCACCTTTACAGGGATTGCTTACTGAATGATAATTCCATGAATTTCTACATGCTTTATTCTCATCATAAGAACAATTATGTTTACTTTATAATTTTTTTTTTTTTACTTATAAAAAGTGTCATTTGAGGTGTTGTCACTGTATCTGACTTCACACTTATCAAATAATGTTTGTTTCATTCATTTATTACTATTTTTCTTTTAATTTCCAGCAGATTTTCAAAATCTTGATTAAATCGGCTTTCTTATTACACACTCAGTTTTGCTCATGTCTTGTCAAGTGCTAGCCATGCCTTATTAAATGGTTCCCGAAAATCCTCTTACTTTAAAAAATAAAAACTTTTTTCATTGTTTGTAATGTGGTTATTTGCTATCTTGATTAAATTATAAAATTTAGGCATATAATTTCTGTATGGCACTGAATTGAAAATAACTATTATTTTATGTTTTTAGGGCAACAATTGCGCCAAGAGCTGGTCTATTTGTTCAATAATGTCATTGTTGCATCCATTATAGTTAACATATAATTTAAACCAAAGTTTTTTGTATTTATTCTAACATCAATTTCTCCTAATGGAGCATTTGGATTTATAACACTTTGAACCTTATTACTTGGTTGTAGTTTCATACCTAGCATCTCGTTGCAGTCTCGACCTTTGCTATCACTAACTACTAATATTTATGACTCCTCCTTGATAAAGCACACTCTTGTCTTTTGTATCCCCCTTTAGTGTTGTTATTTGTCCTTTCTTCACAGTTGACTGACCAGTAGTCTTCATCAGTTCTCCTTGATTCTAGAATGAAACTGATTCCACAATACTGTCCAGTACACAAAATCCATTTTTTTTAAAATTGTGGATTGATACATTGGATGCTGTCAGTTATCAGAACACATTATAATTCCTTTTTTTCCACTTAAATGCTTATTACACCCTTTGAACATTATAGTTCGTTCATTTTTTATGATCAGCTTATAACACCCACACACACACTGCCATCTTCCCTAGGCTGTTTTGTTGAGAACTGTTGCACATAGGGCGCCTGAGGTATGGAAAATTATGTCAGTCTTGGTCTCTATGATCAGCCTGTGTTGAGTGTTAGTCTTGAAGAACCAGCTTCATACATAGGATGGAAGAGAAATTTAAGATGGTATCATAATCACAGAGTAGCCTTGACAAGAAGTCATCACATACATAAAGGACCACTGCTAATTAAAAAATCAGTATTCCTATATATTAAAATCTTCTCTGTTTGGCAATGTAGAAACATATGCATATCCTGAAGACATTGTGAATATCTGTTCCAGTTTTAAAGAGAGATTGGGTAGTATAAAATCCGAAGAGCAAAACATGTACATAATTAATTCAAAGCATGTTGACATAAAATTGTTACAGCATGCTCACATTTCATGTGGAGAAAGGGTGATGACTTAATTATGAGTTGAAGCATGAAATGCTATAAAGAAGGAGTTAATGGTGAAATGAAAAGCAAGTCCAAGCTAAATTATTGGGACACTGCCGTCTTTTTCTGCACATACGAACAGCTTCCGCACATGTCATTTTAAATACACAGCATACTTCCCACAAATACAGCTCACAGTCCAATCACTACAGGTCTTCTTCATTACCATTCAATATAGCAACATTGCAATTAATAGAATATGGGAGAAAATAACAGGAAAATAGTTTCCATTTAATTATTTTTTCGGAAGCTGTTAAATACAGTCCATATTTTCTGAAAAAAATCATGGGAAAGGGAAAGTGTAGTAAAAACAT
This sequence comes from Vandiemenella viatica, assembly GCA_031002005.1. NCBI lineage: Eukaryota > Metazoa > Arthropoda > Insecta > Orthoptera > Morabidae > Vandiemenella > Vandiemenella viatica. The sequence continues at coordinate 31,425,779 of CM061914.1, forward strand.
CAATAAATGGTAAAGACAAATCATTGTAAGCCATTTACAGACTGTTGTAATTCATGCTGACTTTCAGTTATCAATGAAATATTGATGCAGTTAAACGATTGTGCTCTGGTTTTACCATTAAGTGGTATTGTGCATGTGTGGCATCAAATGGAAATATTCAGACAGTTTTGATTCTATGACTGTTAAGTACATGATGATCTTTTCTTTTCACCATTATCATCATTAAACACTTCCACTTTTTTGGGTCATCTGGCACATCATATTCCATTTCTGTTGGTCACTTTAATTTTTCCCTCTAATGTTTGTCTCCAATCAACTCCCTTCATTTCTATTTCTTTCTTCACCTCGTGCATCCATTTCTTTCTGTCATCTTCCTGTAGGTTTTGTTCCATTCCCACTTGCTACACAGTGCTAACTTCAGCATGCTCCCCTCATCTTTCCTCGTGACAAGCTCCGCCCACTGCAGACTCTCATTTGTCAATGTTTCTTGCAATGTTTCAATATTTAATCTCTCCCAGAAGTTTTCATTTCTTGTGACATTCTCTAATGCTCTCAGAAACGTCATCTCTGCTGCCTATAGTCTTGTAATATTTCATGTTTCTAGAGTTATAGGTCAGTATGGGCTGGTAGTATATATACTTTATAAAGCAAACGTTTGGTTTCCTTTGATATGTTCTGCCTCCACTTTGTATCTTTAATGTTGTGATAAAATTGTTTGTTATTCCTTATTATTTGTCTTATTTCCTCATCCATCTTTCTTTTGTTGGTTATTTCACTTCCAAAGCAAATAACCAACTCTTCCATTCAAATTTGTTTGTGTACAGTAACACATTCTTTAATGTGCCGTTTTTTCTTGCTATCTTTATTATTTTAGTTTCTTTGTATTCATCTTCAGGCCAACAGGTTTTATAATTCTCTTTCCACATTCTGTTTCATGTATTTGCATACCATTATATTGTTAAAATAGTACAGTTCTGCTAGGTTTCTTAGTCCCTGAACTTCGGTGATCACTATAACCACATTGAATTCCAGAGGTGACATTGCACTTCCTTGTCCAATTCTCTTTCCAATCTCAAGCAAGTTCAAGTGTCTTTTTATATATTCTCACACTTCTCATAAATGTTCATTATTAGTTCCATAATTCCTTCATCTGTTACTCTCATTTTCAGGCTTAATCATATGCTGTCCGTTTGTACTTATGATATGTCTTTATTACATCAATGAAAGCTATTATTATATCATTGTCATATTCCCACCTTTTCTCTACAATTTGTCTGTGTATAAAATTGCTTCTGCCATTGATCTTTCTTGCCTAAATTTATGCTTTTCTTCTCTAGCTGTTTCCTGTATTCTTCATTTGCCTTATGTAGCATAATTTTTCCATACATTTGCAGGCAGTGCCTCAGCAGTGTAAACCCCTGAATTTCTTGTATTTTGTTTACTCCATTTTTATGAATCAGCACTATGGCTCTCTTCCTCCAGTCCTCTGGTATTTTTCTTTCTTTCCAAACTGCCTGCACAACTGCCGTGACATTTCTTCTGTAAATTCATCAATTTCTTTGCATATCTGATTCAAATTTATGCTGCTTAAGGAAATGAACTTGAGCATGACATAAAATACAGTACTGGAAAAGTGATCTCTGCAGGAGTGATGGATGTTCTGCTATCCCTGTAGCACTGTTATAATTGCATATATTCCTTTCCCTGATGACTTGAATCAGCAAAAGTCACAGTCTTTACCAGACTATCTGCTCACTTTGCCAGCCAATATATTTGTCTCTTGACAATAAAGCTTTAATTGATATTGCAGCAATTCTTAGCTATTTCTCCTGTGCTCTGTACTCAACATTTCATTGTTAGACTGGTAAATTAAATTAGTGTGTAATGGATCTAAAATATCTGAATTATTAGTGAGTTTGATTTTACTGCTGCAGGTAGTAAGTTTTCACCTGTTTGCTCTCAAAGATTTAAAGCCACTATTAAATGGGAAGGTAGTTATGACCTCCATGACAGCAACAATTTCATGTTTAACTCCAAAGGCTCCTATAATGAGGCTTTCATAAGTAAACATTATTTTAGAACTAAGAGACAAAAACATTATTTCAATTAATGTATGGGATATTTATTTTGTAGCATAACAATTTTTTCCTGTAGTTTATACTTTTCCACAATATACACAGTTACAATACTGAAAAAGTTATTCTATTTAATGCTTTAACTTGTTGTTTAATTTATATGTTAATGCAATAGAAAGAAAAGGTGGTGGGGTTCGTGTGGGTCTTGTCCCTTGCTTTGGGCTTCACAGAGGTAGAGCTCCTCATTCCACATCACTACAAGGGAGATGACGGAGTCTGCAGTGGACAGCAGGCTGATTGGGGTTGGGGAACCATTCTGAATCTGCAGCTTCAGGGAAAAATACTCGGCTTCACCCGGGATTAAACCACTGTTGTCCGAACCACGAGAGACGTTCTACCCCCTGAGACCAGCTGCCCATCTGTATTTCAATAACTGAATATAATTAATATAATATGTTATAGATTTACATTTATGTAGCTAATTAGTTTTATAGAGTAATTGTATTTAATTGTAATTAATTGTAGTTTTAATAAACATTTAATTTTTAAACATTGTGTTGTTATTTAGTAGTCATAACTTAAGTAGTTAAGTGGTTCAAACCAAACACTAAACATGAGTATAGTGTAAAAATGCTGATGTCAGCTCTAAAATTTGCTATGTTTGGATTGATTGCTATTTGTAAACATTTTTTTTAATGGCAAAAAATTAAAATTCATTTTAAGAACTTTCAAAAAATTACCGCAACAAGGTCAATAGGTCTGACTGCCTTGATGATTTCTTCCATTCGCATTCTTCCTTCATTACAAATCCCTCCCCATTCCTCCTGTGGAAGTCTTAAGTATATTGAAATTGTCTTGTTAGGTTTAGGTATCACTGCTCAAGATACTTGAAGTCATCATCAACAAATGCTATAAATAATAATAATAATAAAATACTAATGTCACAGTTGCCACATGACAGTCCTCACATAATTTATTAATCTGAAAATTTTCTGTGTAGTTTTAATAGTATGCACACAAACTGGTAATATGAAATTTAATAAGTTCAAAAATTGCAATTAATTGTCCAGTGTAATTAGGAACACAACTGTGCTTTGTAAGCGTATTAAAGGACATCAAAGCTAATTGGGAACACAAAATTAGTTACCAAAATTCATAGTGTCTCATTGTTGCAACATGCACTACTCAGAGAGTGTTGAAAAATTCTGCTAATTTTGGAAAACTGAGAATCAAAATCATTGTACAAATGTGGGATTTGATTTAGAATAATGGTGGGAGTGAGAAAATATGAAATAATACACTTTTGGACTGATATTACAAATTTGGACTCTTTTAGCAGCATTACTATGGAGCAAAATTACCAGACACAAGTGTGATAAGGGAGTCATTGGAGAAATGTTGGTGATGGGGCCTGGAGTCATATTGCTCAAAGAATTCGAATAGTTCATTGAAGGGGAAAGATGACAGTGACCAAACTTGGCACTTGATTTCATGCATTAGGAAGTGGAAAAATTTTCTTTTGTGGGTAATGGTGACAGGGATTGGAAAGGTTTACTGGATGAAGTGATGAATAGTTTACCATAAAAACTGAAGGAATTTAAAATTAAAATTTGTTAATAAAAAAGTGGATGGGGGAGGCATTTAATACTCAATTTATAAGATGATAAAAAAATAAAATAAAAAAGACGAAACTGGGTGACAAGAAATTGTAATTATGGAGTGTGCTCCATTACAATTAAATTAATAATAATTAACCTATATTAACACATGGATACTTGTGCCAGGACTAGTATTAGGATTTGTATTTTTGACAAGTAGCAGCACTTCAGCTCACACAAACTGCTCATACATTTAGTAAATATTGAAGCATCTCATACAGATTCCTCATACACTTTGTATATGGTCATTTTACCTTTGACTTGTATCTCATACTTGCGCATTTGCATTATCCAAACCCAACATAACCAAAAACTCAAACGCGGAAGTTAGTGACATATAGTATAAGTGGAAGGATGCCATTATTCGTTGACCCAATTCATGTTGTTTTCCAAAGTTATTTCTTTCAGTAACATGGCATAAGCACCATGTTTCTTGTCTAAATTGGAATTGTTATCACCACCTATTACTTTTGTTTCCTTTTTCAGTAACACAGACATTTAAAATGAAAAAAATTCTTCTTCACAGATGAAATTTTTAATTCTTGGACAGTTAAAATGAAGATAATGACACTTTATAGTACAACAGGGTTTGATATTTGTGTATACTGATGTAAATGCCAGGTTCATACTCATACAAGTCAATAAAGATCTCATACAAGGTGTGATACAAGAGGCAATACAAAGTCTGATAGATATCCTGACACATGTTCCGAAATGGTGCAAGATGTAAATGTAGCTGAAGATTTCACCGAGGTGCACCCAACCACACTGTAATAAATTTAACTTGCAATGGTTGTCAGGAGTGGAAAAAGTGGCTTTTGTGGATCATCTGATGTTATAGATGTGGGATAATAGTGAAGAATACCAGGGGCAATTTGATGTATGGACACATATTGTGGGTCAATATGGCATGAAATTTAACATTAAAGAAAAGTAAGTATAATGTCATAACCAGAAAGAACAACAGGATAAAGGGGGGAACTGTGGTGGTAGGAGAACAACTGAAGAAGGTAAGCAGTTTGAAATATCCTGGAAAGTGTAGTGCAAGGAAGGCAGAAACATTTTTTTTAGATGTATCAGATGCCTGCTATGGAAGATGTTTGTGCCACAAAGATTAAGGGAGTAATGTATCATGCATATAATATTCCTATACTGGTTTAGTAAATCACTGGCCAAACTTTATAGCGCGCTAATACAAACAGTTATAATAAGACACACGTACTGAGTGAGCCATGATTCGAAAATGTAGAAAGAAAAGAATTAGGGTAGGAATTTCCGTAGTCAAAGGCGTGGAAGTGAAAGTGGAAGTGCCTCATGGTAATTTACTGGGAACAATGCTGTGTCTTGTAATCAATGATTGTAGAACAGTACACTCAGTTATTAAGAAACCATTAATATTATCAACTACTGATAAATGGTTAGTTGCTTAGAATTCAATTTGCAGGCTTATAAACAATTTACATTGTTAACCAAAAATTCATATCATCCTATGTTAGCTACTATATATGACTGAAATGGCCAGATAATATAATTGCTGCACATATAAAAAAAACTAAAGGACTTTTGCAATTACAGGGTGGGGAACGAATTGCTTGTTGAAGACTTTGAGTGCAAATATTTTGACATTGTATTTGATAATGTAATCTACTGGGCACAACCCACTGGGCACATGGTAGGAAAAGGATTCAGAATCCTGATGGTAATGTGGGGCAGAGCCGGTGCTAGGATTCTTAACAGTCACGTAACTGGTTGAGACCCGTGCCAATGCGGTGGGGGCCTCCCTCAGGCCAGATGGGTGACTTTTTTTAGCCCTACAACTGGCCGGGTGACAATGGTCAGATTCTTGGTCTGGGGGCCTGCAGCTGGTGATCGGACCACCCATCAGCTGGTGGGTCCAGGGCACATTTGACCTGCTTACCCCCCCTCCCCCCCATAAAGCCAGCCCTGATGAGGGGAAGTACCAGACCAGTAAAGGAATTGGGTTACAAAACACTGGTCAGCCCATTGCCTGAATATGGAGCTGTAGTATGATACCCACATTTTTGTATCACAGGAGTCAGAGAGTGTGCCAATGGTAGCAGCTAGATTCGTATCTGGAAATTACTGCAGAATACAATCAGTAACTGATGTGTTAAAATAACTGGATTAGGATTCATTGGAAGACAGAATCAGAATCAAGGGAGTGCTTGTAGCATACAAGTCTTGAACCTTTTAGAGATATTAGTGGAAAAGCTGAGAGTGATTAGGGGACATGATTACCATAGCCAAAAGCTGGCACTGAATTTGAGACTTTAGGGTGTGGGATAATTTTCTTTTGTAGGTAAGGCAGTCGGGGATTGGAACAAATTACCTGGGGTGGGGATGGACAATTTACCCAAAGGAGGTAGGGGGATAAAATCTGTGAGTAAGTAAACTGCCACTAGAGCATGTGCTCCATCGCAGTTAAATTAAATTACTTATCTGCTGAAATATGGTCTGTGAAGAAGAGGAATATCAGTAACAGTCAAGAGAGTGAAGTGATATTTCCAAAAAAAGAGGGGAGGATTACATAATGGCCAACAAAAAGATTGAAATGGTTCGGGGCACAGTATTTATTTATTTTGTGTATGATGGTTATGACATTTACAACACTAAACAACAATTATACAGTAATCATTGAACAACCTAGTTCCAAAATAAACACAAATATATATACTGTATATACATAGTTCAGGGACAATGCTCGCAGCCGGCCACTGAGACAGGATCTCCGGTCACAACCACTACAATATGACGTCAAGGTGCTCCAACGAGGCCACCTGCCTCCGGTGAAGCCAAATTTAAGTCTTCCATACTACCAGGAAAGGCTCACAATGAACAGTCCTACACAACGTGCGACACAGTTTGTGAAACCTCACCGCAGTCACAGTACGGAGAATCTGCCCAGCCCCAGCTGTGGAGAAGTTGAAGCAGTTCTTCCCGTACCACATCTAATATGACTTAATTTGCACCAAATTGACTGCAGTAAGTTGAATTCTGGTAGTTTTGACCAGGAATTGGTAATTTGCACTATGCCCTGTGGTGTTAACAACGCCCATTCTGCTTTCCAGCTATTTGTAGGGCACTGTGATAGAATACCTATAGTGAAGGATAGAGAAGGCAAGACTAAGGTGGTATTAAATTAATTTGATCAGTAATGCGATTTAAAAGAACCGTAGGAGCATGTAACCATAAAAATAATACTATAATAAGGGCAAAATGTTAAAATAAAAAGTGCATAAATAACATTTGCAGGTATATAACATAGACAATTAGCAGAAATTATCTTCAGACTGAAGGATGAAACTAGTTTAACAAATTGGAAAAACTAAAAAATATCTAGATGCAATATTAGGTCAGGTAATAGAGAATGTATGTTCACTTTGTAGGAGATTCACTATGGACGAAAGAGTAGTGATATTGGAGGTGTGGGGAATAGTATTGATAGAAACATGAGTTATGGTATAGAGAGTGACCCGAGGAAGGCAGCATACCAGGGTTGAGCTCATGCAGGTCCTAAGTCACTATGACCAGCTGCAGTTGAACCATGCTATGAGGCATGCAAATGTGGAAATAGAATTGCTGCTTGAGAAAGCCATTAGTTCTGTCTTGGAGGTTATGCTTACACTTAAATAGAAGCGGATACTTTCTCAGTTGTTAGCTAAAGTTGTAAATGAGCCTATTACCAGTGATAATGGGGGCAGGACTATGCCCTTTTTTAGGTTATTGGCTGCTGGTGATGGCGATGGAGATAGATGATCAAAGAGATGCTTATCATGGGAAAAATAAAAAATGCTAAAGAAACAGACAAAGCTGCTGAAGGAATAACTAATTGAGGCATAACTGGAAATGCGACAGTTAATGCTGAAAGTATGACAAAGCTAGTAATAAGTGTGAACTGTGGTAATATAATGAACAAAATAATAGAATTTACTCTTAAATTCTACTCATTTTCTCTGTACCTATAGCTGACACCTTTTTCACAACTATATAGTATACTCAGGATAAGAAAAAAATGAGATGATGAAGGGAGATAGGAAAGTTGAGAGAAGTGGTCAGGTCCCAGAGGAAGAAATTTCAGACTGATGAATCTAGGTCCCATAAGTCGTGAAACTCTAGAGGATACTGTAGATTCAGAGAAGCAACTTAACAGTAATAAATCCGATAATAATGATAGTAAAGTTCCTTAGATTTTCCTTTGTAATATTTGCCACCTTTAACGAAGTACTTAGAAAAAGTGGATTTCACTATCTGTCTACGAGATAATATACTTAACTACTGGCTCCTAAATTTTATATCGTATTAACCAAATTCTAGGTTTCTAGTGCTGTACCATAGGTTTCAGTGTATGATTAAACTCAAATTTTAGTGAAGAATATAAATTCTACATCACTGTGTGTTTAAGGAACCCTCAAGAATTTAGGTACATCTATTCGACACAAAGATTATCCTTAGTAGAAATAAGATTATTTATTTAATTAAGATGACATTTACACATTCACGCTCAGTAGAAAGTAAAATAAGTATGAGGGCTGTCTGGAAAATAATTTAGGTTTTGAAACAAAAGACCAACCAAATAAGAAAAAGATATTTAACCATTGTGCCACATTCAAATAAATCAACCAGAAGCATTCCCTCAGTGTCCCAATCTTTCTGGCTGACAATGTTTGCAAACATTTTACTTATTTTCTGTGAGAACACGTATGCCTACATTGCATGGACTGTATTTTTGTCTCACAATTATATTCTTTCCCTATATCTCATCTCCCGTTGCGACACGATCGAGAAGTGCTTTGCAATCCACATCTTAGGCTTCGAGGAAATACAGAGATGCAGCAAGACACTGTTTCTTCTGCCCTTCCATAAAGATTTTTGGGATCAATCTAGCACAAAACTTGTGTTAACCAAGCATCTCAGTTATAGTTATGTGTAGTAAACTTCGTGAAATTTGGGGGAAATCAAGCGAAGAGTTCCGTAATCATAAAGCGGTGATTATCATGAATTTTATCGTTGATTTTCGTTGTCAGTTCATCAGGCACAAAGCTAGGCTGATAACTGCAGTCCTAATTATATTTGGTGCTGCCGTTTTAAGCTGATTCCACCACTGTCTCACCCCATATTTACTCATTATTCCTTCTCCGTACACCACACAGAGTTATCAAAGAATTTAAATTAGTTTGAGATATTTTGCCAATAAAAACCTAATGACTGAATTCATCTCACAACTCTCGGTATTTTCTACTGAAGCGCACATTTCATAGTTCACAACAAAGTAGAAAATTCATAGACCACACGTACGACAACAAGATGGCGGATCCATCCCAAGCGCCGCAAAAATTGTTCACCATCGACAGTTGAGTCCACCATCGAACATGTGGACCCGTTCAGATTGACAAGTCAACCTTATAGAGTTGCTGGTTCGATCATCATATTACATTAAATTCGAACTTGACGCAATTTCAGGTCGACGATAGGTGCTCTATCGATAATGGCATGTTATCTCACGCTCGTCAAATGTTACACGCATCGTATTGATGTATCTGTAGCGGTTTAGGCAGCGTATGCCAAGAAAATCACTTAAGTGCCTGTTTTATCGCTCTACTTCAGTTAAAGTGAATTAATGTAGCAACAGTTACTTTGAAATGGATACATGCGTGTTTGGTTCCAATTTTTGTAAATCTACCAACAAAATCCAGTTCCGTTTCGAAGCAGCGAAACTATTATGCTGACCTTGCCTTCCTAACTTGTTGCCAGGCGCAGTTTGGTAACCCTGGTCATACGGCGAATCTGTCCGATTGTGGTCCTGGAAAGCAAGTCTCGTTCATGGTCACTCCTTCTGTAGAACTCAGCACAACAAGAGAAAGACTTTAAGAAAAAATAAATAATAAAACAAGGAAGAAAAGTTTCCTTTGGTATTCAGCCAGCTTTAACTGTATCGGGTGATACAATCAGTGTGTTAAACATTAATTCAAGTGTTTATTCTCACAAAGATAACAGTGATTAATTAAAACTACCTACGCCCAAGACGTTACTTGCTTCAAGTACTCTTATCACCACAATCTCGAGACTGTGAGGAAACGGGCAGTGTTTTGTTCATAGGCAGGGTCGTTGGGTTGTAGGTCAATACGTCTTTTCACCCAGTAACTGTCTCCTTAAGACGTGTCCTGTAACCACTGGTTCTTTCTCTGAAGCCTGTGGGATGCTTCCGAATTCTACTCCATGTGTGCTACCTAGTTATGGCAGTCACATCAGTGTTGGCATGCCTGCGGAGATGCACTTGCGTCTTCGTTGATGTGCTGGATACCATGCTGACGAATTTCATATTATCTACACACCGAGAAATATGTATATATGGGATTTCTTGCATACCACCGGAATGTGACGTAGGAATTATTCCAAAGCTGTAAGCCTTCCGTATTTTAGCTTGGCTTTATTAGGAATGTTGAAATTTATTTCTTAGCAACTTGAACACAGCACATCATCGCCGTAACCACCCCGATAACAATGAGAAGTTCCAAGAAGATAATACGCCGTGTTGGTGAACGCAGATTGACAGGGGATGATTTGTGTCGCTTCTGAACAACGCAACTTTAAGTATGGCCAAACAGATCGCCAGATATGAACCTCGTGGAGCATATTTGTGATATAAACTATTGACCCGGTTGTGCACCAACCGTGAGTATGCAACAGGGTATATGCATGTATTTTTTTTATTTTTGTAATCAATTATTTACATTCGTACATAAGCGTAAAAAATATGGCATTGATGTAAATACTAAGATTTAATATCAAAATAAATACTTGAAAACTAAAATCCAGTTCCGCCGATTTAAACACTGCCATTTTCCCGCGCTGCACTGTGACGTGTAAGTATACGACCGCATTGGCGTACTGTATAGCGTGGAGTGTTTCATCTCAAAACTTTCATGTTTTCTAACTAATTTCGATATGGAAGGAGGTCGAAAACCGTTTTATAAGTACTGTATTGTATCTGTGTGCAAAAATACTAAAAGAAATGTACCTTATAAATTGTATTTTCTTGTACCGCGAGATGCTATTATAAGAAAAAAAGTGGTGTTCCGCTATGAGAATAGATCTGCAACTAGTTGTTTATATTGTTGTGAAGATAATTTTTACGTAAGTACTTAGAATTTCTGTATTTTAGGAAATGTAACATAAAAATGCGTTACATGTTCAAACTTGGAGACCATCAGACATTTTAAGAACGGATTTCGAACTCGTTCATATATGTTGAAGGGTACACAGCTTATATGTGTGTGCTATAGCCGTTTTTCAAAATGCGCCCTAGTTTTTGAGATATTTGCACACAAATAAACAAAAAGATGACGGGTATATAGTAAATTGTGTGAGTGTAGACTTTCCCGGCGTAGTGATGAAATATAATCTTCACGGGTGTTCAGCGGGATGGTGTCAAAGTAACACGACGTTTCGACAGATAGGAGGTGCGTCGAGGAGCTAAGTCAGTCGACGCGGTGACAGCCAGCTTATGACAGCCAGCATACACCGATACCTGATGAAGACAGCCGAGCTTGCTGTCGAAACGTCGTGTTACTTTGACACCATCCGGCTGAACACCCGTGAAGATTATATTTCATATAGTAAATTATTGCCCCACTTTCTCAAATGGCAGCCTGGTCTATGGTGTAGGGTGCTGGCTTCATAATTTTGTGACCCGAGCTCAAATCCCTGAAGAATCAAATATTTTTACTTATTTTTATCTTCAAAAATTGTCAAGCTTCACTTATTTATTTTGATGAAACTTCATTTACATACTTTTATAGCGCGAATTAAAATTTAAAACAAGTCACATTGCTTATAACAAATACACCAAACATAATTTCGGCCCATTTATCAACAATGGCTTCCTAATATGACTCGCTCCATACCAAATGAAATAAGGGGGCATCCATAAATTACGTGAGGTGAAATAGGGGAGGGGGGGGTCCGGCGAAATCTCACCAGATCTCACCAGGAGGGAGGGGGGGGTCTACGGAAATCTCACGTGAGATTTTGCGAAAAATTTGGGGACAGTAGAGCCAAAAAAAAGGTCTACAATTTGCGCCAAAGTCGATTTTAGGAGGTTATTTCGTCAAAAAAGTTAGGGTGTGACCTTAAAAAAAAAAAGTTACAAAAGTTTCGAGGGCGATTTCTAGGGGGGGTTCTCACGGACCAAATCTCACCAGAGGGGGGGGGGTGACCGGCCAGATCTCACAAAATCTCACCTGGGGGGAGGGGGGATCCAGAAATCCGGAAAAACACCTCACGTAATTTGTGGATGCCCCCTAATGTCAGGAGGCGAATCTGCTAAGGAATTGTGCATAAACTACGTGGCTCGGTCTAGGGGGTGGGGGGGAGGGGTTTGCTGGAAAGCTACGTTGGGCTACGTGGGGGGGGGGGGGGGGGGCTCCGAGCCAGGCCACGTAGCTTCACTTTCATATTATTTGTCACAGTTAAAATTAGATACAGAATACACAGAAGCATGTAAATATTTATTTCTGTCATTTAATTATCCCCGTATGTGATTTACGATAATCTGACAAGAAAAAATATTGCAAAATGTCATCTCTAATCAATATGGTTAAATGCTACGTGTTACTGGGGTGGGGGGGGGGGGTAGAGACAAAAGCCACGTCGGGCTACGTGGTGGGAGGGGGGTTCACAGGAGGCCAGAATGGAACTACGTGGTTTATGCACGATCCCTAGTAAACTGGAATCTGATACAAGAATTTTGCAATGTTTATAAGCATTTGTCACTTGTTCTTCCATTTCCTCGTTGAGCTCCATTTTTCGTCACGGATAGGCCTACTATTTTATTTTCAACCTTTTACACGCAACCGTTTCTGGAACAAATCGAGTGTAGAAGAAAGAAAGAAAAAACTATCTTCCCAATGCTACGTATTTCGTTTAAAATACCTCTTGATGATATAAAAGTAAAGAAACGACGAAGATGAAACAAATAACATGATAGGAACTATTTCAATTGAAAACGCACCGAAACAACTTATTAAAAAAAAGTAAAAAAAAAAAAAAATGTAAGACTGGAGACTTTGTTGACGAATGATTGCAGTGAAGTTTCTAAGGGTGTGCTGGCCGATTTGTGTTGTGAAAAGACAATCCGTCGGTAGACCCGTGAATTCATTACGAAAAAAAAAGAATTTCAGGAAAAAATGACGCTGAATTGTAGGTAATATGATTTCTTTTAAATATTATTTCACTCAATAAAAGAACGTAAATGAAGTTTTAATAAAATAAAAAGGTCAAGCTTGACAATTTCTGAAGATAAAAATATTTAACTCTGCGGGGATTTGAACTTGGGTAAGAGACATTTGAAGCTAACACCCTTCCGCGTAGACCAAGCTAAAATTTGATAGAATCGAGCACTAATTTACTACATAGTCGACATCTAGAATTTTTTGTTTATTTGCATGCGTATATTGAAATATCTATCACTCAATTACCTTGCAGCTTTCACTGCTCTGAGCTGAGCGGCTGTAAAATTCGGATTTGTTGCAAAATTTCTTGTCATCATGAAAGCATCAATTTTTGGAAGATTATCCTACTTTGCTTTCAGAAAACCGCTTTCAGTAATTATTCGGTGTGTGTATTGTAGCAAGAATACAATATCTCACCAGTTATGCCGATATGTTAATATAAACTTCAACACAATCGCAAAGCTATTAGAACTCCCAGCAACTACGTCTTTGTTCACAATAATATCGTGTACTTGGTCGTCACGATTCGATTCGACCAATAGCGTTGCGTTTTGCGAAGTTACATTTCCCTTGTATTTTTAGCACTTTTGATTAATTAAAATCAGTAAATAAAAATCGAATAAACAGGAAAAAAAATGTTATAGCGGTAATTCTACACTAATAAAGTTTCAAAATAAAAATACTAGACGTAAATTTGAATTTCATTCATATTCCCTATTATGGGCAGCAATCGAGACACATGGCTTCATAATTCAGATTACTGCTGGGAACTGCGATACTGTTTCTGAAAATTACAACACCACGAAGGAGACATGTGATTACAATCAATTTTATTTCATACATTGGGGATATGAAATAACACAAATGATTAGAATTACACAGCTGTACATGCACTTCTGCCATGAGAGTTTGGCACGGTGTGAAGCAGCCACATGCTCTAATCAGAACCTCTACACGTAGTGGCGTGGAATCAACGAGAGTCTGGATACGCTGCTTGGAAACACACTGCCACGTGTTTTTGGGTGCGTGCACAAGGCAGAGACAATATTTGAATAGGGACCACAACGAACGAGTTGCCGACCAACCATATTCCAAACATGATCGCTGGGCGACATGTCAGACGAACGTGCAGGCCGGGAAGCCTTGAAGGAGGCTTGCATAGTCCTCGCCACATGTGGCGGGGCATTGGCCGGTTGAGAAATAGTGTGTCGAGCTGTAGAAGAGGCAGTACATACAGTTGCTGTTCGTTGGGAATTATCGTTTTTTTCAGATCGAGTCATTCGTCATTTTCTTCTAGTTCATTGTGGTTTTTGTTTCGAAACTTTGTGTTGATTAAGTGACAAAACGTGTGACTGAAGAAATGCTGTGGCGGCGAATTTCTCAAGTAACGAAATTAGTCGAGATAGAATGATTAGTCGGGAAAGCATTGATATGAGACAAGTTTGAAGGAACAGTTGAGGGAGACATCTGGAGGGCATATGCTAACATTTTAACTTGGTAATAACCCGTGTGGTCAGAATAAAGGAAATCTTCTGATTAGTTTTGTAGTGGTACTATCTGAAGTGAAGTTTTAAAAAACATCTCAAAGTATAAACCATAGTAAACTGGTTTATTGTACCTATATCCTTCAGAAGATTTTAATTTCAAGTGAATTGTGTACCCTGGAAAAAGGATCTAATTCCTTCGACAAAATACAATAGACACAACGAACATTGAAGACGACAAACTGTCTGCAACGTTTTATCTCCAAAATTATTGTCATCCCTTGGTAAGTCAGTTTATTGACAGTTTATTATGAATAGGAGGCATAAATGTGAACCTGAAATTATAACAGAATTTGTAGCTGACTTTTCCTTCATATCTTTATTTTTATGAAAAAATTATAACAGTAATAACGTAATTTAAATTTTGGAGATTAAATTTTTTTCATGTTATTTTATTAGGTCAGTAAAGAAACATATTTTTTTAAAAGAACCAATACAAATATCCTGCTTCCTGACGCAGAATATTTTCATCTAAATTCACGATGATATTTACACATCGAAATTAAATAATTTTTGTTCCGTTCATATTTGGTAAAGGTGTGTGACCTAGGCTACGATAATAAAATGCTGAAAAGTGATCATCACTTCATTTCGTTTATTGGTATTTACAGTTTGTAAAAATGAAGGACATTATAAATTGGATTATCGTGGATAGGGAATAGAAATAATTTCTTCAAAGAAAAACGGGCCTACGCCTTCTGGAACAATTTTGTAAAATCGCAGATAGCTTATTCGTGATTGGAAAAAGAACACTCAATTTTTTTTGTTACTTATATTTGTACGCCTCGTCGAGGTCATTAGAGGCGAGATGGGATTGGGGACAAGAGAACGGGAAGAAACTCGCCCATGGCCTTTTGAAGGAAGGTTGGAGTGATTTGGAGAAATCATGGAAAACCCAAATCTGGATGCCCGGACGGGGATTTGAACCGGCGTCCTCCCAAATGCAAGGTCAGAGCGTTAACCGTTCACACACCTCACTCGGTACGAACACCGGGATACTACACGTAACGTTCATCCGCCAGGTTCAGTCTTTAATACTTGATGGAAAGCTCATCCTTTAGAGTGATAGTAAATAGATAGGTGCTGAAATTCTAGATGTTATCTGGAATGCGGTCATTCAGGAATAACTACAATACAATCCTTAAAAATATTAAAAAAAAAAAATAATAATAATAAGTCTAAGCTTGGTATTCAATCCGGACTTTGATTGGTCCCTCCAGATGGAGGTAGGATGGCTAGTTCCTTTTCTCCTTGCCGAATCTGATACAGTAATCCCACCGGGTAAAGGGGACCTACAGTTTAACGAAGAATCCTAACCACAGAAGCATTCTGGTGTACTTCACATTTCACAGCAAGTTGTACTAGAGGTGATGGTTGGGTTAAGGACACATGAAAACCTCCACTGAGACAGAGATTCGAACCAAGGACCTTTCGGTCTCCCGTCAGACGCCTTAACCACTAAGCCACTTGGGCGTTAAAGACAATCCCACTACGGATATATGTATAAAACACCATCAACATTTCGGTTCTCATACCCCCGTAATCCTAGATAACTGCGGATACGCATTTCTGCCTGCTGTGTTTAAATATATGAAACAGAGTTTGTTGAAATACTGTATCAAAATACTATACCAGAGTGAATTTCTACATACTGAATGAGGACGCCAATTGCCTAAGCAATAGGCAACTGTTATGCTGTTTTGTCGTGTTGGCAGCAGATGGTATGGATTGCAGGCTGACGGAGATTTCTATAGAAAGCGGCTCACGGTGTTATTCACCATCGCGTGTAACTGACAGTACAGTATAAATTCTAAACACAAAATTAGGTATATAATAACTCGTCTAACGGGTGCTTTGATGTTCTAAGTTGTTACTAAAAAATATCCCACACCATTTCTGCTGCCTTTTCATGTATGTTTGAAGGTTTTTTTTTTTACTTATGGCTCAACGCCTCGTCGACGTCGAGGTCATTAGATGCGGGACGGGAGTGGGGACAAGTAACGGGAAGGAATTCGGCCACGGCCTTTTGAAAGAAGCATCCCAGCATTCGCCTGGAGTGATTTGGGGAAACCATGCAAAAACCAAATCTGGATGCCCGGACGGGGATTCGAACCGGCGTCCTCCCGAATGCGAGGCTAGAACGTTAACCATTCACCCACCACGCTCGGTTTGAAGGTAATAGGTTTGACAGTTCGTTAAAGGCTACATCGCTGTAGCAGGTCCAACCAACCAGGTGACTACCAAGAGAACTTAGCATCAACAGAGAAGCAAAGCTGGTGGAAAGTAAAAAGAACTGAGATGAAGTTGTGTTAGATAGTGAAATGATTCCGATGTAAGATGGTACGAGTTTTCTTTCGAAAAATGACAGCGCAGGAAAGCGAATGATAATTCTTTCTACACTCAAAATAGTGCCAGAAGAGACAGTACGATTTTTTCGTGGATGGAACATTTAAAAGTTGCTAAAAAATTTGCCCAGATTGACAGTTTCGACTCTGATTATGGAAGCTCTAAAGAGTAAACTAACGAATATCCAGCTATGTTTCCCCTGTTGCCAAACAAGAAAAAAGCAACGTACACTAGATTTTTGTCATGTTTTTCATATAGTTCCAGAAAGGAAACCACGAAAAATCAACATGAATTTTGAGGGAAGTGCAATATCTGCTCTTAGAGAAATTTTTACTTCTATGGGAATTAATGGGTGCCAATTACACTTGAAAAAGTGTCTGTGGAAGAAATTGCAGGAGAGTGGTTTGATCTGTGAGTATCGAGAAAACGACGAAATTAGACTACACATTAGGATGTGAGCTGCGCTAAACTCCCAGAATCCATAAAGTGGAAGGACCTGTCATTGAAGAAATTAACTAATTGGGTGAAATAATTTGGGGAAAGTCTAAATCAGCTGACGAGCAGGTAGTGGTATAATTTTCATCAGTTACTTAATACTCGCGTACTTCCGTACCAACCCCGTAATTACGCAAAAAGATAGTTTCATTGTCAAGGGCAATGCAAGAAATTAAAACAAAAAAGCAGCAACAAATAGCTGGGTTATAACAACTAATGACCAGTAAACTGGAAATGAGATGCATCTGGGTGCCCCCCCCCCCAAAAAAAACAACTATATTATCCACGAAACGACATTCACATCTGAAAATGCGGTTCAATGAAACTTTGAAAGTCGTTTGCAATGGTTTAGGAAAGAGTAAAACTGCAGTGATCGTTATTTTACATCATTAAGAAGTTTGAGGTAATTAATTACCAAAGGAATGTTTTACTTCAATAACCATCGTACTTGCTACAAAATCTGAAAGTTGATTATATTAGTCAATAAAAGATCCACACGACTCACTAGAACTAAAGGGACGTTATCAATGTATAGGGAAGATGCCAAGTTTTACTGATACACGCAATAGACAAGCAGAAAGATAACAATGACTCCAGTTTTACAACTTCCCTCTTAAGGCACTACAAACTACAATGCACGTAAGCCCCAGTTTACGTAGGAAACATAAGGAAGAACCTACATCAATCCAGAGTCTATTTTTTTTTTAGAAAAAAGTTACTTCCAAACTAGCTTAGAACCACCTCCACCCAAAACAACAACGAACATTTACAAGAGACTCTCACTAAAATTCGGAAGAAAAAATATTGAATCAAAGTATCCGGACACTAACTGGCCCCAAGTATGGCGAACTATTTTTAATAAAAATCTTAAATGTGAGGTAATGTCCACATGGTACAAAACAACTAACGAACTAATACCGACAAACGAGAAACTTTTCCGGATTCATCTTTCGGGAACTGACAAATGCCACAAATGAGGCAACACATACACCCTTCTACTTCACTTTTCGTGCGACGAAACAAAACATATTTGGAAATGGCTGAAAGCCAAGTTAACACAACTTCATGGAACCACAACGTCAATACAGAAATCCTCAGTCCGGATAAGATCCGCAAACCCGCATGGAAACAAAACTCCGCAACATATTCTCACGCTAAGGGTGTCATACATAGATCACTTACTGAACTAAATTACTTTTTTTTTTTTTTTTTAAATCCAGTAACAACTGATTTTTTTTTTGAAATGTTCATCATTAGTTTAGTCAAATTAGTCTTCCAAAAGGTATATCAGACAGAAAACAAATTAAGGTGAAAAAATTTTACGAGTCCTAGAAATTTTTTAGATGATATTGGAAAAAGTATTTTACCCATGAATTTATTATTAAATTTATGAAATTATTTATCGGATGACACGTATATTTTTTATCTGAACGAAGTATATAATGAACTCTCAAATTAGTTAAACTTGCTAATTTTTTATTTTTTGAAATCTGTGTTTTCCTGAAATATGAATATAGTATTCCTACAATAAGTAGAATTTCAAAAACAACAATTTCGAAATGAATAGGGGAAATAATATTTTATAATTGTTTTCAATGAAAGTTTCAACAATTCGTGGGATAAGAAAAAAAGCACAAACGTTTTAAGAATTCGCCAATTACGATAATTCTTTTGATACAAATGAACATTATCAAAATAAAATGATTCCTACGGCCCCCAAAACAACCCCTTATAATTATTTTCACCTCCTCCCACTCAATGATTTTTCTTTAATTTTATATTTAAATCGTGTTAGTGTCCAAAAGATATGATGGTTTGACAGATAGACAACCATATTTGGTATGCCTCACTACAGTAAAAAACGATGTAGGAGTGAGTAAATATTGCCGCAAACTTCCCATCTGTCGGTTTCTTTGAAGAGCATTAGTTCCGAGAAAATGTCTAAATTTGGCACGCACGTGATTCTTTCTCCGATGGGTGGTATGTGAAGAAAGTAATTCCCCGAAGGTGATGGTGGTCTTCTCCGCGACAGACGGCTTGTGCCACCTTCCCCTTGTCCGACTCGAGGTACTCGGAAACCAGACACCACGACGGTGAACAGGCTAAGTGATGCAAGGTGCGAGTCCACAAAACCAGTTCCTCATACACGCGTGCCGTCCGTCATTTTCCTTTCGAGCCTCACTTCGAATAAAGTTTTCCATTTGATAAAATGGTAACTCGTAGAGTTACTCCAGATTGCTGTAATCTTTTATATATATGTGTGTGTGTGAGTGTGTGTGTGTCCCTATATTTCACCGTACAGCCATCACTATCTAGCGTAGACCACTGCTGTTTGTGTGTGGTCGTAGCATGGAGTTTCCCATTGTGCACAACATAGGTTTAATTCCGGTAGTAGTGGGGGTGTGGGAGGTACGGTGGTTGAAAGTAGGGAGGGGATCAAAGGAGGCCAACTATGAGCCACGTAGTTGATGACAGTTAAAGCAGTTCCCGTCGTTACGATTTTGCAACAAGTACACGCTCTAAAAATATTGTTCACAATCGGCAGTTGAGACGTTCGGCGAACATGTGGTCCGTTGAGATAGATTAACAAGTATTGGCATCCATTAATTACGTGAGGTAATGGGGGGGGGGGGGGGTCTACGGAAATCTCAAGTGAGGTTTTGGGAAAGAATTTTTGGAGCTAAAAAAAAAATAATAATTAAAAAAGTCGACAAATTGCGCGAATATCGATTTTAGGGGGGTATTTAACCTAAAGGTGGGTTTTCACCGGATTTTGAAGGGTGAGACCTAAAAAAAAAAAATTCTCCAAAAGTTTCGAAGGCGATTTTAGGGGGATTGTTGTGGGGGGGAGGGGGGGTTCCCACCGACCAAATCTCACCAGAAAGGGGGGGGGGTCCATAAATCCGGATAAATACCTCACGTAATTTATGGATGTCCCCTAAGCCTGAAAGAGTTGCTGGTTTAATGCACCATCATATCTCCTTAAATTCGAACTTTATGTAATTTCATGGCTTTGGTCTAGTGAGTTAGCTTATGCTGCGGGGAAATAGATTTTAGAGAATATATTACGCTTGCCAAATGTTCCAGATTGCACTGGTTACCTCTAGCTGCTTAGGCATATACCATGAAATTCTCCCAAATGCGTGTTTTATCACTCTGCTTCTGTAAAAATTAAATTATATAGCAGTGGTTACTCTAGAAAGGAAACATGTGTGGTTGGTTTAATATTTTGGGAATCTACCAACACAATCTAGTTCCGTTTCGTAGCGACGACCTGCCTTCGTAACTTGTTGCCAGGAGCGGTTTTGTAACACCTGTCATACGGCGAATCTGTTCCACTGTGGCTGGAAAGCAAGGCTCGTTCATGGTCACTGCTTCTGTAGATCACTCAGCGTAGCAGGAGAAACACTTTAAAAAATAATAAAGACAGGAAGTAAAGTTGCCTGTAGTATTCAGCCAGCTTTAACTATTTCGGGTGATACAATCCGTGTGTTAGGCATTCATCCAGGTGTTTATTCTTAACACGATAACAGTATTTAATTAAAACTACCAGTGCCCAATATTTTACTTTGTTCTAGTGCCTTTAGCACTGCAACGCCAATACTGACAGTGAAATGGGAAGCGTTATGTTCATAAACATGCCAGATTAGGTTTTAGAGTAAATCGTCTTTTCGACCAGCAACTGTGTCTTTAAGACAAATACTGCAGCCATGCATTCTTTCTTCTGGAGCCTGTGGGACTGACGAAATGCTGTGAGTGTGTATTTCTCAAGTAACGAAATAAGTCGAGATAGAATGTTTAGTCAGGAAAACATTGATATGAGACAAATTTGAGAAAACAGTTGAGAGAGACAAATGAAGAGAATTTGCAAACCTTTTAACTTGGCAATATCCCATATGGTCAGAATAAAGGAAGTTTTATCATTAGTTTTTTTTAATAAAAATTCGGAATTACTATTGGAAGTGAATTTTAAAATATATCTCGAAGTATAGACCATAGTACATTGGTTTTTTGAACCGTTTCGTTCAGAAGATTTTAATTTCAGAGCGAACTGAGTACCTTGGAAAAAGGGTCTAGTGCATGCTATACAGAGTAAAACAGACGGAACGAATATTGATGACGATAATATAACAAACTGTCGGCTACGTTTTATATCCAAAATTATTGTCTTCTTTAGACATGTCAATTTGATGTAAATAATAAAGTAGGGTTAGAAATCTCATTCGAGAAAACTGAATTAATATGTTCAAAGATAGAAATAGCAAACTTGAGAACAAAATACGGTAAAATCAACAGGATCCCATACTTTAAGTATCTCGAAGAATTCTTCGAAGCGACAGGCCTTGAGAATAGCGTCCAAAAAAAGGGGAAAAAAAAAAGCGTTAGGATTATTGCAAAATCTCAACAACCAAAAATCCATGTCAAGACAGACCAGAATTCGGCACTAACACAGTCATAAAACCAACAGTCCTCTATAGAAGTGAAACGTCAACACTTAACAGAAAACGTGACCTTGAAGAAATAAAAAAAGTAGAGAGAAAAATCATTAAAAAAATTCTAGGAGCGAGACTCACTAAAGATAGTTACAGACTACAATCAATCAAAATAACAGAAAAGTTTTCAAATATCGAAATGGGCATCAAGGAAAGGCGAATGAAATTCTTTGGTTACCTTAAGAGGCTACCAGAAAATCGATTGACAAAAAAGATAATAGTTTATGTAACTTCACTTAAAAATCCAACACCTTGGCTGAATGAAATTCGGAAGTATCTTAAAAGTGCAAACATAGGAGCAACAGACATCTTAGAAAGAGACATCTTCAGACACAAAGTAGACAAATGGGAAGTTATAACTGAGCAACCATATCAAAGACAATACAGACCAAAGTGGTCGGAAGAACGCAAACAAGCTATCTCGGAAAGATCAAAATCCTACCGGAACAACAAGAAGAACTAAAAAAAAACTTTTTTGCGTTATTTGCTTAACGTCTTCCATTTATTGGGAGAATTTGCCAATAATAATAATAGTAAACTATTTTAAATATTGGAGATTAAATTTGTATTTTTTTTCAGTCACTAAAGCAACATAGTTTACTACATTACACATATCATGTTTCCTGATACAGAATATTTTCATTTAATACAGAATAAACTTTTCACTTTTTGTTTCGTTCGGTTTCGTTCGTATTTTTTAAAGATGAAGACGAAAGGAGAGAGACCTAGGCTACGATAATAAAATTCTCTAAGGTAATTATCACTTCTTTGTCTTTATTCATATTTACAGATCTTGAAAGTGATAGACACCTTGGATTGAAATATGGTTGACAGGAAAACGGACACCCGAATACAATACTCGACCATTAATGTTCATTCGCAGGTTCAATCTTTATCACTTAATGTTGAGTAAACATCATGTGAGTGATAGTCAGAGATAAGTGCTGAATCACTGCATGGTAAATGGAGTATGATCATTCTGGAATTGCTCTAAAACAATCCTAAAACTTGATATTCAATCCGAAGGTTGGTTGGATCCTCCAGAAGGAAGGATATTTAGCCTGTATTTGAGGTAGGGGGGCCAGGTACTTTCCTACTTACCTAACTCGGTAGTCCTACCTGGTATTTGGCACCTACAGTTTGACGTGGACTCTGGACCCAGGAAGCGTCTAGTTACTTTACATTACACAGCAAGCTGTGAGAGAGATGAAGGTAGTGTCGCCATATGGCCGGGAAATCTGGGAATGTCCCGGAATTATGTTTCTGGTCCCATGTCCATTAATTATGTGTTGGTGTCCCGGAATTTCCCTTACTAGTTTTTTTCTCAAACTCACTTCACCACGGTTGCCAAGAGACCGAGCCAAGCATTCCGTACTCGCAGCGGGAGGATGGAATGTATAAACAGTTACAGCTTTTGTCCCTTAAATCAGAGGCGTAAAAATTGACAGAAAAAACTCTTTAAATTTCTTGGGGCTTTGAACATTATAGATGCTGTTAACATTGATTCTCTTTATACGGAGTTCTCATTTGAAAGGTGTTTTTGAGATTCTTCAAAACGACTTGCTAAACGATAAATTCCGGGCCATTTTTTTAATTATTTTGTAAATTTAAAGAAAATAGCTGGTTTGTTTTGTCAATTCTAAAAAGTAATGCTTGTTGCGAGAGTAGTTTTTCCCCGATGAACAATTTATGGAGTAAAGTGCGTAACAGATTGTCCGTGGATTTGATCAAGGCAGAACTGAAAACTCTATCAATTTTGAAGAGTCTTGCTCAGAAATATTATCTGTATTGCAATGCAGTAAAGCAGAAAAACTGGTGAAAAAAGCAAAATCTGGTGATAAATATTTAAAAAAAAAAGTAGTTGATTAAGATTCATTATGATCGATATTGATTTTTATTTAGCCAAAGACAGATGTTACATTTTGTTTATTTGTTGGTAAAACCATATGTTGATTTCCTACCTAAGTTTAATTGATAAGCCCAACAGAAGTCGATTGAAACACTGTATCAATAAAGAATTTTCCGGAGTGATTTTAATCGGGCGCTGTATCCGTGAAAAGTACCGACGCAGCTTGGTTGTGCGGGTAGTAGATACCACGGATTGCAGGATGAGGGAGGCTTATAGAATGATATTCATTTTGTCATTCAATACCGCGTTTAATTGAAAGTACAATATAAATTCTAAATACAAATTTAGGAATATAATACCTCGTCGCACGGGTGCTTGGAAGTTCTACAAGTTGTAACTACAGACATCTTACACCGTCTCTACAGTAATTTCATATTATATGAATTGAGTTATAGGTTACACAGAAGAAGTGGTAGTGTTATACAGTAAAGTCTATATCCTCGTAGCAGAACTATCCAACCAGGTGACTATCAAGATTATCTTCCATCAGGAGAGAACGAGAACTGATGGAAATAACAAGGAACTGAGATGAAGTTGTGTTAGATAACGAAATGATTCTGATGTATGATAGTGTGAGTTTTCTTTTGAAAAATGACAGCGCAGGAAAGCCAGTGATAACTAATACTATGCTCAAAAGAAAAGAGTGTCTGAAGAGATAGTAAGATTTTTCATGGATAGAACAATCAAAGTTGCAGTAAACAATTTGCCCAAATTCATAATATCGGCTATGAGTATGGAAACACTAAAGATTAAACTAGCGTGTATCCAAATGTGTTTCTCCTGTTATCAAACAAGATAAGAAGTAATGTACATTCAAATTTATCTTCCTGTTTTGCATATTGTTCCAGAAAGAAATTTCGAGGGAAGTACAATTTCTGCCATTAGAGAAGTTTTTACATTCGAGGAAATTAATGGGTGCCATTTCCATTTGGAAAAGTGCCTGTGGAGGATATTGCAGGAGATTGGGTTGATCTGTGAGTATCGTGAAAACGCATTAGTATGTGTGCTGCGCTAACCATCCTGAAAACTGAAGACTGGTTCGAAATATCGTTAAAGCCCTCTCTGCCTCCAGAATCCATAAACTGGAACCTGTCACTGACGATATTCAATAATTGAGAGAAATAATTTCGTGATAGTCTAAATCAGCTGGAGAGCCCTTTGTGGTATTATTTTCAGCAGTATATTATCACAAAACAACAATACCATCATAAAATAAAACCCAATGGCTTAAAAAAACTGCAACGAACATTTGATGGCGTTTCTCTGAATGTTTTTTAACATTAAGAAGTTTGAGACATAAAATCTGTTGTAATTAATTATTATATGAATTTTTTATTTCAATAATAATAACCCTTGTTAAAAAATTTGAAAGAAGATTATATCTGTAAATGAAAGATCCACAGGACTCAAACGAAATCTTTCAGATGACCTTGTATCTTACTTTTACGCAATGCTTTTTTCTCCATGATGTTTCCTTTCCGAATAATCCAACTTAAATTTAGCCATAAACCCCTGAATACAGTATCCTTAAAGTTGTAGAGTCTTGAGAATCGTTAGAGTAATTTAGGTCTTTGACATTCGTGACACTAGAAGAACACATGATCCCAATTTCTCAGTGACCTGTTGACGTCACCGGAAGTGTTGAGAGGAACTATTTTTTTATGCCAGACCAGTTGCGCTCACTTTGGAAAGTGGATTCTATACGGCAATACTTCATTTTTTACAGGAGTAATTGGAAGGAATTTGTTATATGCTTTTGATTGAACACTCCCGACGTTCGCCTGGAGTGACTTAGTGACGCCATGGTACACCGAAATAAGGATTGCCGAACAGGGACCCCTGTTTTCAAATTAGGACTGCCTACTTTTCGATATACACTGATGAGCCAAACATTATGACTACCTGTTGAATAGCGTGTTGGTCTCCCTTCGGAACGCAATACAGCAGCGGTTCGGTGTGCCATGGATTCGACAAGTTCTTGCTGGTTGTACGGCACCAGAGGTCTACGCATAGGACATGCAGTTCCGTCAAATGTCGGGCCTGTGGTTAGTGGGCGCAGTTCCTGGCAACGAGCATCTCGGAATCGGCGAGGCTGGTTGGTTGTTGGCGTTCTGCTGTAGTGAGCCTTTATGGGAAGAAGTTGAGGGACGTTGAAATGATTAGTAGGCGCAATGAAGTGGAAATCCACGCATCACATAATGTGGAGATCAGATTCTTGTCCGATGTGTAAAGCAGGTTAAGTGCCTTTCTGTGGGCAAAGTACAATGCTGTTGCGGGGACAAGTGTTTCAAGGCACAATAGTCGTTGCTGTAATGCGTTGCACAGGTGGACCAACGTGCTATTGAGCATGCATTCGTAATGTATGGACTCATTCGTATATGTCCTTGAATATTATAATGTACTAGCTCGTACCCGCGACTTCGTACGCGTGGATTAAGAATTGTTTTGCCAGAATCGAATATAGAAAGTTGTTGGTAATGAGGGATTGGTCCCAAACAACACCGAGCTGGCATACTATGACAAAAAAGCTATCACTATATCATTCTACCGTCGAACCTGTCTCTTGAAGAGAATGAATTTCCAACATATTTCTGTCAACATTCGATAAGGTCTTAAAATTTCATGACTACAACTGTTAATCATACTGGAAAAAATGTCTTGTGCCCTTCATACAGATTTTCTTGTCAAATTCCATCAATATAGATATAGCGATTTAATCATCAAAAGTAACAAAAAGACAGAGACTTACTTCCAAATTTATGGTATTATTACTGCTGTTCAGACACACACACACTGACTGCGAACAACCCCTGAGGGATCATTATAACGTAAAAAAGTTTACACCTACAGCATTGCAAGTCTACCTACGATTTGCCTCGCATTGCACCCCTAACTTTGTAATATCTACAGTTTAACACTCAATCCGAATAACCGACAACCCAGGTGTCACTCTTACGATCAAAAACAATTTTTAAAAATCTTAGCCTCCACGGAGATCTGAACCGGAGACCACGACCCATTCATTAGTAAGCAAGCGCTTTAGCCACTCAGCTACATGACCGCTTCACGGAAAAACTAGTACATAAACTTCCATATCCAACGCGTCTGTCTATCGCCGTTCAGAAATTTTTCGAATTTATAAGAGAACATGTATGATTTATACTGATAAGTTTTCATCCAAATGTAGACAGTATTTTTCTCCTTGTTTCAAAGGATAAATGTGCAAAGTTTAATCGAGATCGGATGAAAACTGTGGATTTGTATGAAGAACAAACAAACAAACAAACAAACAAACATACATACATACATACATTCATCTTTATATATATAGTTTTTCAGACGATAAATATTATTATTTTTTTACTTGATAAAGGTTATATCATTATTCTAGTGAATTACTGAAAACCGCCTAAGAACTGTGAACGTTGTGGTTTGAACATGTGTCCACAATGCATTCCCGATTCTGGTATTGCACTGCTTCAATGAGCACTGAAAAAATTTCCTATGACGAGATCACTAAACAAACGAGTTACTCACCAAATCATTTAAATATTTCGCCGTCTTCGTCTTTAGCCTACCTATTCAAATGATATATTATTAATAAAATAGTCAGGTGTAACAGATCATTTACTGAACTGAATTATTCAATAGCAACTGATTTTTTGAAAAGTTCATCATTAGTTTTGTCAAATTGTCTTTCAAAAGATATTCATAAATCTGGAAATTAATGTGAATCAATTATAGCAGTCTTAAAAAAATGTTAGAAAAGTATTTTTCCTACAAATTTAATATCCAATTCATAAAATTCTTTATCGGATCATACATATAATTTTTGGCCGAGCGAAGTATCTAATGATGACTCAAAATAGCTAAATTTACTGATTTTTTATTTTGCGAAAACTACACAATCCTTAACGCACCTGATGCTTTCTCCAATGGGTGGTGAGTAAGGAAATTAAAATCCCGGGAGGTGGTCGTGGTCTTCTCCGCGACAGACGGCTTGTGCGACCTTCCCCTTGTCAGACTCAAGGTACTCGGAAACCAGACGGTAAACAGGCGAGAGTGCTGTGTGCAATGTGCTAGTCCACGACTCCAAAAAACCAGTTCCTCATACACGCGTGCCGCCCGTCAATTTTCCTTCGATCCTTACTTCGAATAAAGGTTTAATTACATTTGATAAAATAGTTACTCGTAAAGTTACTGCAGATTGCTCAAATCTTATATATATATATGTGTGTGTGTGTGTCCCTATATTACACCGTACAGCCACCACCAAGTAGCTTAGACCACAGATGTTTGTGTGTGGTCGTAGCATGGAGTTTCCCATTGTGCACAACATAGGCCGAATTCCGGTAGCTGTGGGGGTGTGGGAGATACGGTGGTTGAAAGTAATCTATCTGAAACATTTTCATATTTAGATCAAAGACACGTGTGTCCTTGTATTTAACTTTGCAGCCATATGTACCCTGTGTAGATCACTGGTGTTTGTGAGTGGTAATAGCTTTGAATCTCTCAGTTGAGCACCATGGTGGTTGCATGTCGGTAGCTATCAATAAAAATTTGTTACAAACATGAAGGAGGTCGTAGCCCTCAGCAGAAAACACAAAATACATGGAATGTTACTTTAAATCAGTCATGAATGTCTTAAATTTTCGAAAAACAACTTTTCGGTGTAACAAAAAAAAAAAAAAAAAAAAAAAAAAAATAACTCTAAAGAAATTCCGAACAAAAAAAATAAAAAGTTTTTTACATGAATGTATTCCAAAAACATGTGCAACATCCAGAATTTTTCGAATACTTCTTCTCATCATGACTGGTTTCTGTTATTCTTTTGCCGAAGGCTGGTGCAACAGTGCTTTGGAGGAATAGAGAGCAGGACTCCGAACCAGGGCCGGCGCTAGGAATTTCGGGCCCGGGGCAAAATGGGCGGCCTTTTTTTTTTAGCTCTACAAAATGGCCAGGCGCCAATGGGCGTAATATTGGCTTCATGGCCTGCGGGCCCCTATAGTAGGTGATCGGGCCCCCCATCAGCCCGCGGGGCCCGGGTACTTTTGACCCGCTTACTCCCCCCTAACGCCGGCCCTGCTCCGAACAAAAGACATTCTGTGTCAAACAGTGATTGTGAGCGGACGTTCTTCGAGAAGCAGCCAACCAAAAGACAGATCCCAGAGAAAGTTGTGACGAGATGGACTTCAAAGGCGACAGGAAGGTACCTAATAATGAGAATTTAGATATTTATTTCTTTTTTTTGCGTTAGAAATGAAATCGATGTAAGTGTTCCGTGACTAAGTTCTGGTTGTGTAATTTTGTTTTATGACGTATAGAGTTTAGAAATTCGGAAATTTATAAGTTCCTGCATTTATTTATTTTAATAGCAGAAAAATCTAATGATGATAATAATCAATGTTTGTGAGAAAATAACATTAGATATATTTAGCCAATTCGAAAATCAGATGGATATTTAAAAATTGTATTTTGATTGAACAAAATCAAGAAGTAGTAGCACCTTAAAATCATGCAACTGTTATTATAACATGATATTTCTTGATGCGTCATGAAAGTAAACTGTAGAATTGTACTTTAAATCGTTTTATTTTGTAAAAACTAAAATCGCATAAAATGTCACTTTACAGAAACTTTACTCTGACGGGTGTAGTTAAGAAAACATAGCTGTAACTTAGTAATTTATTAAAAATGAATCGCAGATTGCTTATAATGCATTCTCCACAAAATAGTCAGTGTTCGAAAAAAAAGTGTTTGATACTAAATACTGTGCTATTTGACCTGGTGAATAGTTAGTACAAGACGGTTAGTGTTTGCCGGCCACTAGTTTCTCACTTGCATGCAGTTATTTATGTGTACGTTGGTGCTGATTAGGCCGATCCTGGCATAGTATAATCTTCCACACACTCTGCATCTAATTGTGGGTGGCAGACGCGGTAGAGTTTGGCGCGTTTTCTGTCTATTACGAACTTCTACTGCTCGACTTCGCTGCTCCTCCTCAAAAAGTGCGACAGTCGTACAGGTGGTTTTGCGCCAGAGAGCAGGTGTTCAGGTCTATGTTGGTGCTCTTCAAGATCTTTTTAACTTGGTCATTAATATTAGATGAGTAGGGAAATAATATAACAAGCCTTAGTGGTTCGTTAGTTCCGCGAATCAATCAACAAATGCAATTTAACACATCTAAAAATATAAGATTGAAGTTTTGCACGACGTTGCAAATAAATAAAATGCTCTCCCATTTCTATCCGCGTATAAATGTTGTTTACATGGGACGTTTCTAGGGAAACTAGGGAGTTCATATCTGCCCTCATTTTCAATCTGCCGTGAAAATGTTTGTTTTGGCGGTGCCGCGGCAACAGTCGAAAACAAAAGACGACCCTAGGTGATGACTTCATCCACTAGTCTGCTGCTAGTTGATTGCCAGCTGAGCAGGCATCCAATGTTTCTGCTGATTTAAATAATTATCTGTTCTAATTTCAACAACGCATATGGATATGCCATCCGAAAATTTTTGAAACTCCCTCGAAAAGTCCCATAAAAGCGACATTTATTTTGAAAAATAAATACTTAAAAAAAAAAGATTGGAGGCAAACTATCGATTAAGTAAAAGTAGTTTAATTTAGAAACAAAGATCATACTGCAATATATAAAAAATTTATTCGGGCAATGGTAGATGGAACAATCGGTATCGATATGAACTAGGACATTTTTTTGGTAGCAGTTGATCCCAGAAATCACGCGAGAAGCAAATTTCTTATTTAATTTTGAGAAAACAGCTCTCAATCTGAAGCATCAGGCGCAATTACTGTTAGTACCTACTATTTATCGCGGCTAGGTCCTACATAACCAACCAATCGAATTTACTGAAAGTGATTCCGGCGACATGCGACTAATTAGCAACAATCAAAAAATGCCACTAACCTCTTGAAATTTTGATCAACTACACTTTATATCTCCTCGTTCTTCACTCACGTTTTACCGAAAAGTTGCCACAAACTGTTTTGTTTCCGTTTTAGCTGTTACGGGTTGTTGAAATTGCTGAATTTGCATACGGGGATATACAACTGATTCTCTCTATTTATCAAACAGTGATTGAATTAGCTGTTAAGATGCGAAGTGAAATATTTTGCTATCGTTAATTTCATGTAATGAAGGAACGATGAGAAGATGAAACGTCAGAAACACATTGTATCAAAGGATTTTTTTAAAAAATTTGTAGCTATTACTTATAGGTGAAACGTATGTTAGGAACGTGAAGAAGATATCATATCGAAGCAGTTAATACAGATTTCGACAGCGATACCATCTTTTGAGACTTCCGAAGTCTCATAACTCTATCGTTTTTTGTTCGTTTTGATTGATAGGTATGAGGAGATTCGAAAGCAAATTGTTAGAAATCATTCAAGAAGTATGTCTTTGTTATCGTCAATTACTTCATAGCTTTAAGTACGAATAATGCAGTGTGGGACATAAATATATTTTAATTTTTATAAACGATCTCGGAGACAAAGTGAAAAGCCTTTTTAGATTGTTTGCTGATGATGCGGTTATTTATAGGGAAGTAAGGAATTTGGTCGATTGCTTAGAAATTCAGCGTGATCTGGATATTATTTTGGCATGGTGCGCTGAGTGGCAACTTACGCTAAATTGTAAAAAGTGCAAGACAATGAGCATAACTAACAAAAAGAATCCAATTGTTCAGAAATACGAGTTAAACAATTCAGTTATTGATATGGTCGATTCTATGAAATATTTGGGAGTAACAGTACAAAGGAACATGAAATGGGACTTACACATTAATTCGTTGGTAGGTAGAGCTAATTCTAGGCTGCGATTCATAGGTCGAATATTGAAAAATTGTGATGAACAAACAAAGGAGATAGCGTACAAATCTCTTGTGCGTCCACATTTGGACTATTGTTGTGCCATTTGGGATCCGTTTCGTAAGGGGTTGATCGAAAGAATAGAGAAAGTACAGAGAAGAGCCGCTCGATTCGTGACCGCTTGCTACAGTCCTTATGAAAGCGTCTCAGAACTGATTAGTAGACTAGGCTGGGAGTCTCTGGTAGATAGACGACGCACGATTCGTTTAAACTTATTGGTAAACATACGTACTCCCACTTTCACTCACGAGTGTAGTGAAATACTTCGTCCACCAACCTATTTGAGCCGGAATGACAGGATAGATAAGATTAGAGAAATAAGATGCCGCAATGATTCTTATATGAATTCTTTTTTCCCTCGTACCATTAGGGATTGGAATGCACAACAAAGAGATTAGCTTTGGTGCTGAGCACCCTCTGCCACCCACAATTTTGTGAATTGCAGAGTATATATGTAGATGTAGATGTAGAATCCATACTAGGTGGCGAAAGCTTTGGGATTACGGAAAACGGTAATGAAATACAAGTGATTATATTAGAATGTATCCACATGTACAAGGAAACATGCGTGGTTATTTTGCGAAAGGTTGTAATGAGAATCCAGAGCTCTACCGCCGTGAATCCATAGGGAAGCGATAGGAGCTATAGAAACTTATATTTTTATACTTATATAACATGTAAAATCATGTGAAAAATAGTTAAATTGTTCGAAAATTTCGTTTTTACACCATTGAATATTCTTGTGGTAGACAACCATGAAACAGAATTTCTGTGTTAGCTGAGGTAGGTCAGCACTGAACTTCGATATTTGCATAAAGGAAAGAATCAAATGGGGAAAATATGTGGAGATAAAGTAATAACGAGATGATAGCTGGATGTTGTGGTAGTGGGTTAATAAATGAAGATACGGATAAGTCACTTGTCACAAGTGTCTGAATGTAATAATTAAAATAATGCGATAGAGAGGGGCGGGCAATTGTTTTGACTGGAGGACCACTTTGTGGAAACGGAGGTTAGTGGATGGCCGCACCTTTTAAAATTATGCATTAATTACTTGACTTTGCATTTCAGAAAAGGTAAAAATTGTGTTACAAAATTCAATAAACATAAATAAACTAAAACAGTGATAGCTTTATTCAATTTAGTTATAGTGGCAATTTTATATCACCTACGGCAGCAAGAACATTTAATTGTAGATCTGTTTAATCAGACAAATGTACCCTAGCACCTTTTTTTCATTTATTTAGAAAAAAAAATAAGAAGTGAGATTGCTTATTAAGAATCTTATCGCAGCCTGCTACTTAATATCTGTCAGAAATCATCTATATTTACTTCTGTTGAATTTTCAATAAAGGAAAACTTAGCTCAAGTATGTGTAGGCCCAATTATAGATAATATTTTCCCAGCATCGCAACTGTAAATGTTTGAGAAGACAAAGATTTGTAAAAACACAACGAATGTAATTAACTATTTCTTTCACAGTCTAATCTGACTGTATATCAATAAGTCCAAGCTGCAGTACTGTGGGAGTTGTGTCAGTATCAGAAATGATGGGACAATAGTGCAAATTAAAAATAGGATCAGTGTTTTGAAATCCTGAAATCTTCTTGTGACCTCGTCTTCGGAGACAGTTCCAGTATTCATATGCGTGCTCGCCTTATAAATTGACCAAAGCGTTTATTATTATTATTAATATTTATTACTTTAAGAACGGAGACTTTCGCGGCGTATGATTACCATGAACTCTTTACAAGTTATATCCGTGGAGACTTCATTGCCGACCTAGTTTTGCTTTGAATGATTTTACGTGCTTCCACAGTTCATACGCAAATAACCCCTTTCCAAAAAATGTCACAGTCGATGGTCGAGTGCCCTTCCTCTGATTGTGTTCACTAAACTAACAACAGGATATACCGCGTGCTTTAAGTCCAGAGCAGCTTTATAAAGGCTCCCCTGAAACAAAACGCAATGAAAAGACAAGACATCACTGTGTTTGTCTTGTATTTGTAACTTGCATTTTAAAAGCTTAACCACAACTGCGTGTTATCCAATGAAAGCTCTGGCTTCATTTATTGCAATGCGCTGTTTTGTAACTGGACTGCCACTATTCTTAATAGAATTCACTGAAGCAAGTCTTGACAAGTGGTTCAATCCAATAATGATTATAGGGAAAGAAATTCCTTTGTCATACCAAAATTTTCACTAATTCCACTGGTAAGGATAAGAAAATGTGCAGTCTTCGTTATTTCTGCTTTCATGCAGTGTCAGAGAAAATAAATAAAACCCATGCCTGCATTCTTCAGCTTTTTCTGTGATATCGTCACTAATTGAGTCAATACGAAACACAATAGTCCATCTCGACTGTGAAATGCTTTCAAATTTGCTTGCAATACCAGGATACAATACGCTTACACATTCTATCACACAGTACATAATAAACTCGCCCTTCAGAAGAAACGCATTTGTATATCTATCGTAAATAAGAGATGAATCCTCGAGCAC
Organism: Vandiemenella viatica; assembly: GCA_031002005.1. Lineage (NCBI taxonomy): Eukaryota > Metazoa > Arthropoda > Insecta > Orthoptera > Morabidae > Vandiemenella > Vandiemenella viatica. The sequence goes on from CM061914.1 coordinate 31,459,938, forward strand.
GCGCGGGAAGGAGGTAGATTTTTCTCACTTTCTTGGCGCCACAAGAAAAGATCTTCGTGGGTCTCATGTGTCAACTTCTGCTATAGAGAATACTGGGTAGCAAATGACAGAATACAGCGAAACAGAAATAACACAAAGCAATCCATCTCGTTCGAAACTGACAGAATATAAAACAAAAATTTTAACTAGGCTTTAAAATTACAGCCAAAGAGGCAAATATAAATTATGTAGCTTGAAAAATAGAAAACTCAAGATCACCCCACGTAAGGATAAATGATTTAGGAAGAAACCTTGACAGTGGTCGCAGAGAGAACATTGTAATGGAGCAATTCAATTAGAGATAAATTCATGGATGAAGACCTCAAATACGTTCAGCAATTCGGATTCCAAACTTACATTGATTCAGAAATCATTTAAGGCGAATGCTGCGATGGTTCCTTGAGATGGAGATGGATAACATTTTCTTTCATTCTTGGTACGGTACCTCAATCTCTACCGCTTTATAATGTTATATGTATGGATACTTTTGAGAGTCAGCCAAAGTAATGACTACACATTTCAATTTTAAATCATTTTATAAAACGCGTTTCTGGGGTGTATCTCCGAAAAGAACTGTTTTATTCGGTGTTAAAATAAAATTTGCAGGATGGGTACCTTCGCTTCTGATATTACTGTGGTAAGAGATTTAATTTATTTTTAGCATTTTTTTTTCAATCTGTTCGCTATGTTATTCCATACGAATGTCTGTAGAAAGAATGGAAACAAATGATAGAGAATGAATACTAAATTATGCACAGTCATTTACCATAGCTCTAGTGTAACTTATTAGAACTCTATTTTTTATTGTTAGTGCTAATATTTCAGATATACTGAACGAGTGTTTCTTTACAGATGTCGGATGTGGAGGAAACCGCCCCGTCGTCCCCGTGCCTGTGCTGGGTGGAGGAGTCAGGTGAGGATGTCCCGCAGGCTCAACAGTCCTGCAACTCACCCTGTGAGACGACAGAGGTCACTCTGCTAACCAAACACCGGAATGAGGCTCTGAGGAACTCGAACCTGTCATTAATCTCTTCTGACGAGGATGTTGATTTTGAAAGTTCCGATGTTCCTGCAGCTTCTGATGGTTCGAGGTTTACAGGCGGACCTCTGTCTGTCCGCAGAGGAGGAGCAGAACCACTAGACTATATTCCGCGACGAACACCTCGTCCTTGCTGGTACGAAGTGAGCGTTGAGGAATTGGTCTACGAGCCGCTCTGGGAAGGTGCGTCAGTGATTCCAATCGGTGGTGACATCCTGGTGACAGACGGGTCTGTGGGGGCCCCTGAGCCAGCCCTGGTGTCGAGTTATGCGGATTCGTCCTATGACTCGAACGTCTGGGAAGACTTTCCGGAATCCACAGATTCTGAGTCGTCAGGATGTCACTGTTGGTGTGGAGGATCAGGCGACACCTGCCTGGAGCGGGACCTCTCCCCACCTGCCCCTTGCCCTCCGCAGGCGGAGGGACGCGGTGTACTGGATCTCGAGGGGCCGGCCAGGAGGAAGGACACGGAGGATCTGTCGGCTGGAGGGTCGCAGGCGGGCGACGAAACCTCGCAGGAGCCTACGGGCTACTGCCTGGGGTCGGCGTCCTCTGGAGGCTCCCGACCGATGGAGGCTTTTGTGTCTTACCTCCTGCGCCGAGGGAAGGAGGTCGACGGAGGCGTCCACGTCATCGAGGTGCCTGCGCGTCGCCCGGCCTCCTCCTGGTGGCGCCGCCTCAGGAGGAGCCTTGGTAAGAGGTTGAGTCGCTGGCGCAATGGCGCTACAGTGACTCCCTTATAGGTACGTTATCAGATATAACCATTTAAAATACTTTTTCTTTTTTTCTTATGTTATAATAACAATATTTTTTGTTGCAGTTTGGTATTGATAGGTGTCACAAGGTGGGCAGTACAACTCCAGTTCATATCCAGGTTTCTGTACTGATGACGGGGCAAAAAATTTAGCAGGGGAACTTACAGTTAATTTTTGGGCAGTGGTAACTATGACGTCCAACTTTCTTAATGATGATATATGGTGAGGTATAAAATTCCCTATTGCAAATTGTATAATTTACTTTTGCTTCTATAGTTACTGGAGACATAATGCTACCTTTAATGTTAAATCATTTCAGAATTTTGGGTTTTCTTTCTCCATTACATTTATTTCCAAAGTGGCCTAGCATAATGTTGTCGTTAATAAGATGCCTTTAAAAAATATCTTTTAATTTATTTGTAGTTATTAGGGTTAAATTAATAATCTAAATGAATGTTTTGTTATTTTTTTTAGTTTATGGCAGCCATTCTGCTTTGCATGAAATTTGTTTTCAGTGCAGGTGGTTTGGTTTCATTTTCATAATGAGTTATTACAATATTATAATTTTACATAACTTTGCCATACAGAAATTTATTAGTTTTTTTTACAACTTCAGCATAGTTTTAAAAACTTTCAGTCAGTTGCCTTTCTTTACAGAAATTTTATACGAATGAATTTCTCTCTTCAATTTTATTAGTACATTTTGATTCACTTTTATAAGGACAGACTGAATTAAGGTAGTATAGTAAAATGGTATGGAATATATTGAAGATATCTAATGCCTCTTACTGATGAAAGACATCATTACAGGACTCATCTTATAAACGGAGGTTACAAAGACATATTTTGAATTTTCAAAAATTTCTATGATAAGTTAACATTTTACAATTTTTTTTTCTTTTCGAATTACATGGTTTGTGTTTTATGGTCACCTAAGCCCAAGTTTATTACTTTCCTTTCCTTTATGAAGAAGCCTCTGTTACTAATATCTAGTCAAGAATTGTGTTATAATGATTTAATATACTGACTGATGAGTTTATTTTTCATTAAGAATAGAACAATTTGGTTATGTACAATATATTTGATTTTTTGTTTTGTTTTAAAAATTTATTTTGAAATAATCATGAAGCGATACTGTTTTAATGGGTGAAGTCATTTGGTTCAAAACTGTTTCTAATTTTCTGATGATATGTGAATAATTTGTAGTTTCTGATTTATTTATAATTATGACCACTGCATTTGTATCAGTTGCATAGGCTTCAACATTTTTTTTCAGCAGGGAATTTAATACATTTTTTTGATATTAGTATTTATTCTCATTACAAATTTTCCTATATACCTAAATATTATTATTATTATTTATCTTATTCTTTGAGAATAGTTAAAAAATTATTTCTTCCAATTGCTTTTTTGGTAAATTGGAACAGAGTGCTTATTGTATAACCAATTTAATAACTATTTTATTGTGGCAGTTTTGGGTTTTATAACCTGACTTGAGGAATGTCTAGATCATTTTCTTCCCTAGCATTATAATTGTCTACTTCTTTCTTAGTCTCATTTTCCTTTACACTTATTCTCTGATAGATTCATACTGAAGGAAGGGTCACTACCCCAAATTCCTCAAAAAGAGATGTTTTGCCATATTAAAACCTCCTCTGGTCCATTGCTATTCTCCCCAAATATTGTTCCAAACATCCCCAACACAATTATATAATTTTCATGATATTAATGCCTCTTTGCATTGTTTGTTGCAAAAATATTTTGTTTGATCATTCTATTTCATTTTGCTTCAAAATAGACTCCCAGTAATTTCAATGGTTTATGTTTTCTTCAATAGCTACATTATTTAGGCAGAAATAAAATTCTTCAGCCTTATCACCTTTGCTTATCAAATTTTCATAATCAAAAGTAACAAGGATTGGGGGAAGATGGGTGTGTAGGGAAAGTGCCACCGAAGCCTGTGCTCCATTGCAATTAAATTAAAAAAATTAATTAAATTAAAGATTCTTCAAATATTTTTCTATTCTTCTATTTTAGTAACTTAATCTTAGCTTATCATTAACATCATCAAAATAAATAACTGATTTCAAATTCAAATTATAAGGAAGCCCACTGATATAAACTGGAAAGAGAAGTTTCTTGTAGCATTTTTCAGTGTTAATTTTCCTATATTTTTAATTAAATGTATTTGTGCCTTCTTTTTTTTTAACAAACTTTGTTTGAGGAATGTCTACATCCTTCCCATTTCTTGTATTACAATTGTGTATATCTTCTATTCAGTGCCAGATAATGGGGTGGAGGGGGGGGGGCTTTTTTCTTGTGTGGGATGTGACAAATTCATGTGGTAGTGATTTAAAAAGGGGAGGGGACATAGTTCATGTTGTGGTGATATTTTTCTCCTTCTTTTTTCTCACTTCATCACAAAAGGCAGACAAAAGCATGTTTGACAGCATGACAATCTCAAAGCTTTTGCCCTTGCTTTAAAATCCATAGATCCATTCCTTCTACATAATTAGTCAGATTTTCCTTAACACTTATTATGCTCAAAATATCTTCTGTCTCCCAACTTTTCTTATTGAATGAAGTGTCATTACTCCAAATTCCCCCATGAGACATTTCTAATAATTTCTCCTCAAAAGCCAAATTTTTTAAACAGAAATTTCTTTTGTCTAACAACTTTGTAATATAAGTTTATTCACCTGCAACCAAAAAAATATTCCACAAACGTTATTCTCTTATTTTTTAAAAACTTATTCGTGTTCGTCATTTACCTTATCAAAGTAAAATCATCTAAAAAAATCACCAGTTTACAGTTCATACTCCAAAAATATCAATGATATAAACTAAAATAGAAAGAGAAATCAAAATCTAGTTACTTTCAGCAATTTAGATTGTTGACTTTCCGATATTATAATTTGTCTTCTCTTTCAAAGATATGATTCAACCAAAGATAATTGCAATTCTCTAACCACTTAATACTTCACTTTAGTTATCATTACCTAGTGAGATAATGTATCAAATGTCTTACTGAGATCTGAAAGTATGGCATTTCTATTTAATTGATTTTCAGAGTTAGTTATTATTTTTATTACAATAATTTTCAGATCTTTAATGGTTGATTTTCCTGCCTTGAACTGAAAAGGTCACGTACTCATTAAATTATTGCTGTCGAAGAAGTTTTTAAGTTTAATTTTTTTACAAAACTCAATTACATCTGAAATACTGACCCATCTTTTCCCCCTTTTCTTTAAAAGGGAGAGCTGTAATTTTCAAATACTTTAGAAAGTTCTCTTCTCTGAATTCCTCATCAATTATTTTTGTTAAGGGTAATACTATTAATTCAGTATATTGTTTTAAAATAGTTAGAGAAATGATACTGGTAATAACATTCTGTCTTGGAGTTACGTGGTTCTACCACTGAAACATGTATATATTTAAAATTTTCTGAATTAGTTATGGAACCCACCTGTTGTTTATTCAGCATTATTCCAGGAATGAGTCTGGATTTTGATTTCTTTATAACCAATTGTCATTAAGATTAGCAATTTCTTTCACTGTATTTAGAAAAACGTCTTTTAAGGTGTTGGGTCCAATGGGTATAAGCTCCATTTTTGATTCATCCCCCTGCTTCATTGTTTAAAGCTATACAAGTGGCATTACACTTGTTTTAGATGTATTAATGTAGTTCCCATTTCCTCTTACTTTTGTTAATTTAAATTCCCTCGCATATAATTGTTTTACATTTACATTTTGCCTCTTTCTTTGAATTCTAAGTTACTATACTTTCCATCTCATGGTGGATTATGATTGGATTAATCATGTATGCAAGTTTAGGAACATTCAGTTTATATTGTTGTTTGGTTCTTGTATTTACTTATTTTGTATTACCTTACTACATCTGAGGCATCATTGAATCAGTTATGAACTTAATACAATCACAAATCATTCAAATTCTTCAGTAGTATTCTTGCATTATATAATCTTATCTAGCCAGTCAGTATCCTTAAATTTAACTGTAATGCTTGTTATACTTCTTACTCTCACTGTCCTAATATTTAACCTGTTTCATGTTGCCACCTTTGGGGGGGGGGGGGGGGTGAAAAGTGGGCTTAGTGGTAAAAGGGCAGGAGGGGGGGACAGAACATTAATGTTGATGGGTTCACAAAATATGTCTGGCAATGACTTTTGTTTTTAGTTCTACTGCCCTGGGTGGCATTCTTTAGTAAGTGTTTTCAAATTCATGATTAATGCGCAGTAATGTATGTTTTTGCCCTTCTCAGAAAATTCATAGATTCATATTTCACCACAATGATTGGACCTTTATGTATATTCATTATGATATTCTTTAAGCAAGCCCAGTTTCAAGTTGGATGGCCATTTTGGAGAAAAATCTTAAGGGGTCACAAATAAGACTCTTGGCTTTTGAGTGCAGTAGCATGTTTATTTTAATGTCAGTAATTATAATAATCTTGAAATTCTATTACGTTTCCTGTTCTTGGCATTTAATAGAAACCTGGTGTTTAAAATATGGAGATAATTATCAGTAATACACATATATTATACCAACTGCTTCAAATAATTAATCTTTTACAACTCTGTCAAACCTTAACACACTATTGTGAATACTTTCTTAATTACTTCCCCCTTCAGAGTAATTTTATTTCTGTATTAAGTTACTACTAATTTGTACCCTGATGGAAAAAAAAACCAATATCCTTATCCTTATGGCAGTGTTCCTTGCTATGCAGAATTTCACAGGGAATTGTAAATTTAGGTGAAAAATCAATTTTATCTTTTTCTTTGAAATTGTGTATATTTATTTGCCTAGGCTCCTTAGATTTACAGACCTCGTGTTAAATAAAAAAAATCTTTGTCAATAGATTCACAAATCCAGTGATAAGTAATAGAATACTCCATTTCCTTGTCACCTTTACATGGATTGCTTACTGCATTATAATACCTGCATATATAAATGAGTAATTCTCTTCATCAGAGTAATGTGTATTTATGTTGGAACATTATTATTTTTACCTTAAAAGGTCTCCTTTGAGTTGTCGTCACTGTATCAAACTTTCCATTTATCTAATAATGTTTGTTTTACTCGTTTGTTACTTTTTTTTTACTTACATTCCAGTGGTTTTTTAAAGGTTTCATTAATTCAGTTAACATATTGCACACTGAGTTTTTCCCATGTATGGTAAAACTGGTTCCTGACAAGTCTCCCACTTTCAAAAACAATAGAGTTTTTTTTTAATTATTCAAAATTTTAGATACATCAACCATTTCTAATGTGGTTATTTGCTCTCTTGATTTAATCATAAAATCTAGGCATATATTTTCTGTAAGTCACTGAATTTAAAATAACATTTGTTTTGTGGTTTAACTATTGAGTCATGAGCTGTTCTACTACTTCAATAATATCTTTTTCACTTAGGGCTATATTATTTGTTCCACCCATTACAATTATCATTTCATTTGAACAAAAATTTGTGGTTTCTGTTCTCATACCTTTTACAATTTTTGTCATAAAGAAACGTTTGGCTTTATAACACTTTAACCTTATTACCTGGTTGCATTTTTTTACCTAGCGTCTCATTGCAATCCTGACCTTGGCTATCACTAATTACTAATATTTGTGACTCCTCCTTGGTACAGCGCCCACTTGTCTTTTGCATCCCCCTTTCATGTTGGTGATATATGTCTTGTCTTTTGTGTGGATTCACCTCTTGTCTGCACCAGATCTCCTATTGCTATTAATGAAACTGAATCATACTGTTTCCACAGTATTGCCCAGTACACTAAATCTATTTTTTGTTTTATGCTGCCAAATAACAGAACACATTGCAATTCCTTCTTTTGTCACTTCATTACATATTACATACTTTGCACATGATACTTGGTTCATTATCAATGAGTAGCTAAAAACACCCAAATGTACTGCCATCTTCCCTAGGGTGACAAGGGGGAAACTCTTGCACATAGGGCACCTGAGGACTAGAAAACTGTATCTGTCTTGATGTGTGTGAGAGGGGTTAGTCATAGGATGGAAGTGGTATTTAAGATTGTACCATAATCTACCAGTTGTCTTAATAAGAATCCATTGTTTACATATAGTACCATATAGGAACACTGCTAACCAAATAATAAAATCTTTTCTATTCAGCCATGAAGAAACTTATGTGTATTGTGAAGATATTGTGGATATCTGTTCCAATTTTAAAGAGATATTGCATAGCATTAAATCTGAGTCGAGCAAACCGCCGCCTTGAGCAGCAGTCGTCGACTTTCTTGTGTGTTAAATCTAAAGTGTGTTGGTTAGACTTTGTTTTTATCTTTGAATTTTCTGTGTAGGCAGTGAGTCAGCAGTCGAGCATCCGCCGCCGTGAGCAGCAGTCGTCGACTTTCTTGTGTGTTAAATCTAAAGTGTGGTAGATAGACTTTGTTTTTTATCTTTGAATTTTCTGTGTAGGCAGTGAGCCAGCAGTCGAGCAACCGCCGCCGTGAGCAGCAGTCGTCGACTTTCTTGTGTGTTAAATCTAAAGTGTGTTAGTTAGACTTTGTTTTTATTTTTGAAATTTCTGAGAGTCAGCAGTAGTCAGTTGAGCCTCAGCGACCGTAGCCGACTTTTGTGTGTGATTTGTATTTTACTGGTTTTAGTGTTATCTTTGAATATTTCCTTTTTAGGTAGCGATCCAGTGAGTTGAGCCTCTGCGTCCGTTGCAGCAGTAGCCGAATTGTTGTGTGATCTGAAATTTCCTGGTTTCGTGTTATCTTAAATATTTCCTGTTTGGTAGTGATCCATTTAGTGAGCTGTAGCAGCTGTCTGATTTTTCTGATTAATTTGTTTGTGACTCTGTGTTTGGTTGTTTGTGGGACATGGTTTGCGCAATGTGTTACAGTAGGCGTCAGGCTCTTGAAGAGATTCGTACTACGATGGCATCTCTTCAGGCACAGGTGTGGAGCATGTTAGATGACGAACGGCAGTGCGTCGAAGAATTACCGGAGGCTACTGATGTAGAACCGGCAGGTGAGGATTGTCAGGTATCTGTTGCAGGGAACGACTGGCAGGATAGGAGAAAGGCATCAAAATTCCAAAATAACCGACCGGAAAATGATATCTTGCCCCTAAGTAATGCGTTTTCAGTTTTGCAGGAGGTTGAAGATCTTAGTGCGAATGGCCGAGAAGCACAGCAGGGAAGATTTACTCGCAGACACCGAGTGATGCCAAGGAAAGGATTACTTATCATTGGAAGCTCCAACGTCCGACGTCTAGATAAACCCCTACGAGACCTAGCTGAGAAGAATGGTGCAGACCCTCGTACTAACGTTCATTCTGTGTGTCTTCCAGGAGCAACCGTGCCACGAGTCATGGAGGCTATACCAAAAGCGATTAGAGAATCGAACTGCCGTCAGTTGAGGGTAGCTGCGCACGTCGGAACTAACGACTCGTGTCATGTTTCTGTTTCAGATATAGTGAAATCGATGGAAAAGTTGGGCCACAAGGCATATGAATCAGCGCGTGAGAATTCGGTAAAGTTGCAGTTTTCCATCTGTAGTGTCGTGCCGCGCATCGATTGTGGGGAAGCCGTATGGTGGAAGATTTATAATTTGAATTGTAGTCTACAGGAGCTGTGTCGCAGAAACAACTGGGGCTTCGTCGATCTTCGACCGATGATAGCTGCCAGCTGGGACGCATTTGACAGGTCGGGCGTCCACTTACACACCGAGAATGGCGATCAAGGTGGCTGCTAAAATATGGAACCGTCTTGATGTGAATTATTTTTTAGGAACACCGTGAGGCCCGAGGATCCCTCAGTTCAACGAAGAAGACGCGTCGTTAATCTAGATCTTGGTTCTGGAAGTGACGGCGTGAATAAATCGAAATTTACAGCTCCAAATACTTCATTCGTTTCCTTTCGGAGCGAAAATAGTAAAAATGCGAATTTAGACTCTACAGATACAGATATTAAACCGCTAAGGATAATGGTACTTAATTGTCGGAGTATTAGAGGGAAAGTAGCCGATTTCCACGCTGCCGTTGCGACTAACGATGTTGATATAATACTAGGAACCGAGAGCTGGTTGACGCCAGAGGTAGAATCTAGCGAAGTATTTGCTCCTCAATTCAATGTTTTTCGGAAAGACAGAACTACCTCAATGGGCGGAGGTGTGTTCGTGGCCGTTAATAAAGCCATCAATTGCTCCGTAGTAAATGAAACGGAAAATTGTTGCGAGTTAATATGGGTGAAGGTAAAAATTGGCAAAAGCTTAAAGTTCATAATAGGATCATTTTACCGACCTCCGGACTCTGGATTAGATAACGCGGAATATTTTAGACAGTCACTTAATAGTATTTCTCAGAAATTTCAGGGACATACATTGATCATTGGAGGTGATTTTAATATACCCTCTGTTAACTGGGACACATTTACGTTCAGATCAGGCGGAAGAGATAGGTTAATAACCGAAACGTTGCTGGAATCATTCGCGGAAAATTCTCTTGAACAGATGGTCGAAGAGCCAACGCGGAGCGTCAAAGATTCCTCATCCATTTTGGATCTTTTTCTTACTAACAATCCGGATATTGTAGATAAAGTTTGTATAGATGACGGTATAAGTGATCACAAGGCGATTGTGGTAACTTTAAAATCTAGGCTGAATTTGAAGCATGATAAAGACAAACTCGTATATTGTTTCGATAAGGCAAATGATGCGTTTATGGTCGATCATTTGGCGAAAAATTTTGAAACGTACACGCTTAATACAAATGTTGAGGAACTTTGGTTTAATTTGAAAGAAATAATATGGACCGGCTTAAATCAATTTGTTCCCAAGAAGTTTATTAAGGTTAGTAAAAACTTCCCGTGGTTCAATAGGGAAGTGAAACGTTTGCTCAGGAAGCAAAGGCGTTTACATGCGACGGTAAAGAAATCGGGGGACTCATCTGATCGCGCTAAATTAGTCCACTTGCGAGCGGATGTGCGTAAGGCAATGCGTGATGCGTTTAAAGAATTCCAAGCCAGAAATTTATCCGAAGATCTGATTACTAATCCAAAAAAGTTCTGGTCATATGTCAAATTAATAAGAGGCTCTCGAAAGGTCATGCCGTCGTTGATTAATGAAAATGGGGAATTATCAGAAACTAGCGTCGAGAAAACAGAAATTTTGAATAATGTATTTAAAAAAGCTTTCACGTCAGAAAACTCGGAGGAGATTCCGATATTTAACAATCGAACCAACAAAATTATGAATGATCTCGTTCTCGATGTCGAGGGAATAACTAAACTGCTTATGAATGTAAATCCCAACAAGGCTCCAGGACCAGACGGTATTCCTACAAGATTCTACTCTAGGTACGCAAAGGAAATTGCGCCGTATTTGATGAAATTATATACCGCCTCCTTGGATCAAGGAAAAATACCAGCCGAATGGAAGACCGCCATCGTAAGTCCAGTGTTCAAAAGTGGGAATGTTAATGATCCTCAAAATTATAGGCCGATCTCGTTAACCTCAATATTTTGCAGGATTTTAGGAACACATCATCTATTCAAATGTCATGCGGTTTTTGGATGAAGATGAGCTTTTAAACCCAAATCAACATGGATTCAGAAAAGGCCGATGCTGCGAAACACAACTTGCCCTCTTAATTCACGACTTGAGCCGTATTATAGATAAGCAATCCCAGGTTGATTTAGTTTTATTAGACTTCAAAAAAGCTTTCGACACTGTGCCTCACACTAGGTTACTTAGGAAACTTCGCGGTTACGGTATATCTAGACAAATATGTGATTGGGTTGCAGACTTTTTGAAGGACAGAACACAGTGTGTAGTTCTCGACGGTGAGCGTTAATCACTTGCCGAAGTGAAGTCCGGGGTTCCCCAAGGAAGCGTGATAGGGCCTCTGTTGTTTCTCATATACATTAATGATTTGTGCGACGTAATAAGGGGAATGAAAAGATTATTTGCCGATGATGCTATTATTTATCGTGAAATCACAACCCAGGACGACTGCGCTTTGTTACAAGACGATGTTATGAAAATAATTGCGTGGTGTAAAGATTGGCAGTTGGAGTTAAACGCTAAAAAGTGCCAAGTCATGCGTGTAAGTAAAAAGGTGACACCATTTAGCTTTGAATATACAATTAATGGCACTGTCCTTAGAACGGTAGATTCTGCTAAATACCTAGGGGTAACAATTCGTAATAATTTGTCGTGGAATGAGCATATCGAGAATGTAATTGGGAAAGCAAATCGTATGCTTCGATTTCTAGGTCGTAATTTAAAACAATGCACTCCGGAAGTTAAATCGATTGCGTACAAGTCACTAGTGAGGCCTCACCTGGAATATTGTTGCTCTGTATGGGGTCCTCATCAAAAGGGATTAATGGAGGCATTAGAGATGGTCCAAAGAAGAGCCGCCCGATTCGTGACAGGTATATATAGTTGGAGGGAAAGCGTAAGTGCCATGTTGAAGGAGTTAGGTTGGGAAGACCTGGAGCACCGAAGGCTTTGCTCTCGACGGAAGCTAATTGAAAAATTCTCGACTGACGTATTTCGGAATGACAGCAAACAAATATTGCTACCAGCAACATTCATATCTCGGAATGACCGCGAAAATAAGATAAGAGAAATCAGGGCCAGAACTGATTCATTTCTCTACTCATTTTTTCCACGAGCGATTAGGGAATGGAATAGAATAGATTTACCGGGCGAGTAAACACAAAATCGGACAGGAGTAGCTTCCGATAAAGCACTCCGGCCATCCTGATCTGGGTTTTCCATGGTTTCCCTAGATCGCTCCAGGCGAATGCTGGGATGGTTCCTCACAATAGCCCATGGGCGCCTCCTGCCATATCCCGTATATCCCTTCCAAACCATTACCTTTCCTGACAGGTGCAATGCACCCTCCGCCAAACACTTTTGGTGAATCGCGGAGTAATTGTAATAGTAATAGTAAGAGAAAAACATGTATATAATAAATACAAAGCGTGTTGGGAGAAAATTACACGTCGAGAAAAAGTAATGACTTTATAATGAATAGTGGAAGGGTTGAAGCATAAAATGCAATAAAGAAGGAGTCATTTTATGCTTTTTTACATGACATGTTAAATGTACTGTTAACTATACACAGCATACTACCCAAAATAGAGCTGACACTCCAATTCCTGCACATTTTCTTCATTTTAACAATAGAAGCATTGAAATTAATAGAGTAGAGAAATAGCATTCACTTAACTACGCTTGTTAAGTTCGTAAATAAATTCCAAAACAATCGTGAGAAAGATTAAGTGTAGTAAAAACATCAATGAATGGAAAACACAAGTCAATATGTGCCCATTACTGATTGTTGTATTTCATGTTAATCACTTCCAGTTTTGTGTTTTGTCTGGCACATCCTCTTCCATAGCGATTGGCAAATTTAAGACTCCCCTCCATCATTTTCCTTGATCCCTATGTTCTTCTTGACTAGGTGCATCTAACTTTTCTTTGTGGTCTTCCCATAGGTTTCCTTCCCTTCCCATTACAGGGTAGTTCAAACATAATCATGCTCCCCTCCCCTTTAATCATGACATGCCCCAGCCACTACATTCCCTTTTTGTTAATATTTATTCCGCAGTTTCAATTTCTGATATCTCGAGGAATTTTTTATCCTAGCTTTTCTGGAAACAATCTCTAACCCTCTCAGAAACGTGAACTCTGTTGCCTATAGTCTGCTAATATCTGAAGTTTCAGAGCTATAATTCAGTATTGGTGGTGGTAAACTTTATAAAGCAAACTTTTGGTTTCCTTTGATATGTTCAATCTCAACGTTGCATCTTTGAAGTTGTGGAAAAAATTATCTGATCTTCCTTATAATTGGCTCTATTTTCTCCTTCATCTTTCTGTTGTTAGTTATTTTACTTCCCCAAGTAACTAAACAACTCTCCCAACTTCAGTTTGTGTCTGTACAGTAACATATCCTTTAATGTACCATTGTTTCTTGTTGTTTTCATTCTTTTAGTTTCTTTGTATTCATCTTCAAGCCAAATAGTTTCTTAATTCTCTTTCCACATTCTGTTCCATCTTTTTGCATACTATTATATTGTTAGAATAGGTATTGTAGAATAGGTTGTTCCTGAATTTCATTGATCACGTTGTTTAAAACCATGTTGATGAAGTAGGTGGCAATGCACTTCCTTGCCAAACTCCCCTTCCAATCTCAAGCCTATTTGTGTGTCTCTGTATATATTCTAATACAAGTGTCACAATGTTCATAAATGTTCCTTACTAGTTTCACGATTCCTTTGTCTATCACTCTTATTTTCAGGCTTAATCACATGCTGTTCCTTTGAACTTGATGATAGGCCTTTTTAATGTCAATGAAAGCTATTATGTTGTCCTTGCCACATTCCTAACTTTTCTTTTCAATTTGTCTGCATGTAAAAATGGCAACTTCTATTGATAGTGTTTGCCTAAATTAACACTTTTCTTCTCTATCTGTTTCCTCTCTTCTTCATTTGCCTTTGTGTAGCATAGATTTTTTCATATTTTTTCAAGTAGTGGCTCACCAATAAAATGTTTTTCTCTTGACTATAAAGCTCTATTGATATTGCAGAACATCTTAGCTATTTTTCCTGTGCTTTGTACTCAGTATTTCATTGCTCCAGTAGTAAATTATAGAGTAATAGATCTAAAACTTGAAGTATTAATGAGGTTGAATCATTCATTTTACTGCTGCAGGCAGTATTTTTCATGTGTTTGCTCTCAAAGACTTGAAGTCACTATCAAATAGGAAAGTAGTTATGACCTCCATGGTAGTGATAAATTTCCAGTTTTACTCCAAATGCTGCCTATAATGAGGCTTTCTGAAGTAAAAATTATATTAGAACTGAGGCACAAAAACATTATTTCAATTAATGTCTGTGATATTTATTTTCTAATACAACAATTTTTTCGTAGTTTATAATTTTTCTACAATGTACACAGTTGTAATACTGAAAAAGTTATTCTATTTCATACTTCAAATTATTGTTTAATTTATATCTCATTACAAAAGAAAGTAAAGATGGTGGGGTTCCTGGGGCTCCTATCACTTCCTATGGGATTCACAGAAGTAGAGATCCACAACCTACATCACTGCAGGGGAGATGACAGGGTCTGCAGTGGACAGCAGGCTGAGTGGGCTTGGGGAACCATTCTGAATCTGCAGCTTCAGGGAAAATACTCGGCTTCACCCGGGATTAAACCGCTGTTGTCTGACCACGAGAGATGCTCTACCCCCTGAGAGATGAAGCTGCCCATCTGTAGTCCAATTACTGAATTTAACTAATGTAATATGTTTCATATTTATATTAATGTAGATACTTAGTTTTATAGATTAATTGTAACTAATTGAAATTAATTGTATTTTTAATAAAAATTTAATTTTTCATATACATTGTGTTGTTATTTAGTATACATAAACTCCAGTAGTTAAATGGTTCAGACGAGACACTAAACATAAATATAATGCTATAATGGTGATACCTGTTCTAAAATTTGATGAATTATAACAAATTTCAGCAATAAATTAAAATTCAATATAAAAACTTTCACAAAAATCACCGCAACAGGGTCAGCAGGTCTGATGGCCTTGATGATTATTTCCAGTCCCATGATTCCTTCATTATAAATGTCTCCCTATTATTTTTGTGCTAAGTAGATTGAATTTGTGTTGAAGAGTTTAATTATCACTATTCAAAACACCCGAATTCTTCATCAACAAATATTATAAATTTAAAAAAACATAAAAATACTACTTTCACATTTACCATATGGAATTCCTAACTTTAATTAGACCACATGTAATTCATGAATCTGATAATTTTTTTCAGTTAATAGTAAATGCATAAACTGGTAATATCAAATTTAATTAGTTTAAAACCAGCAATTACTTGTCCAGTGAAATTAAGAACTCAATTGGACTTAGCATATATATTAAAGGTTATTAATGGCACTTACGTACAGAAACTTAGTTACCAAAATTCATAGTCACTGATTGCTGCAACATACACTACTGTTGGAAATTCTGCTAGTTTTGAAATATGATTGATTTAGAATAATGGTGGGAGTGAGAAAAGATGACATCATATGCTTTTGGACTGATATAGCAACTTTCAGCCACTTTTAGCAGCATTGCTATGGGACAAAATAACAAAATGAGCAGACACAACTGTGTTAAAGGAGCAGGATTGGGAGTCATTGGAGGACAGGAGGAGGATTAAGACAGTGCTGGGAATGTACTGGGTGTTTTATATATAGGTTTTAGAGTGTTATTGGTAAAGAAAATTAGGAATGGTGCATGGAAGGGGAATGATGACTGACCAGAAATTAGCATTCAATTTCATGCATAAGGGAGTTGGAAAATAAATTCTTTAAAATTTGTAGATCACATAAGTAGATGGGGTAGGTATTTAACACTCAAATTATATAAAATGATTAAAAATAAACAAAAAAAGAGGTAATTGGATGGCAGGGAATTTCCGCCAGAGCATTTGCTCCTTTGCAATTAAATTATTAATAATTAAGCTATGTTAAAACGTGGATACTTGTGCCAGGACTAGTATCGGGATTTGTATTTTTAACAAGTAGCAGCACTTCAGCTCACATAAACTGATTATATATTTGGTAAATATTGGAGCATCTCATACAAATCCCTAATACTTTTTGTGCATGGTAATTTTTGCATTAACTTTGACCTGTAGGCCTATCTCATAAATGTGCATGTGCATTAGCCAAATCTAACATAACCAAAAACTCAAATGCAGAAGTGGAAGGATGCCATTGATTTTTCGCTCAGTTTATGTTGTTTTTGAAAGTTATTTCTTGCAGTAAAATAGTATAAGTACCATCTTTCTTATCTAGATGGGAATTATTATCACCACCAACTACTTTTCATTTCATTCGTCAATAGCACAGACATTTAAAAAAAAAAAAAAATCGTCCTTGTCGGAAGATATTTTTAATGCTTGGAATATTAAAATGAATATAATTACATTCGATAATATAAAAGGTTTTGATACTTTTGTAAGCTGATGTAAATGTAAGGTTCATACTCACACAAGTCAATGAAGACTTAAAAGTTATGATACAACTACCGATACAAGTTGTGATTCTGAATTTGTGCCAGATGTAAATGTAGCAAGATCCACAAGTTCTTCTAATTGATTTAATAATCAGAATTTGATCTCAAAATTGACTTACAAAAGGATAATATGAGAAACTTTCAACTTAAGCCACATCAAAAGTAACCTAGAACAAGTTACTCTGAAATGAAATGAAATCTTGCACACCGTAAAATATACTCAACATTATAAATCGAAGTTATTGTAATGAAAAGATATAAATATTAAAGGGAAATATTAACCTTTTATCTGACTTAAAAGAATATAAGGACACGTAAAAACACAAAAACAAAAGAATTACATGTCTCGCCCTCCTGCCTTCATCTGTGGTAAGTGACGGGTAACTGTTTATTTTCCCTATCCTATCTTATTTTCAGTGCCTCGCGGCAGTTTCTTTGTTTCCTTTATCCAATTAAAAGAATATAAATTATAGATAATTAGGTTGATCTGATTAATATGAGGTAGCTGATCTGTCACTGAGTTTGTATGTGTTAGATGGTGTGAGCAACTGAACTTGAAAGGGTAAGCTACTAACGAGCAGGAAACATTCATAAACATATATTATAAAATATATACAATCAAAATAAACATATAAATATGTTGAAATAATACCCATATTGCATTAAAACCAAAATTCAACTGATGATGGGGATGAAAGAAAGCCACTATATACCTTCATCTGATTTATTTACCTCCTTTAAAAGATATGTTTCTTCTGAAAAGTCATAAACACCCATGGAAAAAACTATTATCATTTAAAAATCCACAACATTCTGCTGACCCATTTCATTTCACATTACTAGGGTCAGAGTCCTATGCAAAACCTTCCTTCACAATTAAATTACATTCTATATTATCATAATTAGTTCTGGATATAACAACATTACTTAAATGTAAATGAGTTTTTCTATAATACTTCTACTGTTGTTTTTGTTCGAAAGCAAGCTCCATCCACCACTGGCTTGGTAGGCCTGTTGTAACTTCACCAGAGCCTCATATGCTGCCATTTTTTGTAGGTCTTTTAAAACTACTGTAAAGGTTCTCCACCACTCAACCTCTGAGTCATCAGCAGTCCCCTACTTCATGCTGTTGCCTGTCTCTCACCATACAGAGGAGGGATGGGAGTTTGGGTGATCAACAGTTCACTTTAATGCTTTTAACAAAACATCTGAGAGAAAACCACTAAGAATATGAAAAGAGAATGTTGTTTTCCCTGTATATTGAAAAAGTGTATGATGTGACACAAGAGAAAGGAGTAGAATGCTATGAGAAACAGAGGAATTCTGAAAAAAAAACAAAAAAAAACAGTGTGATGTAACTATTGTGCTTGTGATGCAGGGTTTGAGGCCCGCAGATGACGCCAAAGTTCTGTTTTGGGTGGACTAGTCGATATTGATTGAATGTTCCAACGGGCGTTCGATCACTAACCTGTCCAATAGTATCTTCTTCTTGATGTTTCTTCTTGTCAGGGTGACAACATTCTGTCTGACGTCACGATGATGCAGTATTGCCAAACTGTGACGACAATAGCTGCTGAAATAACTACAGTCTGTTAAAGATGTTATTGTTTTAATTGAAAAGCTGTGTAAAGTTCTTTGGGTAGAGTGATGGTAGCTTGATATGGATCAGAAAGGTTTTACATAAAGAAACAGAGGTTACAAATAAGTTCCAGTTTAGTGCAGTTATTTATACACTGACAGTTTCACAAACACACGAAACGTAACTGCTATCCCACGCAATATGTTAGCTGCACCCCCGCTATCTTGAATATAGACTCCATTTGCTGAAATGGGGTACAAAGTTATATTGTTGTTACTAAATCTTGAACCACCTATTACCTGGTGGGAAGTGGAAGGAAGTACGGTGATATATGGGAAATAGGGAGAAAGGAAGAATAATTTTTTATATGTATCAGATGTCTTGGTAAGGAAGAAGTATGTGCCACAATGGAGAAAGGGAGTAATGTATCATGCATATAATATTCCTATTCTAGTTCAGTAAACCAGTGGCCAAAATTTAAAATGATAATAGGAACACTTATAGAAAGGCACACCTGCAAAGTGAGCCATGATTCAAAAATCTGTAAAGAAAAAAGAATAGGAATTTCCGTATCAAAAGATGTGGATGTGAAAATGGAAGTGGCTCGGTGTAATTTACTGGAAACATTGCTGCATCTTATTCTAATAAATGTTTTATTTGTTTACAGTCAGAAATTAGGTTGTTTGCAGTTGATATGATGTTAAATAATAGGATTAAAATGTTAGCAAACTGTTCATAGTTGCTAGATGACCTGCACAAGCTATACAACTGGATACATCTACGTGGGACAAAGCTTATTTGGTATACTAGATTAGATCCCACTTGAGAACAACCTAAGGGATATGAAACAGTACACTCAGTTATTAACAAACCATTAATATTATCACCCGCTGATAACTGGTTATTACTTAAAACATTATTGTGCGTGTTAATGAATATATAAAAACTGTAAGTACCCACTTAATATTTTTAGAAAACTGTACAAAAATCAAACAACAGCATTGTATATATATGTGTATATAAGTTTATCTAGGGCACTGATGATGCCTTGAATAAAGGCGAAACGCGTATGCCATCAAAAGCATTTTGTTTAGTTGCAAGTCAGAAACAACCCACAAAACAATTATTAGTAGGCTTACAGTCAATGTCCAATGTTAACCAAAAATTCATATCCTCCTGTGTTAGTTACTATATATCAATGAAATCGCCAAATAATATAATTGCTGCACAGATAAAATGCTGAAGGACTTCTGCAGCCCATTGCTTGAATATCGTGGTGTAATATGAGTCCACATTTTTGAATCAAATACAGGAGTTGGAGGATGTGCTAAGGGGAGCAGCTAGATTCATTTGTGGAAATTACTGCAGAATACAATCAGTAACTGTTATGATAAAAGTAGAATTTACTGGAAGACAGAAGGTGAGTTAAGGGAGTGCTTATAGTGTACAACTGTATATAAATGTTGAGTATTTTAGAGATATTGGTGGAAAAGTTGGCAGTGGTGCATGGAAGGGAAAAGATTACCACAGGCATCAGCAAGCACACACCTTCTGGTTTTGGGTGTGGGAAAATTTTCTACTTGTAAGTAAGGCAGTCAAGGACTTGAACAAATTACCAGTGGGGGTAATGAATAAATTACCCAAAATGATGTATAAATTTAAATTAATAATGGGGAAAAATAGGCGGGCACAAGAAAGGGGATAAAATCTGTGACCAACGAAGCTCAGTGGTGGATCCAGGAATTTTTTGAGACGGGGTAAAAACTGTGAGATTGCCACCTTTTCAATCATTGTCACCACCCAATGTGTCACTGATTGTCACCAGTAGTGGATCTAAATAAATGGTCCTCAGACATGAATTTGCAATTTTGCCACCCCTTATGTTACTCCCCCCCCCCTTCCCCCAAAGTTGTTGCCCCACAAAAACACCCTAGTTTTACCTCTCCTCTAGATCCAGAACAGATTTCATCCTCCTTCTTGTATCACTATGGACGATGGGGTAGTGATACTGGGAGGTGTGGGGAATAGCATTGATTGGGAAGTTACAATATAGAGAGTTACCGTAGGGTTGATCGCATGCAGGTTGTAAGTCACTATGACGGACCACAGCTGAATCATGCTTTCAGACGGATAAATGTGGAATTGGAGGGGCTACTTGGGAACAGCATTAGTTCTGTCATGGGGTTTGTGTTTGTGAAAACCATTGGTAGGTGGGGTTTCACTAACCATGAATTATGACTAATTAAAGCTGGAAGGGGGTAATTTGTAAGTGGTTAGCTAAAGCTATAAAGGAGCCTGCTTCCACTGATGATGGGTCAAGACTGTGCCTTAACTAGGTTAGGGGCTGTTGGTGAATGGATGGAGATAGATCTATGATGAGAAAAATCACAAATGCTAAAGAAATAGATAAAGCTGCTGAAACAATTACTAATGCAGGCAGAATTGGGAATGCAAATGTTGATGCTGAAAGCATCTCAAAACCAGTAATAAGGGTGTAACTGTTGAACTGTAAAAGTATAGTGGAGAAAGTATTAGAATATACTGTTACATTCGACACATTCCACAACTCTAAAGTATATTTGAAAAAAAAAAAAAAAAAAAAAAACTGTAGCTGATAAAGGGAGATCAATAGGAAAGATAATAGAAGTGGACGATATTTTAGACTGTGATCAATCCATGTCCCATATGTCGTGAGACCCTGAAGGGTACTGTAGACTCGGAAAAGCAATTTAACAGAGTGAAACTCATAATAATAAAGTTCCTATCCTAAGATTTTTCATTGTAATACCTGCCTGCTTTACACGAAGTGCTTAGCAATTAATCGTTTTCACTATATTCCTACAAGGCAATATATGTAACTACTGGCTCCCAAATATTATACCGCAGTCTACTAACTTAAGTCTGACAATGTATGTCATTTCCATGTTACTAGCTCCGCACGATAGGTTTCAGTGTATGATTAAAGCTCAATTTTTAATGAAGAACTTCCGGATGTTTGGTGGAAATGATGCGATAGTTCCATAATCGTAAAGCGCCGATTTTCACGAATTTTGTAATTGATTTTCATCGTCAATTCATCAGTAGCTCAGCGGTAGTCATCACGGGCATTGGTATGGCCATATTTAAACTGAATCCAGCATGAACACCACACATAGTTGTCGATGAATCTCAGTTGGTTTCAGCTATTTTTCCAGTAAAAATCTTATCACTGAACGCACCTCACAACTCACGGAATTTTCTATTGACGCGCACATTTAACAATTCACAACAAACAAAGTGGAAAAATCACAGTGCACACGCTACGACAGGTTGATGCGTACTGATTGTAGAAACGTTTTTTACACTAAGATGGCCACACAATCCCCACCTATCTCCTCGCTAGGCACTAACATAAGTTACTTCCAGGATGGCCCTTCTCTTAGGGAGCGTCCATAAACTACGTGGCTTCGTCTAGAGGGAAGGGGGAGAGGTTGCGTAGAAAGCTACACGGGAGAGTGAGGGTTCAAGGTCAAGCCACATAGTTTTTCATTCATATTATTTGTCACAGTTAAAATAAGGTACAGAACACACAACAGCATGCGGATGTTCATTCTCGCCATTTAACTATCCCCGTCTGTAATTTATTTACCTTACATCTTGATAGTCCCGCGCATGTGTGTGACTTGATGTCATAGCGTTGGGTTGCACGGGGCCGGCGCATTACGATTAGGATGAGATTAAACATGCCGAACCTAAACTCAAATTCGTTGCAGATGTCACCTGTGTTTTTCGGAGACAGTGACAGTTCGTAATGTTTTGCAATAAAGCTGTTTTGATTAGATCGTTAGAAATATAATTCTAATTTTATTCTGTTAACAGAATTTCAGTGCGACTTTAATTATAGTGCTCGCTGAAGTGTTCTTTCGAGAGTAAACTATAGTGTGAAGTGACGCTGTACGACCATCTTTATAAGGCTTATCGAAAATGTTTTTCCAACGAATTTTCGTTATTCAGTCTGTTACAGAAATCTTTTAAGCGAATCAAGAAAGAAAGATAACAGCTCTGTAGAAAAGGAAACCAAAAATGCTGCTCGCCTTATCTTTTTTTTTTTTTTTCCTACTCCGTAGATGTAGTTTGTTTTGATTTGCCAATTAATGAACAAAGACGAATGCGATAATGAGAATTTTTTAGTAATACCTCTAGAAGAAATGGATCTGTGGTTGTACCTGAGGAAAGTTTTTTTTTCTAATAACTGATCACATGCATTAGTGGATTGTGTCAATATTATTTATTGAATATTATCTATGTTCATTATAGACGAAATAATTTACACGATATTCTGTTAAGTGTAAAGAATACAGAATGCCTTCCAGACTTAATTGGAAAAAAAGTTATGTTCCACAGGGGAGGAGGGGGGGAGCGCCCGGAAGATTAAATGTAAAAGCCAGGTAAGGCGACGTGGGGGTAAGGGGTGGGGGGTTTCAATAGATGCCAACTGGATCACGTAGTTTATGGACGCTCCTATAACTGATAGTTAAAGCAGTTCCCGTGGTTACTATTTTGCAGCAGGATATGCAATTCTGTCTGTGGTAAGAACACGCTCTACAAAAGTTATTCACCATCGGCAGCTGAGACCATCATCGAACGTGTGGACCCGTTCCGACCGACAAGTAAACCTGACAGAGTTGCTGGTTTTATGCACGGTTGTCTTGACCATCATATCTCCTTAAATTCGGACTTGACGCAATCTCACGTCTCTGGTCTGTGGTCATTAAGAGCGTTATCTTATGCTGTGGGGAAATATAATTTACAGAGCATATTAGCCTCATCAAATGTTCCACATTGTACAGGTTACATCTAGCTGTTTAGGCACCGTATGCCAAGAAAATTTCCAAAATACGTGTTTTATCACTCTGCTTCTGTAAAAATGAAGTTATGTAGCACCTGTTAAGGCCTGGTTACACAGTGCGAGCTAGCATGCGAGCTGGCCTAGTCAGTTACTGCTGTGCAGCTACTCGCACCGTGTGACCGCATCGTACGAATTACTGTCACGCGCGAGTCGGTCAGTAGCTCGCATGCGAGTTACTACAACATTTTTTGTTTGATTTTACTCGCCACTCGCCTTCTCCCACCACGCCACCAGCAGTAGCTCGCGTGCGACTCGGACGTCAACTTGCACGGTTTTTACGAAATGACAGTAGCTCGTAAGCCCGGGACCACGCCAGGTTTCATTAGTCGTTGTTTTTGTTTTTCCAGTAGTTGGTTAAAATAAAAAAAAATAATAAAAAAATGGTTGATAGATGGACTTCCGAACAAAATATAAATTTTGTGGAGCATTACAAGGACCAAAATAACTTATGGAACTGTTTCGATCCTAATTATAAGAACAGTAACTTGCGTAAAACCTCGCTTGAACACATTTGCGTGGAATTCGGTTCACAAGACAAAAAGTGTTAAAAAAAAATTACGTTATACGTATAACCAGGAGTTACTGAAAATTGAGAAAAGCAAAAAAGTGGACGTGGCACTGATGAGCTCTATAAACCATCCATCAAATGGTTCGATGCTATAGATTACATTATGAAAATAATTAATCTAAAAGAAAAACAAACAATAAGTAATCTGGTAAGTTTTTATTATTATAATGTATTTATATTATAATCACACAATCATATTATTTTGCCAAGTAACCGCTCCATCGCCAAAGAAGTAATTTTTCTCGCATTTTCTCTGCTATTGCTTTAGATCTATTATTGATCCGCGAGCAATGGATGCTTTATAATTCATGAATTTCTGACCTCCACTGCCAAAAATTGATTTGAAAGTTCATGATGTCTTCATAATCTGTCATTCCTGGTGGTGTATAGGTTCTTGATGCAGTGACACGTAACCAGTTGTGTAACGTACATACATGCACATAAGAAGATCTTTATCGCAGTATGCTCTTTAACTTGAACTGGTTTTCCCAACACGCAACAACGAGATGCTAGGATGCCAAACCCATTCTCAACGATTCTTGTTGCTCTGCTCAATCTATAATTATAAATCTTTTCTCTGTTAGTTGTTGTATGTTTTTAGGGCTTTAGTAAGTACGGGGATCTTCATTATATAGTTCTTTAAATATTATCTGCGTTGCCGCTTTCCTTTGCATCCAATTCTTGACCCATGTCGTTCTGTTTTTCTTATTTTTTTGCACAGCACTTTCAGTATTTCACCGCATTTTTGTAACTGCTTTTATTACGTGATCAGTCGTGTATTTTGCGACAACATTGCGCGATACCTATGAATAGCTACTGTCATGCGAGTACACTCGTGCAGTAGCTGTCTAGTTTCACGCCAGCAGCTCGCACTTGTGTGACCGGGCGAGACGAGTCGAGCTACTGTCATGCGAGTACACAGGGGCAGTAGCTGTCCACTGCCAGGTCAGCAACTGGTATTGTGTAACCTCGCCCTTACTATGGAAAGGAAACATGTGTGGTTGGCTCAAATTTTTTGAAATCTACCAACAAAATCCAGTTGCGTTTCGCAGCGACAAAGCTATTAGGTCGACCGTGTCTTCCTAACTTGTTGCCAGGTGATGATAACACTTGTCATACGGCGAATCTGTTTCACTGTGACTGGAAAGCAAATTTCGTTCATGGTCACTGCTTCGGTAGATCACTCAGTGCAGCAAGTGAAAGACTTTAAAAATAATAAAACAAGGAAGAAATGTTGCCTGTGGCGCTCACTCAGCTATTTCGGGTGATACAATCAGTGTGTTAGGCATTCTCACAACGGTAACAGTACTTATTTAAAACAACCAGTGCGAAAGATGTTACTTGCTCCCAGCGCCTTTAGCGTTTTGTTCATAGACATGCCTGTTTAGGTTTTAGAATAATACGTATTTTCAACCAGCAATTGTCTCCATAAGACATACATTCTTTCCTCCTGAGCGAAATGCTGTGAGGACGAAATTCTCAAGTAACGAGATAGAATGTTAAACAGGAAAAAATTTCATAATAGATATGTTGAGGGAACAGTTAAGGGAGACTTCTGAAGGGCATATGCTAACATTTTAACTCGGCAATATCCCTTATGGTCAAATTAAAGGAAAGTTTCTTAATGGTTTTGTGTATAAGGTTGGCGTTACTATTAGAAGTGAAGTTTTAAAAAATATCTCAAAGTATGGACTTAGGTAAATTGATTTGTTCAACTGTCTTCTTTCAGATGATTGTAATTTCAAAGTGAACTGAGTACCCTGAAAAAAGGGTTTAGTGCCTCCAATACAGAGTACAATAGACGCAACGAATTTTGAAGACGGTGACGATATTGTAATAAACTGTCGGCTACGTTTTATCTGCAAAACTACTGTCTTTTTTCGATATGTCAATTTACTGGCTGTTTACCATGGATAGGTGATACAAATTTGAACCTGAAATAGCAACGGATTTCTTAGCTTACTTTTGCTTAATATCTTTATTTGAGCCCAAAAAAAATTGTAAGTAAAAACATATCTCAAATAATGGAGATTAAATTTTTGTCGATTTTTTCAGTCACTAAAGAAACATATTTCTTATTACATTACACATATCCTGTTTCACATCGCGTCATGTTTTCATCTAAATTCAGGATGAACATTACACATCGAAATGTCATTATTTTTGTTTCATTCGTATTAATTAAAGATGTAGACGAAAGGACAGAGACCTAGGCTATGATAATAAAATGATTAAAAGTCAGTATCACTTCTTTCATTTATTGGTATTTACAGTTCATCAAAGTGATGGACATCACAGATAAAATTATGGCGGATAGGGAATAAAAAGGATATCTTCATCGGACTACAGGGGCCTACGCCTGGAACAATTTAGTAAAATCGCGGATAGCTGAACCGCGACTGGAAAACGGACACCCGAATACTATACTCGACTATTAATGTTCATCCGCCTTGTTCAGTTTTTTATCAGTTGATGTTAAGTAAACATGGTGTGAGTGATAGTCAGAGATAAGTGCTGAAACACTGCATGGTAAATAGAGTATGCTCATTCCGGAATAACTCTAAGACACACCTAAAAAAATGCCAATCTTGATATTCAACACGAAGGTTGGTTGAACCCTCCAGAATCAATTATACAGGGTTAGCCAGTGAAACGGGAAGATTGGAGATGGCCTTGACAGTTGTAATGTGAGTGGTGGGGGTAATAGTGCACAACTCGCCCGTTTTCCAGCGAATGAACACACAATGTTCCAACAAGATGAAGCAACAAGCCACACATGAATGCTGTGAATGCTTTGTTTCCAGGGGGCGTTATTTCCCGAAACGGGGATATCCCTTGGCCCCCTCGCTCTCCAGATTTGACAGCCTGCGACTTTTTTCTATGGGGTTACTTAAAAACAAAAGTTTTTCAGAACGATCCACCTAGAACTATCCCAGCCCTAAAACAACGAATTCGGGACGAAATCGAAGGAATACCAGTCAATATGTTGCAAAATGTCATGAGAAACTTCCAGGCCCGGCTGCAGCAGTGCATAGATTCCAATGGAGGACATTTGACAAATGTTATATTCAAAAAATAATTTTTTCACTTATTGTACAGTAAATGGCTACCTTTTTTCTTTATATTTATAACCATTAAAAAATAAAATTAATTTTCTTAAAGAATTAGTTACTTATTTAAATCTTCCCGTTTCACTGGCTAACCATGTACTTGGCCTGCTATTGGAAGTAGGGTGGTCAGCTACTTTCCTCCTTACCTTAACCTGGTTGTCCTACCGGGTAATTGGCACCTACAATTTAACGTGGATTCTGTACCATGGAAGCGTCTGGTAACTTAGCATTACACAGCAAACTGTGCCAGAGGTGAAGCTTGGGCTAAAGGTCGATGAAAATACCCACCGAGATAGGGATTCGAATCAGGAACCTTATTACCTCCCGTCAGACACACAAACCACCCGTTCAAGACACTCCTACTACTTTTAAAAAAAAGTAATAAATCAAGATTTAGGTTCTTACTGCCCCTGTATCTAGATAACTGCGGTATCCATTCCTGTCTGTTGTTTTTAAATGTTTGAAATAGAAAGGACTGAAATACTGTATCAAGTGTGATATAAACATACTGGCGGAGCATGCCAACTCCCTAAACATAAGGCAACTATCGACGCAGCTTTGTTGTGCTGGCAGCAGAAATCACGGATTGCAGGATGAGGGAGGCTTCTACACAATGATATTCACTGTTATCTGATAGTACAGTATAAATTCTAAATACAAATTTAGGTATATAACAACTTCGTCTAACGGGCGCTTGGAAGGACAGTATTTTCATATATGTATTGAGTTACAGGTTTCGAAGAAGAAGTGGGAGAACTGCACCGTAGAGGCTATATCCTTGTAGCAGAACTACGCAGCCAGAACTATCAAGAGGACCTTGTATCAAGAGAGAAGCACCGCTGATGGAAATGAGAAGGAACTGAGATTAAGTTGTGTTATATGATGAAATGATTCCGAGGTAAGGTGGTACGACTTTTATTTTGAAAATAACAGCGCAGGAAAGCGAATAATAATTCTGACTATACTCAAAAGAAAAGAGGCAGCAAGATTTTTCATGGATGGAACATTAAAAGTTGCAGTAAACAATTAGACCAAATTCATAGCCATCGACTCGGATTATAGAAACTCTGAAGAGGAAACTAACGGGTATCCAGTTGTGTTTCCCTTGTTGCCAAACAAGTGAAAAACAACGTATCCTCTAATTTTGAATCTTACTAGCGCCAAAAAGGCAACCAAGAAAAATCAATATATATTCGCGAGGGAAGTACAGTTTCTGCACTTAGAGAAGTTTTTATTTCGTGAAAAAGTGTCTGTGGAGGAAATTGCAGAGATTGGGTTGATCTGTGAGTATCGTGAAAACGAAGAAAGTAGACTGGACGTTAGGATGTGTGCTGCGTTAACCTTCCTGAAATCTGAAGACCTTTTAGACGGCTGGACAGAAATATAGCCACTGGCCTCTTTCCCCACCAGAATCCATAAAGAGGAAGAATCTGTCATTGAAGAAATTGAGTGAAATAATTTGGTGAATGTCTAAATCAGCTGGCGAGCTGGTAGTGGTGTAATTTTAATCACATACTTAATTCTTGCGTTTTCCGTGCCAACCCGGTAGTTACGCAAACTGATAATTTAATTCTTACAGGAAAAACATGGAATAAAAAAAAATCTAAAAATTCTGCCAAAAAAAAAAACTAAGTTTTTAACAAAACAACATAAGCCTATAAAAATTGGAATGAATCTTTAAAAGTGGTTTTCAATGGCTTACAAAAGCAAACATTTAAAAGCGTTTTTCCTACTATTTTGCAGCTTGAGGAAGTTTTAGGCACAGAGTGGGTTGTAATTAATTTCCATAGGAATTTTTTACTTCAATAATAATGGCAGTTGTTACGAAAATTTGAAAGCTGATCATACCGCTAAATAAAGAGCCATATTGCTCATTTACGACAAACGAAATCATTCAGATGACCTTGTCTCCTACTTTTACGCAATGCTTTTCTCTCCGTGAAGTTTTTTTTGGCAGTAAACCAGCTTACTTTCAGCCATAAACACCCGAAATAATCTCGTTAAAATTTTAGTGGCTTGAGGATTGCTGGCGTAAGTAAGGACCTTGACATTCGTGACACACATCTCACACGATCCCATCTTCTCAACAACCTGTTGACGTCACCGGAAATACTGAGACGGTCCTTATTTATGCCAGACCAATTCAACTGTGGTTGGCGCTTACTTTGGAAAGTGATTTCTATACGGCAATATTTTATTTTTTTACTGGAGGAAATGGAAGGAATTTGTCATATGCTTTTGAAACAACTGTCTTGACTTTCGCCTGGAGTGACTTAGAGACACCATGGTACACCGAAATAAGGATTGCCGCACCGGGTCCAACTTTTCAAATAATGGACTTCCTAGATATCGATATAGACCGATGGGCCAAACATTATGACTACTAGTTGAATAACGTGTTGGTTTACCTTCGGAACGCAATACAGCACCTGTTCGGTCTGGCATGGATTCGAAAAGTTCTTGGTAGTTTTATGAGGTGTATGATACCAGATGTTTACGTATAGGTCACGCAATTCCCTTAAATTACGGGCCATTGGTTTGTCTGTTAACGAGCATCTCGGAATCGGCGAGGCTGGTTGGTTGTTCGCGTTGTACTGTAGTGAGCCTTTCTGGAAAGTAGTTTAAGGACGCTGAAACGATTAGTAGGTGATAACGTGGTGGACATCCACTCAGCGGTGTCTTGCCCGATGTGTAAAGTAGGATAGGTGGCGCTGTGTCGCCAAAGTACAATGCTGTTGCAGGGACAAATGTCTCGAAGCACATGAGTCACTGCTGTAATGCGTTACCTACGTGGAACAACATGCTATTGAGCATATATTCATAATGTATTGACTGATTCGTATATGTCCTTGAATATTATAAAGTATTTTCCGTAAGATAAGTATTATTTTTTTAAACCGTTGTATAATTTATGAAGTGTTTAAAATGATACTTCATTTATCGATTTCGGTTAGGTATCCATGGAGATAAATGGCTTGTGAGACAAAAAACAGCATTTTGGAAATACTGTCATTTTTTGCCTTTAAAAGTCGAATTTGAAAAATTACTTTCCTGAAATATGATCAAAGCGGATACCTTAATCTTTAAAATGATTTCTCAATTATCGATTTCGGTTAGATATGAAGGGGCATAGTGGCTTGTGACCAAAAAAAAAAAAAAAAAAAAAAAACCTTATAGAAATAATATATATGATTTATAACAGTAAATGGGGAGTTAATTCGGCGGTCTTGCGAACATCTGCTAAAGCACTCTGCTTTTCCACTGCAGAGTATGTAAGCCCTGCGTGGAACCAATATGCATATTCAAAGAATGTAGATATAGCCTTGAATGAAATTTGTAGGATAGTGACTGGTTGCATTATGCCAACCCTAATACACCTACTGTACAAAGCAGTTGGATTTGCTGAACCAAAAATACGCCGCAACTAACACAAAGCGATTCAAACAAACGTTCGATAATGTTTGGGATACCAAGGCCTACACCTAGAAGGCCCCTTTTCTAAATCACACAAATGTTGATCCTACAAACTGGTATCCAATATCTGAGGAAAAACCATCTGGCATAAAATTGGACTGGGTAAAATGGAGAACCCTCAACCGTATAAGAACAGGAGTGGCTCCAATAAAGCCTAACATGTATAAATGGGGTCTGACAACAGACGATGAATGTGAATGTGGAGAATAGCAGACCATGGATCACCTCTGTGCTTGCAAGCAGTGCTATTTTTCAACAACATTTGAAAACCTATGGAGAGGAAGAACTATTGCCAACATTGGGCAAAATGATTATGATGTATGGACTCGAAAAATTAAAGTAAATATAACAATGCATCCTTATAATTATAGGTAGATATATAAAATCCAACATAAACGTCAATTATATTAATGTCAAAATCAAGTCGCGTTTAAGGGACACACCTTTTCTGGGTGTCTCACGAGTCATGCGATGGAGATGGAAGAGGATTCGCCCGCACCAACTCACGATTTGCAAACATAAGATTGTAATGCGTAGTTAATTAGCCACAGCCAACAACGCGCAAGACAAGCGATCGTAAGTGAGGGCCTTTGTTCAAATTATGAACGACATAAGGCTTTTTTTGTGCAAAAAGCGCAAGACTAATGTTATCAGTCTGATGACGATGATACACCTAAACTACGACATTCAGTCCAAATACGTTATGTTTGTATTATATTATATCATTTTATATGAGTACTAGCTGGTACCCACGACTTCGTTCGTGATTGTAAAGAATTCATATTGACAGCTATAGACATCTAACCACCCTAGTGCACGATGGGAGACTCGATACTATCACCACACACAAGTACCAGTCTTCTGCGCTATGTAGTTCCGGCAGCAAGGTAAAATTTACGGATACACACAAGTCTTTGGATGAAACACGAAAATATTCATGATCGGCCAATTTCAAACACCATATCTCACACACTCCCACAGTTACCGAATTTCGGCCAACGTTGTGATCGATGGGAGACTCTGTGTTACTACCACACACAAACGCCAGTGATCTGCGATTGATAGTTTTCACTTAAGTGATACACCGTGACACATGCGTCTTTGGCAGAAATATGAAATTGCCGAAGGCCGACCATTTTCATCCCCCATATCTTCCACACCCCCATAGCTACAGACATCTAACAACCATAGTGCACGACAACAGACACGATTCTACTACCACACATAAACGCCAATGCTCTATGCGATGTAGTCGTGGTAGAAAAGTGAAATCTGCGGAGACACATGCCATTCGTCGAAATACGAAAATATCCTTGGTCGGCCACTTACAACCACCATATCTACCACAGTACCACAGTTTCTGAAATTCGGCCGCTGTTGTGATCGAAAGGTGACTCTGTGCTACTACTACACACAAACGCCAGTTATCTGTGATCTTTAGTTTTCGGTGAAAAGTGATACACCATGACACTTTTGTCTTTGGCAGAAGTATGAAACTGCCACAGGTCGACCACTTTCAACCCCCATTTCTCCCACATCCCCATACTCACCGACATCTAACAACCATAGTGCACTACATGAGATACGATTCTACTACCACACACAAAGACCAATGCTCTATGCTATGTAGTTGTGGCAGAAAATTGACATATGCGGAGACAGTCGAAATACGAAAATATCCTTGGTCGGCCAATTACAACCACCATATCTACCACAGTACCACTGTTTCTGAAATTCGGCCGCTGTTGTGATCGAAAGGTGACTCTGTGCTACTACTACACACAAACGCCAGTTATCTGTGATCTATATTTTTCGCTGAAAAGTGATACACCATGACACTTTTGTCTTTGGCAGAAGTATGAAACTGCCACAGGTCGACCACTTTCAACCCCCATATCTCCCACATCCCCATTGCTACCGACATCTAACAACCATAGTGCACGACAGGAACGACGATTCTACTACCACACACAAACACCAAAAGTCTATGTTATGTAGTTGTGGCAGGAAAGAGAAGTATACGGAGATACGAATTTTTGGTCGAAATATGAAAACGCCCTGCACTGACCAACTTTAATCATTATATCTCCCACATCCCCAGAGCTATCGGCATTCGGCCAACGTTGTGCACGACAGGAAACTCCATGCAACCTCCACCCACAAACATCAGTGATCTGTGCTAGGTAGTGGTGGCTGAAAAGTGAAATATAGGAAAAAACACGTCTATTTTTTTATATATATAAGATTAAAGACTGAGAATTACTATTACAATTTACATATATAAATCTCATACCAACTCCCTGAGTGAAGTATCCAAGTACGATATAAATCAAAACAACTTTTTATTGATAAATACAGTAAGTACACTTTACACACTTTTCACACTTTATTTTCGATTAATATTCAGTTACTGTATCACTTCGACTATTCACACTTCACTTTTTTATATATTTATTTATTTCGTGTCAAAAACTCCACTTTTGCAAATTGTTATAAGCAGTAATACCAATAACAGAAATAAAAAGATATCAATCAACACCAAAGAGTTCATATAATGGATGACCAAAAGTCAGCGACTTGTATGGCATTGTCACTGGCGCGATGGAGGTCTTGCAGAGTGCAGGTTGATGGGCACTGCGGGCAGTTGTATAAATGCTGAATGGTTTGTTCTGCCCCACACTCACACGCAGTATCAGGATCTTCAAGACAATGCTACACTTCACTGTGAAATCATTATATCTTGAACAGTGCGCCCTTCAGGTAAAAACGGGAATCTTCTCCACTGTTTGTTTCTATTCACCCACTGCACTACTTTGGAATTTTCACTTTTTTTTCGGTTATTCCCTTCGTCACTGATAAGAAAGTGACGTTCGAAACCACACGTATCTTGCTTTATATACCCCCTCCAATGGGTATTCCCAGCCACATAAAAAAAATGCTTCGAATGGTCCATAATGTTCCAGAACATTCTACAGAATTCTCGAGTATTCTGGAATGTTCCACAATGATCTGTGATGTTCCGGAATGTTCCCGAACGTTCCAGAACATCCCGGAACATTCTGGAATGTTGTGGAATGCTCTCCAATGTTTTGGACTCTTCTAGAAATTTCTAGAGGGCGAAACTTCCAGCCCTTATACCTTCAACAGCACGCCCTTCAGGTAACAACGGAAACCTTCTTCATGGATAAGGGATAGAGGGCTACCATACCATATGACTCCCTTGATCCTACCGGTAGTAGTTTTTTTGTTTTAGCGTCACGCACATTGTACACATCCTTTTGTAATATATATTGATTATCCATGTGCCCATATTCATCCACTACTGGATGCAGACTCTCCCAGCCATCCTATTATGTGGCCGATGTTATTAATATTATATTTTAAATGTGAAAGTATGTTTGTTTGGATGTTTGTCCCTTAATTACCTTCGAACGAATGGATTCTAATAAAAAAATTATAAAATGATAATAGTTGTGAAATAAGACATAGGATACATTTTATAAACGCGGACGAAGTCGCGGGTAACAGCTAGTAAACTTAAGGTAGGTCAAGAAGGTCGTTCATTCGTATTACTTAATATTAATTAGTATTTGGCCCGTTTTTAATTTTCGTATAGACTTCTTAGTCTTGAAATCGTTTTGTTATCTAACTAAAATATCTTTTTTGCTTATAGGTACCAGTTCTACCACAACATGTATCGATCGATTCTGCTTACAGAAGCACAACTAATTCATTACTGGATGTAAGCATGTCTTTAAGTTTTGATTATCAAATTGATGACGATCTGCGTTAGAAATTAATGAGATATTCTTGGAATCCTAGTAAATCTTCATCCATTCGATTTGAATGGCTTACAACCTACCCCTAATTTTTCTAGTCGGCTATAGCAAAAGGATCTTTACGTCGAATATCAGTACCGGATTAAACACTTAGCAAATGCTACGGGCCCCACTTGTTATGGGGGGCACCCGCGCCTACTGGGAGGGCCCCGCGCCCTCAGGCCAGATGGACAACCCTTATTTTGTAGCTATACCACTACCCCAGACAACGAACGTCCCCCCTCCCCCCCCCCCCCACTCCCTTGCAGTGCAGTGCGGTATACATTAGGATCAGCGTTTCGCCTTGCCTTAAAGCTCAAAAGTTCCATGAAGCTGCACAGTCTCGTAACGCGATGGCTACTTAAAAAAAATTGTGCTTCGTTTTCGAATTGACTCTAGGGACGAGATTTTGAAAAACAATTTAGTCGGGAGCGAAAAACCGCTTGTGCATACCACATCAGTTAAAAATGATAGAGATTTTTAGTGATGTTCTGAAAAGCAAACTATTTTAGGATGTGAAGCATGCTTCAGCTTTTTCGGTGTTAGCTATTGAGACTGCTAATATTAGAGGTAAAAAGTGATTTTCATTATCTATGTTGTTATAAAGATAGTAAAAACACGATAATTTGTGAAGATTTCCTGGTATATATGCCGCTAGGAGAATTGAACGCGGAAAATACTATTCACTTTCTAGAAGTTAGTAATTTTGATTTAAATTAACTAGTTAGTCGATGATACGACGGCTGTGCTGCAGTGGCTAGTCGTGTAGGAGGTGTTCAGAAAATTAAGTATCCTAGAGTCCTATTTTTCCACAATGACAGTTATAAAAAATAGTTAAAAAAAACCCACATTCTTGATTGGAAATTGTAACATTAAGAAATTTAAATTTTAATTGAATAGGATGTCACCTCAGCTAACAATGAATGACAGAGATCACTGAGGAATCTATTTATCAGTGCAGGTCTCCCGGCCAAAACAGCTTCTGGTCCAACCGAAACTGAAGCGCAATGCGTTTTTGAGTTAATCAACGATAAATACTACCAGCCGCGTCTTATGAAGGTTACCATCACTGATCTAGGCAGATTGCACTATCTGCCGCAGTAAACAGCTGGTTCCCCCTCGCAAGCCCAGCCTCTCTCTCCCGAAGTCTCGCCTCGGCTCCGTTGGTTTCAGAGAAAGACAAGAAACAGTACTTTGCATTTTGGCATATAATAATAATTCTGACGCTCATTCACTTGTCAGTCTTTTCCACAAAGCTATCGCAAGAACTCCCACAGAAACCCAAACACTTAGCTCCCAAGAGAACGACTCGACCCCGACCTTTTATTCTCCCGAGCGTGCCCGCTGCTCCCACAGGAAATACCTATTTTTTAAAATTTAATTTAATTGCAATGGAGCACAGGCTCCGGTGGCAATTTCCCTGCACACCCATCTTCCCCCTATCCTGCACTAACCTATATTTGCTCTCTACAAATTTTATCTTTAAATTCCATCAAAGTTTTCGGTAAATTATTCATCATTTCTCTTGGTAACTCATTCCAATCGCTGACACTCTTACCTAAAAAAGAGAATCTTCCCACACCCTTGTGCCTGAAATCGAGTGCCAGATTGTGGTCATGGTCATCTTTTCCCTTCCATGCACTACTTTTCAAACCTATTGTAATATCTTTCCATGCCTCATCGCCAGTATATGCCCTGTACACTCCCATGACCCTGCTCAACCTCCTCCTGTCTTGCAATGAATCCCATTTCAGCTCCTTCATCATATCCGTCACTGATTGCATTCTGCGATAATTTCCAGAAACTAGTCTAGCAGCCCTTCTTTGCACCCTCTCCAACTCCTGTATTTGATACGTAAAATGAGGGCCCCATACTACACTACCATGTTCGAGAAATGGTCTCACCAAAGTTTTGTAACCCAGTTCCTTTACTTCTCCCGTACATCCCCTCATCACTCTCTCCAACAAGTGCAGAACTTTGAAACCTTTTCCTACCACCTATCCTATGTGTCCTGCCCAGTTAAGTTTGCTATCAAAAGTAATTCCAAGATATTTACATTTCAAGTCTTCAGCAAGCAATTCTTTCCCCACCTTAAGCTGTATCACAGCTACAAAAATATAGTTCTGTTCTTTCTCATGAAATGATTTAACATTTTAATCATTTCAACACTAAAACCAATGCATATCAGCTCTACACGCTGAGACAACTCCAACATAGATTATGACATTACAAGTATTAGTGATTGCTGACTACTCCACCAACCTCGAAGTTGTGACCAACAAGTAAAGAAGAAGACTATAAAAGCAACACACAATCACACAAATAAATTAATGTGATAATGCCACAATGGAAATTACTGTTACTTTAGGGAAAGCTCGAAAAATTTGCGAATAAGTGGTTTTTGAATTAAAAATCCTTGAATAGTGACAAGGCAGACCTACAAATCAAATCAACCCTCTAAAAATACAGTAGAATTCTTCAGAATATCTATCTTCAGCCCATGTTAGACTCCATCATTTCTTCCCTGAGAATACGATATTCTTCTACACATAAAAAGCATATTCGTTTTTTACAGAGAATTTTTTTTTTTTTTTTTTTTTTTTTTTTTTTTTTTTTTTTAGAAAATTGGACAAACCTTCATGTTTAGCCATGGCAGAAAATGCACGCAATCTTTATGGTTGTTTTTCTGCAGAATGTTATTGCCCAGCCTGCCACGTGGCACGAGATGTTCAAGACAGATGAAGTGAGTGATGCGGCCTTAATTGAATCCCTTATTGAATACGTAGATTTGATTGCCCAGGTTAGTCAGGCTACTCCGTTTTACAGCTGCTACAGACGTCACAATTTCGGTCCCAATCTGCAGGGGCAATCCGGCAGGGGCCTTACACGTAAGTAGGCAAATTGGGTCTGCTACTCCCGATATCGGGAGATTGGCGGAGCACGACAAACAATATACAGATTCTCCCTGCAGACAGGGAACAAATTGAGGACGTGCGTAGATCGATTGCAACGATTGAGACAATTTCGGCTCAGGTCGGCTTAGAGCAGGGAGCGAGTGCGTTTCGTGCCATTAGTCGAGTGTGTAATTAGAAATGTCTGAAGAGAAAGAGGTGTGGACGAATATTTTCGAAATTTATAAGAATGTACCCCAATTGTAGGACAAAACACAACAAAAACTACATAAGCCGCAAAATGCGGAAGAAGGATTTCAAGTTTTGTTCGAAATTTGCAAGGAATTAAACCAGGAAGCATGGAAGTCTTTTTTTCTTCCTTAATGTAGTGTTTTAGGAATTTTTAGATAGCCCAACATGTTTCCTGAATGATGACTGAAGCATTTGTGGTGAAATCGGCGAACTAAATTTCATATCTTCGCAGGTTTGTCTACTTGCCAAAAATTGCAAAGCAACGACTAATCGCTCTCTGGCGCTTATACTTTTACGCATTAGGGTTTTTATATATATAGGGGGTCACTAAGTGGAGTATCTCTGCAAAACTTTCAGAATCTACTCTCATGAAATTTCTAAAATCTTCTGCGTCTAGGTTTCTCAAAATGTTGACATTTTTTTTTAATAAAATCGATGTCCTCACCTAATATCTTCTTTTCTCCCAGTACAAACTGTAGTACAGGTTATTGTTATACCGATGTCTAGCTTTTGTTGCCTTGACATAAACGGAGCCTTTGTTAAGTGCTTGCAACTAGCAGACATGCGATCACAATGTAAACTAAAATTGGGAGCGAAATTGTGATATTTGGAGGGAAGCCCCATATGATTGTTCTGTTGATTGCCCCAGCAGATTGGAACCGAAATTTACCGTGTGTAGCCGCCTTTACACACCGGTATGCCAGGCAATCAAGATTGGCCTAATTATTCCAACGACAACATGTAGCACTGAACGGTTATTCAGTACGTTACGACCTTCTTTGGTTACGCCGGGTCAAGACCAGGGTTGTCAACTCAAAACATTTTATACCGCCTAAAGCTTAAGTGAAAAACCCCTAAAATCGCCAAAATCAATGGGTGAAACCCCTAAAAAATAAATCCTATATTTTGCTTAATAATCTGCGTTATTTATAAATTATGCAATATTTCGTTTTGTTCTGATGGTACAGAGTTTTTGAGATCATACATTTTAACATTAAACATTCTTAATAGTTTCGTAGGAAGATTAAATGTTATGCAACATCCACCATCTCGTCGCAATATGAATCGGATCATTATCACACGTTGCAGCATATCAATACATAACTTAATTACGCATGTTATTTTTACAATATTATAGATAGAAAAGGCGCAGTCGAAATTGAAATCGTGATTAATACTTGGCCAACCTCTGAAATGTTTTCAAAACGTTAAAGTCAGCTGCGTCATAATCATCTGAATAAAAATCAGCTGAGGTGGATGTATTCCACCATGTTTTGTTACTCAATTGGTACCACTCGATGTCATTTTTGTTTCCAAAAATATGAGTACGTTGTATGTTGGGTTTGACTTTTACCAACCTTTGGGTGCAAAACACCAATCATTTTCAATATTGATAATCAACAAATGGAATGTTGACACACAACAGTACAGATAATTCGACCAGAAATTTCTAAACAACAACGGCAACATTGTTGTACGTTGGTCCGACAACCACGCCTTTACATACCGTAGGCAACCAAAACAAGTCTACATGTATGGTAAACACCAAACCTTGAGTCTATGGTGACTTTTTTTTTTAAAAAAAAATGTGATTCAGAACATAGATGTTTTACTTCGAGAACAGAAAAAAAATTAGCCATAGGCAAGTCTGAATTCTTAGTAAAAAGGAACTGTACCTGATATTATTTTAATGCTCAACAAATTGAACAAATAAATCAAATGTCTCTAAAAAAATACCTTTAAACATTCCCCTAAAATTATAAAGCTCCTAAAAAAGTCCCATCCCGCGTGGAAACCCCTAAATTTAGGGAAAAAACCCGCAACTCTGCACCCATGCTAAAGAAGGGGGACCGAGCGTGGTGAGTGGCCTCGCATTCGGGAGGACGGCGGATCGAATCCCCGTCCGGGCATCCAAATTTGGGTTTTCCATGGTTTCCCAAACCACTCCAGGTAAATTGCTTCCTTCAAAAGGCCATGGCAGAATTCCTTCCCATTCCTTGCCCCCCATCCTTTCCCGTCTCTAAATACCTCGCTGTTAGAGAGAAGTTAAGCAGATAAAAAAATCATGAAGTGGAACCCGCCAACAATGACAAACGCTAGGCTAGACGGGCCTGTGCATGCTCAGTGTTCATAGGAAAAGGGAAGTGGAGGACACTGAGTTTATCCACAAGGTGCTGAACAAATATGGACAAGAACCTAGACGCCTAAAGTTATTAAATAATAAAATTTTATTGTTTCCAGAGAGCGGAATGAAATGTACCTTTTTATTTAGGGTCGTGTATCAACGTGAGGTTGTTGACGCCAGACCATTCTATTAGTTTAAACCCGTTCTCGTCAGTCTGGTTATATCCTCACAGTGTATGATGGGTGTTGAAATATCCAAGGATGCTCTTCTTATTGTGGACCAAGTCGATAGTTTCTGGCCAAAGTGCAGTGGGTAGCTTGTAGATGCTGGGAACCATAACATTCTGCACCTCCAGTGTGGAGGAAACTTAAATTGGATGATGCTCTGCTGGAATCAGGGGCGCCGGCTTTCAGAAAACCTCGTGGCTGCTCACACTCATTTGATGAGTTAGTTCTTTTAAAAAAATTGGCGAAGTGTATGAACTGAATTTGACAGGACTTTCATTGGCAAGAAGTTGACCTTGCAGGAATTAACTTAGACTACTTTCCATTCTGGAAAAATTTAAGATTTCATGCAGCAAATAATAATAATAATAGTAATAATAATAAATTAAATAAAAACCTTCCAAATTTTTTACTAACATGAAAGGTGTCGCGGGCATCATTGTCTTACGTAGTCGTGAAAATCGCAACCAAATCCCTCCAGTAGATTTCAAGTTATAAGTGAACAGACAAGCAGCTTAGCACAGCAAGATTTTGCAGTTTTCGATCACTCTATTCCACAGCACTAAAATGTATTTTGACGTGATTGGGTAGCAAACTTAGATATTTTCAACTTTATAATAACAGTGAATAGATAACTAATGATTTTTGTACACCTGGGACAACTCAGAATTTTATTATGCATCTGATTTGTGTCCGCTAGTAATTAGTACAAAGGTACAAAAGAGAAGGAAAGAATACGGGAAAAAATGCTAGAGTGAACAATGAAGAACAGATATCTGTCATAATAAAAATATATAAATGAAACCATTACATATTATTACCATAACTTATATTAACAGAGATTTATTAGTTCCTATTAAATGTAGAAAATAGTACTAAGAATTATATAATCAACCAGTAATTATTAATAAACCTTTTTAAGAAGGAATATTTTGTGTTATAATCTATTTAATGATATATTTTTCAATGAAAATTTATTTTGCGTTAGCGATTTCTTCAAGGTACAAATCATCCGCTGTTTCTCGGTTTACGTGCAATACCATGTGATCATTCAGTCTTACTGAGTCATAGCACTCCTTAAATAAGTTTTATCCTTCGCAATGCTGAAAATGATGTTTCGGGCGTGTATGTCGATTCTGAAATATTAAATCAATTTTTAACAATTTGTTGATTTCAAGTACCATATCTTTTGTAGATTCTCAATGAAAAATTATATATGAAACAATGACTTCCAAATCATTCAGATTTGACGTTTTTTGTTCGTGCAATATTTAAGAGCATGTTGCGATGAAGAATTAAACGATCACATCAAAGTCGCCTATATAGTATTCTTTCACATAAATGCTGCTTTCTCAGTTAAAAAAATACGGTGATTCCATGTTACTAAACGTATCATATCATTTTTAATAAAGCATTTGTCAATATAGCCTACGACTTTTAACACATCAAAACATATTTTTCGATAAAAGTCAGCTGAAGAAGTAAATTAGTGAAGTTCACTTGATGAATCGTCCATCATTTAAGGAATCCTTGTTTTTTTAGTTTTACGTTAATCCAATTTCAAGATAAGAGCTAAGTTCAAAGTCAGTTTCCAAAGGTTTTGAAATTTTTCATAATTTCTTTTGAACGATGTAATATGCTTTACTGTATTTATATTATGGATAGTTTTTTGCAGGCGCAAAGAAATCTTCTATAAAGTTGTATTCAAACCTTCGAAGATCGAGAATTTCTATGAGAAA
This sequence comes from Vandiemenella viatica, assembly GCA_031002005.1. Classification (NCBI taxonomy): domain Eukaryota; kingdom Metazoa; phylum Arthropoda; class Insecta; order Orthoptera; family Morabidae; genus Vandiemenella; species Vandiemenella viatica. The sequence continues at coordinate 31,501,542 of CM061914.1, forward strand.
TGTGATACAAAAAAAGATTAAAAAGATTGAAAACTCTTTAAAAACCATTTTACTTTCGCGCCGGCATCATCTTTCTTACTTTTTGTATCGTTCACAATACTAGCAGGACACATTAATTGTTTAGAACAGTTTTAATGGAAGATATACGACAACACCATTTTTCTGGGGAAAAAAATGCCTCAGAGAAAGGTTTTGAGCATTCCCCAACTGCCTGTAGTTATTGAAAAAAGCTTGGCGTATCGGTGAACCATGTGCGAAGCTTTCTTGCTAACACTAAAATCTCTCTTATTGCAGGCACTTCTTTCATCGTGTCTCGAACATTCAGGTGTAAATCGACGCAATGCACATCCTTCGGTAGCGTTAACCCACGATACATGGCCAGTATGCGCCCCACTAACATTAGCAGCGCCATCACACATATTGATATTTATGTCGAATCTTCTTGGTATGTCATTAAAAATTTCAAACAAATTTTCAGATATTTTTTATACCGTTCTATAGAGGCCGATAAGTAGTTTCATCTATTTTAAGCGAAAGCAGAATGTGACTTGTTCATTATAACACTAGAGCCATCAACCAAAACCGAGTACTAGACAGTTTTTGTACTGCTTTGATTATGCTATGCAGTACTTAATCAGCCAAAATTGTACACAGTTTGTGCTCCGCTGGAACCACGTTTTAACTAGGAACTATCGCAGCTTCAACAATCGAATGTAATTTGAATGTTAATGCTAGTTATCCCTTATAGCTAGGCCTCCACTCATTATAAAATGAAGAGTTGAAACAAATGTTAAGAGGAGGGTTCTAGCTTGTTTTTTTATCTTTAAGTTTATTTTTTGATAACTCGCGCCACATGAACTAGCTACACGGTTTATGTGGTCGGTGATACAGGTATCGCTCGAAGTCGATTACTGATTAGTTTTTATGTCTATGTTCATGGGTGCTCCGCACTCACTACTTAGTTCTCGTGGGTGCTGGAGCCCCCGAGCACCCACAGAGTCGGCACCCGTGGCTGGAATGACCTTGCACTGGCATAGGCCTATGTCATTTTAATGCAGGTATTATTCAGAATAAAATATACATAAAAATTACAGTAGGTTGTGGTAAAAAATGTTTAAAGCTTAATTAAAACACAGCTGTTCTTCTTGGATGTTCACTTCTTTGAAATAATCTGATATGACCAGCAAACTTTATGTCTACCGTTTCCAAATTTCAGAATTGCTTATCAGTTTTAAATGCATTTATCAGCTTTTTCTACATATTTTGGTATCAACTTGCACGTATCCAGTCGATTAGTACTCACTGGTATATATTCAGAGAAGATTTGAGTGTAAATTCTTTCATTAATCACACAAAATGTAAGATATGAGCGATAAAAAAAGATAATTATCTTCTTTTTGATAAAAGTCCTGAACTGATCGAACAACAGCTCCTCTTTTTTTCCATACATCAATCAATTTTGTGTACCGATAAGTTATTCCAGTCTACTATACCAGCCGAAACAGATATCAGAATCTACATGGAATATCAATTAAAAGCTGCTACGAACGTCTTTTCTCGTGAGAAAGAACATATTACTAAAATTACCAAATAATAATAATAATAATAAAATAAATTAAATTCAGAACGTAAAATAAAGAATTTTTTACATTAATGTTTTTCACAGACATATGCAGCAGCCGGAATTTTTAAAATAATTTTTCTCCTCATCACTGGTTGCTGTTATTCTTTGGCGAAGGCTGCTTCTAACAATGCATTGTGGGAAAAAAGCGCGCGATCCCGAACAACAGACATTCTGCGTCTAGCTGTGGTCGTGAGCAGACGTACTTTGTGAAGCAGCAAAGGAGAGAAGGAGAAGACAAACCGTCGAAACTAGTGAACAGTTGGAGTACAGAGCCGACGCAAGGTAAGTGATAACGACAGTTTAGAAGTTTATTGTTTTTTTTTTAAGAAATGAAATCGAACTAAGTAATTTCATTCGTGTAATGCAATTTTTTGACGTAAAAAGTTTAGAAATTCGGAAATATATAACTTCCCGCATATATTTACTTAAGCAGTAGGAAGAAATTCTAAACATGATAACAACTGATGTTTGTGAGATAAAGATTAGTATATCCTTAACAAATTAGAAAATTAGATAGAAGTTTAAAAATGTATTTTCATTTATAAAACCGCTTCAGCGTCCCAAAACAATAAGTAATAGCACCTTAAAATCATGCAACTGTTATTTAAACAGGACGTCTCTTGATGTGCCATGATGTAAACGGTAGAATCCCGGTTTTCATTCTCATTGTTTTGTGTTAATTTAAATCGCAAAAAATATCATTTTTTTTAAAAATCGTATACTGACGGGTGTAATTAAGAAAACGTAGTCATTCCAGTAAAATAGATTGTTTATAACGCATTCGCCACGAAATAGAGCAGTCAGGGAACGAGAAATCAATGTTTCATACAAAACGCTGTGGTATTCTATTTTGTGAATTGTTAGTACTAGACGGCTAGGGGTAAAAAAAAAAATAATAATAATAACAGGAATTAGTGGTGCCTTGCTTCTGCTAATCTATCAACAAATGCATTTTAATAGAACTAGAAATATGAAAACGAAGTTTTTCACGACGCTGCAAGTAAATAAAATGATCTCGGGTTTCCAGTCGCGTATAAATATAATTTTCATGGAGGTTTCTAGGGGGTCCATGTCTGTCCTATTCTATCAATCAGATGCAAAACTTTGTTTTGGCGGTGCCGCGCAACGGTCCAAAACAAAAGACGACACTAGGCGATGCCGTCATCCACTATTGTGTCCTTTACCGATGCGTTGATGCTACCTCTTTTATTTATTTATTTAATTTTCTTTGGTTTTCGCCAACTCTGACCAACTTAAAAAATAAATTTCTTTACATTTCAAAAACTTATTGTAATACATTAATTTGGTACTTCTCCATCTTAATATAATACTATAATCATTATTTTGTAGTCACTGCGAATGTTTTAGTACATGGGTAATCCAAACATTTTATCTCACTTAATAATTCCATATCAGATTTTTCTGTTACTTTTAGTTAAATATTTGCATAATTGCTTTATCTTTTCGTTCGTTAATGCCGCTAGGAAAAATTGTAGGCCCTCATCATGGTACGGTTCCAGGCGACACTTAAAAATCAAATGTTCTGATTTCAACAGCGTTTATGATTATGCTTTCTCCAAATTTAAGGGGCTTCTCATGAAAATGGCGATTATACGCGGCTGGAAACCCGATAACATTTTATTTATAAAAATAAAACTGTCGATTAAGTTAGTAAGGTAGTGATACTATAACTCCAAATGGCAGCGAATGTCGTTCTGAAACTCACACTGAATATAATTACTTAAACTGTGATTTTTTTTTAATAGGTAGGACCAACAAATCAACGATTTATTTTGGTTGTAATTGATTGCAGAAATCAAATCGAGAATCTTATTTGTTTCTGTACTAACCGTGCATAAACGGAAGCAACAAGGATAATTTTTGGTGGGATATCCTACGATATCTGTGGCGCCTCAATTTGATTATGGGTTCTTCTGTTATTTGATGAAACAAATCGAAAGTAAAGTATACTTTTCTTTTGATATCTCGCTTAATTCTTGAGAGATATTTCAAAATTGTGGTGGTTAAGTTGAAATGAGACCTGGACTAGAAGTAAACTTTCACCAAAGCCAGTGTTAGCACTACCGGTACTTATCAGGACACAATTCTATTTTACTAGCCTATCGTTTTTTACTGAAAAATATACTTCCTAGGCGAGTCAAGCTCAACTCAACACATTGGAAAGGTTTGAAAATCCTTCACTTGTTGGAAAGAGTGATGATGGGACGTATGAGAGAAGTAAAGGAATTCGATTACAAAATTTTGGTCAAACCATTACTTGAATGTGGTGGTGTAGTATGGGATCCACATTTTGGTAATCAAATACAGGAGTTGGAGGGGGTGCAAAAAAAGGGCTGCTAGATTTGTAGCTGAAAATTTTTATCTAGAATAATATAATGGGGAATGTGAACGAAAACTGAATCAGGAGCAGGTGGTGCCAACAAAAATTTTATTATTTAGATAGTCAAATTACAATTGATGAGGAAATAAACGAAAATAGAAAATGCGAGAAGAGTCTACATAAGGAGAAATAATTTTCTCAGAAAGAACACTGTAAAGGAGCAAAACAATTTGACGTATATTTATGGAGAACAGAAAAATCTGAAGACTCTAATATGTGATGCTGGATTTTTACGTAACTTGATGAAACAAATCATATGTAAAGTATACATTTTTTGATATCTCGCTTAGTTCTGACCTGGAATATATTCAGATATCCAGAATTCGGTTGTCCACTGTCTCAGAAATCAGTTCATGGTGTCATGGTTTAATATTTTTTCCCGATTCTTTGTACCTAACCAATTTTCATGAATTAAATGTTGACGAGGAGCAAAGCTGAGAAGAATAATAGCTCGAATATGTTTGGGAGTCAGCTGGTGCAGGTTATCTCCAAACTACAGATTACATAACTCAGTTTTAAAAACACTTCTAATTTGCGTCCATGAGTTCTGTTCCTGAAAAGATCTTTTTTATTCGGTATGAAATTACAATTTTCAGGATGGATACTTTTCCTTGTGATATCACTGAGGTAAAAAATTTACATTTTTGTATACTTTCTTTTTCAAATTGTAGTTAGAGTTCACTAACCTATTTTATACTGCAAGTACGTAGATGCTCACAAGATTTTTTAATTTAATGATCTGTCTTCTGTTCATTTTTATTTTTTTTTTAGTCTTAAAATTCATTAATTGCAGTATCACTGCCCAGTAATTTTTGCTCTTTACAAAGTTTAACTATAAATTTAGCTGCCCATTTGACAAAAGGAAACCCCATCAACAGTTTTAGAATTACTTCAGATTTTAGTTTTGAGATGAAAGAAAAAAGCAGCAAAATACACCGACTGAGAAGAGAAACTTCAGGCATAGTCTCTCTCTCCTCTCAAGCCACTTAAAATTACCCAATTTAATTTGCTTACTGAATTTATTTTAAACCATTTATATTGCATACAATTGATAATGCTTATACTTATTGGGGAATATGACATTATTTATTGTGTTTAACTGATGGTGTACATTTTCTGTTTGTATTTGAACTGTATATAGCAATTTGTGAGAAACAAGAGTAAAAACTTAATTTGCGTTTTTAAACCTATTAACCTTGCATGTAATTAATTCTGTGTGTACAACTTATGGAAAAAGTGGGAAAAAATGGTAGAGATGGTCTACTCAATATGTGACATAGCATGTGGCATAATGCTTGTGTAATGGTATTGTAATTCTATTTTTTATTGTTAGTGCTAATCTATGACACATACTGAACAACCGTTTCTTTACAGATGACAGAGGAGGAGAAACCGCCCCGTCGTCCCCCTCGCCTGTGCTGGGTGGAGGAGTCAGGTGAGGATGTCCCGCAGGCTCAACAGTCCTGCAACTCGCCCTGTGAGACGACAGAGGTCACTCTGCTAACCAAACACCGGAATGAGGCTTTGAGGAAGTCAAACCTTTCATTAATCTCCTCAGATGATGACGTAGATTTTGAAAGTTTTGATATTTCTGCAGCTTCTGATGGTTTGAGGTTTACAGGCGGACCTCTGTCTGTCCACAGAAGAGGAGCAGAACCACTAGACTATATCCCGCGACGAACACCTCGTCCTTGCTGGTACGAAGTGAGCGTTGAGGAATATGTCTACGAGCCGCTCTGGGAAGGTGCGCCAGTGATTCCAATCGGTGGTGACATCCTGGCGACAGACGGGTCTGTGGGGGCCCCTGAGCCAGCCCTGGTGTCGAGTTATGCGGATTCGTCCTATGACTCGAACGTCTGGGAAGACTTTCCGGAATCCACTAGATTCTGAGTCGTCAGGATGTCAATGTTGGTATGAAGGATCAGGCGACACCTGCCTGGAGCGGGACCTCTCCCCACCTGCCCCTTGCCCTCCGCAGGCGGAGGGACGCGGTGTACTGGATCTCGAGGGGCCGGCCAGGAGGAAGGACACGGAGGATCTGTCGGCTGGAGGGTCGCAGGCGGGCGACGAAACCTCGCAGGAGCCTACGGGCTACTGCCTGGGGTCGGCGTCCTCTGGAGGCTCCCGACCGACTGGAGGCTTTTGTGTCCTACCTCCTGCGCCGAGGGAAGGAGGTCGACGGAGGCGTCCACGTCATCGAGGTGCCTGCGCGTCGCCCGGCCTCCTCCTGGTGGCGCCGCCTCAGGAGGAGCCTTGGTAAGAGGTTGAGTCGCTGGCGCAATGGCGCTACAGTGACTCCCTTATAGGTACGTACCAGCTATAATAATTTAAAATACTTTTTCTTTTTTTCTTATGTTATAATTCCATTATTTTTTTTTCAGTTTGGTACTAATTGGTGTCACCAGATGGGCAGTATAACTCCAGTTCATATCCAAGTTTTTGTTCTGATGATGTGGCAAGAAATTGGAAGGGGCACTTACAGTTAAATTGTGGGCAGTGGTAACTATGATGTTCGACTTTCTTAATGATGATATCTGATATCTTAGTTATGGTGAGGTATAACATGCCCTATTTCAAATTGTAGTTGTAGTATATTTTACTGTTGCTTCTATAGTAATTGGAGACATTTAGCATTAAATCATTACAGAATTTAGATTAGCTTTTTCTTTCGCTATAACATTGATTTCAAAGTGGCATAGGATAGAATATATTTTAGTAATTTATTTTTTTTTAAATATTTTTTGTTTATTATAAGTTATTGGCATTAAATCAGGAATCAAAATCAATATCTATAGATAAATTTTTCTTTTGGTTTCTGTTAGACATTCTGCATTATCATGATATTTGTTTTCAGTACACATGGTTATTTGTTTTTATAATTATAACTTTCCTTAAATTTTGTCGTATTGAAATTTATAAGTTTTACTTATAACTTTTAGCATAGTTTTAAAATCTTTCACTCACTGGAAATTCTTTACAGTAATTTCGTAAGAACTAGTTTCTCTCTCCAATTTTATTAGTGCTTTTTGACACTGTCCTTTTATTGGGAAAAGACCAGATTAAAGTATCGTAGTAAAGTGCTACATAAAATATCTTATGCATCTAACTGATGATAGACATCATTCCAGGACTTCATGCAGTAAAACGAAGTTACAGAGACACATGTTGTATTTCATCAACTTCTAGGGCTCATTTATATTTTTACAGTTTGTTTATCTCTAATGATATGGTTTGCACTTCATGGTCAGTGAAATTCAAGTTTATTATTTCCCCTTCGGCTAAGGAGGCAACCTTCAGTTTACAAACACCTGGTCAAAAAGTATGTTTTGTGTGGTTTAATATCCTGATTGGCTAATCTATTTTTTGTTCTAAGTTGAATGATAGGTCATGTTCAATATATCTGGTTTTTCACTGCTTTCGTTTAGAAAATTTATTTTGAAATGACCACAAAGCCATAATTTTATAATTGGCTCAGTACACATAATTCAAAATTGCCTCTAATTTTATGGTGAAATTTGGAAAATTTATAGCTGCTGGTTTATTAACATATATAACCATTACATTTGTAACACGAAAACAGAAAAAGGTGCATAGGAGTTAATATTACTTTTATGAACAGAGTTTAATTCACATTGAGAAATTATCTTTATTACAAAATCTTTCTTACATCTAAATATTATTATTATAATCAGTTATCTTATACATTCACAATAGTTAAAAAAATATTTCTTCCAATTGCTTTTTATTGTAAATACTATTGGAACGCAGCCACCTTAGAAAAAAAGTTTTGTTGAACAATTTTATTAGTCTGTCTCTTTGGGTTTTTTAACTTGACTTCAGAATCCTTCCATTCCTGGTATTAGAATTGCGTACATCTTTCCTATCTGTGCAATCAGTCTCATTTTCCTTAACTTATGGAAGGAAGTGTCTCTACCCAATATTTCTCAAAGAGTGAAATTTGACAATTCATTTATATTTCTGATTGGTTGTTTACCATATTAGAAGATTCTGTTCCCCAGTTCTGTTTTCCAAAATATTGTTCCATGCATCAAATGTGAATGGAAAAAGGTATATTATACCACAATAACATCAGTTATTTTAATGATAGTAATGTCACGTGGAATCATTTCTTACAAAAATATTAATGTATCATCATTCCAGTTCACTTTTGTGTCCAAATACACTCCCAGTAATTTCACCGATTTACTGTTTTCCTCAAAAGTTACATTAGTTAGACAGAAATAAATTTTTTGAGTATTATTTATCACCTTTCAGTCTCAAATTTTTCACAAACAACAATAATAAATATTCCTCAAACATTATTCTCTTTTATTTATGTAAGCTATCCGTATGTGTTATCTTAGCTTTTCAAAGTAAAATAATCCTCGTAAATAACTGATTTGTAATGCAAATTATCAGGAAGGTAACTGATACAAATGAAAGAGAAATAAAAAACTCCAGTTACTTGCAGCAATTTTCAGTGTTGGTTTTTTAACCTCATACGAGGAATTTTTACGTCCTTCATTTCCTTTTCTGGCATTCCTTCAGTGCCAGATCTACTGGGGGGGGGGGGGGAAGGGGGGTTGGGAAACCAGGGCACTTGCCCCAGGCAACAACGTGGGGTCAGGAATGACAAATTAGTGTAGCAATGTCGTTGAAGGGGTGGAAAAATTTGTGTCGCGATGATTTCCTTTCTTTGCTCTTTTGCCAAGGGCGGACACAATCACTTTTAACAGGAGAAAAATCTCAAAATTTTTGCTTTGGCTCAAAAATTTGTAGATCTGTCCCTACTACATAATTAGTCAGATTTTACTCAACACATATTATGCTTATTAGACTCCCAATAATTTTACTGATTTAAATTTCTTCTGTCTTAAAACTTTTCTTATTGAAGGAAGTATCGTTACCACAAATTCACCAAAGAGACATTTGATTTCTATTTTCTTGCCATTTCAAAAAATTTTGTGCCCCAGTGATATTTTCCCAACCTATTGTTCTATATGTTAAATGTAAATGTTTATATACACTTAACATGCCAATAACATCTGTGATTCTCCAACACAATTATTTTTTAATTTTGGTTATAGTTATTTTTGTAATAGGTATGTAATAGGTAATAGGTATGTCTCATTACAGAGATATTTCATTTTTTTGTTCAAATAGATTCCCAATAATTTCACAGATTTAATTTTCTCCTTAAATACCAATTTTTTTATAGAGAAGTTTTTCTGTCTTACTCCTTTTCGATATCAATTTATTCACATGCAATCATAACAAAGATTCTTCAAACATTTTTCTCTTGTATTTTGTAAATTTTCCATGCATCTTTATACTAAAGCAATATAATCCATATAAATCATCAGTTTACAGTTCAAATTACCAGAAAGATCATTGCTATAAACTAAAATAGGAAGAGAATTGAAAACTCGAGTTACTTTCAGCAATTTAGTTTGCTGATTTTCAATACCCTGTATTACAACTTGGCTTCTCTTTCAAACAAATGGTTCAACTAATAATAATTCCAGTTCTCTAACCCTGTAATACTTCACTTTAGTTATTAGTATCTGGAGAGATACTGTATCAAATGCCTCACTAATATCCAAGGATTGTATTTGTAATTAATTGAGTTTCAGAGTTAGTTATTATTTCTGTTACAACAGTCTTTAGACCTTAAACTGTTGATTTTCCTGCCCTGAACCCAAATTGACAAGTGGTTGTTTAATTATTGCTCTCAGATAAGTTTAAACATTGACTTTTCATACAATACTCAATTACCTTTGAGAAAATTGGCCCTAGGGTTACAGGCTGGTAGCTACTTGGATGGTTTTATTAAAAACTGTGAATTGTTATTTTCAAACAGTTTAGAAAGACCTCTTCCCTGAGTATATCATCTATAAGTTGAGTTATTGATAATACTATTAAGTCAATAATTTGTTTTAAAATAGTTAGAGAAACCATACCAGTAATAGTCTTCTGTCTTGCAGTTACTTGGTTCTGTCATTACAATTGCTTCCATTTAAATTTTTCTGCACGAGTTACGGAACCTACTTGTTGGGTTCTCAACATTTCCAGAAATGGCATTTGATTTTGCTACCTGGATAACCAATTGTCATCAAGATTAGAAATTTCTTTCACTGAAATTACATGAAGTCTTTTAGGATGTTAGGAAGCTCCTTTTTTGCTTTATCCCCCGGCTTCATTCTTTAAAAGTGTACAAGCAGCTTGAAACTTGTTTTAGAATTATTAATAAATTTCCAATTTTCTCTTGTTTTCGTTAATTTAATTTCCCTCCCATATATTTGTTTTACATTTTCATATCTTCCTTTTAAACTACTCTGCTTTGCTGTCTAATGGTTAAATATGATTAGATTCCAAGTGTAGGAGAACATTTATATTGTTGTTTATATCCTTTATTTATTTTTTGTATTATCTCATTTGTTTTTTGGCAAAATTTATTCAGGTATGAACTTAATAAAATCACAAAACTTTCAAATATTCCAGTAACATCCACCGAATTTATAATTTCTTCTTGCCATACAAATGCCATTTCCTACATAAATTCATCTATTTCTTTGCAAATTTTAATTAAATTTATGCTGATTAAGGAGACAAATTTAAATTTAACATAAAATACACTATTGGAAAAACATGATGCATGTTCTCTATACGAATGATGTTTATTATCCCTGCGGCACTGCCATAATGGGAAATAATCCTTTCCCTTCACTATTGGGACACTTGCTCTGGGTGGAATCTTCAAAGGTAGTGGGGGGGAGGAAGGGTTGTGTGTACAGGGGGGAAGCAGAAAATTAATGATTGATGGGGTTGCCAAATTTGTCTGGTGGTGTCATTTTTTTGTTCAAGTGCCATATTCAGGAGGGGACCCGGCAAATTCATGATTGAAGGGGCAGAATCAGACCTTTATATATATATTAGTTGTAAACAAACCTTATTTTTAGTTGAATGCTCACAAATTAAATTCTTGGTATTTGATTTCACTATAATGTTCATGTCCCTAATTATAATAATCCTGAAATCGTGATTATTTCTTTAGCGCATAAATTAACTTTTCATGGCATTTTATAGAAGTGTTGATATCTGAATATGATGTGTAAAATATTGAGATAATTATCAACAATACATTATACCAGCTGCCTCAAATAATATGATCAAGATTTAACACAGTATTGTGATTTTTGTTGCCGCTGTTTTTTTTTTTAAATTGTTACACCTTGATGAGTAATTTTATTTCTACAGTAACTTCCTACTAATTAATACCCTTAGGGAATATAAAACACTAATTAACTCATCTTTAAGTCAGTGTTCATTTATTAGCTACTTAGCTTTACTGACCTGTTCCCTAACTGACATTTTTTAAAAATCTTTGCCAATTGATTCACAAAAACATTGATTATTAGGTACCCCATTGTCATGATAAATTAATGCATATCTAAGTTAGTTATTCTCCTCATCAAAGTAAGCTATGTTAACTTTAAAACATTTCGATGTGTTGTCATCTGAATTTACACTTGTCTAATAATGTTTGTTTCACCCAATTACTACTATTTTCCTTTTTAATTTCCAGCAGCGTTCAAAAACTTGATTAAAGCTGCTAAATTATTACACACTCAGTTTTCCACATGTCAGCCCTTGTAAACTTGCTACTGAAAAGCCTCTTACAGTAATACCCCGCTTTACGCGACCCCGTTATGCGCGGTTTCGCTTTAGCGCGAATTTCAAATTTCGCGTTAAAATGCCTCGTATTACACGAATTGCTTACTTAAGAATATGTTTGTACATGATGTAGTCATTGGCTTCTCTTTGGTCGCGGGAATCCCCGCTTTTTCCGACATCTACATCTACATATATACTCTGCAAATCACAAAACTGTGGGTGGCAGAGGGTGCTCAGCACCATACCTAATCTCTTTGTTGTGCATTCCAATCCCTAATGGTACGAGGAAAAAAGGAATTCACTCTGATCGAAGAATTCCCCGTCCTACGACTTTGTTCTATAGGGATTCCCTAGTTTGTTTCGTTTGTTCCATATGTTTATGTCGGCTGGCAGTCGTGTTTTAACGTTTGGTGGAGATATGTACATAATTCAACGCTACGTTAAAAATGCCGCCTATGAAGAAAAAAAGAGCGTAAAAGTGTAACTTTGGAATTGAAGATGAAGGTGATAAGAAGAATGGAAAATGGAGGCAAAGCAACAATTATTGGCAGAGATTTTGGTCTGTCAGAATCGACTGTGAGAACGATTTTTAAATATAGGGAAAAAAATTAAACTTTCCAACGAAACTTCTCGGGTTTCAAGCCGCCTCAGAATTGAGCCGTCTGGCGACGTTTCGGAAGCTTGCACTGCTTCCATTGTCAAGCCCCCGCTTAACATTACTGAAGTCTGCCGCACGGTAGTCTATTATATAGCGCCATGTAGCATTTTTAGCAAGATCACGGCGAGTTTGATGAATCCTCTCCCTCACAATTGCAAGACTCGTGCGGCGTAGAATCTTCTTGATGGCAGTAGTGTTAGCCGGATGATTTACCACGGCAAAGCGTGGCACTGTTTCGGTATCTCTGCACCGTAACAGGAAGGCCAATGAACTTAGAAGTTTGGCCTTCTTGCAGCGCAGCTTCTCCAGATGTTTAACGCTGCTAGACATATCCTCCCCGTAGAGGTACGTTAGATAAAACGTGCATAATTATCTTTCCAACGACAGTTCAACACCTATAAGTGCAACAAAACTTTCTCGTTCGAGATCTTCTATCCTAGAAAGAATGGAGAAATTGCTAGCAGTCTGGATCGAAGATTTAAATAAGAAGAACACACCACTGAGTCAAGATCTCATATGCACAAAAGCAAAATCTTTGTATGAGATGTTAAAGACAGAAGAAGGTGAAGGAAGTTCCACTCCGACTTTTGCTGCCAGCAGAGGCTGGTTTCATCGGTTCAAGCAGCGTTCCAATCTTCACAATATCCAGATAACAGGCGAGGCCGCCAGCGCGGACACTCAGCTGCAGCTGAGTTTCCAAACAAGTTTCAAGATTTCGTAACACGAGAAAAAATTCCTGCTTGTCTCATCTTCAATGTTGATGAGACCAGGCTTTACTGGAAAAAAATGCCATCTCGAACATTCATTTCTAAAGAAGAACGTCAAGCCAGCGATTTCAAAGCTGCGAAAGATCGACTAACACTTCTGCTGGGTGGTAATGCCACTGGTGATTTCAGACTGAAACCTTTACTGGTTTACCATTCAGAAACACCCCGTGCAGTGCGTGGTACAGACAAGATAAGCATACAAGTCGGGGGGCGGTTCAACAGAAAGGCGTGGGTTATACGGGAAGTTTTTCAAGATTGGTATTCTAATAGTTTTTGCCCATCAATCAAATCCTACTGTGACAGAAATGGGCTTGAACGTAAAGTTATATTACTCTTAGACAATTCCCCAGGACATCTAACCTCACTTGATACGCCGAGAGACTTAAAAGTGTACGTGAAGTTCCTTCCACCAAACACTACGTCAATATTACAACCTATGGACCAGGGAGCAATAGCAAACTTCAAAGCTTATTACCATCGCTGCACATTTAGCCAGCTAATTCATGAAACCGACGGGGAAGGAAGACAGTCTATGGAGAGTGGTGGAAGTCATACAACATCATGAAGGCTATTCGCAACATAGACGAGTCTCGGAACGAAATTAAAAAGAGTTGTATGAACGGGGTGTGGCGTAATCTTTGGCCAGATGTAGTGGAAGAACCTAGAAGAATTGTCCAAATGCACAGACAAGTGCTTGAAGACATTGCTGCAATGGTTGAGGGGTCTGAACTTGAAGATGTCGCGGTAGAAGATCTTGAAGAACTTGTAGCAACTCATGACGAACCTCTCATCAATGAAGTTCTGGTCGAGTTACAGAATAATGCCATAAACGATGAGGAAGAACAAGTAGAAGAGAGAGTTTTATCTTCAAGCGGAATTCAAAGTGCTCTTTCAAAAATTTATTCAGGTTTGGACATATTGCAGAGCATAGATAGTGTTGATAACCGTGTTTTGACCGTGTGTCAAACAATTAAAAACAGCGTTATGTGTTATGAACGTATTTTACAAGAACGTAAAAGAAATGCTACTCAAAAGACAATAGATGTATTTTTCCGTAAAAAAAACATGTAATACTGCATAAAGTGTTCTTAGAATTAAAGTGATTGATTCAAATGATTTATATGTTTTTGCATTAACTTTTGACTATGTTTAATCGTAAACCCCGATATACGCGAATTTCACTTAACGCGATTTTTTGCGGAACGTATCCCTCGCGTAAAGCGGGGTATTACTGTACTTTAAAAGATAGTAGCTTTTTTCATTGTTTACTATTATTTCAAATGTGGTTATTTGTTCTCTTGATTAGATAATAAAGTTTATGAATATCATATCTGTATGGCATTGAATTTAAAATAATATTTGTTTTATGTTGTAAGGGTAACAAATGAGTGGTCTATATCTTCAATAATGTTATTGTAACGTAGTGCTAGATTATTTGTTTATCCCATTAAAATTAACAAATCATTTGAACCAAAAGTTTTAGTTTTTATTCTATTATCTTCTACAGTTTCTCCCAAAGGAGCATTTGGCTTTACAACACTTTGAACCTTACTACTTGGTTGCAATGCTGACCTTGGCTTTTATTAGCCTCTAATATTTGTGACTCCTTGATAAAGCGCACACTTGTCATTTGCATCCCCTTCTGTGTTGTTGATACATGTCCTGTTTTCACAGTCGAGTCACCAGTAGTCTCCACCAATTTTTTAAAGAAGAAGAAGTGGAAAAAATGCAAATGCTGATGCCATGTGTGTCACTGAATGACAGAACACATTGTAATTTTTCTGTTTGCCACTTCACTGCATATCATACATTTTGAACATGATAATTGGTTCATTTTCGATGAACAACTAATAACGCCCATATGCGCCACCATCTTCCCTGGGCTGCCATGACAAGTAGAGAACTCTTGCACATGGGGTGCCTGAGGATTGGAAAATTGCATCAGTTTTTGCCTGTGTTAAGTATTGGGAGAGGGCATTGCACCGCACTAGTCATGAGGAGCAGGCTCCTCTGCATAGGATGGAAGAGAAATAAAAGATGGTATCATAATCAATGAGTAGACTTCTCAAGAAGCCATCGGTTGCATATAGTACCATTGCTAAGAAAAAAATTAGTATCACTATATATTAAAATGTTTTGTGTTCACTTATATAGAATCATACTCATATCCTGAAGGTGTGGGAATAGCTGTACCAAATTTATAGAGAAATTGGGTAACATAAAATCTGAAGAGCAACAGTGTACATGGTAAATTCACAGAGTGTTGAGTGAAAATGATACAGCATGCTCACATTTCATGAGGAGAAAGGGTGACAACATTATAATGAGTAACGGATGAGTTGAAGTATGAGGAGAAAGTACAAGGTAAATTGTTGGGTTCTGCCACATGTTTCTACACATCATTTAAATGGACTGTTAACAACATGCAGCATGCTTACCCTCAAATACTGCTGACAGTCCAATCCATGCAGATCTTCCTCATTACCATTCACTATAGCAACATTAATGGAGATTGGGAGAAAAAATATTAGAAAACGGTTTGCCCATAATTATTCTTCACAATTTGTGAAATACAGTCCATCTTTTCTGAAACAATCAAGAGAAAGGGAAAGTGTATTAAAAATATCAATAACTGGAAAAGACAAATTGTTATTAGCTCTTTCCTGACTGCTGTATTACATGCTTACTGTCAGTTATCAATGAAATATTGATGCAGAATGGTGATAATGGATTCAGCATTAAGTGGTGGAGTGCATGTCTGGCATGAAATGAAATTATTCAGACAGTTTTACTTCTTTATAGACTGTTAGTGGCTTTGGCTCTTAAGTATACTGATATCTTTTCTTTGTATCGTCATCATCATTAAACACTTCCACTTTTGTGTGTCATCTGGCACATCCTCTTCCATTTCTGCTGTTCCCTCCACCATTTGTCTCCAATCAACTCCCTTTATCTCTATGTTGTTCACCTGGTACATACGTTTATTTCTATGGTGTTTCCATAGGTTTCTCTTCCCATTACTAGAGAGTGCAAACACCTAAATGCTCCCCACCTCTCTCCACATGACATGACGCAACCACTGCACACCCTTATTTCTTACTGTTTCTTGCAATGTCTCATTGATGTTTTCGTTTCTAATTCTATCTTTTCTTGTGACATTCACTATCCCTCTCGGAAACTTCATTTCTGCTACCTATAGTCTTCTAATATCTCAGGTTTGAGAGCTGTAGGTCATTATTATTTGGTAATATACATAAAGAAAACTTTGTTTCTTTCCATTCATTCCACCTCCACTTTATATCTTTGATGTTATGACATAATGTTCACCTCTTCCTTATTATCTATCCTCCTTCATCTTTCAGTTGGTAGTTATTTCATCTCCCAAGTCCTTACCCATTCCATTATGTTGCCATACAGTTACACACCATTTAATGTGCCATTGTTTCTTGCTATCTGCAATATTTTAGGTTGTGTTCATCTTGGGGCCAACCATTTTCCTAATTCTCTCTACAGATTCTGTTTTTTCATCTTTTTACAACCATTATATTGTTAGTATATGTCTGCTGGATTTCTTTGTCTCTAAACTTCATTGATCACTAAAACCCGGTTTAACTAAACAGATGGCAATACATTTCCTTTCCCAACTCCCTTTTCCCCATCAAACAAATTTAACAGTGTTTTATTATTACACAATTCTCACAAGTGTTCCTTATTAGTTCCCTGATTTTTCAACTGTTACTCTCATTTTAAGGATTAATCTTATCCTGTCCCATTGTACTTTATGACAAGTCCTTTTTATGTCAATGAATGTTGTGATTTGGTCCTTGCCATATTCCCAGCTTTTATCTACAATTTTTCTGCATTTAAAAGTGGAATATGCCATTGATGTTTCTTACCTCAATCCATACTTTTCTTCTCTAGCTGTTTCCTCTATTCATCATTTGACTTTGTGTAGGGAAGCTTCTTCATATAATTTCAGACAGTGGCTAAGCTATATAATACCCTGCAGTATTATCCTTTTGATTTTTTATGAATCAGCACTACAGCTTCCTTCCTCCAGTCCTCTAGCATTTTCCTATTCCCCAAATTGCCAATACAACTGAAATTTCCTCTGTAAATTCATCTATTTTTTTGCAAATTTTTATCAAATTATTGCTGATTAAAGAGACAAATTTAAGTGTGACACAAAGTACACTGTTGGAAAAATACAATCTCTATAGGAATGATGCATGTTCCTTATCCCTGTGGCACTGTCTTTATAGGATATAATCCTTTCCCCTCACTACCCCTCCCCTGAAGACATTCTGAATATCTGTTTCAATTGTAAAGAGGTATTGGGTAGCATAAAATCTGAACTAACACATGTACAGGACAAATTCTCAGTGTGTTGTGTGAAAATGATACAGCATGCTCGCATTTCCTGTGGAGAAAGGGTGATGATGTTATATTGACTAATCAATAAGTTGAAATGCAATAAAGGAGTTAATGGAGAAATGAGGAGAATGTACAATGTAAATTGTTGGAATGATGCAATGTTTCTGTGCAAATAAACAGCTTCTGCACATGCTATGTTAATTGTTCTGATAACTATATGTAGCATACTTACCCACAGCACACAGCCCAATCCCTGCAGGTCTTCGTCATTGCCATTCACAATAGCAACATTGAAATTAATGGTGTATGGGGGAAAAAATATTAGGAAAATGGCTTGCACTTAATTATTCTTCACAACATGTTAAATACATTCCATCTTTTTGGAAACAAGGATAAGAAAGGGAAAGTGTAGTAAAAAGATGAATAACTGGAAGAGACAAATTATTATGAGCCCTCTACTGACTGCTGCATTATGTAATATTGATGCAGTTGGGTGATCATGGATTTAGCATTAAGTGGTGCAGTGCATGTCTGGCATCAAATGAAATTATTCAGACCATTTTACTTCCTTACTGTATTGGACTGTTAATGGCTTTGGCTATCTTTTCATTGCACCAACATCATTATTAAACACTTCCACTGTTGTGGGTCATTTGCCACCTCCTCTTGCATTTCTGCTGTTCACATTAAGATTTACCTCCACCATTTATCTCCAATCAACTCTCTTTATCTCTGTGTCCTTCTTCGCCTGGTGTGTCTATTTCTTTCTGTGGTCTTCCCATTAATTTCCTTCTCCTCCCATTATTAAAGAGTGATAACATGGCATTCTTCCCTCTTATTTCCTCATGACATTCCTCAACAACTGCAGTCTCTTGTTTGTAAATGTCTCTTGCAATTTTCATGTTTTTATCTCTCCCGGAAGTTTTCCTTTCTCATTCTATCTTTTTTTAGTGACATTCTCTATCCGTTTCAGAAACCACATCTCTGCTGCCTGCTAATATCTCAAGTTTCAGAGTTATGGGTCAGCATTGCTTTGTAGAATACTTTATAGGGCAAATGTTTGGTTTTGTTCCATATGTTCCACCTTCATTTATGTCTTTAATGTTTTGATAAAATTGTGTGCTCCTCCCTATTATCTTTCCTATTTGCTCCTGCATCTTTTGGTTGGTAGGTATTTCACTTCCCATATAAACAAATTACCTTACCTATTCAAATTTGTTGCTGTACAATAACACATCTTCTAATGTGGTGTTGTATCCTGCTACTTCAATATTTTAGTGTCTTTGTGTTCTTCTTCGAGCCAACCATTTTCCTAATTCTTTTTCCACATTCTGTTTCATGTTTTTGCATACCATTATGTT
This sequence comes from Vandiemenella viatica, assembly GCA_031002005.1. NCBI lineage: Eukaryota > Metazoa > Arthropoda > Insecta > Orthoptera > Morabidae > Vandiemenella > Vandiemenella viatica. The sequence goes on from CM061914.1 coordinate 31,520,401, forward strand.
GCCAGTATATGTCTGCTGCATTTCTTTGTTCCTGAACTTCAGTGATCACTTTGTCTAAAACCACGTTTAACTGAACAGATGTTAATATACTTCCTTGGCCAACTCTGCTCTCCATCCCAAGCTGATTTGAGTGTCTTTTTGTATATTCCTACACAATTCTCACACTTCTCATAAATGTTCCTTATTAGTTCCATGATCTTTTCATCTGCTACTCTCATTTTCAGGCTTAATCATATCCTGTCCCTTTGTACTTTATGCGAGACCTCTTTTATGTCAAGGAAAGTTATTATTTTGCTCTTCCCGTGTTCTACATTTTCTCTATAATTTGTCTTAGCATAAAAATTGCAACTGCCATTCATACTGCCTGCTTAAATTCATACTGACATTCTCTAGCTGCTTCATGTATTCTTGATTTGCCTATGTGTAGTATAATTTTTTCATTTATTTTCAGGCAGTGTCTCAACAATGTAATACCCTACAGTTCTTCCCTTTCAATTTAATTGATTTTTTATGAATCAGTTGTACAGCTCTCTTTCTCCAGTCGTCTGGCAATTTCCTTTCTTCCCAACTGCCCATACATCTGCCACATCCTATGAAAATTCATCTATACCTTTGCATATTTGAATCAAATTTATGCTGATTAAGGAGATGAAATTTAAGCATTACACAAAATACACCGTTGGAAAAATACAATCTCTATACATGATACATATTTCTTATTCTTACAACACTGCCAAAATGGGAATAATTTGTCTAATTCATATCTTATTGCAATAGAAAGAAAAGACGGTGGGGTTCCTGTGGCTTCTGCGTATTCTTATGGGCTTCACAGAGGTAGAACTGCGCATTCCACAACCTACATAACTAGAGGGGACATAACTGGGTCTGCAGTGGACAGCAGGTTGAGTGGGCTTGGGGAACCATTCTGAATCTGCAGCTTCAGGGAAAAATACTCGACTCTACCAGGGATTGAACTGCTGTTGTCCGGACCATGAGAGACGCTCTACCCCTGAGAGATGCAGCTGCCCATCTGTATTCCAATAACTGAAATTAAGTAACGTAATATGTAATATATTAGTGTAGATAATTAGTTTTATACATTAATTGTAACAAACATTTTTTAATAAATATTTAATATTAAAAACTTCATTTATATTGTGTTTTTATTTAGTATAGATAGAAATCAGTAGTTTAATGGTTTAACGGATCCAGGGGGGGGGGGGGCTAGGGGGCTGAAGCCAGCTTCCCAAAAGCACCAAGGTCATCCCTGACTGACCTGGATTTTGGGTTTTTTTTTTTTTTGCTCTACAGTTTTAATAAGGGCGGCAATGTGGAATAATGATATTTTTGTTGGCGAACCCCTCCTCCCATGAGTCAAGCTCCCCCCCAAACCAAATCCTAGCCCCCCCCCAAAAAAAACAAAATCCTGGATCCACCGCTGGTTATAATGCTAATACCAGCTCTAAAATTTTACATGTTAGGGTTAATTTCTTTTTGTACACATTTCTTGTAACAGCAATAAATTAAAATTATTTTTAAAAACTTTCACAAAAGTCACCTAAAGAGTTTGTGTAGGTCTGGCTGCCTTGATTATTTGTTCCATTCATGAAGTTGTCCTCAACAAATGTTATAAACTGAAAAAAATTAAATAAATACAAATGTCACAGTTGTCATATGGCATTCTTAACTTAATTAGATCTCATGTAATTCATGAATCTGAAAAGTTTTATGCAATTAATAGTATACACACAAACTGGTAAAATCTAATTTAATGCATTCGAAACCAGCAATTAATAGTCCTCCATCATCAGTATAATTAGGAACACAATTGGGATTTGTAAGTATATTAAAGATAGCTAATGCTACTTAAGGACACAAACTTAGTTACCAAAATTCACAGTTATCATTGTTACACTATGCATTACTCAGAGATTGTTGATAATTCTGTTAATTTTGGCAAATCAAAATCATTGTATGAATGTGGGGTTTGGTTTATAATAACGTTGGGAGTGGTAAAAGACAAAATAATACACTTTTGGACTGATATATCATCTTTGCACAGTTTTAGCAGCATTACTATGGAGCAAAATGACCAAATACAAGTGTTGTTAAGAGATGAGTTGACTGAGGTGCACCCAACCATACTGGAATGAAATGAGCTCGCAGTAGGAGGAAATCTTGCATGTAAATTTTTAATTTTTTAAAATTTTTTTTAAGAAAAAAAAAGCAAGATCTGAAAGTTCTTTTACTTATTTTAATAAATATAATTTGATCATAAATATGGTTTACAATAAGTTTAGATTGAGAAACTTTCAAGCTTATGCCACATCAAAGAAACAAACGACAAATTACTCTGAAATAAAATCAAATCCTGATCCCCACAAAATATGTCCAACATTAGAATTTGAACTTATTGTAATTAAAAGATATTTAAATATTGAAGGGTATGTTAACAGTATATATGATGGCAAAGAATATAAATTATCGATAATTAGGTTGCAGTAATGATACTAAGGAAGCAGCTTTTAGGAAATAGGTAAAATGACTCATCACTCGAACTTGTAAGTTTTAGATGGTGTAGCCAACTGAAATTCCAAGGGTAAACTACTAAAAAGAAAAAACTTTCATAAACAAGTATTATTAAATATCTACAGTCAAAATTAGCAATTACATTAACACCAAATTTTAACTGGTATTGGGGATAAATAAAGTAATGTCACAATATAACCATAATTGTTTATTTACCTTTATAAAAACATGTTTCTTCTGAAACATGCTAAACACTCATGAAAAACCACTTTCATTAAAAAAGCCACAAGATAGACTTAATTCTGCTGACCCATTTGATTTCATATTACTTGTGCTCTGATTAATGTCAGAACCTGAGGTACAATTAAATTACATTCTGGGTGTGACACTACTGCTTAAATGCAAAGAAACACTTCTATTCTTGTTATTCTTAGAAAGCAAGCTCCATCCACTATTGGCTTGCTAGGACTTCTTCAGAGCCATGTAAGCTGCCACTTTTGATGGTTCCTGTAGGGCCTTTACAATTACTGTAAAAGTCCTGGCGCACTCATAGTATTATGTATACCTTGCTGTCACAGGCAGTGCAACAGTTGACTTAATGCAATGAAACATCTGCAGATAAACACTATGGTTATTAAAAGAAAATGCTGTTGTTTTCCATCATGGGCACTGGGAGGGGGGTGCGAGGGGGTGAACTTGCACCCTCCTGCTATGAAAGAGAATACACAGAAAAGATTAAGAAACAAAAATCTTATTATTAAATTCACTGTTTGAATAATAACTGAAGGCGCCTAGCTTGTTGTCCGAATTTGTTCAACATCTTATGAATAAATTCAGCATCATTAGTTAATAAGTGTTATATATAATGTATATATAAAAAAGACAGATGCACCCCTTTAAAGTAATCCTGCCGGCGCCCATGTTTTCCCTGGATATTAGGAAAGTGTATGATGTGTACACAAGAAAAAAGTATAGAATCCCATGAAATACAGAGGAATTCTGAAAGAAAAAACAGAACAGGGACAGAATTAGATGAGAACTATGTAAAAATAGGAGAGAAAGGTCGGTTTAGCTGCAACAAAGAGATGGATCAAGAGAAGTGCCCTCTTGACACACTATTTATGATGACACTGGATGATTTAGTGGAGAGAGTTGCAGCAAGAATAGGAGTGGAAAATGTGAATACTGTGGCATTTTTGGATCACTTGGTGATACGTATATGAAAGAATATTGAAGAAGGAGAAGATTAGGAGTTAGTTGTATGGACAGACATGAGTGAATATGGCATGAAATTAAATACAAATAAAAGTAAATATACAGTCATAACCAGAAAGAAAACAGGATAAATGGGGGAACTACAATGGCAGAAGAAGAGCTGAAGAAGGTGAGCAGTTTGAGATACCTTGCAGGAGTATTGGAGGTAAGTGAAAGGAACTGTAGTGATATAAGGGTAATAGGGAGGAAGGCAGAAACATTTATTTTTATTTTTTAGACACATGAGCTGCCTGGTATGGAAGAAGTATGTCCCACAATAAATTAAGGGAGCAATGCATCATGAATATAATATTCCTGTTCTAGTTAGGTAAATCAGTGGCCAAAATTTAAAGTGATAATAAGAACAATTATAAAAAGACACATACATACAGAGTGAGCCATAATTCATGAATGTAGAAAGAAAAGAGTTAGGGTAGGACTTTCTGTATCAAAAGATGTGGAAGTGAAAATGGAAGTGCCTCGGGTAATTTACTGGAAACATTGTTATTTATTATTCTAATGAATGATTGTTTTAATGCTTTACAATTAGAAGTTAGGATGTTTTGAGGTGATATGATCTTAAGTAATACGATCAAACTGTTAGAAGACTGTTCATAGTTGCAAGGTGACCTGGTATATCAGCATGGGATCAAAGTATAATCAACTAATTTGGTATTTTAGATTAGATACTTTCATTTTTATCTTAACTGAGAATAGTCTTGGGGATTTGGAGCAGTACATTCAGTCATTAACAAACTGTTAATATTATCAACTACTGACAACTGGTTAGTTACTCAAAATTCTATTAGTAGACTTTTAGTAAATTTCCATAGTTAAGTTAGAATTGATATCATGTAAGCTACCTTACAATTTCTTCAAATTCTAGGAAGACAAAGTTTGGTTATTGTGGAATGGGCATAAGTGGAGGACTCGATACCGCAGCTTAGAGCCATATGCACAGCTAATTAAAGTTGTAAAGTTAACTAAATACAGATTATAAATTAACCTTAAATAATAAAAAGCATGTTTCAAACATACCTTAAAAGCCGTAATAGTGTATAATCCATCACGGTGAACACAACACTTTGTTATGAAGTAATGTCACCATAACACAACACTTTTCGACATGGTAAAAGCTCTACATAATAATAATCAGCCACTAGTAAACAAATTTTGTCACAAAGAAAACATAATTAACAGTTTAAAGACTTTTAAAACATGAAAACACTGGTAAAATAGTTTATCACGTTAACTGGCACTGTAAACTTTAGGAAATCATATATTTAAAGCAATATTATAAATCAGGTGATAGCGGGACTTAAACGTAATTTCTTCTGGTACAACATACTAAAATTCTAGAACATTTTATATAGTCAGACAAGTCAAAGAGTGTTTCTAAATTAAATGATTCAAATCACCATTGCTTTTCATACACACTTTTAAAAATTATGAGCCCACCAAGTAAAGTCAATAAAAGAAAATACTTTCAGAATACATAATAAAACCCTCTAAAATGAATTTCATAAACCTTTTTGAGTTATATGTAGTCAGTTAATAATAATCTGGAAAAAATAGTGATTTTGGCACTAAACAAGGAAGTGAATATTTTCATAAATTAATTTCAGAGCAACTACGGCAGCTAGGGACAAGATTGAAAGCTCTATAGGTAGTTGAGATGCCATAGAATTGTGTAAAATAGTTTTAAAACTCAAAGAATAATATTACCTCTACCGGAAGTACGGTGTGATGACACCAAAGCATTGTTTTAAATGTCTTTTAAACCTGATGAATAAACTAGTTATATTAGATGTTAAATAAAAGATAATTTAATTAGAAGTGCTACATATTTTACTTAAACCTTCTACCACCAAAATAAATAGAGTTATTAACTTCTACATCGTAGTTGGGATGAGAACCCAAAGCTACTTTTTACGATGAATCTGTTAAGTTAACAGAAAACTTTCTTATGGATTGTTAGCTGCACTGAATTCTACCTACTGGTGAAGTTTTAGAACTCTACGGTTCGTTTTTCCCAAGATTGGGGAACTATTTGGCATAGTGGAAGGTTAACCTAGGGAAGGGAGGCTGTCCCTATATGTATGGTTGGCAAAGGTATCGGGAGTCAATGCCTGATGGTCTCTTAGAGGGTGAAGGCTGTGACACGTTGTGCAGTGCGAGAGGTGGTTAGAGGGAGGTAGGCAGAAGATGGCTGCAACATTACCATGCTTGAGGTCGGCCATCTTAGGTTTCTGGTAACGGGGCCCGACATCAGTATCTGATATATGACATTGAAATTCTAACAAGGGGTTTCGGTCTGTCCAATTGCATTTCATAATCTGCATCAGTAATTTTGTAAATAAGTGTCCAATTGCCAACAACTGTAATAAGTGTGTAACTGTTTAAAGAATATAGTGATTTTAATTCATGACTTACACCTAACCTATTCTTGCTTGAGATTTATATCATAGCAGGTGGCGACCGTCTTAGGTTTTTTACAGTAGATTATCCAGTCGAAGGAATCTTACATGGTACAGTAATTTTCAACATCTACAAGAGATCGAAGTTGAGGGCTAGTGTTCCAACGCCAGTAAGCATTTACTCCTTACAATCATCCTGTGATAGCTACTATATATGAATGAAATTGCCAGTCAATATCATTGCTGCCCAGATAAAAAAACTAAGGACGTTTGTAATTACAAGGTGAGAAAGGAAATAAACTAATGGGCACAGCCCATTGGGCAGGTGGTAGAAAAAGTTTCAGAATTCTGATGATAATGAGGGAAAGTACCAGAGAAGTGAAGGAACTGGATTACAAAACATTAATACAATATAATTTGCTTATGGGATTAATGCTGCGTTGAAATACTCCGTCTTTCTTCTTCCCTACTTTTCAACCAGGGCTTAGGTCTTCATCAGGGGCCGTCTACTGAATCTGCTACAGACTGTGATCTGCTCTCAGCAGGGAAGAAGAAGAAGAAGTAGGAGTATTTCAACGCAACATTATTAGTATTATTTGTGGATATTACTGCAGAACACAATGAGTAACTGATATGAAAATGAACTGGAGTAGGATTCATTGGAAGACAGAAGCAGATGAATGGGAGTGCTTATAGTGTACAAGTGTATATTATACATGATGAGCCTTCTAGAGATATTGGTGGAATTGTTGCAAGTGGTGGAGGGAAAGGAAGTGATTACCACAAGCATTCAATTTCAGGCTTGAGGGAGTGGTAAAATTTTCTTTAGTAGGTAGGAAAGTCAGTGATTGGAACAAATTACAATGCGTATTAATAAATAATTTACAAAAATGATGTAGGATTTTAAAATTTAAATTCATATATCAGAAAAGTAGGTGGGAACAAGAAAGGGGAGATAAAATCTGTGAGTAAGGAAACTGAAAACAGATCACGTACTCCCTCACAGTTAAACTGAATTAAATTACTTAGGGAGTGTTCATAAATGACGTAGCTCCATTTTGGCCTCCTGTGAACTTCCCATTCCCCGGTGTAGCCCGTTGTTGTTTTTGTCTCTACCCCCCTCCCCCCATGTATCACGTAGCTTTTTTCGTATTGATTCCAGAAGATTTTGTACTGTTTTTCTCTTGTCAGACTGTCATAAATTACATGTGGAGATAATTAAATGACGGAAATAAATATTTACATGGTGTTGCGCATTCTGTACCTCATTTTGACTGTGACAAATGAAAAGCTACTTGGTCTGGCTTAGAACCCTCCCCCTCCCCCACGTAGCCTGGTGTAGCTTTCCATCCACCCCCCCCCCCCACCCCCCCTAGATTGAGCCACGTAGTATATGGAAGCTCCCTTATTCACTGTAATATGTTCAATGAAAAAGAGGAATATCAGTAAAATCAAAAGTTTGAAATGATATTTCTAACAGACGAAATAGGTATTACATAGTGGGCAACATAAGGAATGAAATGATTAGGTGTGTCACGTGTTAGTCGAATGAGCTGTGGCACTAACTCTAATAGTGGGTCCGTCCTAGCCCACTTGCTGCCGGCTGTGTTTGAAGATGTTTCCAGTCCGCATCTGTAAGCATCTAGCTAGGAATGATAATAGAGACTTAGCATTAGTTAGCTATGATGACATAGGTAGCTTCTTGGAATGAACTCAATAAATATGATTAAATGAATTAATTTAAAAATAAAAAGAATACCTGATGTAAGGCATTCATTACAGAAGTTGTTGAACAGGTCAGATATATTCTGATAGTGATACTGTGGATCATCAGATCCAAAATGGTAATGATTGCATTCTGAGCCAGTGGAGAGGAAACAGTAAAAACAGCCTAAAATGGTGGTTATTGCTTAATAAAAGGACAGTCCCACCTAAATTCACATCATAGACTACACTTTGTAGTTGCCAAGTAGCATCCCTGGGTCCTGGAAGTGGGGAACAAGTGTTCCTATTAGCTGGACATCTGCTGTGCAGCTTCCTCTCTCATGAACAAAGGCTGTGTTAAGTGTAGCGGTGTGTTGTTACACTGGTTCGCTTGGCTAGACTACGATGGTGTCAAATTAAACCAGACAGCAAAGTAGTACAAAAGTACCACTGAACCATGAAACCAGAAAAATAATGCTATAATAAGAGCAAGATGTTAAGATCAAAAGTGACTAAATAACATTTGTGGATATATGGGCAATTATCAGAAATTATCATCAGACTGAAGGATGAAACTAGTTTAAAAAAAATTGGAAAAACCAAAATACAGAATATTCAGATAGAAGTTTAAATATTATCAAGGGGAAAATATTTTAAAAGGAATTTTTGTACCAATTACAACAAAAAATTGGTACAAGTTTGTACCATTACTTAAACTATTTAACTTCTTAACTATGCTTTAGATGTCTCATCAACAATCAAAATCACTGTGATCATAAGGCTTGGAAATTAATGACAAATATATGTTTTCGTAGTATATCACATTGATTGAAAGTTTTTCTTAGATATTCCTAATATTAAAAAGTCACAGTTGCTATATATTTGTACTCTCTGACTAACAAAAAACGTAATGACATACTTCAGACAGAAAACGCGCAAAATTTTAATACTTAGTGTGATTAACTATAACCCTGTTGGTAATGCAATAAAAAAATAAATAAATAAATGTTACAGATAATTAAAAACAAAGTCAAACATAAGATCCGCAATATAATAGTCAATTATGTTGTGGATCTTATGTTTGGGTGGGAGACCATGAAATGTCTGGCCCTTCCAGACACAAATTTTTTCTTTTTTATTGGCATTACCTACAAACTTATTCATCAAGTTACAAAGTAGGATTCTGTTAGATTTATTTTGGGTTATATATAATCTTTAGTTTTTGACACAAAACAAGTGGATTTATTTTGTTGATTTGTTATTCAGAAAAGCAAGTGTCAGCATGAGAGAGTGGATGTTTGTTATCTGCATACATTCTATTAAGCATACATTTCTTGCTTCAAGAGGAAATTCTCTATATCCACCAATTCTGCATGACATGCCCACTGTGGTGTCAGCTATCATTATGATGAAATTTCCATACTGAGAAGGGAATGTCCAGTAATCAATCTGTTCATAGTGGTAATCTTCCTTACGTTAAGTTCAATATGGGCATAGCATAGTTTGTCAGTAATTCCATTGACTGATATCACTGACTTATTTCTTATCTGCCCTCCCTCCACTTCTTTTTCCATTTTGTATTAATCAAAGAGGGTATTGTTTCCTTATGGTCACTAAAGGGGAACCAAATGTGTTCCATATTCTGCACATTCAGCTGTTTTCTTGTACTTCTATCTGCTATCTCATCACATGATAGACCCACATAACTAAACTCTCATTGTAATTTAACATCTATACATTTTGTTGTCCTATTTCTCAGTTCCCTGTGATTTCGTAAATTAGGTAAGTCTTGCAATTTCCTTTTGGGGACTTCCAAAATTGCTTGTCAGTCAGACGTGGCGTTTGTACACAGAACCAATTTTGTTTGAATAGATTCCTGTATTCTGTAGTATCTCTAATACAGCAAAGGTTTTCATGGATAATGTTGATAACTGCACTTGAATCCTAAAGGCACAGTAAAAGTTCCATTTTGGGTCTATGTATAGTGTTGTAAAAAAACGGTTTTTTTTCTGGCTTGAAAAAAAAAACATGAAAAAAAACTTTGAAAAAAAACATGTTTTTTTTCTGGAACATGTTTTTTTTCTGGAACATGTTTTTTTTCACAACTACTAAATCTCAAATTTGTAACGCAGTTATCGTTAAAAATGACTGTTTTAGAGTTTATTCTAAGTACTTATCTTAGTTTAAAATCTACTATATTTTTCTAGTTCAGTAGGAAAAAAATTACGAAAATATTGGCAAAATTGACTGAAATTTTCTTTATGAACGGGGATTTCCCGAAGAGACTAGGTTGCGCGAGATGGAATCCCCATTCCCCATTGATTGGATTATATTTGCTATTTGAAATAGTGCTGCCAGCCCTACAAAATTACCTGCAGAGCTTTTAAAAAATTAGGAATTTAAAATTTATCCACAGTTTTTTGCCTCTTTTTATTACTTATTGGGCTTTCCTTATATTCGTATACTTGTTAACTCTCAGAGTATAGTGGTACTGATTCATTAAATTGTCAGTAAGGGAGCGTGCATAAACCACATAGCTCCATTTTGGCCTCCTGTGAACCCCCCTCCTCCCCCACGTAGCCCTACGTGGCTTTTGTCCCTCCCCCTGCCCCCCCCTCCCCCCGCTCACTTAGCACATAGCTTTCTTCCGGTTTGATTCCAGAAGACATTTTGTACTGTTTTCTCTTGTCAGACTATTGTAAATTACATACGGATATAATTAACTGAGGGAAATAAATACTCACATGCTGTTGTGAGTTCAGTTCCTCATTTTAACTGTGAAAAATGTTACGAAAGGAAAGTTACGTGGCCGGGCTCGGAACACCCCCCCCCCTTCCCCCCACGTAGTAGCCTTCCAGCTAACCCCTCCTCCCTCTGGACCGAGACAAGTAGTTTGTGCACGGTCCCTAATTATAAATCGTTTCCTTGCAACCGTTGGTGTAAAAAAAACAATTGAAAAGAAGTAAAGCTCCTATTTTGTATGATAATAGATTTAAATTCAAACTTAAAAGACCGTAATACAGAATTATCGGCGCAGTCTTTATGCACAGTGTGTACTTTGCTCACAATTTAAAATTGCAATCTCAAAATCTTTTGCGTACAATACACACCGAGCGTGGTGGTGTAACGGATAGCGTTCTGGCCTCGCATTCGGGAGGACGGCGGTTCGAATCCCCGTCCGGGCATCCAGATTTGGGTTTTCCATGGTTTCCCCAAATCACTCCAGGCGAATGCCGGGATGCTTCCTTCAAAAGGCCATGGCCGAATTCCTTCCCATTCCTTGCCCCCATCCTTTCCCGTCTCTAAAGACCACGTTGTTAAAAAGGGACGTTAAACTGTTACAAAAAAAAAAAAAAAAAAAAAAAAAAAAAAAAAACGTACAATACAAGAACAACCAGTAAAAGAAAATTTAACTATTTCTGAAGTTATGGATCTAGAGAAGACAGAAGAAGGGACAGAAAATTCCGACACCGATCGAACTAGTGTTGGTACTAGTGAATGTGGTACTGACATAGAGGATGAATAAAATTATGTTACCTATATAGATACACTTATGAATCATTATGTGAGACATATGATTCAGTAAGACTTAAAACACACTTGTAAAATGGAAGTTCCTTAAATAAAACTATAATTTATCAAATATACTGTTTTCTGAAAAAAAACAAAATTTAGAAAAAAAACACGGGTGCTAGGTTTTTTTTCACGTTTTTTTTCACAAAGCTGAAAAAAAACATTTTGTTTTTTTTCAGTTTGCAACACTATCTATGTATGCTACTGAGGTGGTTTTCCTTCTTATCCTTGTTCCTTAGCTATAAATGTACACCATCCTAGACACTTCAAAGTTTCTTATGTACTCTGTTTTAGTTCCTCCAGATTGTGACGTTTCGGTCCTATAGTGCTGTCTGAAAGGGTGTAATCGTAAACTTCTGAAGTTTCCCATAGCTCAGCTTCATATAAATAATGTTAATATCTCTACTATTGATTGTCTGTAGACTACCAACCAGGCTATGTCATTTTTGACTACTCTCATGAGTAAGAATGTCAATTATAAAATCTCGTTATTGTAGCAAGTATCATGTTTCTAAAATTCCAATTTCATTATGAGTTAATTACAGCCTCAGAGATGTTCCTACTGCCAACAATTTGACACATAACCTCATTGAACATTTTGATTTAAAAGATTCATTTTTGAATTGCTTGGTTCTTTTTTTTAAAAAAACTGTATTCTTTATTGACATCTAATGGCACTTCTAATGAAACAGTTTCCTTTTCGAAGAATGTTTTTGCTTCCACATTTGGTGTTGTTTTATTACGTATTGTACTCAAATCTTTTTGAAGCTTTCAATTCTTCAACATTTTCGGTAAATTATTCATCATTTCTCTTGGTAATTTATTCCTATCACTGACAACCTTGCCCAAAAAGAGAATCTTCCTACTCCCTTGTTCCTGAAATCAAGTGCCAGCTTGTGGTCATGGTCATCTTTTCCCTTCCATGCATTACTTTTAATTCTTACACCAATATCTTTCTAAGCCTCATCACCAATGTACAACTTGTACACTCCCATGACCCTCTTCACCGTCGTCCTGCCTTCCAATGAATCCTATTCCAGCTCTTTTATCATAACGACCCATTCCAGCTCTTTTATCATATCGGTTACTGGTTTCATTTAGCGGTAATTTCCAGAAACAAATCTACCAGCCCTTTTTGCACCCTCTCTAACTCATGTACTTAATACTCAAAATGTGGGTCCCATATTCAAGCAAAGGTCTGACCAAAGTTTTGTAACCCAATTCCTTTACTTCTCTCGTACATCACGTCATCACTCTCTCCAACAAGTGCAGAATTTTGAAACCTTTTACTGCTGCCTGACCAAAGTGTCCTGCCCAGTTAAGCTTGTTATCAAATGTAATACCAAAATATTTATATTTCAAGTCTTCAATAAGCAATTCTTTCCCCACCTTATAATCGTAATCAACCATTAGTTTTTTATTTGTGTATTTAATAAGTTGACTCTTCTGTGCATTACCTTCATCCCATGTTTACCATCCCAACTACATATAATGTCCAGATCACTCTGCAGCTGTTTACAGTCCTCTACCGTTTTGAACCTTTTATATAGCATTATATCATCAGCAAACAATCTAATTTCTGATAGTAAACAATCAACACAATTATTCATTATAATAATGAATAGCAATGGTCCCAATACGCTATCCTGTGGCACTCCCATTTTTGTTTCCACTTTCTTTTTATACTGCATTTCCTACCCTAACTTTCTGTTTTCTACCTTTTAAAAATCCTTCTACCCAGTAAATCCCTTTTGGTACAATCCAATAGTTTTTACCTTATTTACTACTATTTGGTGGCTTACTCTGTAAAACACTTTGAAAGATCTATTGCTACCGTACACTATCAATTTGACCTCTCTTGTCCATTTCATTGGAAATATCTTACATATATCCTACCAACTAATATTGGAATGAGTATCCTTACCTAAAGCCCTTGTTGCCTACTTGAAAACCACTTACACCTCTCACATTTATTTCTGATGTGGTTGCATATCAGTCTCTCCATTAATTTACCTAACACTGATGTCAAACTGATTGGCCTGTAATTCACGACTCTATTTCTCACCCTGTCTTTATGTACCCGCACTACTATCACACTTTTCCAGTCCTCTGGTTAGCAGCAAGGATCCAGACTCAATTTAAATAATATTTCAAGATAAAGTACAATGTCAAATCTGGCTATCTTTAAGATATCTGTAGTATTATTATCTACACCAGCCCTTTTATTTTTTCAGCTTTCTTTGTTCCTTCATGATATCCTCGGTATGAATTTCAAATTTTATGGTCTGCTCATTTCTAATTGTTTTGTTAAGCTCGTTATCCGATTCTGAACCTGTTTCTGATTCAATATCCCCAATGATCTCACTAAACCAGTTACTTTAAATCTGCGAATATTTCCTCTCCATCCTTATCTATAAATGTCTCAACACCCACTCTTCCCCTCAGTTTTCAATCATAACCATCGAAATTTCTACATGCATCAGTAAATGGTCCCCCTGCACTGACAATACTCTTCATTAACCCATCTAGCTATTATTAAGTCCTTGTTTAATTGTTTTAAATGTTCTCTACTACTCTGCTGTATCTTAACTCTGTTATGTTCTCTTCTCATCAACCTCTTTAATCTCTCCACCTCCCTGTTATAGTACACAGGTTCACTACTTCATTTTATTTTTTGTTTTTGAATAAATTTTTCTTTCACCTTTTTTGTTATCTTCTGGAACTCTTCCTTCTGTGACTCTACTGTACTTGTGTCTTCCTTCCATTTGCTGAAACATTCCCTGAAATATCTCTTCAAATACGAAATCTGTGCGTTTTTATAATTGTACCTATTTACCCCTTTCATTTTGGCTGCTGGTTCACTGAATCTCTAATATCCATCAGAACAGCTTCATGATCACTTATTCCTTCAGTTACATGATACTCTTCAAGGTTATCATCGGGCTTTATTAAGAATTAATCCAAAATATTTTGTCCCCTAGTGTTCTGCTCTACCACTTGTGTATATCCTCCATCCCTTAATAAGTTGTTTGCAATTCTCTGTTCCCTTGTGTTATTAATCTTATTTCCTACCAGTTTACACCTGGTAAATTTAAATCACTGCCAATAATGACCATTCTATTCTCACCTCTGAAATATGAGCATGAATTTAATTTCTTCTCAATAACCTCATCTTCATCTGCCATTCTTCAACTGCGGGAAGCAGCCAACACCCTGTATTTTGCTTTTTTATTATGTCAGAAATCTACCCCAAGTAACTCATGGTCATGATCTATGAACACCAGTGAACTGTGGTAGTTTTTGTTAACTAGTATGAAAACTCCTCCACCAATTGCTCCTCTATCTTTATGTTACACTCTGTAACTAGAGATATAAACCTCACTGTGTAGTACTTCTTCTTTAACCATCTCCTACCCCAATTATTACAGAGGTTCGTGTATTTCTATTAAGTTTGCAAATTCAATTACTTTGTTCATTGTACTTCTACAGATCACCAATAACACCCTTATTACTGGCTGTATATTTTTAGCATTTACCTCCTCCTTCCCAGTTCTACCCCAGTTAGTTATTGTTACAGCCACTTTATCTGTTTCTTTAATATCTGTGATTTTTCCTATTGTGGATCTACAGTTAGTATCACTTTGATCATCTATTTCCATCCCTTCACCAGCAGCCCCTAACCTAAAAATGGCACAGTCCTTACCCCATCATCACTGGAAATTGGCTCCCTTACTGCTTTAGCTAACAACTCAGAAAGTACCCCCTTGCCTCTGCTAATGAGGTGTAGGCCATGTCTAGTGAAACCCCATCAACCATTGGTGTTCACAGGAACAACCCACAAAACAGATCCAATGCCTTTCTCAAGTTGAACTCCCGTTTTCACATTTACTCGCCTCACAGCATAGTTCAATTATGGCCGGTCATGGTGACCTTGAACTTGCAGGAGTTACACCCTGGTATCCTGTGCCTCCTTCACAACCATCCTCAGGTTAGACTCTATACTATAACTCACGTTTCTATCAATACTTTTCACAGCACCTCTCACTATCACTACTCTATCGTCCTCAGTGAAACTCCTACAAAGTGAATGTATATCCTCTATTACCTGACCTAATGTTGCACTAAGTTTGAAAAAACTTGTGACCTAGTAACCTGTAACTAACTGATCCTGCAGAAGAGGTATTACACCTCTCCGATGGTTACTACCTAGCAGCAGAATCATTTTATTCTATTCTTGCCTTCCACCCGCTTATTCCTAAATACCTGCTGCATCTTACCTACTTTTACATGGGGCTCTTCTCCTCCTGACTCTGGCAACAGGTCGAACCTATTTTTCCCCACAATTTGTAAAGCCTCCACAAGCTGTGCCTCTGCAGGCTGAGCTTCCACAGACTGAGCCTCCACAAGCTGAGCACCCACATGCTGAACCTCCACAGGCTGAGCCCCAACATGCTGAGCCTCCACATCCAGAGCCACCATAGGCCATGCCTCCACAGGCTAAGCCTCCACAAGACAAGCCTCAAGAACCCTGATCCTTTCACGCAACTCCCTCATCGTTTTGCCCATCTCTCTCATCCTTTCACCCCTAAGACAAACTGAACAAAACCAAGTGAGACCTCATTTATTACCCATGTTTCCTCTTCCCTAGATGCCCAATGAAACCACTTCTTACACCAACTAGAACCCAACCCTTTCGCAACGTACCTACGACAGGAGCTACACTTTCCAATCATGTTTTTCCCAAATACTTTTAGCACCTTCTAAACGAACCTTAAATTTATTTGACATAGTAGTCTAACAAAGTTTATACTATATTTCCAACATTTTTATTTAATTGGATAAGAGCTCTACTCCACAATCAAGTTATAGTAATTAATAAGTTGATAAAAATATTTTAATCAAATACTTTTTTTTTTTTTACTAAGAAGGTGCTATATTAATATTTATTGAAATAAGTAAATATGAAACTATTACATTTAAGACTCAAATAAGTGGATAAGAAACAGGCAACCTGGATTCAGGCAAGGATATTCATGTGAATCTCAGTTGGTGGGATATATGCAAGATATTTCAGATGAAATGGACAAGGGAGTCCAAATTGATAGTGTAGCACTAGATCTGTCAAAGGCATTTGACAGAGTGAGCCATAAAAGTGTAGTATATAAGATAAAAACTATTGGAGTGGATGAGAAAGTGATTTGCTGGGTAGAAGAATTTTTAAAAGGTAGAAAACAGAAAGTTAGGGTAGGAAATATAGTATCAAAAGAAGTGGAAGTAAAAATGGGAGTGCCGCAGGGTAGTGTATTGGGACCATTGCTATTCATTATTCTAATGAATAATTGTGTTGATTGTTTACTATCTGAAATTAGATTGTTTGCAGATGACATAATGCTGTATAAAAGAATCAAAACGATAGAGGATTGTAAACAGTTGCAGGGTGATCTGGACAGGATATCTAGTTGGGTTGGTAAACATGGGATGAAAATAAATGAAAATAAGAGTCAGATTATTAGATACACAAATAAAAAACAAAAAATTAATTATGAATATAAGGTAGGGAAAGAATTTCTTGCTGAAGACTTGAAATATAAATTTCTTGGTATTATATTTGATAACAAGCTTAACTGGTCAGGACACATTGGACAGGTGGTAGGAAAAGGTTTCAAAATTCAGCACTTGTTGGAGAGAGTAATGACGGGATGTGTGAGAGAATAAAGGAATTGGGTTACAAAACTTTGGTCAAACCATTGCTCGAATATGGTAGTGTAGTATGGGACCCTCATTTTACGTATCAAATACAGGAGTTGGAGAGGGTGCAAAAAAGGGCTGCTAGATTTATTTCTGGAAATTATCGCAGAATGCAGTAAGTGACGGATATGATAAAGGAGCTGAAATGGGATTCATTGCAAGACATGAGGAGGATGAGGAGGGTCATGGGAATGTACAGGGCATATACTGGAGATGAGGCATGGAAAGATATTGGAGTAGGTATGAAAAGTAGTGCATGGAAGGGAAAAGATGACCATGACCACAAGGTGGCACTCGATTTCATGCACAAGGGTGTGCGAAGATTCTCTTTTTAAGGTAAGGGTATCAGGGATTGGAATGAATTACCAAGAGAAATGATGAATAATTTACCGAAAACGTTGATAGAATTTAAAGATAAAATTTGTAGAGGGCAAATGTAGGTGGGTGCAGGATAGGGGGAAGATGGAGTGTAGGGAAATAGCCACCGGAGCCTGTGCTCCATTACAATTAAATTAAATTAAATAAATTAAATTAAGACTGAATAGATATTTTAGGATTTACGAAGTTACATCTACATTTTATACTTTTTAAATTGATACTATCGAAGCAGACGTCAGATATTAACAATTATTTATTTATTATATGTATTCGTTTTATTTCTAGCAGATTATTGTTTTTTTATGCTCTAATACTAATTTAAATAACAAACTGTTATATTTGAGACAAAACAGAAGGTCTAAATACGTCTTAGCAACAATCTACAACAATCCAAATCTATAACTCTTATTTTTTTAGTTACACAACTAAATTAAGGTGTTAAATTACATGTATTTAATTACAATTTGCAGTATTTAATGTAACTATCGCTTTCAGGTTATTTCTAAATCAAAAACTAGCAAAAAAGAAATGGTTATTAGCCGCTAAGAATATGCGATTTTTGAAGTTCTATTACCTATTGAAAAATGTTTATATTTTGCGTCACTAACAATAATCCTCACTATTTACTTTATAACTGAAAGCTTTAAACTAATTTAGCTGATGATGACGTTATTTCAGGTTTAGTGCACAGCAGTTCACACACACGTCCAGGGCTCACTTCACCAAATTTATATTTATTTAATATGTACGAAAGGTAGGGGGTGAAATTGGCTTGCATTTGCATATATTTATGTAATAACTAAACGATACAAACTGGCTCCTGAATGTGCGACTAGTAGCCGCATTCATGTTGAAAGTTAACATGCAGAAACGGAATAGCATGTCCTGCATAAGTTAACAACATTCATCCAACTCAGTGATGCTAAACCTGATGTCTGTGGGAATCATGATTTTTCAGATGACTGTAAGCATATTTTGTTATTGTATTAAAGAAAATAATTTCCTCTGTACGGAGAAGAATATTAACTGATGGTAACACCTAGGAACTAGGAGAAAAGTATTTACCTATGTACTATAATAGGGAAGTGAGGAGGTTAAAGTGGTTGGTAAGAAAAGAACATAACAGAGTTAAGAGACAGCAGGGTAGTAGGGAATATTTAAAACAACTAAACAAGGACTTAATAACAGCAAAGAAAACGGCTAAAGATGGGTTTATGAAGAGTATTGTCAGTGCAGGAGGACCATTGACTGATGCATCTAGAAATTTCTATGGCTATATCAGGAAACTGAGGGGAAGGGAGGGTGTAGAGACACTTATAGATAAGGATAGAGAAGAAGTTACTGACAATTTGAAAAATGCAGAGATTTTAAGTAACTGGTTCAGTGAAAGCATAAGGGACAATGAATCAGAAACAGGAGGGTCTAATTCGGAGAACGAGCTTAACAACACAATTAGAAATGATGATAGTAAAAAATTTGATATCCATCCTGGAGAAATCATGAAGGAAATAAGAAAGCTGAAAAAAAATAAAGGGGCTGGTGAAGATAATATTACTACAGATATCTTAAAGACAGCCGGATGTGACATTGTACCTTATCTTGAAATATTATTTAAATTGAGTCTAGACACTTGCTGCTTACCACAGGACTGGAAAAGTGCAATAGTAGTACCGGTACATAAGGGAGGGGTGAGAAATAGAGTTGAGAATTACAGGCCAATCAGTTTGACATCAGTGGTAGGTAAATTAATGGAAAGATTGATATACAACCACATCAGAAATATATGTGAGGAACGTAAGTGGTTTTCAAGCAGGCAACATGGTTTCAGGATAAGGATATTCATGCGAATCCCAGTTGGTGGGATATATGCAAGATATTTCAGATGAAATGGACAAGGGAGGCCAAATTGATAGTGTAGCACTAGATCTTTCAAAGGTGTTTGACAGAGTAAGCCATAAAATGGTAGTAAATAAGGTAAAAACCATTGGAGTGGATAAGAAAGTCATTTTCTGGGTAGAAGAATTTTTAAAAGGTAGAAAACAGAAACTTAGGGTAGGAAATGCAGTATCAAAAGAAGTGGAAGTAAAAATGGGTGTGCCACAGGGTAGCGTATTGTAACCATTGCTATTCATTATTCTAATGAATAATTGTGTTGATTGTTTACTATCTGAAATTAGATTGTTTGCAGATGACATAATGCTGTATAAAAGAATCAAAACGATAGAGGATTGTAAACAGTTGCAGGGTGATCTGGACAGGATATCTAATTGGGTTGGTAAACATGGAATGAAGATAAATGCAAAGAAGAGTCAGCTTATTAGATACACAAATAAAAAACAAAAGGTTAATTGAATTGTTTATTTCAGAAACCCGCTAAGTGCACTTTTTTAAATTTTCGGTAAAACAGAAAAAAACTTAATATCTTTTATTTGAATAGAGCTTTTTGGCTTAAAAAAAATTAGATGAATACTTAATGTCTCCTCAAAACAAATGTTGCTTTTATTTCAATTTTATTTCGTTTACTATCTTCAAAAAAAAAAAAAAAAAAAAAAAAAAAAAATTCAGTTGACGGGTTTCTGCAATAAACTAACTCCCATTATTAAAAACTGTTATTTTGAATCTAACTTTTAATTTTTTAACAGCAGGAAGATTTTTAACAACAAAAACATAATAGTATAAACTTAAAATATTTATTAAAAGCAATAAAAACTCCATAATTATTTCTGTGCATATAAAGAATTTAAACGGATACAGTTACAGCATTACTCATTTTTCCGTTCTCTCTATGGGACTACTCATCTTAGTATACTGCCTATCAATGTTGCACTCCGCTCCAGAAGTTGGCCACTGGAGGATGTTGTCATAGAAAGCTTCATATCATTTAGTGTATTTGCTAAGCTTCCTCAGATCGTTGATCTTCTTTACATTGATTGGTACTCTTCCAGACGGGTATGCTTGCACTGTTGGGAGTTCAGGAGCAGCAACATACTTTTTCAAGGTAAAAGTTGGAAATATGAATCCGTTGATAAAGTTATGGCCACAAATTTTCCTGGTGCAAATATGCTGTAATTAAATTCTTTATAGGTTGAGAGTGTAAAATGAATTTTTTTTCCATTGTGAACACCCCTTCCATTTGTTTCATCTGAGCTCACATTTTTTTTTATAAAACTGGGGCCACCACGTATTGAAACTAAAGATCATGGTAGACAGAAAAATGCCCTGTTTTACTGGCTCTAATAATCATCTCAGCATACTGCTCTGGAGTGTACACTCTGTCCACTCGTCGCACAAAATGTTTTACACAACAAAAATCACGGTCGCAGGGTAGAAATGAATGTCCCCTGACTGGGAAATAGTGAGTCACCGTCTCGAATATTCCCCTGTCTCAAAGGTTCATCAGAAACCGAACTACACAATGATTTTTATTTTGGCCTGCTGGGCCATCACTGAAAACAACAATATGTTTAACTCCAACAGGAACTTCAGTTTTCAAATAATGTGATAACATTGAGCAAACCTTGTCCGGAGATTTGTTGGCTTGACCTTCATGGTAAATGTACATACTTGCTTTATTTGTCTTCATACCGTGAACACAAAATACATTAAGCCAGAGCTGACGCATGTAGAAGACTTCCTGAACTGGAATATTTGGAAGTGGGAGGTTTTACATGATGTCAAAACATAGCACTACACTACGTTTGTATTTATCTTCATTAGAAATACCTCGTTTCCTTTTTGGTTGAGATTCATCATCATAACTTACACTATTCATTTCTTACACGAAACTGTCACAAAAACAACGTGAAACCATACCAAATGTTAAATAATTTAAAACTTGAACACTTGACAACAACTGCCTCTTGAAGTAGTAGAATGATTGGTTAAAACAAGTGGTGCAGCATAATAACTAGCAGAAGTGCCACACGACGAACACGAAATTTAGTGGAGAAACCAGCCATCTGATGCCGGTTAGCGGGTTGCACTAAATTCAATATTCGATGTTCGAAAAAAACCCATACAGAGGCTTGGCCATTGACGGTTTTGTGCTCAAACATGTGTGTTTACACGTCATGAGCCATAATATGTATTTATCTCAATTTTGAAAAAAAAATGTCAGTTGACGGGATTCTGAAATTAACGATTCAATTATGAATATAAGGTGGGGAAAGAATTGCTTGCTGAAGACTTGAAATGTAAATATCTTGGAATTACTTTTGATAACAAACTTAACTGGGCAGGACACATAGGACAGGTGGTAGGAAAAGGTTTCAATGTTCTGCACTTGTTGGAGAGAGTGATGAGGGGATGTACGAGAGAAGTCAAGGAATTGGGTTACAAAACTTTGGTAAGACCATTGCTCGAATATGGTAGTGTAGTATGGGACCCTCATAATATAATACAGGAGTTGGAGAGTGTGCAAAAAAGGGCTGCTAGATTTGTTTCTGGAAATTATCGCAGAATGCAATCAGTGACGGATATGATAAAGGAGCTGGAATGGGATTCATTGCAAGACAGGAGGAGGATGAGGAGGGTCATGGGCGATGAGGCATGGAAAGATATTGCAATAGGTATGAAAAGTAGTGCATGGAAGGGAAAAGATGACCATAACCACAAGCTGGCACTCGATTTCAGGCACAAGGGTGTGGGAAGATTCTCTTTTTTAGATAAGGGTGTCAGGGATAGGAATGAGTTACCAAGAGAAATGATGAATAATTTACCGAAAACTTTGAAAGAATTTAAAGATAAAATTGTAGAGGGCAAATGTAGGTAGGTGCAGGATAGGGGGAAGATGGGTGTGTAGGGTGATTGCCACCGGACCCTGTGCTCCATTGCAATTAAATTAAATTACTCCTACTTAGAGAAGCAGTGAATTAGCCTTTACATAAACTGCAGAATATCTTCAGTCAGATGTAGAGAAAATTGCAATAGTAACAAAGTATCACCCGTCGCATTGGCTCAGTTGGATGTGGCACCTTGTGGTGGTAGATGCTGTTACGTGATAATCCTTGTGTTTAGGAAATTTCCATCATCTGTACTTGGCTGACAGGCAGGGCCGGCGCTAGGAATTTCGGGCCCGGGGTAAAATGGGCAGCGAACATTTTTTTTTTTAGCTCTACAAAATGGCTAGGTGACAATGGGCATAATCTTGGCTTCATGGCCTGAGGACCCCTATAGTCGGTGATCGGGCCCCCCATCACCCCGCGGGACCCGGGTACGTTTGACCCGCTTAACCCCCCCCCTAACGCCGGCCCTGCCGACAGGCTAGGACAGGTGGGGGAGCACAATTCCTAATCACCATATTATATGTAAAAGTATTGGGTTAAATTCCAAACCACTTTGCAGTGCGTATGGACTAAGGGCATACAACATGGTTGATGAGGACTCGTCCATCAGATGGGGATGTTAAGCTTGACAGCCACCCTCCCCTGGTGTCTTTCGAAAGAGCAGCCCTGAATTTTAAGAATTTCGCATTCACCCTTCATCAAGAACGCTCTACACTGAACACACATTATCAGAGTCTTCTCCCCTTACAACACTTAAAGAACAGTGACATACTATGGGATGTCACCCCGTCTCATGTTCCCAGACCTTCCCACGGGGGGATAAACATCCCCATGATAACCGCCTACTCTCGGACACAAGAGGAGTGATCATATATATTATTTCAACAAGGTGCATTTTTGTCACAAGCCACTACCTCCCTTCATACCTAACCAAAATCGATAAATGAGGTATCATTTTAAAGATTAAGGTATCCGCTTTGGTCACATCATATACGATCATACATTACGATATGTGCAATGCACCATCCACCACCCACTTTCAGTGAATCTCGGTGTAATTATAATAGTAATATCATTGACTGATTAGCCAAAAATCGACGAGTTGACCTACAGGCCGAATAGGTACGACTAGACGGTAGCCTGGGGCCCCCGAATTTTAGGCGCTCCCTGAGGGTTAAATTTTTTTCGAAAAATGAATAAAATTACCCAAAATAAAATAATCAAAGTAATATGAAAATTAACTAAATGATCCGTACGAAAATTTTGCAAATACGATGAATAGTAAGGTTGATGGTTTGTAATAACACGAAAGGTGAACCGTCTCATTTGTATCAATTATTAACTTTTTTTAGTATAATAGATCGTAACAAAAGTCGACGCCAGTGAAGTAATTTATTAATAACTCTGTGATATATGCTGCTGCTATTTAGCTGCTTGGCTCTTAATTGCCTCATACGCGCGACTTTCAGTGTTATTACTTTTGTTCTCCAAAGATCAAACTCCAAAAACTGACGTTCTTAATTTATAAAGTTGCCTGAATGGAGTCCTTAATCATTTAAATGATACCTTATTTATGGATTTCGGTTAGGTATATAAAAAAACATGTTAGCCTACATGTAAATAATGATACTTTCTTAAAATATGATGCGACCAACGCAGAGACCTTAATCTCTGAAATAGTAACTCATTTCTAGATTTCGGTTAGATATCGATGGAGATGAATAGCTCGTGACAAAAAATACGTTAAGGAAATGATGATACTTTTGCACTTTAATCGTTTTTATGATGTCTCCAAAGCGTAGATTTTAACCTTTAAAATGATATTTCATTTATTGATTTCGGTTCGGAATACGGGGGATACATATATTGTAATGCTTATTGTAATTACTGATGACTTGTCCTATGTCACAAATTATGACTTCATGGATCAAATAAAATTCAATTCAATTCAATTCAACAAAAATTAATTTAGAAGCATTGACGTTTTTGCCATTTAAGGATCGAGTATGGAAAAATTAGGCCTACTTTTTTAAAATATGATAAGGTAATTGAGATCTTGTGTATCGATTTTGGTTAGGTAAGAACAAAGAAGTTTAAATATTATACACGGTAAGAAGGGATATACTGGATTGTGACAAAAAAGAAAAACCCTTTTCAAAACAATATATATGATGATGTTTTTGGTTTCATTGTAGTGTGTAAGATAAATAAAAGTTATTTTCAGAGTATCCTAAATTATGTAATTCGTTTGTTTAACTGAATAAAAGTATTAGCTCTTAAATTAGTAGCTTATAAAATCTTTTCGTTGAACCTATAAAATGTGGATTTTCTTTTTCAAAAACAGGGGGCCACATATTTTCTTAGTCCAGCATCGCGTATATGGCACAATTATTGTCTTCCGTAACCACGATGACAGTAGCACCCCATTTTTGACAGTGGAACATATTTTTCTGGAGAGTAGTTTTTTTTAAACGTGCATTCATAAGCTTGTGTCATTCTCGTTCAAATGACCTAACAAATAGAAACAATATTGTCTCCTCGCATTAACATAGCTTCCAGAGGATATAATAAGAAGTGGTTTCATTGGCCATGTGGCGAAGAGGAAACGTGGGAAATAAATGAGGCTCTCCCATGGTTTCATCCACTTTGTCTTAGGGATGAAAGGATGAGGGAGATGGGCGAAACGATCAGGGAGTTGCGTGAAAGGATCAGGTTTGATTGCTCAGGTTACTCCGTTTTACCCAGCGGTATGCGAGACAATCAAGATTGGCCTAACTATTCCAGCGACAATATGTAGCATTGAACGGTTATTTAGTAGACTACCTTACGACTGCTCAAGACGTGGAGACGGTCAACAATAGGAAGCGCGAGGCTAAATGGCCTGTGCATGGTCAGTGTTACAGGAAAAGGGTAGAGGAGGACACTGAATTTATCGGCAAGGTGCTGAACAAATATGGACAAACAACCTAGACTTCTTAAGGTATTATTCAAACAGTGAATTTAATAATAAAATTTTTATTTCTTAATCTTTTTCTGTGTATTTTCCTTTAATGGCGGGGGAAAAAGGGGGGGGGTGCAAGTGCACCCCCTTGCATCCACAACTCAGCACCCTTGTATGGGTCTGCTTTGATCCATCGAATGATAGCATCAGTGTACCTCGCATAGGCTTTCCAGTCTGCGCTCTGGAAGTTCCACCGAGATTTAGGAGTGGATTGGATAACAGCAGGGGCGGCCTTAGAAAGTTTTTCGGGTGGTGCCAAATCTCATTGCGACGCCCCAAATGTGCAATCGTTTATTCGTGATTAAGGTGTTCATATAGACAGACTGAAGATAACATACTGTTTTTACATCCTACTAATATTATAAAAGTTTGTTTGTTTAGATATGTGTTAATGTTTCACGCCGAAACGTCTGAACGGCTCAGAATAAAATTTGGAATAATGTATTGGCTATTCGCCATCTAGCTTTATACCGATAAAAAAGCAGTTTCCTTGGGATTCGAATAAAAATACGTATATGAATGCGTTATGAACTCCTCTCGAGCAAATCCGCGGGCGGGAAATTGTCTTTATATATTAATATTAACTCAAACCTCAGAAAGATTAGTATAGGATAGAAGTGGTATGAATGAGAAAATAACAACAGTAAAAAGGAACATCAGATATTTAATGAGGTTTATTTAAGTTACTGTGCCCAACACGTATAAGTCAAATTCACATAGTTTTTAATAATATGTTTTAAACTCGCAAATGAGGAAATAAAATCACAACTAACAGGCTAGATTGCCACCTTCCTCGCTTTAGCCCTTGGAAAATATTATTTTCTGTAGATAAAATTGTAAGATCTGAAAGTTTTTCTTGCGTCTGAGTTGTAAATAAGTTTTAATTCATTGGAAGTTCGTTCTCCTTTAGCGACAGTTACAGGTATGGTTAGCAAATTCGAAGTGCTGTCCACACATTCAGAAATATATCCTGCCAAACATTTTGTTTCATAATTTGAACTTTTATTGTTTCTGTTAATTCAAGCCCCATCAACAGTAGTTTCAGTCAGAAAGTTCCTTAACGAATTCACAATCAGTACCGGATTTACCACGTAGCAAGAGGTAGCGAATGCTACGGCCCTCGCGCCTTCTGTGTGACCTCGCGTCTGGCACCTAGGCCAGATGGGTGACCTTTTGACCTTTTTTTTAGCTCTACAATTTGCCCCGAACGGCAAAAATGAAGAACCTCAGCTTCACATTTGCTACGGCGCTTGTCTTAATCCGGACATTTCTGGAATTGTTTTTATAATTTGTGAGCACTAAACTGTACTGTACCATTAAATTTGGATAGTTGTATAAACTGAGTGACCACACAGTCTCAATTGTATCGATCATATTATAAAACACGTTCATTGTAAACAATTCTTCTGGATCTGTTGGTATCCCTTCTGTGGCGTACTAATAAAAAAAACTTCTACTTTCTTCGGAATCTGACTGGCTTAGGCCCGGTGCACACGAGCGTCATTTAACGTCGCGTGCACGTCGTGTGCACGCCGCGTGCACGCGACATCCGATGCACACGTAGCAGGCGGCAGTAGGCGTCCCACTAACAAAGATGGACATTTATAATAAGAAGCGAGTAATTTTTGCGTACTTTAAAAATCATTTATTAAGGACACAGGATAGACGTTACAGGTAGTATAGGACTATTCCAAATAACTTATTTTTATAAGAAGCTTGAAAACAATTAAATAAACATTCCGAGAGGACAACCTCTGCCGGCTCTGCAGGTCCAAAAATGCCCTTCTATTTTATTGGTGATGAAGCATTTTCCCTTTCACCAAATATATGAGGCCTTACAGTGGTAAAGTTTTATCAGAAAAAAAACCAAGGATTTTCAGCTACAGATTGTCACGCGCCAAGAGAAAAGTAGAAAGTTCATTTGGCATTCTGTACAATAAATGGAAAATTTTTCATAAAACAATGTAAATTTGGATTTATCTATCCTATTTATAAAGACGTGTTGTTCACTTCACAATTTTTTAAGAACAAGTGATGGGTACAACATTCAAGACGAAATAAGTATAGAAGGTTTTGTCGATATCGGATAGGACGCCTCAGTGTCAGCAAGAGGAACTACTTCAGTATATCCAAGTAAGGAACATGATAGCAACATATTTTGTTTCTGATGTTTCCACCTTACCCCGGTAAAGGAATTTTATTTAAGAACTTTTGTGTTTGCAACAGCAATTTACTATAAATTTTATAGGTATGATACATAAAATCTAGATTGTAAATACTTTACATAAACCTGGAATTATAATAAACACGAAATATTTTGCTTAAATATTTCATTTTCGCCCTTGTCGTCCTTTTCCTCGAATCCCTCAATGAATATCCGACATATACTGGTCCAAGCTCTCCTCTTGATTCGATCATGATAATTTTTTGACGGCTTTCCCAAATTTCTGGATAAGTCTTGATTACACCAATAAAATGTTCGATGTCAATATTTTCTAAAACTAATAACTCGTCTGCCATGCCTGCCGCGCTAGCGTGTTTTGCCGCCCGTGTGCACCGCTCCATTGGACACAATGTACTAGGAGACCGCACTAGCGTGCGCGGCGACCCTGCGGCGTCGTGGGCGAGAACAGGGAAAAACGACCGCTGGGTCGCCGCGGCGTTACCGCTGGTGCGTGTGCACTGCCGTATCTGTTCCTGTGTACTCCTAGCCGCTAGCGCGGCATCTCGGCGTGCACGCGACGTGAAATGACGCCCGTGTGCACCGGGCCTAAGATAGGGTATGTTCCAATCTGAGAAGCAATTTCCCTAGCTATTATCAGAGCAGTCAAATAACCCCGGTGCGCTTTTCCAAATTCCGAGCTGTTTCCCAGCAACTGTGAAGCGTTTCACATTCATAAATCCACTTTCAGTCTGCGTAGCCTTGCTTACAATATTTACTTTAAACTATGTATTATACCAAGTTACCACTGTAACTATGAACTCAAATTGCTCCATGATTTGGCTCAGGGACAAGGCCTCTGTTGCTGCATTTAAGTAAATCGTTTCCAGAAGGGCATCACGCACTGATAATGATATGCGGCGAGGATAGAAACTCTATTCTCCAAACGAGTTTCGCAAATTTGTTTGGCGATAGTCATTCTAAGTGTTTGTTTACCACATCCCATCGCTTTGTTGATCGAGAGAATAGAACAAATATTCTTTACAAAATATCCGGACAAGGAAACCGATTTAACTGATGTTTTGATGGCGCCTGCTATTACCGAATTTAATGACAGCTACATGAATTAAAAAATATTCGAAGATATTGGTTCAGAATTCTGCTTTGGATACCTTTGTATCCTCCTATCATATTGAATTCATTTTTATATCTTTGGCCTCGACAATTATTCATATCCACATCAAACTTAAGCAAAGTATCATCGATAAATAGGCCAGTGAGTTCAGCTTCCAGGTACCGAAGAGTCACTTACTGGCTTGTAAGCAACGAAACATGCATTCGTATGATGGATAACTATGTAGACGACTGAACCATAGTCAAAATTTTATTACGAACTTCATTCGTTTTGAATACATTTGCCAAAATAATAGACATTAGTCTCCTTATTAGCGATACGCGGAGATGCTCCACCATCACAGGGTCATATTTTCTTAACAATTGCAATATAGGGCCTACCGAGGAAGTTACCGTTATTAGAAGTATTTATTGTTTCAGATCTAAAGCTTCCTCTGAACTTACTGAATGTTAAAAAGAGAATACTATGGACATCATTCATTCGAGGATAGCGACCCACCCTGATTTTTCGCCTTCAATCTGTATTTACAAATACTTGTCTATTATAGTACATTGAAGCTCTTTAATCGAATCAATGCTTCTATCCAACTGAGCATATTGTGCTAGTGATTGGAGGAAGTTTCGTGAGTTTTGAGATTCTATGATAAGTAGCTCCTGTCAAATCCTTTTTTTCCCAAATAAGAGTGAGACCTTCTGTTGAATAAACAACAGTAAAAAAATATACTTTATCTGCAGATTTACAAGTTTCTCTATTATTGAAAATGCGTATTTCAAAAATGACATCCATCATTTTTTTTTCCTGAATTTTTTAGTTGGTCGAATAATTATGTCAACTCTGTCTGCAGAGTCAATGAACGACCATTTTGAAATAACATTGCAATTTGTACTTTGAAAAGGCGACTGTCGTGATGTGTCTGATGTACCCCATTCTGTAATATTTTTAACTGCAGACAACGTCATGGTGTTGCTCTTCATCATCGTGAGCCTTGTCCGAAGAACTTCTTAACTAAATAAGATTTCTTCTGTCGCATGTTGAACTAGTTCTGCTGAGTACCATTCAGATAACCTCTCAGCTCTAAAAAAAAATTTGCAAGCAATTTTGAAGTCCTCTCAGTTTCACCTTGGTTTTGTTTTCTTTTAAGTGTTGTGCGCCAGATATGTTTTTTTTTTTTTTTTTTTTTTTTTTTTTTTTTTTTTTTTTTTTTTTTTTTTCAATGTAGTGATATGTCCAAGACTACAATAGAAAAGGCAGGAAACTCCTGACTCGATTAATTCGAGTTTACTCGATTGTATGACGACAAACGGCTATCCATTAAGCTGGAGCACTTACGCTTATAAACTCTTCTGGATGATTATCATGTTAAAATAATATGTGAACAGCAAGCTGGGTTATTATAGAATTTATTTTTCATTTTTTGCGCAGACGATCTGTCGCTGCATTTTCGGCTCTCGCACCACCTGGATAACAGGTATATGAAAGCCTGTTTCATACATGGAGGAAGGAATATATGGAGACGACGCAAGGGACCTTCGCCACATACTGGAGTGAATCCGGGTGGAGACAAGTGGGGAGGGGAGGCCGCCATGTTGCTTGACCAGAGAAACACGGAAATATGCACAAAAACCTCAAGGGAATCATAAGACAACCATGGCACCGCAATTTGATGATGGATTATTATGTAACTCGACGAGACACATCAAAAATGTAGAATAAAATTTTTTGATATCGTGCTTAGTTCTCGAAATATACTGTCTCAAAAGAGTGGAGTTTCTGGTTGAAATTCAGAAGAAACGTGTCCCCAAAGTCAAATTTGGTGATAGATTCTTATGTAACACGACGATACAAATCGAAAATAAAGAATAAAATTTTAAAATTTTTCGATATCTCGCTTAGTTCGCGAGATATACTGTTTCAAAAGTGAGGTTGTTAGGTTATGAGGGGATTCAACGATAACCGTGGAGCCGCAATTTGATGACGAATTCTTATGTAACTCGATGAGGGAAACTGAAAGTTAAGAATAAATTTTTTTGATATCTCGCTTAGTTCTCGAGATATTGTACCTTAAAATTGACGTGGTTAGGTTGAAATGCGGCCTGGACCAGAAAAAAACTATCGCCATATCCATATTTGATGATGAATTCGGACGTAACTTAATGAGCAGGTAATTCTTTTTAATTTGAATAACAAACTGTTTATTTCTACAGTCCTTAAATTTTAGTTGATGTTCAGATAGGTTATATTTTCACATTCTATTTCAGTAATTGACAAGGAAGATTTCAAAATCTAGAAATATACTTGTAGACATATTTACAAACAGAAACAAGTCATATCTGAAATTTAAAAAAAGCATAAGTCAATGTTTAGAGCTTTTTTAAAAAAATAATACTTCATAAAACCTCATAGTTTCTGAGCTTACTTAGTAGATATTGTACTGGTAGTGGCCTATATAATTTTGCTAGAAAAATCAGTACATTCAAAAATCAGAAGCTAACAGCTAATAATAAATAAATTGTTTGTTCTCTTCTGGTATACACCGCATTTCAACCTGCCTACATTTCCATTAATATTGCCGCTACAAAACCAAACTATGTAGACACATCTAAACACAAGAAATGCATAGCGAACTACATTTCCGTCAACAAAGTTTATTTCATCACGTTTAGTAGTTCACACAGCACAAATCATCACGATTGATTTCATCGTGCAATTTCAGTGTAAACTTAATCGTGAGTAATGCATGCAGAATACCTTATTCACTGTGTCGCGATGTAAACATGACCCGTTTAAATTAAATTTCCAACATTTGTCTACAATAAGGCTAGCTTTTCAGGTGCAAAATAGTAACATATGCTAATTGTCTACACTACATCAACAAAAATTTGAGAATAATATGATCCTATTGAGAGCAATGAATAAATTCCTTCCTCCATGGTTTCATAGTGCAGTGGGTAGCTTGTAGATGTACATGAAGGAAGGAAAAGAGTGGAGGCGAAATACCATTAAATCTGTGAAGCTTCCTGTAAACACTCGGCTCCTACTGCGCAAGCGCGGCGGCCACAATAGAAACCCCAAAACACTGTGCTGTTTGCTGCTGTGAATATTTCATTTTCCAATATTCCAAAGTTTTTTTTTTAATAATGCCAGCTTGTGTTGCATACGGTTACACAAATACACCAGATAGGAAAAAACCTGGAATAACGATTCACAAGTTAATCACATTGTAATTATTGTTCTAGAATTGTTTTTTAGGAATCTGCAACAGTAGGGCCTATGGTTATAAATTTATTCATTGCTCTTAATAGGATGATGCCGTTCTCAAATATTTGTTGGTGTAGTGTAGACAATCAGCATATCTTTCTACACTGCACATAATAGGCTAGCCTTATTCTAAACGAGTGTTTAAAGTCTAATTTAAGTGGGTCAAGTTTACATTGCGATACAGTGAATTTATTATTGCACGTTCGTTAGTTCAACTGCAGGTATACGTTGAAATTAGTTGTAATAATTTATGCTATGTGAACCCGGATGTTGCCAATGTTGTTGATGCTAGAAATGTAGTTCGCAATGAATTTTGTCTGTTGAGGTGGACAACACTATCATCACCGAGACGATGCAATTTGATGACTGATTATCATGTAAATCGACGAGATAAATTCAAAAACAAGAGTAAATTTTATATTGATCTCTCCCTTGGTTCCCGAGATACTGACTATCAAAAATTAACCAGAGATATGATTCTTGGTCATTTGGTGACGTTTTTATCCTGGTCCAGGCCACGTTTCAAACTAACTACAAGGATTAGTAAAAAAAAATAAAACATCCACTATATATGTCCAGCGTGTAGTTCATATAATGACTTTGCAAAAATTATTTTTTGGTCCAGTCCGCATCACACCCTAACCACATCAATTTGGAGACAGCAAATCTTGAGAACAAAGCGAGATAACGAAAAAAAAAATTATTTTTTACTTTCGAATTGTCGTGTTACATAAGAATATATTATCAAATTTGAGTTTGAGGAAATTTTTCTTCTGAATTTCAACCCAAAAACACCTCACTTTTTAGGAAGTACATTTAGAGAAGTAAGCAGAAAATATATATATATATATAAAATCTTTATTTTTGATTTGTCTCGTGGAGTTACATAATAATCCATCATCAAATTGCGGTGCCACTGTAGTCATATGCAGGGGCGGATCCAGGATTTTGGTTTGGGAGGGGCTTGAGGAGACTTTGGTTTGGGGGGGGGGGGCTTGGGTTGAGTGGATTTTGGTTGGAAGGGACTTGCCTTTAGTGCATTTTGGCTTTGGGGGGAGGGGGCTTGAGTCGGGAACCACCCCTGGTCGTATGATTCCCTTGAGGTGTTTGTGCATATTACTCGTGTTTTTAGGGGTATCCAATATGGTGACCTCCCCACCCCACCTCTCTCTACCGACTTCACTCCAGCGCGTGGTGAAGGTCCCTTGCGTCGCTTCCACTCCTCTTCTTCCTCCATGGTTGGAAACCAACAGTCTGCACCTCAGTTGTGAAGGAAAAGTAAGTTGGATGATACTCTGCTGGAATGACCTTGTAGTGGCATATGTCATTTTAATGCAGGAAATACTCAGAATAAAACATGCATAAAAATTACAGTAGGTAGTGGTACAAATATTTAAAGCATTAATTAAAACACAATTCTTTTTGGAAGTTCCCTTCTTTGAAATAATCTGATATGACCAGAAAATTTTATGTCTACCGTTTCCAAATATCAGAATTCCTTATCAGTTTTAAATGCATTTATCAGCCTTTCCAAAACAAAATTTATCAACTTGCATCTCTCCAGTCGATTAGTACCCAATGATATACAGGGTGGTCCCGAATTCATGGTACAAACTTTAATGGTAGGTACAGGACATTGTAACAATGATTTATTGTATAGGAATGTATGATCGCAAGTGACGCTTGGTGGCGCAATCGTATGGTAGCTTTGCCGGTAGAGGGCAGTAGATGTCTAGCCGCCGTTCAACATCATAGTAGGGAAAAGTGCCATTCACAATTGTGCTGCCGTAGACGATGGGTGACTTTACGTATGCCGTGCAAATGGTAACGGCAGAGCTGCGTTACGAATGTATCGCTCGCAGTTTCCTGATCGACGAATGCCGGATCAAAAAATTTTTCAACGGTTACATCGTCAACTTAGTGAAACAGGTGCGTTCCACCTCACCAGACACAGCGCTGGTCGATCAAGAGCTGTACGCAGTCCAAGTCTGGAAGAAAGCATCTTGGACACTGTGGCTGATAGAACAGTGTCAAGCACAAGAACTGTTGCGCGTCACGTAGGTATGAGTCATCAGACTGTTTGCAGAGTGTTAAACGAAAATCGCTTACACCCATTCCATTTTCAGAAAGTACAAGCTTTGAATCCGGCAGATTATCCTCTCCGCGTGAACTTCTGTCAGTGGGTGATGTAGCAATGTGCGCTGCAGTCGGACTTCGTAGGTCATGTGCTATTTACAGATGAAGCGACATTTTTACGCGAGGGTGTCTTTAATGCGCACAATTCCCTTGTGTGGGCAACCGATAATCCACATGCAACGCGACCACATGCGTTTCAAAAACGTTTCTGTGTGAATGTGTGGGCTGGTACTGTAAACTACTTTTTGATTGGCTCATACTTACTACCCACGTGACTCAGTGGCGGAAGTTATCTTATTTTTCCGAAGGAAGTGTTACCAGAACTGCTGCATGATGTTCCGATCGCCATTCGTAACCGCATGTGGTTTCAGCGCGATGGGGCGCCAGCACACTTCAGCACTCACCTGAATGCCACGTTTGGGGCTCGATGGATTGGGCGTGGTTGACCAGTACCTTGGCCACCCCGATTTTCCGATTTATCGAACATCGATTACTTTTTATGGGGACATCTAAAGCATCTTGCTTATGAGACTCCAGTTGACTCAGATGAGGATCTCGTTGCTCGCATATCCGTATCTGCTGCAGGTGTGCGTGAAATATCAGGCATCTTTGAACGTGTACGCCAATCGCTCCACCGACGATGTCAAGCATGTATCGCTACTGGTGGAAGCAATTTTGAACACTTAATGTAAACATAACACTTGTCAACAACGCTTTCAATAAAAGCTTTGTTTTTCCTTTCGGCTATTTCCCCTGTTTACGCCACACCGCGTCACTTGCGACCATACATTCCTATACAATAAATCATTGTTACAATGTCCTGTACCTACCATTAAAGTTTGTACCATGAATTCGGGACCACCCTGTATATTCGGAGAAGGGTATTTAACTTTCCAATATTTGAATGTAAATTCTTTCACTAATAACACAAAATGTTAGATACGGGAGATAAAAAAGACAGTACTTTTCTATATGAGAAAAGTCCTGAGCTGATCAAACAACTCCACTCTTTTTCCATAAATCAATAATTTTTGTGTACCCATATTTTAAAGTTTATTTATTTATTTAATAGTCTTTGGCTTTCGTCAACTTTGACCAACAAAAATACATTTCATTACATAAGATTTACAAAAATTTGTTATAATACATTAATTTGGCACCTCTCCATCTTTAAAAATAAATAAAACTATAAACATTATCGGGTGTCAGAGGCAGCGCAGATATATTTGTAAACACTGCCAAGCATTTGCGAATGTTTAGTATAAGGGTAAGCAAAAAATTTTATATCATTTTATAATTTTAAATTTATTTTAAAGTTATTCCAGTGTACTGTACCAGCTGGTAACTGTTATCACAATCTACATGGAACGTCAATTAAAAGCTGCTACGAACGTCTTTTCTTGTAAAAAACCGCATATTCCTCAAAACTACAAAAAAAAAAAAAAAATTATATAAAAAAATTAAGGAAATTCAGAAGAGAAAATAATGAATTTTATACAAGAATATTTTCCACAGAAACATACAGCAGCCGGAATTTTATGAATAATTTTTTCTCATCATTCTGTTATTCTTTTACCGAAGGCTGGTGGCAACAATGCTTTGGGGTAAAAAGCGCGCGATCCCAAACAAGAGACCTTCTGTGTCTAGCAGAGATCCTGAGCAATCGTACTTTGAGAAGCAGTGAAGCAGAAAAGCAGCAAAGTCGAAACTTTTTTGAAGATATGGACTTCAGAGTAAACGCAGAGGTAAGTTATAACGACAGTTTAGAAGTTTACTTTTAATATTTTTTTTTTTTTAAAGAAATGAAATCAAACTAAGCGTTCTGTTATTCCGTTCGTGTGGTGCCATTTTTTTAATGAAGTAAAGAGTTAAGAAATTAGGAAATATATAACCTCCAACATATATTTCTTTTAACAGCAGGAAGAAATTCTAAACATTATAATTATTAATTACTGATGTTTGTGAAATAATAACATTAGTATATCCTTAGCAAATTCGAAAATTAGATAGATATTTAAAAATGTATTTTCATTTATTAAACTCCTTCACTGTCCCAAAACAAGAAGTAAAAGCACCTTAAAATCATGCAACTGTAATTTAAACAGCACGTTTGTTGATGTGCCATGAACGTAAACGGTAGAATCACGGTTTTCGATCTCATTGTTTTGTGTTAACTTAAATCGCGAAAAACGTCATTTTACGAATAGCGTATACTGATGGGTGTAGTTAAGAAAACATAGTAATTCCAGTAAAATAGGTCATAGATGTTTACAACGCATTCGCAACGAAACAAAGCAGTCAGTTAACTAGAAATCAGTGTTTATACAAAACTCTGCGCTATTAGATTTTGTGTATTTTTAGTACTAGACGGATAGCGATAAGAAAAATAACAGGACTCTGTGGTTCCTTACTTGTGCTAATCTATCAACAAATTAATTTTAACAGAACTAAAAATGAAAACGAAGTTTTTCACGACTCTGCAAGTAAATTAAACGATCTCGGGTTTCCAGCCGCGTATAAATATAATTTTCATGGAGGTTTCTACGGGTCCATATAATATGTCTTTTTCTATCAATCAGCTGTAAAGCAGTTTGTTTTGGCGGTGCCGCGCAACGGTCCAAAACAAAAGACGACACTAGGCGATGCTACATGTTTTATTTATTTACTTAATGGTCTTTGGCTTTCGCCAGCTCTGACAAACTAAAAAATAAATTTCTTTACATTTCAAAAACTGATTATAATACATTCGTCTGGTACTTCTCCATCTTTGAAAACAAAATTTAATTTATTTAATTGCAATTTCTGTTTACTTTTAGTTTCATATTTGCATAATTTCTTTATCTTTTCGTCCATTAATGTCGTATGAAGAGTGGTAGGCCCTACGCTCTCATGATGGTAGGGTTCCTGGCCACACTTAAGAATTAATTGTTCTGAATTCAACAGAGTTTATGATTATGCTGTCTCCAAATTTAAGGAGCTTCTCAAGAAAATGGCGTTTATACGCGGCTGGAAGTGCGGTAGCATTTTATATAGAAAAACAAAACTGTGGATTAAGTAAGTTAGGTAGTTTAATTTTGAGACATAACTCCAAATGGCAGCGAATGTCGTTTTGAAACTCGCACTGAATATAATTACTTAAAATGTGACTTTTAAAAAAAATAAAAAAAATTAGTTGCGTAGTTGAAACAATAGGTTATACCAACAAGTCAATGTTTTATTTTGGTTGTAATTGATTGCAGAAAACAAATCGAGAAGTTATTTTGTTGTTGTTGTAATAACCGTCCATAAACGAAAGCAACAAAAGTAATATTTGTTGGGAGATTCTACGATATCCGTGGCGCCTCAATTTGATTATGATTTCTTGTGTAATCCGATGAAACAAATCGCAAGTTAGGTATACGTTTTTTTTATATTTCGCTTAATTGTTTAGACATATTTCAAAATTGAGGTGGTGGTTAGGTTGAAATGCGACCTGAACCAGAAGATAACTTTCACCTAAACCAAAGTTAACACTACTTATCGGGACACAGTTCTATTTTACTAGCCTATCGTTTTTAAAGAAAAATATACTACATACGTGAGCCAAGCTCTATGGAACACATTGGACGGGTTTCACTTATTGGAGAGAGTGATGAAGGGATGTACAAGAGAAGTAAAGGAATTGGGTTACAAAATTTTGGTCAAACCATTACTTGAATATGGTGGTGTAGTATGGGACCCACATTATTGGTATCAGATACAGGAGTTGGAGGGGCTTTCAAAGAAGGGCTGCAAGATTTATCGCTGGAAATTTTTTTAGCAAGAATAATATAATGGGTAATATGAACGAAAACTGAATCCAGAGCAGGTGTTGCCAAAAATATTTTTATTAGTTACGTAGATAGTAAAATTACAATCGATGAGGCAATTAAATGAATAGCCTATAGCAAATGTGAGAAGACCCTACATAAGGAGAAATCGTTTTCTCAGAAATAACACTGTAAAGGAGCAAAATAATTTGATGTATATTTATGGAGAGCAGAAAAATCTAAAGACTAATATGTGATGCTGGATTCTTACATAACTTGATGAAACAAATCAAATGTAAAGTATACATTTTTTTGATATCTCGCTTAGTTCTGACCTGGAATATGTTCAGATATCCAGAATTCGGTTGTCCAGTGTCTCAGAAATCACATCAAGCGAATGCTTGGATGGTGACATGGTTGAATATTTTTTCCGATTCTTTGAACCTAACCAATTTTCTTGATTTAAATGTTGATGAGGAGCAAAGCTGAGAAGAATAATAGATCGAATGTGTTTGGGAGTCACCTGGAGCAGGTTATCTCCAAACTACAGATTACATAACTCAGTTTTCAAAACACTTATAATTTGCGTCCATGAGTTCTGTTCCTGAAAAGATCTTTTTTATTCGGTATGAAATTACAATTTTCAGGATGGATACTTTCGCTTGTGATAACACTGAGGTAAAAAATTTATATGTTTGTATACTTTCTTTTTCAAATTGTAGTTAGAGTTCACTAACCTATTTTATACTGCAAGTACCGGTACGTAGATGCTCGCAAGATTTTTTAATTTAATGAGGTGTCTTCTGTTCATTTTTATTTTTTTTTAGTCTTAAAATTCATTAATTGCAGTATCACAGAACAGTAATTTTTGCTCTTTGCAAAGTTTAACTATAAATATAGCTGCCCATTTGACAAAAGGAAACCCCAGCAAGAGTTTTAGCATTACTTCAGGAATTTAGTTTTGAGATGAAAGAAAAAAGCAGCAAAATACACAGACTGAGAAGAGAAACTTCAGCCATAGTCCCTCTCCTCTCGAGCCACTTAAAATTATCTAATTTAATTTGCTTACTGAATTTATTTTAAACCATTTATACTGCATGCAATTAATAATGCTTATACTTATTGGGGAATATGACATTATTTATTGTGTTTAACTGATGGTGTACATTTTCTGTTTGTATTTGAACTATATATAGCAATTTGTGAGAAACAAGAGTAAAACTAAATTTACGTTTTTAAACCCATTAACCTTGCATGTAATTAATTCTGTGTGTACAACTTATGGAAAAAGTAGGAACAAATGGTACAGATGGTCTACTCAATTATGTGACATAGCACGTGGCATAATGCTTGTGTAATGGTATTGTAATTCTATTTTTTTTATTGTTAGTGATAATCTATGACACATACTGAACGACTGTTTCTTTACAGATGTCAGACGAGGAGAAACCGCCCCGTCGTCCCCCTCGCCTGTGCTGGGTGGAGGAGTCAGGTGAGGATGTCCCGCAGGCTCAACAGTCCTGCAACTCACCCTGTGAAACGACAGAGGTCACTCTGCTAACCAAACATCGGAATGAGGCTCTGAGGAACTCGAACCTTTCATTAATCTCTTCTGACGAGGATGTTGATTTTGAAAGTTCCGATGTTCCTGCAGCTTCTGATGGTTCGAGGTTAACAGGCAGACCTCTGTCTGTCCGCAGAGGAGGAGCAGAACCACTAGACTATATCCCGCGACGAACACCTCGTCCTTGCTGGTACGAAGTGAGCGTTGAGGAATTAGTCTACGAGCCGCTCTGGGAAGGTGCGTCAGTGATTCCAATCGGTGGTGACATCCTGGCGACAGACGGGTCTGTGGAGGCCCCTGAGCCAGCCCAGGTGTCGAGTTATGCGGATTCGTCCTATGACTCGAACGTCTGGGAAGACTTTCCGGAATCCACAGATTCTGAGTCGTCAGGATGTCACTGTTGGTGTGGAGGATCAGGCGACACCTGCCTGGAGCGGGACCTCTCCCCACCTGCCCCTTGCCCTCCGCAGGCGGAGGGACGCGGTGTACTGGATCTCGAGGGGCCGGCCAGGAGGAAGGACACGGAGGATCTGTCGGCTGGAGGGTCGCAGGCGGGCGACGAAACCTCGCAGGAGCCTACGGGCTTCTGCCTGGGGTCGGCGTCCTCTGGAGGCTCCCGACCGATGGAGGCTTTTGTGTCCTACCTCCTGCGCCGAGGGAAGGAGGTCGACGGAGGCGTCCACGTCATCGAGGTGCCTGCGCGACGCCCGGCCTCCTCCTGGTGGCGCCGCCTCAGGAGGAGCCTTGGTAAGAGGTTGAGTCGCTGGCGCAATGGCGCTACAGTGACTCCCTTATAGGTACGTTATCAGATATAACCATTTAAAATACTTTTTCTTTTTTTCTTATGTTATACTATCAATTTTTTTTTTCTTGCAGTTAGGTATTGATTGGCATCACCAGATGGGCAGTATAACCCCAGTCATATCCAGGTTTCTTTACTGATGACGGGACAAAAAATTGGAAGGGGCACTTACAGTTAAATTGAGGGCAGTGGTAACTATGACGTTCGACTTTCTTAATGATGATATCTTAGTTGTGGTGAGGTATTATATTCCCTATTGCAAATTGTAGGTGTAGTATATTTTACTGTTGCTTCTATATTAACTGGAGACATTTAGCGTTAAATTATTATAGAATTTTGATAGCTTTTTCTTTCTCCATAACATTGATTTCAAGGGGTATAGAATAATTGTTAATGATTTATTTAAAATTATATTTTTTGATTTATAATAAGTTATTGCGGTTAAATCAATAATCTAAATCAATATTTTTATAGATAAATTTTTCTTTTGGTTTCTGTAAACCATTCTGCATTATCATGATATTTGTTTTCAGTACAGGTGCGTTACTTTCATTTTGGTGGTTATTTATGCTAATAATTATAGTTTTCCTTAACTTTTGTCTTATTGAAATTTATAATTTTTATTTTACTTTTAGCATAGTTTTAAACACTTTCACTGACTTTTTTTATTTACAGTAATTTTGTAAGAATTAGTTTCTCTCTCCAGTTTTATTAGTGCTTTTTGACACTTTTTCAGATTAAAGTAGTGTAGTAAAGTGCTACATAAAATTACTTATGCATCTAACTTATGATAGACATCATTTCAGGACTCTTCCAGTAAAATGAAGTTACAGACACATAAGTTGTATTAAAAAAAAACTGGGCTCAGTTATGTTTTTACAGTTTGTTTATCTGTAGTGATATGGTTTGTGCTTCATGGTCATTGAAATTCAAGTTCATTGCTTCCTTCTTTTACAAATTCCTGGTCAAAACGTATGTTTTGTGTGGTTTAATATCCTGATTGGTTAATCTATTTTTTGTTGTAAGTTGAATGATAGGTCATGTTCAATATATCTGGTTTTTCACTGCTTTCGTTTAGAAAATTTATTTTGAAATGACCACAAAGCCATAATTTTATAATTGGCTCAGTCAAATAATTCAAAATTGCCTCTAATTTTATGGTGAAATTTGAAAAATTTATAGCTGCTGGTTTACTAACATTTATAACCATTACATTTGTATCAGGAAAACAGAAACAGGAGCATAAAGTTAATATTATTTTTAAGCTCAGAGTTTAATTCACATTGAGAAATTATCTTTGTTACAACTAAATATTATTTTTATAATCAGTTATGTTATACATTCACAATAATTAAAAAATTATTTCTTCCAATTGATTTTTATTGTAAATACTATTGGAACACAGCCACTTTTGAAAAAAGTTTTGTTGAACAATTTTATTAGTCTGTCTCTATACTGTACTGGGAGCTTATTATTTATCTAATTTAATTCATAGGTAATTGTAACAGTTTTGGGTTTTTTAAGTTGACTTCAGATTCCTTCCTTTCCTGGTATTAGAATTGCGTACATCTTTCCTATCTGTGCAATCAGTCTCATTTTCCTTAACATATGGAAGGAAGTGTCTCTACCCAAAATTTCTCAAAGAGAAAAATTTGACAATTCATTTATACTTCTGATTGGTTGTTTGCCATATTAAAAGATCCTATTCCCCAGTTCTGTTTTCCAAAATATTGTTCCATGCGTCAAATGTGAATGGAAAAACGTATATTATACCACAATAACATCTGTTACTCCCCAGCCCATTTTTTTAAAAAAAAATTGTAATGATAGTAATATCACGTGAAATCATTTCTTACAAAAATATTTTGTATCATCATTCCAGTTCGCTTTTGTGTCCAAATAGACTCACAGCAATTTCACCGATTTACTGTTTTTCTCAAGAGCTACATTAGTTAGACAGAAATAAATTTCTTGAGTATTATCTATCACCATTCAGTCTCAAATTTTTCACAAACAACAATAATAAATAGTCCTCAAACCTTATTCTCTTTTATTTTTGTATGTTATCCGTATGTGTTATTTTAGCTTTTCAAATTAAAATAATCCATGTAAATAACTGATTTATAATGCAAATTATCAGGAAGGTCACTGATACAAATGAAATAGAAATAAAAAAAACTCCAGTTACTTGCAGTAATTTTGAGTGTTGATTTTCCAGTATTTTCAATTCCTCTGTAATTGTGATAATTTGGTTTTTTAACCTCATGCGAGGAATGTTTACGTCCTTCCTTTCCTTTTCTGGCATCTACTGGTGGTGGAGAGGGGGCAGGGGGGCTGGGAAACCAGGGCACTTTCCCCAGGCGACAACATGGGGTCTGGAAATAAAAAATTAGTGTAGCAGTGTCGTTGAATGGGGTGGCAGAATTTGTGTCGGGATGTTTTTTCTTTTTTTGCTCTTTTTCAAGAGTGGACACAATTACGTTTGACAGGGCAAAACTCTCAAAATTTTTGCTCTGGCTCAAAAATTTGTAGATCTGTCCCCACTACATCATTAGTCAGATTTTACTCAACACATATTATGCTTATTAGACTCCCAATAATTTTACTGATTTAAATTTCTACTGTCTTACAACTTTTCTTATTGAAGGAAGTGTCATTACCACAAATTCTCCAAAGAGGCATTTGATTTCTTTTTTCTTGCCATATCAAAAAATTCTGTGCCCCAGTGCTATTTTCTAAACGTTAAATGTAAATGTTAAAACATTTAATATGCCCATAACATCTGTTGTTCCACAACAGAATTATTTTTTAA
The DNA here is from genome assembly GCA_031002005.1 of Vandiemenella viatica. NCBI lineage: Eukaryota > Metazoa > Arthropoda > Insecta > Orthoptera > Morabidae > Vandiemenella > Vandiemenella viatica. The sequence continues at coordinate 31,563,445 of CM061914.1, forward strand.
TTTTAGTAATAGGTGTGTAATAGGTAATAGGCATGTCTCATTACAGAGATATTTCATTTTTTTGTTCAAATAGATTCTCAATAATTTCATAGATTTAATTTTCTCCTCAAAAACCAATTTTTTATATGCAAGTTTTTCTGTCTTACACCTTTTCGATATCAATTTTTCACCTGCAATCATAACAAAGATTCCTCAAACATTTTTCGCTTATATTTTTGTAACGTATCCATGCACCTTTGTACTAAAGTAATATCATCCATATAAATCATCAGTTTATAGTTCAAATTACCAGAAAGATCATTGCTATAAACTAAAATAGGAATAGAAATGAAAACTCAAGTTACTTTTAGCAGTTTAGTTTGCTGATTTACAATACCCTGTATTACAACTTGGCTTCTCTTTCAAACATATGATTCAACTAATGATAATTCCATTTCTCTAACCCTGTAATACTTCACTTTAATTATTAGTATCTGGAGAGATGCTGTATCAAATGCCTTACTAATATCCAAGGATTGAATTTGTAATTAATTGAGTTTCAGAGTTAGTTATTATTTCTGGTGCAGCAGTATTTAGACCTTAAATGGTTGATTTTCCTGCCCTGAACCCAAATTAACAACTGTTTGTTAAATTTTGCTCTCAGAGAAGTTTAAACACTTTTCATAAGTGTTCCTTATTAGTTCCATGATTTTTTCATTACTCTCATTTTCAGGCCTAATCTTATCCTGTCCATTTGTAGTTTATGATAGGCCATTTTTATGCCAATTAAGGATGTGATTTGATCCTTGCCATATTACCACCTTTTCTCTACAATTTTTCTGCATGTAAAAATTGAATCTTCCATTGATGTTCCTTACCTCAATACATACTTTTCTTCTGTGGCTGTTTCGTCTTCATGACTTTATGTAGGGTAATTTCTTCATATATTTTCAGGCAGTGGCTCAGTAATATAATACCCCCACAATTCTATTCTTTTGATTTTTTATGGATAGGCACAATGGCTATCTTCCTCCAGTCCTCTGGCATTTTCCTATTCTCCAAACTGCCCAAACAATTGCCATTTCCTCCATAAATTCATCTATTTCTTTGCACATTTTAATCAAATTTATGCTGATTAAAGAGATGAATGTAAGTGTGACATAAAATACACTGTTGGAAAAATACAATCTCTATAGGAATGATGTATATCTCTTATCCCTGCAGCACTTTCGTAATGGGATATAAGTGCCCCTCACTTCTGGGACACTTGCTCTGGGCGGCATCTAAAAAAAAAGGATCAGGGGAGGAGTGTGTGTGTATGTGTGTGTGTGTGGGGGGGAGGCATAAAATTATTGATAGATAAAGTGACTAAGTTAGTCTGGCGGGGACATTTTTTTCTGGTTCTGTTGTCCTGAGTGGCAATCTTCAGGAGAGAAATCAGCAAATTCTTGACTGAAGAATCTAAGATTTTGCGCCAGCTCAGAAAATTCATAGGTTCGTCACTGGTTGCTGCATACTTGGTCTACCACTGGGAGATTACGCCACAGACAATGATAATCAGACCTTTATGTATATTAGTTGTAAACAAGCCTTATTTCTGGTTGGATGGTCACAAATAAAATTCTAGGTTTTTGATTCTATTAAAATATTCATTTTAATATCCCTAATTATAATAATCTTGAAATTTGAAGTATTTCTCTGGTACATACATAACTGTTTTTGGCATTTTAAAGAATTTTTGCTATCAGAATATGGTGTGTAAAATATGGAGATAGTCATCAACAACACACCAGTATTATACCAACTGCCTTAAATAGTTTTTGTTTTCCAACTCAGTCAAGGTTTAACATAGTATTGAGATTTTATTTTTTTCAAATTTCTACCCCATGATGAGTGATTTTACAGTAACTTGCTACTAATTGATACCCTGAAAGAAGGAAGAATAAAAACTAATTTCTTCATCTTTAAGCCAGTGTTAATTACTACACAGAATATAACGGGGTAATGTTATTTTGTTTAGTTTATTTCTTATGGATTGTAAATTTATATGAAAAAATATTTTTTCTTCAAAATTGTGTATATTTATTAGCCTTAGCTACTTGGCTTTGTGGACCTGTTGTATAACTGATTTTAGTTTTTTGATCTTTTCCAGTAGATTCATCAAAACAGTGATAAGCAATAGAAGATATTATTTGCAACTGCATTTCCTTGTCATCATTACATGGATTACTTACTCTATTATAATTCCATGCATATCTAAATGAGTTATTCTCTTCATCACAGCAAGATATGTTTATTTTAGAAGATTTATCTTTTTTTTAACCAAAATTGTATTCTTTGTTGCTTTATCTGACTTCCTTTTGTCTAATAATGTTTGTTTCACAAATTTCTTTTTCTTCTTCTTTCTGATAAGGCCTGCATGGTCCACATTTTAATTTCAATTCTTCATGCTTTGTTGTTGTTTTTTCTTCCATTCATTCGAATTTCACTATTTTTCTTTCTTCTTTCCTCAGACCACATTGGAGTAGATTTCTTTCCTCTTCTGGCTTTGAATCCTTCCAATCTTAATATCTTGTTTCTAAAGATCTTTTTTCCATAGTTTTCTCTTATCTTATTTCTTTCTAAATCTTGTTTAACCTCATGAATGCAGCTGGTTGTTGATTTTTTTTTCCCGAAAGGTAACTGAATATCTTTTTCATTAGTCTGTTATCATTCTTTCTGTAGATATGTCCAAAAAACAGTAATCTCCATTTCCTTATTGATTCTGTTATATTTTCTGTGTTCTAGTATATTTTCTTATTGCTTCTTAATTTCCATAGTTCAGTTTTTTTAACTGGACCCAAGATTTTTCTCATGATTCTTCTTTCAAGTAATTCCAGGTTATCCAAATTACTATATTCCTTTTTAATTTCCAGCACCTTTTCAAAGTCTTGATTAAATCTGCTAACTTATTACACTATGACTGCTCAAGTGTAGATTAAGCCTTGTAAACTGGTTCCTGAAAAGCCTCTCACTTTCAAAGTTAATAGAATTTTTTCATTATTTGAAATTTTAGATACATTGCAATGGGGTTTTTTCCTCTCATGATTAAATCCTAAAATTTAGGCTTATAATTTCTCTATGACACTAAAATTGAAAGAAATTTTCAGTTGTGTTTTATGGTGACAAATGAGTTAAGAGTTGGTCTATTTCTTCAGTAATTTCTTTGTCACATAGTGCTAGATTATTAGTACCTCCCATTACAGTTAACATATCATTTGAAACAAAGTTTTTAGTTTTTGTACTAATATCTAACACACTGCCATCTTCCCTGGGATGCCTTGATGAGGAGAGTACTCTTGCACATAGGGCACCTGAGGACTGGAAAACTGTATCTGTCTTGGCCTGTGTTAAGTATTAGGAGAGGAAATTGCATTACACTAGTCATGAGGAACCAGCTGCTCTGCATATGAAGGAAAAGAAATATAAGATGGTATCATAATCAAAGAGACAAGAAGCCATCATGCACCACTTCTAACTAAAAAATCAGTATCTCTAAATTATAATGTTTTCTGTTGAGTCATGTAAAATCATACACATATCCTGGAGACATTCTGAATATCTGTTCCAATTTTAAAGCGAAATTGGGTAGCAAAAAGTGCAACACATGTACATGATAAATTCTCAGTGTTGAGTGAAAATGGTACAACATGCTTACATTTCCTGTAGAGAAAGGGTGACGAATTTATGATGAGTAATCAATGTGTTGAAGCATGAAATGCAGTAAAGAAGGAGTTAATGGAGAAATGAGGAGAATGTACAATGTTAATTGTTGGAATGATGCAATCTGTTTATGTGCATATTAATAGCTTCTGCACATACCATCTTAAATGTACTGTTAACTATTTGCAGCATACTTATCCACCAATACAGCGCACAGCTGAATCCCTGCAGGTCTTCCTGATCATTAACAATAGCAACATTGCAATTAATGGAGTATATTAGGAAAATGGCTTTCACATTATTATTATTCACAACTTGTTAAATACAGTCCATATTTTCGGAAACAATTATAAGAAAGGAATAGTGTAGTAAAAAGATCAATAACTGAAAAAGAGAAATTGTTACGAGCCTTTTACTGACTGCTGTATTACATGCTTACTGTCAGTTATCAATTAAATATCGATGCAAATGGGCGATCGTGGATTTAGCATTAAATGGTGCAGTGTGTGTCTGGCATCAAACGAAATTATGCAGACAGTTTTACTTCTTTATTGGAATGGGATATTAATGGCTTTGGATCTAAAGTATATGGTTATCTTTTTTTTTACATTGTCTTCATTATTGAACGTTTCTACTTTTGTGGGTCGTCTGGCACATCCTCTTCCATTTCTTTAAGATTTCACTCCACCATTTGTCTCCAATCAACTCCCTATAATTCTGTGTCCTTCTTCACCTGGTGCATCTGTTTTCTTCTGCGGTCTTCGCATTAATTTCCATCCCTTTCCATTATTAAAGAGTGGTAACATTTTCATGCTCCTCTGCTATTTCCTCATGACATGCCTCAGGAACTGCAGTCTCTTATTTGTAAATGTCTCTTGCAATGTTGAAATTTTTTCTCTCTCCTATGAGTTTTCATTTCTAATTCTATCTTTTTTTCATGACATTTTCTATCCCTCTCAGAAACCACATCTCTGCTGCCTGCTAATAGCTCAAGTTTCAGAGCCATGGGTCAGTATTGCTTGGTAGAATACTTTATAAGTCAAACTTTTGGTTTCCTTCCATTGTTCCACCTCCACTATATGTCTTTGATTTTGTGATAAAATTGTGTGCTCTTCATTATTATCTGTCCTCCTGCATCTTTCAGTTGGTAGGTATTATACTTCCCATGCAAACAAATGACTTTACCCATTCAAATTTGTTGCCATACAATAACACATCCTCTAATGTGATGTTGTATCCTGCGATCTTCAATATTTTAGTGTCTTTGTGTTCTTCTTCAGGCCAACCATTTCCTTAATTCTTTTTCCACATTTCATCGTTTCACATATTCTCATACTGACTGTCAGTATATGTCTGCTGGATTTCTTTGTTCCTGAACTTCAGTGATCACTTTGTCTAAAACCGCGTTGAACTAATCAGGTGATAACACACTTCCTTGTACAACCCCCCTCTCCATCCCAAGCCAATTTGAGTGTCTTTTTATCTATTCTCAAACAATTAACACACTTCTAATAAATGTTCCTTATTAGTTTCACATTTCCTTCGTCTATTACTATAATATTCAGGCTTAAAAATATTATGCCTTTTTGTACTTTATGATAGGCCTCTTTTATGTCAATTTAAGTTGTTAGTTTATCCTTGCCATATTCCTAGCTTTACTCAATAATTTTTTCTTAGTATAAAAATTGTACCTGCCATTGAAATTCCTGCCTAAATCCATACTGATCTTCTCTAGCTGTTTCCTCTAGTCATTTTTTGACTTAGAGTTGGGTAATTTTTTCATATATTTTCAGGCAGTCTGTCAACAATGTAATACCGCCACAATTATCTCCTTTCAATTTACTTCATTGGTACTATGGCTCTCTTCCTCCAGTCCTCTGTCAATTTGCTTTCTTTCCCAATTGCCCACACAACTGCCACATCTTCTGTAAATTCATCTATATCTTTGCATATTTGAATCAAATTTACACTGATTATAGAGAAGAATTTAAGCATGGCATAAAATACACTCTGGAAAAATACAATCTCTGTAGCAATTTCACATATTTCTTATCCTTGCAGCACTGTCATAATGGGCAAGATTTGTCTAATCCATATCTTATTGCAATAGATAGAAAAGACGGTGGGGTTGGTGTGGGTCCTGTTCCTTCCTATGGGCTTCACAGAGGTAGAGCTCCTCATTCCACATCACTACAGGGGAGATGACGGGGTCTGCACTGAACAGCAGGATGAGTGGGCTTGGGGAACCATTCTGAATCTGCAGCTTCAGGGAAAAATACTCGGCTTCACCTGGGATTAAACCACTGTTGTCCGAACCACGAGAGATGCTCTACACCCTGTGAGATGCAGCTGCCCATCTGTAGTCCAATAACTGTATTTAATTAGATTAATATGTTCTTGATTTATATTAATGTAGATAATTAATTTTATAGATTTATATATTAATTGTAACTTACATTTTTAATAAATATTTACTGTTAAAAACTTCTTATACATTGTGTTTTTATTTAGTATACATACAGTTCAGTAGTTTAATGGTTCATACCAGGCACTAGACATGAGTAGAGTACTATATAATGTTGATACCAGCTCTAAAATTTGACATGTTAGGATTAATTTCTATTTGTACATATTTCTTGTATCAGCAATGAGTTAAAATTATTTTTAAAAACTTTCACCAAAATCACCTCAATAGGTTGAGCAGGTCTGGCTGCCTTGATGATCTGTTCCATTTACATTCTTCCTTCATTACAAATCCCTCAAGTTACTGCTCAACAAATCCTCAACAAATGTTATAAACTGAAAAAATTATATAAATACAAATGTCACTGTTGCCATATGGCGTTCCTAACTTTAATTAGATCTCATGGAATTCATGAATCAGAAAACTTGTGTGCAATCAGTAATATACACACAAACAGGCAAAATCAAATTTAATGAGCTCAAAACCAGCAATTAATTGTCCTCCAACAGCAGTATAATTTCGAATACAATTGGGTTTTATAAGTATACTAAAGATTGCTAATGATACTTAGGAACACAAACTTAGTTACCGAAATTCATAGTTAGTTGTTGTAAGAACATACACTACTCAGAGATTGTTGAAGATTTTGGCAAATAAAAATCATCGTATGAATGAGGGGTTTGGTTTAGAATAATGTTGGGAGTGGTAAAAGATGAAATAATACACTTTTGGACTGATATATCAACTTTGGACAGTTTTAGCAACATTACTATGGAGCAAAATGACCAAACACAAGTGTTGTAGTAAGACTTTACACAGGTGCACCCAATCACACTGGAATGAAACAAACAATAGTTGCCAGCAGCAATGGGAGGAAATCTTGCATGTAATTTTTTTTCAAACGAAAAAAAAAAGATGAAAGCAAGATTTGAAAGTTCATTTACTTGATTTAATAAATAGAATTTGATCCCCAAATATAGTTTAAAATAAGTTTAGAATGAGAAATTTTCAAGCTTATGCCACATCAGAGAAACCAAGAACAAATTACTGTGAAATAAAATCAAATCCTGCACCCCACAAAAAATGTCCAACATTAGAATTTGAACTTATTGTAATTAAAAGATATTTAAATATTAAAGGAAATATTAACATAATATCTGATGCCAAAGAATATAAATTATAGATGATTAGGTCACAGTAATTATACTAAGGAAACAGCTTTTAGGCAATACAAATAACAAAGGATAGGAAAATGACCCATCACTCACCAAAGTTGAAGGCTGTGACGAGTGAAAAACATATGAGGTGAACAAAAGCGAATACAATATTTGGGTTTAATACATTATTCATATGATAGGGAATGAGCCATATGGTTTGGGAGGTGAGCACTTGCAGAAATTTACCACATGACTTCTAATATGGTACAGTAGTAATGCAGGTAACTTGTCTCTTCCTGAGTTTGTACATTTTAAATGGTGTGACCAACTGAAATTGCAAGGGTAAGCAACTAACAAGGAATAAACTTTCATAAACAAATATCATAAAATATGAACATTCAAAATGAAAAAATTACATTAATACAAAATTTTAACTGGTGTTTGGGACAAAAAAAGAAAGTTCACAATATAACCTTCATCAGGTTGTTTTTTTACCTTGATTAAAACACATGTTACTTATGAAACATCACAAACACTGATTGGAAAATCATTTTCATTTAAGAAGCCATAACATAGAGTTAATTCTGCTGACCCATCTGATTTTATATTACTTGTGCTCTGATTACTGTCAGAACCTATGTAGAACATTCTACATAATCACAATGAGTCCTGGGTGTGACACCCACTCTTGTTTTTATGTGATAGCAAGCTTTACCCACTAGTGGCTTGCTAGGCCTGTTGTAGCTTTTTTGTAATCTGCCACTTTTGATGGTTCCTGTAGGGCTTTTACAATTACCGTAAAGGTCATGGGGGCACTCTTACTTACCGGTGCACCTTGCCCTCACAGGCAGTATCCTACTTCATGCTGTTACCTGTCTCTCATCATACAGAGGAGGGATAGGAGCTTGGGAGATCAACAGTTGACTTAATGCTTGAGATGAACATCAGCAGGAAAACACTGATTATGAAAAGAAAATACTGCAGTTCTCCCTGGATATTGAGAAAGTGTATGATGTGTACACAAGAGAAAGATATAGAATGCCACAGAATACAGAGGAATTCCGAAAGAAAAAAAAAAGTTATTTATTTTATTTTGCATATGATGCTATATGACATTTAAAACATTCAACAACAATTGTACTGTATTCAATGAACAATCTTGTTTCAAAGTAAACACACATATATACACTAGTTCAGTGGACAATGCCGGCAGCTGTCCACTGAGACAGGATCTCCAGTCACATCCACTACAACGTGACGTTGCCACCAAGCCACCGTCTCCAGCGTAGCCAAATTTAAGTCTTCCAGACTACCAGGAAAGGCACATAGTGGGCAGTCCTGTACAATGTGCAACACAGTTTGTGAAACCTCACCGCAGTCACAGTACGGAGAATCTGCCCAGCCCCAGCTGTGGAGAGTTGAAACAGTTCTTCGCATACCACATCTAATACGTTTTAATTTGCACCAAATTTACCACGGTAAGTTGAATACTTGGTCCAGAACAGTGACAGAACTAGATGAGAACTATGTAAAAATAGGAGTGAAAGGTCATATTAGCTGCAACAAAGAGATGGGTCAAGACAAGGAAGTGCCCACTTGCCACTACTTCTGGCCATGGGTAATTTGGAGGGGAGAGTTGCAGCGAGGATAGGGGTGGAAAATGTAGATATTGGGGTTTTTGTGGATCACCTGGTGATATGGATATGGAGGAATAGTGAAGCAATTAGCTTATCGACAGACATTGTGAGTGAATATGACATGAAATTTAATACAAATAAAAGTAAGTACACAGTCAAAAACAGAAAGAAAATGGGATAAATGGGTGAACTATGGTTGCAGAAGAACAACTGAAGATGGTGAGCAGTTTGGAATGCCATGCAAGTATATTGGAGGTAAGTGGAAGGAATTGCAGTGATAAAATGAAAATAGGGATAAAGTCAGAAATATTTTTTTATACATATCAGATGCATGGAAGAAGTATGTGCCACAATAAAGTGAGGGAGTAATATGTCATGCATATAAGTAAATCAGTGGCCAAAATTTAAAGTGATAATAGGAACGGTTATAAAAAGACACACATACGGAGTAAACCATGGTTTATGAATGTAGAAAGATACAGGGTAGGACTTCTGTATCAAAAGATGTGGAGGGGAAAATGGAAGTGCCTCAGGTAATTTACTTGAAACACTGTTATTTATTATTCTAACAAATGATTGTTTTGATGGTTTACAATCAGAAGTTAGGATGTTTGCAGGTGATATGATCTTAAGTAATAGGATCAAAATGTTAGGAGACTGTTAGTAGCTGCAAGGTGACCTGGCATATCAACATGGGATGAAATACTAATTTGGTATATTAGATTAGATACTTTCACTTTTATCCTATTTGAGAATGGTCTTGGGGATCTGGAAAAATACATTCAGTCATTAACAAATGTTACTATAATCAACTACTGATAACTGGTTAGATATTTAAAATTTTATTAATAGGCTTAGAGTCAATTTCCATTGTTAACTGAGAATTCATATCATCTTGTGATAGGTACCATATATGAATGAAATTGCCAGTCAATACAATTGCTGCACAGATATAAACCTGAAGGACATTTGTAATTACAGGGTGAGGAAGAAATATAATATACTGGTCATGACCCATTAGGCAGGTGGTAGGAAAAAGTTTCAGAATTCTGATGGTAATGAGGGGAAGTTCTAGAGAAATGAAGTAATTTGGTTACAAAACATTGGTCAGGCCATTGCTTGAATATGTTGGTGTAATATGAGACCCACATTTTTATATCAAATTCAGAAGATACTAAGGGGATCAGCTACATTCGTCTATGGAAATTACCGCATTGCACAATGAGTAACTGATAAGAGAACTGGAATAGGATTAATTGAAAAACAGAAGGAGTGGGATGGGAGTTCTTCTAGCATATATTTGTGATGAGCCTTTTAGAGACATTGTTGGAATAACTGAGAGTGGTGCATGGAAGGGAAGTGATCATCACAGGCACAAGCTGGCTCTTATTTTCAGGATTTAGGGTGTGACAAAATTTTGTTTTGTAGGTAAGGCAGTCAGAGATTGGAACAAATTAAAATATGTAGTAATGAATAATTTACAAAAAAATGTAGGATTTAAAGTCCGTAAAGTAGAAAAGTAGGTGAGTATAAGTAAGGGGATAAGATCTGTAACGAAACTTAAAATAGGTCATTAACTCCCTAAATTAAATTACTCATCCGTTGAATGATGAAGAGTAAAGTAAGAGTAAAAAGTGTGAAATGATATTTCTAACAAACTAAATAGGCATTACATAATGGGCAACATATGGATTGATGTGATTAGGTGTGTCATGTGGTTAGCTGAATAAGCTGCGACACTTACTCTAATAGTGGGTCCGTCCTAGCACACTTGCTGCCGGCTGTGGTCGAGATGTTTCCAGTCGGCATCTGTAGCCAGGAATGAAAACGGAGACTTAGCATTACTTAGCTCCTTGGAATGAGCTCAATAAATATCAATAAAGTGGATTTATTACCAAAAAAAACCCCTGATGTACGGCATTCATTACACAAGTTATTGAACAGGTCAGATATATTCCGATAGTGATACAGTGGATAATTAGTTCCAAAATGGTGATTATTGCATTCTGAGCCAGTGGAGTGGAAAACAGAGGAATTAGCCTAAAATGGTGGCTATTGCTTAATAAAAGGACTGCCCTACATAGACCACTACACATTGTTGTTGCCAAGTAGCATCCCTGGAATCTGGAAGTGGGGAACAAGCGTTCTTATTGACTGGACATATGCTGCTTCTGTAATTATGACGTGCTGTATAGCTGACTCTGTCATGAATACAGGCTGGGCCTTGGTTCTCACAGTAGAACTGCAGCGTCAAGTGCAGCGGCATAGTGTTACACCAGTTCACTTGGCTAGACAAAGATCGTGTTAAATTAAATCAGACAGCAATGTAGTATAAAAGTACTACTGAAGCATAAACCAGAAAAATAATGCTACAATAAGAGAAAGATGTTAAAATCAAAAGTGTGTTAATATTGTTTGCAGATATATAGACAATCATCAAAAATTATCATCAGACTGAAGGATGAAACTAGTTTAAAAATTGGAAAAACCAAAATATGGAATATTCAAATAGAAGTTTACATGTCATCATGGAAAACAAAAATTTAAAGGAATTTGTGTACCAATTACAACAAAAAATTGGTACAAGTTTGTATCATTGCTTAAACTGTTTATCTTCTTAACTATGCTTTAGATGTCTCATCAGCAATCAAAATCACTGAGAGCTTGTAGCTTGGAAATTAATGACAAATGCAAGCTCACAGTTGTTTTGTCGTTGTTGTTGTGGCTTTTAGATTTAATTATGAATTAACACTTATAAATAAAAAGTTCGGTCAGCCGTGCGGTCGCCAATCTGCTGATCCTTACTAGTTAGATAAACTAGAATTGTAGTCAGAGGAAACAAGTAAGAAAGTACTGAGAAATACACAGCAGTTCAGATTTCACCGTTCACTCACATTTATTCCTCCGAAGCTACAAATATCTAAGCAAGCCAGCAGATACTTAAACTAAACTTCTTCTCCGAAGAATGCAGATTCGAGGATAATCAAGGATTGTAACATTCAGTACAAGCCCCGTAATTAATTATCACACAATCGACGTGATCCAAATCAATAGCAGTTCACATA
>CM061914.1:31576448-31661011 GCA_031002005.1 Vandiemenella viatica
CTAAAGGTTATTTATAACCCAAAATAAATCTAACATAACCCTACTATGTAACTGGATGAATAAGTCTGTAGGTAATGCCAATAAAAAAGAAAGAAAAAAATGTTACAGATCACTGAGAAAAAACTCAAATATCTCTAGGTTAAAAGCAAAGGACAAGGACTATTTGTGTCTGGAAGTGCCAGACATTTCATGGTCTCCAGAAACAAACATAAGAACCACAATGTAATTGACTATTATATTGCGGATCTTATGTTTGACTTTGTTTTTAACAATCTGCAACATTTATTTATTTATTGCATTACCCACAGGGTTATAGTTAATTACACTAAGTATTAAAATGTTGTGCGTTTTGTGTCTGAAGTACGTTATTACTTTTTTTGTTTGTCAGAGAGTACAAATATATAGCAACAGTGACTTTTTTAATATTAGGAATATCTAAAAACACCTTTCAATCAATGTGATATACTACGAAAACACATATGTGTCATTAATTTCCAAGTCTTATGATCACAGTGATTTTGATTGTTGATTAGACATCTAAAGCATAGTTAAGAACTTAAATAGTTTAACTAATGGTACTAACTTGTACCAATTTTTTGTTGCAATTGGTACAAAAATTCATTTTAAACATTTTTCCCTTGTTGATATGTAAACTTCTATCTGAATTTTGGTTTTTCTAATTTTTTTATTTTTTTTAACTACTTTCATCCTTCAGTCTGATTATAATTTCTGATAATTGCCCATTATCTGCAAATATTATTTAGTCACTATATTCTTAACATCTTGCTCTTGTTATAACATTATTTTTCTGGTTTTATACTTCAATAGTACTTTTATACTACATTGCTGTCTTATTTAATTTAACACCATCATAGTCTAGCCAAGCTAACCAGTGTAACAACACGCTGCTACACTTGACACTATTCTCCAAGGTCGCTTAACACCACAGTTCTTCTGTGTGAAACACAACCCAGCCTTTTTCATGATAGAGGCAGCTACAGAGCAGATATCCAGCCAATAGGAATACTTGTTTCCCATTTCCGGGTCCCAGGGATGCTACTTGGCAACAACAATGTGTAGTAGTCTATGGTGTGAATTTATGTAGGGCAGTCCTTTTATTAAGCTATAAACACGATTTTAGGCTATTTCCACTGTTTTCCTCTCCACTGGCTCAGAATGCAATCATTACCATTTTTGATCTCATGATCCACTGTATCACTATCGGAATATATCTGACCTGTTCAACAACTTCTGTAATGAATGCCTTACATCAGGTATCCTTTTTTTTCAATAAATTCATTCAATCATATTTATTGAGATCATTCCAAGGAGCTACGTATGTCATCATAGCTAACTAATGCTAAGTCTCTATTTTCATTCCTAGCTAGATGCTTACAGATGCTGACTGGAAACATCTTTGACCACAGCTGGTAGCAAGTGTGCTAGGACGGACCCACTATTAGCGTTAGTGTCACAGCTCATTCGACTAACACGTGACACACCTAATCATTTCATTCCTTATGTTACCCACTATGTAATGCCTATTTCATCTGTTAGAAATATCATTTCAAACTTTTGACTCTTACTGATATTCCTCTTTTTCATTGAGCATATTACAGTGAATAAGGGAGTGTCCATATACTACATGGCTCAATCTGGGGAGGGGAGGGGGGGTTGGATGGAAAGCTACGTCGGGCTACGTGGGGGAGCGGGAGTTCTAAGCCAGACCACGTAGCTTTTCATTTGTATTATTTTTCACAGTTAAAACAAGGTACAGAATGCACAACACCATGTAAATATTTTATTTCCGTCATTTAATTATCTCAGCATGTAATTTATGACAGTCTGACAAGGGAAAAAACAGTACAAAATCTTCTGGAATCCATACAAAAAAAAGCTACGCGATACTCGGAGGGGGGGGGGGGGTAGAGACAAAGACAACGACAGGCTACACGGGGGAATGGTAAGTTCACAGGAGGTCAAAATGGAGCTACGTGGTTTATGAACACTCCCTAAGTAATTTAATTCAGTTTTACTGTGAGGGAGTACGTGATCTGTTTTCAGTTTCCTTACTCACAAATTTTATCCCCTTTCTTGTTCCCACCTACTTTTCTGATATATGAATTTATATTTTAAAATCCTACATCATTTTTGTAAATTATTCATTAATACACATTGTAATTTGTTCCATTCGCTGACTGTCTTACCAACTAAAGAAAGTTTTACCACACCCTCAATCCTGAAATTGAATGCTTGTGATAATCACTTCCTTTCCCTCCACCACTTGCGACTATTCCACCAATATCTCTAGAAGGCTCATCATGTATAATATACACTTGTACACTATAAGCACTCCCATCCATCTGCTTCTGTCTTCCAATGAATCCTACTCCAGTTCTTTTATCATATCAGTTACTCATTGTGTTCTGCAGTAATATCCACAAATAAAACTAGCTGTTCCCATTAGCATGCCACCCAACTCCTGTATTTGATTAAAAAATGTAGATATCATACTACACAACCACACTCAAGAAATGGTCTGACCACTGTTTTGTAAAAGATTTTGTTGTTTTCACAGCCGTCATATTAATGTAATATAATTTGCTTACGGGATTATTGCTGCATTGAAATACTCCTACTTCTTCTTCTTCTTCCCTGCTGAGAGCAGATCACAGTCTGTAGCAGATTCGGTAGACGGCCATTGATGAAGACCTAAGCCCTGGTCGAAAAGTAGGGAAGAAGAAAGACGGAGTATTTCAACGCAGCATTAATCCCATAAGCGAATTATATTGTATTAATGTTTTGTAATCCAGTTCCTTCACTTCTCTGGTACTTCCCCTCATTATCATCAGAATTCTGAAACTTTACCTACCACCTGCCCAATGGGCTGTGCCCATTAGTTTATATTCCTTTCTCACCTTGCAATTACAAACGTCCTTAGTTTTTTTATCTGTGCAGCAATGATATTGACTGGCAATTTCATTCATATATAGTAGCTATCACAGGATGATTGTAAGGAGTAAATGCTTACTGGTGTTGGATCAAACACTAGCCCTCAATCTCTTGTCTCTAGCCCGATCTCTTGTAGATGTTGAAAATTACTGTACCATGTAATATTCTTGCCACTGGATAATCTACTGTAAAAAACCTAAGATGGCCACCACCTGCTTTGATATAAACCTCAAGCAAGAATAGGTTAGGTGTAAGTCATGAATTAAAATCACTATATTCTTTAAACAGTTACACACTTATTACAGTTGTTGGCAATAGGACACTTATTTACAAAATTACTGATGCAGATTATGAAATGCAATTGGACAGACTGAAACCCCTTGTTAAAATTTCAATGTCATATATCAGATACTGATGTCGGGCCCCATTACCAGAAACCTAAGATGGCCGACCTCAAGCATGGCAATGTTGCAGCCATCTCCTGCCTACCTCCCTCTAACCACCTCTCGCACTGCACAACGTGTCACAGCCTTCACCCTCTAAGAGACCATCAGGCACTGACTCCCGATACCTTTGCCAACCATACATATAGGGACAGCCTCCCTTCCCTAGGTTAAACTTCTACTATGCCAAATAGTTCCCCAACCTTGGGAAATACGAACCGTAGAGTTCTGAAACTTTACCAGTAGGTAGAATTCAGTGCAGCTAACAATCCATGCGAAAGTTTTCCGTTAACTTAACAGATTCACCGTAAAAAGTAAACCAAGCGGGGCAGTGTAACGGTTAGTGTTCTCGCCTCGCATTCGGGAGGACGGCGGTTCGAATCCACGTCCGGGCATCCAGATTTGGGTTTTCCATGGTTTCCCCAAATCACTCCAGGCAAATGCCGGGATGCTTCCTTCAAAAGGCCATGGCCGAATTCCTTCCCATTCCTTGCCCCCCATCCTTTCCCGTCTCTAAAGACCTCGATGTTAAAAAGAGACATAAAGCAGTTACAAAAAAAAAAAAAAAAAAAAAAAAAAAAAAAAGTAAAAAGTAGCTTTGGGTTCTCATCCCAACTACGATGTAGAAGTTAATAACTCTATTTATTTTGGTGGTAGAAGGTTTAAGTAAAATCTGTAGCGCTTCTAATGAAATTATCTTTTATTTAACATCTAATATAACTAGTTTATTCATCAGGTTTAAAAGACATTTAAAACAATGCTTTGGTGTCATCACACCGTACTTCCGGTAGAGGAAATATTATTCTTTGAGTTTTAAAACTATTTTACACAATTCTATGGCATCTCAACTACCTATAGAGCTTTCAATCTTGTCTCTAGCTGCCATAGTTGCTCTGAAATTAATTTATGAAAATATTCACTTCCTTGTTTAGTGCCGCCATAAGCCAAAATCACTATTTTTTCCAGATTATTATTAACTGACTACATATAACTCAAAAAGGTTTATGAAATTAATTTTAGAGGGTTTTATTACGTATTCTGAAAGTATTTTCTTTTATTGACTTTACTTGGTGGGCTCGTAATTTTTAAAAGTGTGTATGAAAAGCCATGGTGATTTGAATCCTTTAATTTAGAAACACTCTTTGACTCGTCTGACTGTATAAAATGTTCTAGAATTTTAGTATGTTGTACCGGAAGAAATTACGTTTATGTCCCACTATCACCTGATTTAAAATATTGCTTTAAATATACGATTTCCTAAAGTTTACAGTGCCAGTTAACGTGATAAATTATCTTACCAGTGTTTTCATGTTTTAAAAGTCTTTAAACTGTTAATTATGTTTTCTTTGTGACAAAATTTGTTTACTAGTGGCTGATTATTATTATGTAGAGCTTTTACCATGTCGAAAAGTGTTGTGTTATGGTGACATTACTTCATAACAAAGTGTTGTGTTCACCGTGATGGATTATACACTATTACGGCTTTTAAGGTATGTTTGAAACATGCTTTTTATTATTTAAGGTTAATTTATAATCTGTATTTAGTTAACTTTACAACTTTAATTAGCTGTGCAAATGGCTCTAAGCTGCGGTATCGAGTCCTCCACTTATGCCCATTCTACAATAACCAAACTTTGTCTTCCTAGAATTTGAAGAAATTGTAAGGTAGCTTACATGATATCAATTCTAACTTAACTATGGAAATTTACTAAAAGTCTACTAATAGAATTTTGAGTAACTAACCAGTTGTCAGTAGTTGATAATATTAACAGTTTGTTAATGACTGAATGTACTGCTCCAAATCCCCAAGACTCAGTTAAGATAAATGTGAAAGTATCTAATCTAAAATACCAAATTAGTTGATTATACTTTGATCCCATGCTGATATACCAGGTCACCTTGCAACTATGAACAGTCTTCTAACAGTTTGATCGTATTACTTAAGATCATATCACCTCAAAACATCCTAACTTCTAATTGTAAAGCATTAAAACAATCATTCATTAGAATAATAAATAACAATGTTTCCAGTAAATTACCCGAGGCACTTCAATTTTCACTTCCACATCTTTTGATACAGAAAGTCCTACCCTAACTCTTTTCTTTCTACATTCATGAATTATGGCTCACTCTGTATGTATGTGTCTTTTTATAATTGTTCTTATTATCACTTTAAATTTTGGCCACTGATTTACCTAACTAGAACAGGAATATTATATTCATGATGCATTGCTCCCTTAATTTATTGTGGGACATACTTCTTCCATACCAGGCAGCTCATGTGTCTAAAAAATAAAAATAAATGTTTCTGCCTTCCTCCCTATTTCCCTTATATCACTACAGTTCCTTTCACTTACCTCCAATACTCCTGCAAGTTATCTCAAACTGCTCACCTTCTTCAGCTCTTCTTCTGCCATTGTAGTTCCCCCATTTATCCTGTTTTCTTTCTGGTTACGACTGTATATTTACTTTTATTTGTATTTAATTTCATGCCATATTCACTCATGTCTGTCCATACAACTAACTCCTAATCTTCTCCTTCTTCAATATTCTTTCACATACGTATCACCAAGTGATCCAAAAATGCCACAGTATTTACATTTTCCACTCCTATTCTTGCTGCAACTCTCTCCACTAAATCATCCAGTGTCATCATAAATAGTGTGTCAAGAGGGCACTTCTCTTGATCCATCTCTTTGTTGCAGCTAAACCAACCTTTCTCTCCTATTTTTACATAGTTCTCATCTAATTCTGTCCCTGTTCTGTTTTTTTCTTTCAGAATTCCTCTGTATTTCATGGGATTCTATACCTTTCTCTTGTGTACACATCATACACTTTCCTAATATCCAGGGAAAACATGGGCGCCAGCAGGATTACTTTAAGGGGGTGCATCTGTTTTTTTTATATATACATTATATATAACACTTATTAACTAATGATGCTGAATTTATTCACAAGATGTTGAACAAATTAAGACAACAAACTAGGCGCATTACGTTATTATTCAAACAGTTAATTTAATAATAAAATTGTTGTTTCTTAATCTTTTTCTGTGTATTCTCTTTCATTGCAGGAGGGTGCAAGTTCACCCCCTTGCACCCCCCTCCCAGTGCCCATGACGGAAAACAACAGAATTTTCTTTTAATAATCATAGTGCTTATCTGCAGATGTTTCATCGCATTAAGTCAACTGTTGCACTGCCTGTGACAGCAAGAATTACATAATACTATGAGTGCGCCAGGACTTTTACAGTAATTGTAAAGGCTCTACAGGAACCATCAAAAGTGGCAGCTTACATTGCTCTGAAGAAGTCCTAGCAAGCCAATAGTGGATGGAGCTTGCTTTCTAAGAATAACAAGAATAGAAGTGTTTCTTTGCATTTAAGCAGTAGTGTCACACCCAGAATGTAATTTAATTGTACATCAGGTTCTGACATTAATCAGAGCACAAGTAATATGAAATCAAATTGGTCAGCAAAATTAAGTCTATCTTGTGGCTTTTTAAATGAAAGTGGTTTTTGATGAGTGTTTAGGATGTTTCAGAAGAAACATGTTTTTATAAAGGTAAATAAACATTATGGTTATATTGCGACATTACTTTTTTTTATCCCCAATACCAGATAAAATTTGGTGTTAATGTAATTGCTAATTTTGACTGTAGATATTTAATAATACTTGTTTATGAAAGTTTTTTCTTTTTAGTAGTTTACCCTTGGAATTTCAGTTGGCTACACCATCTAAAACTTACAAGTTCAAGTGATGAGTCATTTTATCTATTTCCTAAAAGCTGTTTCCTTAGTATCATTACTGCAACCTAATTATCCATAATTTATATTCTTTGCCATCATATATAATGTTAACATACCCTTCAATATTTAAATATCTTTTAATTACAATAAGTTCAAATTCTAATGTTGGACATATTTTGTGGGGATCAGGATTTGATTTTATTTCAGAGTAATTTGTCCTTTGTTTCTTTGATGTGGCATAAGCTTGAAAGTTTCTCAATCTAAACTTATTGTAAACCATATTTATGATCAAATTATATTTATTAAAATAAGTAAAAGAACTTTCAGATCTTGCTTTCATTTTTTTTCTTAAAAAAAAAAATTAAAAAAAATTAAAAAATTAAAAATTTACATGCAAGATTTCCTCCTACTGCGAGCTCATTTCATTCCAGTGTGGTTGGGTGCACCTCAGTTAACTCATCTCTTAACAACACTTGTATTTGGTTGGTCATTTTGCTCCATAGTAATGCTGCTAAAACTGTGCAAAGATGATATCTCAGTCCAAAAGTGTATTATTTTGTCTTTTACCACTCCCAACGTTATTATAAACCAAACCCCACTTTCATACAATGATTTTGATTTGCCAAAATTAACAGAATTATCAACAATCTCTGAGTAATGCATAGTGTAACAATGATAACTGTGAATTTTGGTAACTAATTTTGTGTCCTTAAGTAGCATTAGCTATCTTTAATAAACTTACAAATCCCAATTGTGTTCCTAATTATACTGGTGATGGAGGACTATTAATTGCTGGTTTCGAATGCATTAAATTAGATTTTACCAGTTTGTGTGTATACTATTAATTGCATAAAACTTTTCATATTCATGAATTACATGAGATCTAATTCAGTTAAGAATGCCATATGACAACTGTGACATTTGTATTTATTTAATTTTTTTCAGTTTATAACATTTGTTGAGGACAACTTCATGAATGGAACAAATAATCAAGGCAGCCAGACCTACACAACCTCTTGAGGTGATTTTTGTGAAAGTTTTTAAAAATAATTTTAATTTATTGCTGTTACAAGAAATGTGTACAAAAAGAAATTAAACCTAACATGTCAAATTTTAGAGCTGGTATTAGCATTATAACCAGCGGCGGATCCAGGATTTCTTTTTTTTTGGGGGGGGGCTAGGATTTGGTTTGGGGGAGAGCTTGACTCAGGGGAGGAGGGGTTCGCCAACAGAAATATCATTATTCCACATTGCCGCCCTTATTAAAACTGTAGAGCAAAAAAAAAAAAAAAAAACCAAAATCCAGGTCAGTCAGGGATGACCTTGGTGCTTTTGGGAAGCTGGCTTCAGCCCCCTAGCCCCCCCCCCCCCCCTGGATCCGTTAAACCATTAAACTACTGATTTCTATCTATACTAAATAAAAACACAATATAAATGAAGTTTTTAATATTAAATATTTATTTAAAAATGTTTGTTACAATTAATGTATAAAACTAATTATCTACACTAATATAAATCTAGAACATATTACGTTACTTAATTTCAGTTATTGGAATACAGATGGGCAGCTGCATCTCTCAGGGGTAGAGCGTCTCTCATAGTCCGGACAACAGCAGTTCAATCCCTGGTAGAGTCGAGTATTTTTCCCTGAAGCTGCAGATTCTGAATGGTTCCCCAAGCCCACTCAACCTGCTGTCCACTGCAGACCCAGTTATGTCCCCTCTAGTTATGTAGGTTGTGGAATGCGCAGTTCTACCTCTGTGAAGCCCATAAGAATACGCAGAAGCCACAGGAACCCCACCGTCTTTTCTTTCTATTGCAATAAGATATGAATTAGACAAATTATTCCCATTTTGGCAGTGTTGTAAGAATAAGAAATATGTATCATGTATAGAGATTGTATTTTTCCAACAGTGTATTTTGTGTAATGCTTAAATTTCATCTCCTTAATCAGCATAAATTTGATTCAAATATGCAAAGGTATAGATGAATTTTCATAGGATGTGGCAGATGTATGGGCAGTTGGGAAGAAAGGAAATTGCCAGACGACTGGAGAAAGAGAGCTGTACAACTGATTCATAAAAAATCAATTAAATTGAAAGGGAAGAACTGTAGGGTATTACATTGTTGAGACACTGCCTGAAAATATATGAAAAAATTATACTACACATAGGCAAATCAAGAATACATGAAGCAGCTAGAGAATGTCAGTATGAATTTAAGCAGGCGGTATGAATGGCAGTTGCAATTTTTATGCTAAGACAAATTATAGAGAAAATGTAGAACACGGGAAGAGCAAAATAATAACTTTCCTTGACATAAAAGAGGTCTCGCATAAAGTACAAAGGGACAGGATATGATTAAGCCTGAAAATGAGAGTAGCAGATGAAAAGATCATGGAACTAATAAGGAACATTTATGAGAAGTGTGAGAATTGTGTATGAATATACAAAAAGACACTCAAATCGGCTTGGGATGGAGAGCAGAGTTGGCCAAGGAAGTATATTAACATCTGTTCAGTTAAACGTGGTTTTAGACAAAGTGATCACTGAAGTTCAGGAACAAAGAAATGTAGCAGACATATACTGGCAACATAATGGTATGCAAAAACATGAAACAGAATGTGGAAAAAGAATTAGGAAAATGGTTGGCTCGAAGAAGAACACAAAGACACTAAAATATTGAAGTAGCAGGATACAACACCACATTAGAAGATGTGTTATTGTACAGCAACAAATTTGAATAGGTATGGTAATTTGTTTATATGGGAAGTGAAATACCTACCAACCAAAAGATGCAGGAGCAAATAGGAAAGATAATAGGGAGGAGCACACAATTTTATCAAAACATTAAAGACATAAATGAAGGTGGAACATATGGAACAAAACCAAACATTTGCCCTATAAAGTAATCTACAAAGCAATGCTGACCCATAACTCTGAAACTTGAGATATTAGCAGGCAGCAGAGATGTGGTTTCTGAAACGGATAGAGAATGTCACTAAAAAAAGATAGAATGAGAAAGGAAAACTTCCGGGAGAGATAAAAACATGAAAATTGCAAGAGACATTTACAAACAAGAGACTGCAGTTGTTGAGGAATGTCATGAGGAAATAAGAGGGAAGAATGCCAATGTTATCACTCTTTAATAATGGGAGGAGGAGGAAATTAATGGGAAGACCACAGAAAGAAATAGACACACCAGGCGAAGAAGGACACAGAGATAAAGAGAGTTGATTGGAGATAAATGGTGGAGGTAAATCTTAATGTGAACAGCAGAAATGCAAGAGGAGGTGCCAGATGACCCACAACAGTGGAAGTGTTTAATAATGATGTTGGTGCAATGAAAAGATAGCCAAAGCCATTAACAGTCCATTACAGTAAGGAAGTAAAATGGTCTGAATAATTTCATTTGATGCCAGACATGCACTGCACCACTTAATTCTACATCCATGATCACCCAACTGCATCAATATTATATAATGCATCAGTCAGTAGAGGGCTCATAACAATTTGTCTCTTCCAGTTATTCATCTTTTTACTACACTTTTCCTTTCTTATCCTTGTTTCCAAAAAGATGGACTGTATTTAACATGTTGTGAAGAATAATTAAGTCCAAGCCATTTTCCTAATATTTTTTCCCCCATACTCCATTGCTATTGTTGCTATTGTGAATGGCAATGACGAAGACCTGCAGGGATTGGGCTGTGTGCTGTGGGTAAGTATGCTACATATAGTTATCAGAACAATTAACATAGCATGTGCAGAAGCGGTTTATTTGCACAGAAACAGATTGCATCATTCCAACAATTTACATTGTACATTCTCCTCATTTCTCCATTAACTCCTTTATTGCATTTCAACTTACTGGTTAGTCAATATAACATCATCACCCTTTCTCCACAGGAAATGCGAGCATGCTGTATCATTTTCACACAACACACTGAGAATTTGTCATGTACATGTGTTAGTTCAGATTTTATGCTACCCAATATCTCTTTACAATTGAAACAGATATTCAGAATGTCTTCAGGATTTGTGTATGATTCTACATGAATCAACAGAAAGCAAATTAATATTTAGAGATACAGATTTTTTTAGTTAGCAGTGGTCCTACATGTACTTGGGTGTTTCTTGTAGATTATGATACCATGTTATATTTCTAATCCATCCTATGCAGAAGAGCTGGCTCCTCATGACTAGTACGGTGCAATGCCCTCTCCTAATACTTAATGCAGGCAGAAACAGATAAAATTCTTCAGGCACCCCACATACAAGAGTCCTCATCAAGGCAATCCAGGGAAGATGGCAGTGTGTTAACTATTCATCCAAAATGAACCAAGTATCGTGTTCAAGATGTGTTATATGCAGTTTAAAAGAGACAAAAAGAGAAATTATAATGTGTTCTGTTATTTGGTTACATACAGTGTAGCAATCTTTAGTTAAAAAGAAATAAAGGAGCAGTCACAAATATTAGAAATCAGTGATAGCCATGGTCATCATTGCAATGAGTTGCTAAGTGCAATACTACAATCAGGTCATAAGGTTTGAAGTATTGTAAAGTCAAATGCTACTTTAGGAGAAACTGTAAAAGATATTAGAATAAAAACTATAAACTTTGGTTCAAATGATATGTTAATTGTAATGGGAGGATCAAATAATTTAACACTATGACAATGACAGATCAGCTATTGATTCATTTGTTGCCATTAAAACATAAAAGAAATGTTATTTCAAATTCATTGTCATACAGTAATTGTAAGCCTAAATTTTATGATTTAATCATGAGAGCAAAAAATGACATTAGAAATGGTTAATATATCTAAAATTTCAAATAGTGAAAAAAAATGCTATTTACTTTTAAAGTGGGATGCTTTTCAGAAACCAGTTTACAAGGATGAATCTACACCAAGCAGACATAGTGAAAACTGAGTGTACTAAGGTTGCATATGTAATAAAGACTTTGAAAGTAATATAGTAATTTGGATAAACTGGAATGAAGAATCATGAGAAAAATCTTGGGTCCAGTTAAAAGAACATAACTATGGAAATTAAGTAGTAATAAGAAAATATACTAGAACATAGAAAATATAACAGAATCAATAAGGAAATTGAGATTGCTGGTGTTTTTTTTTTTCCTTTCCTTTTTTTTTTTTTTTTTTTTTTTTTTTTTTTTTTTTTTTTTTTTTTTGACATTTCTACAGAATGAATGACAACAGATTAATGGAAAAGATATTCAATTACCTTTTGGGGGAAAAAATCAACAATCAGATGGATTTAAGAGGTTAAGCAAGATTTCAAAAGAAATAAGATAAGAGAAGAGTAAATTATGGAAAGAAAGATCTTTGGAAACAAGATATTAAGATTGGAAGGATTCCAAGGCAGAAGAGGAAAGAAATATACTCTGAAGTGGCCTGAGGGCAGAAGGAAGAAACATAGTGAAATGGTGAAGGAATATTGGATTGAATGGACTAAAAAATAACAACAAAGGATGAAGACTTGAAATTGAAATGTGGACCCAGCAGGTCTTATCAGAAAGAAGGAAAAAAAAATTGTGAAACAAACATTATTAGACAAATGGGAAATCAGATACAGAAACAAGACCTCAAAGGACACAATTTTAGATAAAAAAGAGAAATGTTCTAAAATAAATGTAGCTCCCTCTGATGAAGAGAAAAACTCATTTAGATATGCATGGAATTATCATCCAGTAAGCAATCCGTGACAAGGAAATGGGGTTCCAAATAATATCTTCTATTACTTATCACTGTTTTCATGAATCTACTTGCAAACATTAAAAAAAATAGTCATGGGAACAGGTCCATAAAGCTATGTAGCTAAGGGAAATAAATATACACAATTTTAAAGAAATAATGATTTTTGATATAAATTTACAATCTATAAGAAATAAACTAAACAAAATAACATTTCCCTATCTGTGTAGTTAACACTGACTTAAAAATGAGGAAATTAGTTTTTTTTTTATCTTCCTGTGGGGTATGAATTAGTAGCAAGTTACTGTATAAATAAAATTACTCATTGATGGTAGTAATTTAAAAATATATATATATCACATTACTGTGTTAAACCTTGACCAAGTTGTAAAACAAAAATTATTTAAAGCAGTTGGAATAATACTGGTGAATTGTTGATAACTATCTCCATATTTTACATACCATATTCAGATATCAGCCTTTCTAAAAAATACCAAAAACATTTAATGGATGTACCAGAGAAATACTTCGAATTTCAAGATTATTATAATTACGGATATTAAAATTAATATTTTAGTGAAACCATAAACCCAGAATTTTATTTGTGACCATCCGACCAGAAATAAGGGTTGTTTACAACTAATATACATAAAGGTCTGGTCATTATTGTCTGTGGCATAATCTCCCAGTTGTCTCCCAGTAGTATACAGTGACAAACCTATGAATTTTCAGACTGGTGCATAAACTTAAATTCCTTCCCTTCAATCAAAAATTTACTGGTTTCTCTCCCATAGATTGCCACTCAGGGTAATAGAACCAGAAAAAAATGTCTCTGCCAGACAAACTTGGTCACCCCATCATTCATTAATTTTCTGCCTCCCACCCTGCACCCACTCCCCTCCCTTGTTCCCACCTTCGAAGATGCCGCCCAGAGCAAGTGCCCCGGTAGTGAGGGGAAAGGATTATATCCTATAAAGACAGTGCCACAGGGATAAGGAACATGCATCATTCCTATAGACATTGTATTTTTCCAACAGTGTACTTTGTGTCACACTTAAATTTGTCTCTTTGATCAGCAATAATTTGATAAAAATTTGCAAAGAAATAGATGAATTTACAGAGGAAATTTCAGTTGTATTGGCAATTTGGGGAATAGGAAAATGCTAGAGGACTGGAGGAAGGAAGCTGTAGTGCTGATTCATAAAAAAAATCAAAAGGATAATACTGCAGGGGTATTATATAGCTTAGCCACTGTCTGAAATTATATGAAGAAGCTTCCCTACACAAAGTCAAATGATGAATAGAGGAAACAGCTAGAGAAGAAAAGTATGGATTCCACTTTTAAATGCAGAAAAATTGTAGATAAAAGCTGGGAATATGGCAAGGACCAAATCACAACTTTCGTTGGCATAAAAAGGACTTGTCATAAAGTACAATGGGACAGGATAAGATTAATCCTGAAAATGAGAGTAACAGTTGAAAAAATCAGGTAACTAATAAGGAACACTTGTGAGAATTGTGTAATAATAAAACACTGTTAAATTTGTTTGATGGGGAAAAGGGAGTTGGGAAAGGAAATGTATTGCCATCTGTTTAGTTAAACGGGGTTTTAGTGATCAATGAAGTTTAGAGACAAAGAAATCCAGCAGACATATACTAACAATATAATGGTTGTAAAAAGATGAAAAAAACAGAATCTGGAGAGAGAATTAGGAAAATGGTTGGCCCCAAGATGAACACAACCTAAAATATTGCAGATAGCAAGAAACAATGGCAAATTAAATGGTGTGTAACTGTATGGCAACATAATGGAATGGGTAAGGACTTGGGAGATGAAATAACTACCAACTGAAAGATGAAGGAGGACAGATAATAAGGAAGAGGTGAACATTATGTCATAACATCAAAGATATAAAGTGGAGGTGGAATGAATGGAAAGAAACAAACAGTTTGCTTTATGCATATTACCAAATAATAATGACCTACGGCTCTCAAACCTGAGATATAAGAAGACTATAGGCAGGAGAAATGAAGTTTCCGAGAGGGATAGTGAATGTCACAAGAAAAGATAGAATTAGAAATGAAAACATCAATGAGACATTGCAAGAAACATTAAGAAATAAGGGTGTGCAGTGGTTGCGTCATGTCATGTGGAGAGAGGTGGGGAGCATGTAGGTGTTTGCACTCTCTAGTAATGGGAAGAGAAACCTACGGAAACACCATAGAAATAAACGTATGCACCAGGTGAACAACATAGAGATAAAGGGAGTTGATTGGAGACAAATGGTGGAGGGAACAGCAGAAATGGAAGAGGATGTGCCAGATGACACACAAAAGTGGAAGTGTTTAATGATGATGACGATACAAAGAAAAGATATCAGTATACTTAAGAGCCAAAGCCACTAACAGTCTATAAAGAAGTAAAACTGTCTGAATAATTTCATTTCATGCCAGACATGCACTCCACCACTTAATGCTGAATCCATTATCACCATTCTGCATCAATATTTCATTGATAACTGACAGTAAGCATGTAATACAGCAGTCAGGAAAGAGCTAATAACAATTTGTCTTTTCCAGTTATTGATATTTTTAATACACTTTCCCTTTCTCTTGATTGTTTCAGAAAAGATGGACTGTATTTCACAAATTGTGAAGAATAATTATGGGCAAACCGTTTTCTAATATTTTTTCTCCCAATCTCCATTAATGTTGCTATAGTGAATGGTAATGAGGAAGATCTGCATGGATTGGACTGTCAGCAGTATTTGCATGCTGCATGTTGTTAACAGTACATTTAAATGATGTGTAGAAACATGTGGCAGAACCCAACAATTTACCTTGTACTTTCTCCTCATACTTCAACTCATCCATTACTCATTATAATGTTGTCACCCTTTCTCCTCATGAAATGTGAGCATGCTGTATCATTTTCACTCAACACTCTGTGAATTTAGCCATGTACACTGTTGCTCTTCAGATTTTATGTTACCCAATTTCTCTATAAATTTGGAACAGCTATTCCCACACCTTCAGGATATGCGTATGATTCTATATAAGTGAACACAAAACATTTTAATATATAGTGATACTAATTTTTTTCTTAGCAATGGTACTATATGCAACCGATTGCTTCTTGAGAAGTCTACTCTTTGATTATGATACCATCTTTTATTTCTCTTCCATCCTATGCAGAGGAGCTGGCTCCTCATGACTAGTGCGGTGCAATGCCCTCTCCTAATACTTAACACAGGAAAAACTGATGCAATTTTCCAATCCTCAGGCACCCCATGTGCAAGAGTTCTCTACTTGTCAAGGCAGCCCAGGGAAGATAGCGGCACATATGGGCGTTATTAGTTGTTCATCGAAAATGAACCAATTATCATGTTCAAAATGTATGATATGCAGTGAAGTGGCAAATAAAAAAATTACAATGTGTTCTGTCATTCAGTGACACACATGGCATCAGCATTTGCATTTTTTCCACTTCTTCTTCTTTAAAAAATTGGTGGAGACTACTGGTGACTCGACTGTGAAAACAGGACATGTATCAACAACACAGAAGGGGATGCAAATGACAAGTGTGTGCTTTATCAAGGAGTCACAAATATTAGAGGCTAATAAAAGCCAAGGTCAGCATTGCAACCAAGTAGTAAGGTTCAAAGTGTTGTAAAGCCAAATGCTCCTTTGGGAGAAACTGTAGAATATAATAGAATAAAAACTAAAACTTTTGGTTCAAATGATTTGTTAATTTTAATGGGATAAACAAATAATCTAGCACTACGTTACAATAACATTATTGAAGAAATAGACCACTCATTTGTTACCCTTACAACATAAAACAAATATTATTTTAAATTCAATGCCATACAGATATGATATTCATAAACTTTATTATCTAATCAAGAGAACAAATAGTAAACAATGAAAAAAGCTACTATCTTTTAAAGTAAGAGGCTTTTCAGTAGCAAGTTTACAAGGGCTGACATGTGGAAAACTGAGTGTGTAATAATTTAGCAGCTTTAATCAAGTTTTTGAAAGCTGCTGGAAATTAAAAAGGAAAATAGTAGTAATTGGGTGAAACAAACATTATTAGACAAGTGTAAATTCAGATGACAACACATCGAAATGTTTTAAAGTTAACATAGCTTACTTTGATGAGGAGAATAACTAACTTAGATATGCATTAATTTATCATGACAATGGGGTACCTAATAATCAATGTTTTTGTGAATCAATTGGCAAAGATTTTTAAAAATGTCAGTTAGGGAACAGGTCAGTAAAGCTAAGTAGCTAATAAATGAACACTGACTTAAAGATGAGTTAATTAGTGTTTTATATTCCCTAAGGGTATTAATTAGTAGGAAGTTACTGTAGAAATAAAATTACTCATCAAGGTGTAACAATTAAAAAAAAAAAACAGCGGCAACAAAAATCACAATACTGTGTTAAATCTTGATCATATTATTTGAGGCAGCTGGTATAATGTATTGTTGATAATTATCTCAATATTTTTACACATCATATTCAGATATCAACACTTCTATAAAATGCCATGAAAAGTTAATGTATGCGCTAAAGAAATAAGAATAATCACGATTTCAGGATTATTATAGTTAAGGACATGAACATTATAGTGAAATCAAATACCAAGAATTTAATTTGTGAGCATTCAACAAAAATAAGGTTTGTTTACAACTAATATATATAAAGGTCTGATTCTGCCCCTTCAATCATGAATTTGCCGGGTCCCCTCCTGAATATGGCACTTGAACAAAAAAATGACACCACCAGACAAATTTGGCAACCCCATCAATCATTAATTTTCTGCTTCCCCCCTGTACACACAACCCTTCCTCCCCCCACTACCTTTGAAGATTCCACCAGAGCAAGTGTCCCAATAGTGATGGGAAAGGATTATTTCCCATTATGGCAGTGCCGCAGGGATAATAAACATCATTCGTATAGAGAACATGCATCATTCCTATAGAGATCATGTTTTTCCAATAGTGTATTTTATGTTAAACTTAAATTTGTCTCCTTAATCAGCTAAGAAATAGATGAATTTATGTAGGAAATGGCATTTGTATGGCAAGAAGAAATTATAAATTCGGTGGATGTTACTGGAGTATTTGAAAGTTTTGTGATTTTTTTAAGTTCATACCTGAATAAATTTTGCCAAAAAACAAATGAGATAATATAAAAAAATAAATAAAGGATATAAACAACAATATAAATGATGTTCTCCTACACTTGGAATCTAATCATATTTAACCATTAAACAGCAAAGCAGAGTAGTTTAAAAGGAAGATATGAAAATGTAAAACAAATATATGGGAGGGAAATTAAATTAACGAAAACAAGAGAAAATTGGAAATTTATTAATAATTCTAAAACAAGTTTCAAGCTGCTTGTATACTTTTAAAGAATGAAGCCGGGGGATAAAGCAAAAAAGGAGCTTCCTAACATCCTAAAAGACTTCATGTAATTTCAGTGAAAGAAATTTCTAATCTTGATGACAATTGGTTATCCAGGTAGCAAAATCAAATGTCATTTCTGGAAATGTTGAGAACCCAACAAGTAGGTTCCGTAACCCGTGCAGAAAAATTTGAAGCAATTGTAATGACAGAGCCAAGTAACTGCAGACTGGTATGGTTTCTCTAACTATTTTAAAACAAATTATTGACTTAATAGTATTATCAATAACTCAACTTATAGATGATATACTCAGGGAAGAGGTCTTTCTAAACTGTTTGAAAATGACAATTCACAGTTTTTAATAAAACCATCCAAGTAGCTACCAGCCTGTAACCCTAGGGCCAATTTTCTCAAAGGTAATTGAGTATTGTATGAAAAGTCAATGTTTAAACTTCCCCAGAGAGAAATAATTTAACAAACACTTGTCAATTTGGGTTCAGGGCAGGAAAATCAACCATTTAAGGTCTAAATAATGTTGAAACAGAAATAATAACTAACTCTGAAACTCAATTCATTACAAATACAATCCTTGGATATTAGTAAGGCATTTGATACAGTATCTCTCCAGATACTAATAACTAAAGTGAAGTATTACAGGGTTAGAGAACTGGAATTATTATTAGTTGAACCATTTGTTTGAAAGAGAAGCCAAGTTGTAATACAGGGTATTGAAAATCAGCAAACTAAATTGCTGAAAGTAACTCGAGTTTTCAATTCTCTTCCTATTTTAGTTTATAGCAATGATCTTTCTGGTAATTTGAACTGTAAACTGATGATTTATATGGATTATATTGCTTTAGTATAAAGATGCATGGAAAATTTACAAAATACAAGAGAAAAATGTTTGAAGAATCTTTGTTATGATTGCATGTGAATAAATTGATATCGAAAAGGAGTAAGACAGAAAAACTTCTCTATAAAAAAATTGGTATTTAAGGAGAAAATTAAATCTGTGAAATTATTGGGAATCTATTTGAACAAAAAAATGAAATATCTCTGTAATGAGACATACCTATTACCTACTTATTACAAAAATAACTATAACCAAAATTATAAAAATAATTGTGTTGGAGAATCACAGATGTTATTGGCATGTTAAGTGTATAAACATTTACATTTAACATATAGAACAATAGGTTGGGAAAATATCACTGGGGCACAGAATTTTTTGAAATGGCAAGAAAATAGAAATCAAATGTCTCTTTGGTGAATTTGTGGTAACGATACTTCCTTCAATAAGAAAAGTTTTAAGACAGAAGAAATTTAAATCAGTAAAATTATTGGGAGTCTAATAAGCATAATATGTGTTGAGTAAAATCTTACTAATTATGTAGTAGGGACAGATCTACAAATTTTTGAGCCAAAGCAAAAATTTTGAGATTTTTCTCCTGTTAAAAGTGATTGTGTCCGCCCTTGGCAAAAGAGCAAAGAAAGAAAATCATCGCGACACAAATTTTTCCACCCCTTCAACGACATTGCTACACTAATTTGTCATTCCTGACCCCAAGTTGTTGCCTGGGGCAAGTGCCCTAGTTTCCCAACCCCCCTTCCCCCCCCCCAGTAGATCTGGCACTGAAGGAATGCCAGAAAAGGAAATGAAGGACGTAAAAATTCCTCGTATGAGGTTAAAAAACCAAATTATCACAATTACAGAGGAGTTGAAAATATTTGAAAACCAACACTGAAAATTGCTGCAAGTAACTGGAGTTTTTTATTTCTCTTTCATTTGTATCAGTTACCTTCCTGATAATTTGCATTACAAATCAGTTATTTACGTGGATTATTTTACTTTGAAAAGCTAAGATAACACATACGGATAGCTTACATAAATAAAAGAGAATAATGTTTGAGGAATATTTATTATTGTTGTTTGTGAAAAATTTGAGACTGAAAGGTGATAAATAATACTCAAAAAATTTATTTCTGTCTAACTAATGTAACTTTTGAGGAAAACAGTAAATCGGTGAAATTACTGGGAGCGTATTTGGACACAAAAGTGAACTGGAATGATGATACATTAATATTTTTGTAAGAAATGATTCCACGTGACATTACTATCATTAAAATAACTGATGTTATTGTGGTATAATATACCTTTTTCCATTCACATTTGATGCATGGAACAATATTTTGGAAAACAGAACTGGGGAACAGAATCTTCTAATATGGTAAACAACCAATCAGAAATATAAATGAATTGTCAAATTTCACTCTTTGAGAAAAATTGGGTAGAGACACTTCCTTCCATAAGTTAAGGAAAATGAGACTGATTGCACAGATAGGAAAGATGTACGCAATTCTAAGACCAGGAAAGGAAGGATTCTGAAGTCAAGTTAAAAAACCCAAAGAGACAGACTAATAAAATTGTTCAACAAAACTTTTTTTTTCAAAGGTGGCTGCATTCCAATAGTATTTACAATAAAAAGCAATTGGAAGAAATATTTTTTTAACTATTGTGAATGTATAAGATAACTGATTATAATAATAATATTTAGATGTAAGAAAATTTTTGTAATAAAGATAATTTCTCAATGTGAATTAAACTCTGTTCATAAAAATAATATTAACTCCTATGCACCTTTTTCTGTTTTCGTGTTACAAATGTAATGGTTATAAATGTTAATAAACCAGCAGCTATAAATTTTCCAAATTTCACCATAAAATTAGAGGCAATTTTGAATTATGTGTCTGAGCCAATTATAAAATTATGGCTTTGTGGTCATTTCAAAATAAATTTTCTAAACGAAAGCAGTGAAAAACCAGATATATTGAACATGACCTATCATTCAACTTAGAACAAAAAATAGATTAGCCAATCAGGATATTAAACCACACAAAACATACTTTTTGACCAGGTGTTTGTAAATGAAGGTTGCCTCCTTAGCGAAGGGGAAATAATAAACTTGAATTTCACTGACCATGAAGTGCAAACCATATCATTAGAGATAAACAAACTGTAAAAATATAAATGAGCCCAGAAATTGATGAAATACAACATGTGTCTCTGTAACTTCGTTTTACTGCATGAATCCTGGAATGATGTCTATCATCAGTTAGATGCATAAGATATTTTATGTAGCACTTTACTACGATACTTTAATCTGGTCTTTTCCCAATAAAAGGACAGTGTCAAAAAGCACTAATAAAATTGGAGAGAGAAACTAGTTCTTACGAAATTACTGTAAAGAATTTCCAGTGAGTGAAAGATTTTAAAACTATGCTAAAAGTTATAAGTAAAACTTATAAATTTCAATACGACAAAATTTAAGGAAAGTTATAATTATAAAAACAAATAACCATGTGTACTGAAAACAAATATCATGATAATGCAGAATGTCTAACAGAAACCAAAAGAAAAAATTTATCTATAGATATTGATTTTGATTCCTGATTTAATGCCAATAACTTATAATAAACAAAAAAAAAAAATTTAAAAAAAAATAAATTACTAAAATATATTCTATCCTATGCCACTTTGAAATCAATGTTATAGCGAAAGAAAAAGCTATCTAAATTCTGTAATGATTTAATGCTAAATGTCTCCAATTACTATAGAAGCAACAGTAAAATATACTACAACTACAATTTGAAATAGGGAATGTTATACCTCACCATAACTAAGATATCAGATATCATCATTAAGAAAGTCGAACATCATAGTTACCACTGCCCACAATTTAACTGTAAGTGCCCCTTCCAATTTCTTGCCATATCATCAGAACAAAAACTTGGATATGAACTGGAGATATACTGCCCATCTGGTGACACCAATTAGTACCAAACTGAAAAAAAAAATAATGGAATTATAACATTAAAAAAAAGAAAAAGTATTTTAAATTATTATAGCTGGTACGTACCTATAAGGGAGTCACTGTAGCGCCATTGCGCCAGCGACTCAACCTCTTACCAAGGCTCCTCCTGAGGCGGCGCCACCAGGAGGAGGCCGGGCGACGCGCAGGCACCTCGATGACGTGGACGCCTCCGTCGACCTCCTTCCCTCGGCGCAGGAGGTAGGACACAAAAGCCTCCATCGGTCGGGAGCCTCCAGAGGACGCCGACCCCAGGCAGTAGCCCGTAGGCTCCTGCGAGGTTTCGTCGCCCGCCTGCGACCCTCCAGCCGACAGATCCTCCGTGTCCTTCCTCCTGGCCGGCCCCTCGAGATCCAGTACACCGCGTCCCTCCGCCTGCGGAGGGCAAGGGGCAGGTGGGGAGAGGTCCCGCTCCAGGCAGGTGTCGCCTGATCCTTCATACCAACATTGACATCCTGACGACTCGAATCTGTGGATTCCGGAAAGTCTTCCCAGACGTTCGAGTCATAGGACGAATCCGCATAACTCGACACCAGGGCTGGCTCAGGGGCCCCCACAGACCCGTCTGTCGCCAGGATGTCACCACCGATTGGAATCACTGGCGCACCTTCCCAGAGCGGCTCGTAGACATATTCCTCAACGCTCACTTCGTACCAGCAAGGACGAGGTGTTCGTCGCGGGATATAGTCTAGTGGTTCTGCTCCTCTTCTGTGGACAGACAGAGGTCCGCCTGTAAACCTCAAACCATCAGAAGCTGCAGAAATATCAAAACTTTCAAAATCTACGTCATCATCTGAGGAGATTAATGAAAGGTTTGACTTCCTCAAAGCCTCATTCCGGTGTTTGGTTAGCAGAGTGACCTCTGTCGTCTCACAGGGCGAGTTGCAGGACTGTTGAGCCTGCGGGACATCCTCACCTGACTCCTCCACCCAGCACAGGCGAGGGGGACGACGGGGCGGTTTCTCCTCCTCTGTCATCTGTAAAGAAACGGTTGTTCAGTATGTGTCATAGATTAGCACTAACAATAAAAAATAGAATTACAATACCATTACACAAGCATTATGCCACATGCTATGTCACATATTGAGTAGACCATCTCTACCATTTTTTCCCACTTTTTCCATAAGTTGTACACACAGAATTAATTACATGCAAGGTTAATAGGTTTAAAAACGCAAATTAAGTTTTTACTCTTGTTTCTCACAAATTGCTATATACAGTTCAAATACAAACAGAAAATGTACACCATCAGTTAAACACAATAAATAATGTCATATTCCCCAATAAGTATAAGCATTATCAATTGTATGCAATATAAATGGTTTAAAATAAATTCAGTAAGCAAATTAAATTGGGTAATTTTAAGTGGCTTGAGAGGAGAGAGAGACTATGCCTGAAGTTTCTCTTCTCAGTCGGTGTATTTTGCTGCTTTTTTCTTTCATCTCAAAACTAAAATTCTGAAGTAATTCTAAAACTGTTGATGGGGTTTCCTTTTGTCAAATGGGCAGCTAAATTTATAGTTAAACTTTGTAAAGAGCAAAAATTACTGGGCAGTGATACTGCAATTAATGAATTTTAAGACTAAAAAAAAAATAAAAATGAACAGAAGACAGATCATTAAATTAAAAAATCTTGTGAGCATCTACGTACTTGCAGTATAAAATAGGTTAGTGAACTCTAACTACAATTTGAAAAAGAAAGTATACAAAAATGTAAATTTTTTACCTCAGTGATATCACAAGGAAAAGTATCCATCCTGAAAATTGTAATTTCATACCGAATAAAAAAGATCTTTTCAGGAACAGAACTCATGGACGCAAATTAGAAGTGTTTTTAAAACTGAGTTATGTAATCTGTAGTTTGGAGATAACCTGCACCAGCTGACTCCCAAACATATTCGAGCTATTATTCTTCTCAGCTTTGCTCCTCGTCAACATTTAATTCATGAAAATTGGTTAGGTACAAAGAATCGGGAAAAAATATTAAACCATGACACCATTAAAGCATTCGCTTGAACTGATTTCTGAGACAGTGGACAACCGAATTCTGGATATCTGAATATATTCCAGGTCAGAACTAAGCGAGATATCAAAAAATGTATACTTTACATATGATTTGTTTCATCAAGTTACGTAAAAATCCAGCATCACATATTAGAGTCTTCAGATTTTTCTGTTCTCCATAAATATACGTCAAATTGTTTTGCTCCTTTACAGTGTTCTTTCTGAGAAAATTATTTCTCCTTATGTAGACTCTTCTCGCATTTTCTATTTTCGTTTATTTCCTCATCAATTGTAATTTGACTATCTAAATAATAAAATTTTTGTTGGCACCACCTGCTCCTGATTCAGTTTTCGTTCACATTCCCCATTATATTATTCTAGATAAAAATTTTCAGCTACAAATCTAGCAGCCCTTTTTTGCACCCCCTCCAACTCCTGTATTTGATTACCAAAATGTGGATCCCATACTACACCACCACATTCAAGTAATGGTTTGACCAAAATTTTGTAATCGAATTCCTTTACTTCTCTCATACGTCCCATCATCACTCTTTCCAACAAGTGAAGGATTTTCAAACCTTTCCAATGTGTTGAGTTGAGCTTGACTCGCCTAGGAAGTATATTTTTCAGTAAAAACGATAGGCTAGTAAAATAGAATTGTGTCCTGATAAGTAGTGCTAACACTGGCTTTGGTGAAAGTTTACTTCTAGTCCAGGTCTCATTTCAACTTAACCACCACAATTTTGAAATATCTCTCAAGAATTAAGCGAGATATCAAAAAAAAGTATACTTTACTTTCGATTTGTTTCATCAAATAACAGAAGAACCCATAATCAAATTGAGGCGCCACAGATATCGTAGGATATCCCACCAAAAATTATCCTTGTTGCTTCCGTTTATGCACGGTTAGTACAGAAACAAATAAGATTCTCGATTTGATTTCTGCAATCAATTACAACCAAAATAAATCGTTGATTTGTTGGTCCTACCTATTAAAAAAAAAAATCACAGTTTAAGTAATTATATTCAGTGTGAGTTTCAGAACGACATTCGCTGCCATTTGGAGTTATAGTATCACTACCTTACTAACTTAATCGACAGTTTTATTTTTATAAATAAAATGTTATCGGGTTTCCAGCCGCGTATAATCGCCATTTTCATGAG
Source organism: Vandiemenella viatica (assembly GCA_031002005.1). Taxonomy (NCBI): domain Eukaryota; kingdom Metazoa; phylum Arthropoda; class Insecta; order Orthoptera; family Morabidae; genus Vandiemenella; species Vandiemenella viatica. The sequence continues at coordinate 31,601,759 of CM061914.1, forward strand.
AAGCCCCTTAAATTTGGAGAAAGCATAATCATAAACGCTGTTGAAATCAGAACATTTGATTTTTAAGTGTCGCCTGGAACCGTACCATGATGAGGGCCTACAATTTTTCCTAGCGGCATTAACGAACGAAAAGATAAAGCAATTATGCAAATATTTAACTAAAAGTAACAGAAAAATCTGATATGGAATTATTAAGTGAGATAAAATGTTTGGATTACCCATGTACTAAAACATTCGCAGTGACTACAAAATAATGATTATAGTATTATTTATTTTTAAAGATGGAGAAGTACCAAATTAATGTATTACAATAAGTTTTTGAAATGTAAAGAAATTTATTTTTTAATTGGTCAGAGTTGGCGAAAACCAAAGAAAATTAAATAAATAAATAAAAGAGGTAGCATCAACGCATCGGTAAAGGACACAATAGTGGATGACGGCATCGCCTAGTGTCGTCTTTTGTTTTGGACCGTTGCGCGGCACCGCCAAAACAAAGTTTTGCATCTGATTGATAGAATAGGACAGACATGGACCCCCTAGAAACCTCCATGAAAATTATATTTATACGCGACTGGAAACCCGAGATCATTTTATTTACTTGCAGCGTCGTGAAAAACTTCGTTTTCATATTTCTAGTTCTATTAAAATGCATTTGTTGATAGATTAGCAGAAGCAAGGCACCACTAATTCCTGTTATTATTATTATTTTTTTTTTTACCCCTAGCCGTCTAGTACTAACAATTCACAAAATAGAATACCACAGCGTTTTGTATGAAACATTGATTTCTCGTTCCCTGACTGCTCTATTTCGTGGCGAATGCGTTATAAACAATCTATGATCTATTTTACTGGAATGACTACGTTTTCTTAATTACACCCGTCAGTATACGATTTTTAAAAAAAAAAATGATATTTTTTTGCGATTTAAATTAACACAAAACAATGAGAATGAAAACCGGGATTCTACCGTTTACATCATGGCACATCAAGAGACGTCCTGTTTAAATAACAGTTGCATGATTTTAAGGTGCTATTACTTATTGTTTTGGGACGCTGAAGCGGTTTTATAAATGAAAATACATTTTTAAACTTCTATCTAATTTTCTAATTTGTTAAGGATATACTAATCTTATTATCTCACAAACATCAGTTGTTATCATGTTTAGAATTTCTTCCTACTGCTTAAGTAAATATATGCGGGAAGTTATATTTCCGAATTTCTAAACTTTTTACGTCAAAAAATTGCATTACACGAATGAAATTACTTAGTTCGATTTCATTTCTTAAAAAAAAAAAGCAATAAACTTCTAAACTGTCGTTATCACTTACCTTGCGTCGGCTCTGTACTCCAACTGTTCACTAGTTTCGACGGTTTGTCTTCTCCTTCTCTCCTTTGCTGCTTCACAAAGTACGTCTGCTCACGACCACAGCTAGACGCAGAATGTCTGTTGTTCGGGATCGCGCGCTTTTTTCCCACAATGCATTGTTAGAAGCAGCCTTCGCCAAAGAATAACAGCAACCAGTGATGAGGAGAAAAATTATTTTAAAAATTCCGGCTCCTGCATATGTCTGTGAAAAACATTAATGTAAAAAATTCTTTATTTTACGTTCTGAATTTAATTTATTTTATTATTATTATTATTTTTTTGTTGGTAATTTTAGTAATATGTTCTTTCTCACGAGAAAAGACGTTCGTAGCAGCTTTTAATTGATATTCCATGTAGATTCTGATATCTGTTTCGGCTGGAATAACTTATCGGTGCACAAAATTGATTGATGTATTGAAAAAAAAGCTGTTGTTCGATCAGTTCAGGACTTTTATCAAGAAGAAGATAATTTTTTTTTTATCGCCCATATCTTACATTTTGTGTGATTAATTTACACTCAAATCTTCTCTGATTATATATCAGTGGGTACTAATCGACTGGATACGTGCGAGTTGATACCAAAATATTTAGAAAAAGCTGATAATGCATTTAAAACTGATAAGCAATTCTGAAATTTGGAAACGGTAGACAAAAAGTTTGCTGGTCATATCACATTATTTCAAAGACGTGAACATCGAAGAAGAACAGCTGTGTTTTAATTAAGCTTTAAACATTTGTACCACAACCTACTGTAATTTTTATGTATATTTTATTCTGAATAATACCTGCATTAAAATGACATAGGCCTATGCCACTACAAGGTCATTCCAGCAGTGCATCATCCAATTTACATTCCAATTTGGTAGGAAAAGGTTTCAAAGTTCTGCACTTGTTGGAGAGAGTGATGTACGAGAGAAGTCAAGGAATTGGGTTACAAAACTTTGGTCACACCATTGCTCGAATATGGTAGTGTAGTATGGGACCCTCATTTTACGTATCAAATACAGTAGTTGGAGAGGGTGCAAAAAAGGGCTGCTAGATTTGTTTCTGGAAATTATCGCAGAATGCAATCAGTGACAGATATGATAAAGGAGCTGGAATGAGATTCATTGCAAGACAGGAGGAGAATGAGGAGGGTCATGGGAGTGTACAGGGCATATAGTGGCGAAGAGGCATGGAAAGATATTGCAATAGGTATGAAAAGTAGTGCATGGAAGGGAAAAGATGACCATGACCACAAGCTGGCACTCGATTTCAGGCACAAGGGTGTAGAAAGATTCTCTTTTTTAGGTAAGAGTGTCAGGGATTGGAATGAGTTACCAAGAGAAATGATGAATAATTTACCGAAAACTTTGAAAGAATTTAAAGATAAAATTTGTAGAGGGCAAATGTAGGTAGGTGCAGGATAGGGGGAAGATGGGTGTGTAGGGAAATTGCCACCGGAGCCTGTGCTCCATTGCAATTAAATTAAATTAATTAATTAATTTATGTTTCCTCCACAATGGAGGTGTAGAATGTTATGGTTCCCAGCATCTACAAGCTACCCACTGCACTTTGGCAAGAAACTATCGACTTGGTCCACAGTAAGAAGAGCATCCTTGGATATTTCAACACCCATCATACACTGTGAGGATATAACCAGACTGACGAGAACGGGTTTAAACTAATAGAATGGTCTGGCGTCAACAACCTCACGTTGATACACGACCCTAAATAAAAAGGTACATTTCATTCCACTCGCTGGAAACAATAAAATTTTATTATGTAATAACTTTAGGCGTCTAGGTTCTTGTCCATATTTGTTCAGCACCTTGTGGATAAACTCAGTGTCCTCCACTTCCCTTTTCCTATGAACACTGAGCAAGCACAGGCACGTCTAGCCTAGCGTTTGTCATTGTTGGCGGGTTCCACTTCTTGATTTTTTTTTTATCTGCTTAACGTCTCTCTAACAGCGAGGTCTTTAGAGACGGGGAAAGGATGGGGGGCAAGGAATGGGAAGGAATTCGGCCATGGCCTTTTGAAGGAAGCATCCCGGCATTTACCTGGAGTGGTTTGGGAAACCATGGAAAACCCAAATCTGGATGCCCGGACGGGGATTCGATCCGCCGTCCTCCCGAATGTGAGGCCAGAACGCTAACCGTTACACCACCACTCTCGGTCCCACTTCTTTAGCATGGGTGCCAAGTTGCGGGTTTTTTCCCTAAATTTAGGGGTCTCCACGCGGGATGGGACTTTTTTAGGAGCTTTATAATTTTAGGGAAATGTTTAAAGGTATTTTGATTTATTTGTTCAATTTGTTGAGCATTAAAATAGTATCAGGTACAATTCCTTTTTACTAAGAATTCAGACTTTCTGTTCTCGAAGTAAAACATCTTTCTGAATCACATTTTTTTAAAAAGTCACCATAGACTCAAGGTTTGGTGTTTACTATACATGTAGACTTCTTTTGGTTGCCTACGGTATGTAAAGGCGTGGTTGTCGGGCCAACGTACAACAATGTTGCCGTTGTTGTTTACAAATTTCTGGTCGAATTATCTGTACTGTTGTGTGTCAACATTCCATTTGTTGATTAACAATATTGAAAATGATTGGTGATTTGCACCCAAAGGTTGGTAAAAGTCAAACCCAACATACAACGTACTCATATTTTTGGAAACAAAAATGACATCGAGTTCGAGCAGTACCAATTGAGTAACAAAACATGGTGGAATACATCCACCTCAGCTGATTTTTATTCAGATGATTATGACGCAGCTGACTTTAACGTTTTGAAAACATTTCAGAGTTTTGCCAAGTCGTAACCATGGAGGTAGCCGCCTTAAACACCGATCTATTAGTTTAACAGCAATCATGAAGGAAGGAATTATATGGAGACGACGCAAGAGACCTCCACCACGCATTGAAGTGAAGCAGGGCGGAGGAGGAGGGGGAGGGGGGCATGGCCGGAGTGGAGGGGGCATGGCCGCTTCCATACAGACACGGGGAATATGTACAAAAACCTCAAAGGGACTCTAGGACAAAGGTGACGCCGCAATCTGGTGATGGATTATTATGTAACTCGATATGACAAATAAAAAATGAAAAATAAAATTTTTTGATATCCTGCTTAGTTTTCGAGAAATTCTGTCCCAAATGTGAAATTGTTTTGGTTGAAATTCAGAAGAAAAAATTGGTCAAAGTCAAATTTGATGATGGTTTCTTATTTAAAAAGACGAGACAAATGTAAATAAAGAATAAACATTTTCGATATCTCACCTAGTTCTAGAGATATACTGTATCAAAAGTGAGGTGTCTTCAGTTGAAATAGAGAAGAAAAATTTCGCAAAAGTCAAATTTAATGATCGATTCTTATGTAACACGACGAGACAAATCGAAAATAAAGAATAAACTTTTTCGATATCTTGCTTAGTTTTCGGGATATACTGGGAACATCGCAATTGTTTGGAAGCGCAATATCGCCGCTGCCGCCACTGCGCATGCGCGAGCCTGCTTCACCAATTTAACGTCACTTCTCCCCCATATATTTCCTTCCTCCATGGTCGTAACCAAAGAAGGTCGTAACGTACTGAATGACCGTTCAGTGCTACATGTTGTCGTTGGATTAATTAGGCCAATCTTGATTGCCTGGCATACTGGTGTGTAAAGGCGGCTACACACGAGTAAATTACGGTTCCAATCTGCTGGGACAATCAACAGAACAATCATATGGGGCTTCCCTCCAAATATCACAATTTCGCTCCCAATTTTAGTTTACATTGTGATCGCGTGACTGCTACTTGCAAGCACTTAACAAAGGCTCCGTTTATGTCAAGGCAACAAAAAATAGACATCGTTTTAACAATAACCTGTACTACCGTTTGTACTGGGAGAAAAGAAGATATTGGGTGAGGACATCGATGTTATTAAGAAAAAAGTTGTCAACATTTTGAGAAACCTAGACCCAGAAGATTTTAGAAATTTCATGAGAGTAGATTCTGAAAGTTTTGCAGAGATACTCCTCTTAGTGACCCCCTATATATATAAAAACCCTAATGCGCGAAATTATAAGCACCAGAGAACGATTAGTCGTTACTTTGCAATTTTTGGCAAGTAGACAAACCTGCGAATATATGAAATTTAGTTCGCCGATTTCACCACAAATGCTTCAGTCATCATTCCAGAAACATGTTGAGCTATCTAAAAATTTCTTAAAAAATTACATTAAGGAAGAAAAAAGACTGCAGTACTTCCTGGTTCAATTCCTTGTAAATTTCGAACAAAACTTGAAATCCTTCTTCCGCATTTTGCGGCTTATGTAGTTTTTGTTGTGTTTGTCCTACAATTGGGGTACATTCTTATAAATTTCGAAAATATTCGTCCACACCTCTTTCTCTTCAGACATTTCTAATTACACACTCTACTAATGGCACGAAAAGCACTCGCTCCCTGCTCCAAGCTGACTGAGCCGAAATTGTCTCAATCGTTGCAATCGATCTACGCACGTCTCAATTTGTTCCCTGTCTGCAGGGAGAATCTGCATATTGTTTGTCGTGCTCCGCCAATCTCCCGATATCGGTAATAGCAGACCCAATTTGCCTACTTACATGTAAGACCCCTGCCGCATCGCCCCTGCAGATTGGAACCGAAATTGAGATGTTTGTACCAGCTGTAAAACGGACCAATCAAATCTGCGTATTCAATAAGGGATTCAATTAAGGCCGCATCACTCACTTCATCTGTCTTGAACATCTCGTGCCACGTGGCAGGCTGGGCAATAGCATTCTGCAGAAAACATCCATAAAGATTGCGTGCATTTTCTGCCATGGCCAAACATGAAGGTTTGTCCAATTTTCTAAAAAAAAAAAACTAAAAAAATTATCTGTGAAAAACGAGAATGCTTTTTTATGTGTAGAAGAATATCGTATTCTCAGGGAAGAAATGATGGAGTCTAAAAATGGGCTGAAGATAGATATTCTGAAGAATTTAACTGTATTTTCAGAGGGTTGATTTGATTTGTAGGTCTGCCTTGTCACTATTCAAGGATTTTTAATTCAAAAACCACTTCTTCGCAAATTTTTCGAGCTTTCTCTAAAGTAACAGTAATTTCCATTGTGGCATTATCACATTAATTTATTTGTGTAATTGTTTGTTGCTTTTGTTGTCTTCTTCTTTACTTGTTGGTCACGAGTTCTATTTTGGCGGAGTAGTCAGCAATCACTAATACTTGTAATGTCACAATCTATGTTGAAGTTGTCTAAGCGTGTAGAGCTGATATTCATTGGTTTTAGTGTTGAAATGATTGAAAGAACAGAACTATATTTTGGTAGCTGCGATACAGCTAAAGGTATTTCCTGTGGGGGCAGCAGGCACCCATGGGAAAATAAAAGGCCGGGGTCGAGTCGTTCTCTTGGGAGCTAAGTGTTTGGGTTGCCGAGGGAGTTCCTGTGATAGCTTTGTGGAAAAGACTGACAAGTGAATGAGCCTCAGAATTATTATTATATTATATGGCAAAATGCAAAGTACTGTTTCTTGTCTTTCTCTGAAACCAACGGAGCCGAGGCGATACTTCGGGAGAGAGAGGCATTTGGGCTTGAGACGACGCCGTGGCTGGGCCAGCTGTTTAGTGCGGCAGATAGTGCAATCTGCCTAGATCAGTGATGGTAACCTTCATATGACGCGGCTGGTATTTATCGTTGACTAACTCAAAAACGCATTGCGCTTCAGTTTCCGTTCGACCTGAAGCTGCTTTGCCAGGGAGACCTGCACTGATAAAGAGATTCCTCAGTGATCTCTGCCATTGTTAGCTGAGGTGATACCCTATTCAATTAAAATTTACATTTCTTAATGTTAAATTTCCAATCAAGAATGTGCGTGGTTTTTTTTAACTATTTTTTAAAACTGACATTGTTTTAAATAAATGATAAACTATGAAATCTCAAACTTGCTTTTTGTAAATGCAAAGAAATCGCTTCAAGGTGACTCATTCTAAAATCATAAATAATTTAAATATTAAAATTAATAATAATTACTTCTCCCAACTTAAATGTTTTTATATTTTTTTAAATGACTATTTCAGTGTCTTGTGCGCAACTTCTTCTAAAACTCTTACAGTTGTAATAAAGTTTGTAGATAATTTTCTTATACCCTTGTACTTTTCTGTTCACGGAAGAGAGGTATATATGGGATTTATTTCGCCGCAATATACTCTCTCTAACAACATTATGATCTCCTCTGTCATCCGAGCAGCATTTCTCAGCTAACTGAGCTCGTCCAGGTCATTGATTACAAGATTCAGTATTTGGCTTGAACAGTGGAAAAATAGGGCTCTAGGATACTTAATTTTCTGAACACCACCTACACGACTAGCCACTGCAGCACAGCCGTCGTATTATCGACTAACAAATTTATTTAAATCAAAATTACTAACTTCTAGAAAGTGAATAATAGTTTCCGCGTTCAATTCTTGTAGCGGCATATATCCAATAAAATCTTCACAAATTATCGTGTTTTTACTATCTTTATAACAACATAGATAATGAAAATCACTTTTTACCTCTAATATTAGCAGTCTCATCAGCTAACACCGAAAAAGCTGAAGCATGCATCACATCCTAAAATAGTTTGCTTTTCAGAACATCACTAAAAATCTCCATCATTTTTAATCTGATGTGGTATGCACAAGCGGTTTTTCGGTCCCGACTAAATTGTTTTCCAAAATCTCCTCCCTAGAGTCAATTCGAAAACGAAGCACATTTTTTTTTAAGTAGCAATCGCGTTACGAGACTGTGCAGCTTCATGAAGCTTTTGAGCTTTAAGGCAAGGCGAAACGCTAATGTATTCCGCACTGCACTGGAAGGGGGGGGGGGGGTGAACGTACCTTGTCTGGGGCAGTGGTAGAGCTACAAAAAAATGGTTGTCCATCTGGCCTGAGGGCACGGGGCCCTCCCAGTAGTCGCGGGTGCCCCCCATAATAAGTGGGGCCCGTAGCATTTGCTAACTTTTGCTACGTGTTTAATCCGGTACTGATTTTCGACCTAAAGATCCTTTTGCTATAGCCGACTAGAAAAATTAGGGGTAGGTTTAGTGTTGCAAATTGAAAAAAAGAAAAAAATGTTTTTTTCAGATTTGTGAAAAAAAACCTGAAAAAACCCCCTAGCATACTGGTTTTTTTTCTAAATTTGGGATTTTTCTTCAAAAAACTATATAATTGATAAATTATAGTTTTATTTATGCAACTTAAATTTTACATGTGCGTTTTAAATCTTACTAAATCATATAATGTCTTACATAATGATTCATAAATGTATCTATATAGGCCTAGGTAACATAATTTTTTATTCATCCTCTACGTCAGTACCACATTCACAAGTTCGGTCGGTGTCGGAATTTTCTGTCTCCTCTATATTCATAACTTCAGAAGTAGTTACATTTTATTTTACTGGTTGAGATTGCAATTTTAAATTATGAGCAAAGTAGCCTACACACTGTGCATAAAGACTGCGCCGATAGTTCTGTATTACGGTCTTTTAAGTTTGAATTTAAATCTATTAGTATACAAAATAGGAGCTTTATTTCTTTTCAGTCGTTGGTTTACACCAACGATTGCAAGGAAACGGTTCATAATTACTGACAGTTAAATAAGTCAGTATCACTATACGCTGAGAGTTTACCAAGTATACGAATATAAGGCAAGCACAATAAGTAATAAAAGGAGGCAAAAAACCGTAGATAAATTTTAAAATCGAAATTTTTTGAAAAGATCCGTAGGTCTACAGATAAATCCGTAGGACTGGCAGCACTAATTTAAATAGCGAGTATCAATCCGAACAACAGGGAACGGGGATTTCTTCTCTTGCAACCTAGCCTCTTCGGGAAGTCCTCGTTCATAAAAGAAAATTTCAGTCAATGTTGCCAATATTTTCGTATTTTTTTCTAATGAACCAGAAAAATATAGTAGAATTAAAAATTAACATAAGTACTTAGAATAAACTCTAAAACAGTCATATTAAACGATAAATTTGAGATTTAGTAGTTATGGAAAAAAAATGTCCCAGAAAAAAAACATGTTTTTTCAGTTTTTTTCATGTTTTTTTTCAAGTCAGAAAAAAAAACCGTTTTTTTACAACACTAGGTAAGTTGTAAGCCATTCAAATCGAAAGGATGCAGATTTACTAGGATTCCAAGAACATCTCATTAATTTCAAACGCAGATCGTCATCAATTTTATAATCAAAATTTAAACACATGCCTACATCCAGTAATGAATTAGCTGTGCTTCTGTTAGTAGAATCGATCGACATATGTTGGTAAAGGTGTTTGCTCGTAGAACTGGTGCCTATAAGAGAAAAAGAGATTTCAGTTAAATAACAAAACGATTTCAAGATTAAGAAGTCTACACGAAAATTAAAAACGGGACAAAGACTAATTAATAATAAGTAATACGAATGAACGACCTTCTTGACCTACTAGCTGTTACCCGCGACTTCTTCCATGTTTATAATATGTATCCTATGTCTTTTTTCACAACTTTTATCATTTTATAATTTTTTTACTAGAATCCATTCGTTTGAAGGTAATTAAGGGACAAACATCCATACAAACATAATTTCGGTTTTAAAATAGAATATTAATAATATCAGTCACATAATAGGATAGTTGGGAGACTCTGTATCCAGTAGTGGATGAATATGGGCTCATCGATAATCAATGTATATTATAAAAGCAAGTGTACAATGTGCGTGCAGCTTAATCTCAGAAACGAGTCCCGGTACGATCAAGGCATTATATCATTTATATGACTTGGTAACCTTCTATCCCTTATCCACGAAGAAGGTTTTCGTTTTTACCTGAAGGGCGTGCTGTTGAATGTATAAGGGCTGGAAGTTTCACCCTCTAGAAATTTCTAGAACAGTCCAGAACATTCGAGAGTATTCGAGAGCATTCCACAACATTCCAGAATGTTCCGAGATGTTCTGAAACGTTCGTGAACATTCTAGAACATCACAGATCATTGTGGAACATTCAAGAATACTCGAGAATGCTGTAGGATGTTCTGGAACATTATGGACCATTCGAAGCATTTTTTTTTTTATGTCGGTGGGACTACCAATTGGTTGGGGTATATAAATCAAGATACGTGTGGTTTCGAACGTCACTTTCTTATCAGTGACGAAGGGAATAACCGAAAAAGAAGTGAAATTTCCAAAGTAGTGCAGTGGGTGAATAGAAACAAACAGTGGAGAAGATTCCCGTTTTTACCTGACGGGCGCACTGTTCAAGATATAAGGATTTCACAGTGAAGTGTGGCATTGTCTTGAAAAGCCTGATACTGCGTGTAAGTGCGGGGCACAACAGACAATTCAGCATTTATACAATTGCCCGCAGTGCCCATCAACCTGCACTCTGCAAGACCTCCTCCGCGCCAGTGACAATGCCATACAAGTCGCTGACTTTTGGTCATCCATTATATGAACTCTTTGGTGTTGACTGATATCATTTTATTTCTGTTATTGTTATTACTGTTTATAAAAATTTGCAAAAGCAGAGTTTTTGACACGAAATAAAAAAATAAATAAAAAAGTGAAGTGTGAATAGTCAAAGTGATACAGTGACTGAATATTAATCGAAAATAAAGTGTGAAAAGTGTGTAAAGTGTACTTACAGTATTTGTCAGTAAAAAGTTGATTTAATTTGATTTATTTCGACTTGGATACTTCGCTCAGGGAGTTGGTATGAGATTTATATATGTAAATTGTAATAGTAATTTTCAGTCTTTAATGTTCATATAAAATGATATAATATAATACAAACATAACGTATTTGGACTGAATGTCGTAGTTTGAGGTGTATCATCGTCATCAAACTGATAACGTGTCTTGCACTTTTTGCACAAAAAACGTTTTATGTCGTTCTTAATTTTAATCAAAGGCCCTCACTTACGATCACTCGCTCGTCTTGCGCGTTGTTGGCTAATGGCTAATTAACTACGCATTACAATATTTAGTTTACAAATCGTGAGTTGGCGGGGGGGGGGGGGTGAATGTTCTTCACCCCCTATCACATGGCACGCGAGACACCCAGCAAAGATGCATGCCATAGACACGATTTGATTTTGACATTAATTAATTGACATGACGTTAATGCCCAATTTTATTCACTTACCTATAATTATAAGGATGCATTATTATATTTACTTTACTTTTTCGAGTCCATACATCATAATCGTTTTTCCCAATGTTGGCAATATTTCTTCCTCTCCATTGCACTGCTTGCAAGCACAGATGTGATCCATGGTCTGTTGTTCACTACATTCACATTCATCGTCTGTTGTCAGACCCCAGTTATACATGTTAGGCTTTATTGAAGCCACTCCTGTTCTTACACGGTTAAGGGTTCTCCATTTTACGCAGTCCAATTTTATGCCAGAAGTTTTTTCCTCAGATATTGGATACCAGTTTGTGTGATTTAGAAAAGGATCCTTCTAGGTGTAGGCCTTGGTATCCCAAACATTATCGAACGTTTGTTTGAATCGCTTTGTGTTAGTTGCGGCGTATTTTTGGTTCAGCAAATCCAACTGCTTTGTACAGTAGGTGTATTAGGGTTGGTATAATGCAACCAGTCACTGCCCGACAAATTTCATTCAAGGCTATACCTACATTCTTTGAATGCGCGTATTGGTTCCACACAGGGCTTGTATACTCTGCAGTGGAAAAGCAGAGTGCTTTAGCAGAAGTGCGCAAGGCCGCCGAATTAACTCCCCACTTACTGTTATAAATCATATATATTATTTCTACAAGGTGTTTTATTTCACAAGCCACTATCTCCCTTCATACCTAACCAAAATCAATAAATGAGAAATCATTTTAAAGATTAAGGTATCCGCTTTGATCATATTTCAGGAAAGTAATTTTTCAAATTCGACTTTTAAAGGCCAAAAATGCCAGTATTCCCAAAATGCTGTTTTTTGTTTCACAAGCCATTTGTCTCTATGAATACCTAACCGAAGTGAAGTATCATTTTAAACACTTCATAAATTATGCAAGGGTTTAAAAAAATAATATTTATCTTACGGAAAATACGTTATAATATTCAGGGACATATGCGAATGAGACAATACATTATGAATATATGCTCACGGCATGTTGTTCCACCTATGGAACACATTACAGCAGCGACTCATGTGCTTCGAGACACTTGTCCCTGCAGCAGCATTGTACTTTGCCACCGATGACTGGATGTCCACCAAGTTATCACCTACTAATCGTTTCAGCGTACGTAAACCACTGTCCATAAAGGCTCACTACAGTACAACGCGAACAACCAACCAGCCTCGCCGATTCCGAGATGCTCGTTCCCAGTTTCTGCGACCACAAACCACCGGCCCGTAATGTTAGGGAATCGTGTGAACTATACGTAGACATCTGGTATCATACACCTCATAAAACTACCAAGAGCTTTTCGAATCCATGCCAGACCGAACAGGTGCTGTATTGCGTTCCGAACGTACACCAACACGCTATTCAACACGTAGTCATAATGTTTGGTCCATCGGTTTATATCGATATCTAGGAAGTCCATTATTTGAAAAGTTGGACCCGGTGCGGCAATCCGTATTTCGGTGTACAATGGTGTCTCTAAGTCACTCCAGGCGAAAGTCGAGACAGTTGTTTCGAAAGCATATGACAAATTCCTTCCATTTCCTCCAGTAAAAAAATAAAATATTGCCGTAAAGAAATCACTTTCCAAGGTAAGCGCCAACTACAGTTGAATTGGTCTGGCATAAATAAGGACGGTCTCAGTATTTCCGGTGACGTCAACAGGTTGTTGAGAAGATGGGATCGTGTGAGATGTGTGTCACGAATGTCAAGGTCCTAACTTACGCCAGCAATCCTCAAGCCACTAAAATTTTAACGAGATTATTTCGGGTGTTTATGGTTTACTGCCAAAGAAAAACTTCACGGAGAGAAAAGCATTGCGTAAAAGTAGGAGACAAGGTCATCTGAATGATTTCGTTTGTCGTAAATGAGCAATATGGCTCTTTTATTTAGCGGTATGATCAGCTTTCAAATTTTCGTAACAACTGCCATTATTATTGAAGTAAAAAATTCCTATGGAAATTAATTACAACCCACTCTGTGCCTAAAACTTCCTCAAGCTGCAAAATAGTAGGAAAAACGCTTTTAAATGTTTGCTGCATTTTTTTAAGCCATTGCAAACCACTTTTAAAGATTCTTTCCAATTTTTATAGGCTAATGTTGTTTTGCTAAAAATTTAGTTTTTAATTTTTTTTTTTTTTAGAATTTTTTGATTTTTTTTAAATCCATGTTTTTCCTGTAAGAACTAAATTATCATTTTGCGTAACTACCGGGTTGGCGCGGAAAAACGCAAGAATTAAGTATGTGATTAAAATTATACCACTACCAGCTCGCCAGATGATTTAGACTTTCACCAAATTATTTCACTCAATTTCTTCAATGACGAATACTTCCTCTTTATGGATTCTGGTGGGGATAGAGGCCAGTGGCCATATTTCTGTCCAGTCGTCTAAAAGGTCTTCAGATTTCAGGAAGGTTAACGCAGCACACATCCTAACGTCCAGTCTACTTTCTTCGTTTTCACGATACTCACAGATCAACCCAATCTCTGCAATTTCCACCACAGACACTTTTTCACGAAATAAAAACTTCTCTAAGTGCAGAAACTGTTCTTCCCTCGCAAATCTATGTTGATTTTTCTTGGTTGCCTATTTGGAGCCAAATAGGGTTCAAAATTAGAGGGTACATGTTTTTTCACTTGTTTGGCAACAAGGGAAACACAACTGGATATCCGTTAGTTTCCTCTTCAGAGCTTCTATAATCCGAGTTGATGGCTATGAATTTGGTCAAATTGTTTACTGCAACTTTTAATGTTCAATCCATGAAAAATCTTGCTGTCTCTTTTCTTTTGAGTATAGTAAAAATTATTATTCGCTTTCCTGCGCTGTTATTTTTCAAAAGAAAAGTCGTACCACCTTACATCGAAATCATTTCATTATCTAACACAACTTCATCTCAGTCCCTTCTCATTTCCATCACCTTTGCTTCTCTCTTGATACAAGGTCCTCTTGGTAGTTCTGGCTGCGTAGTTCTCTACGGTGCAGCTCTCCCACTTCTTCGAATCCTGTAACTCAATACACATATGAAAATACTCAGAAACGGTGTACTTCCAAGCGCCCGTTAGACGAAGTTGTTAAATACCTAAATTTGTATTTAGAATTTATACTGTACTATCAGATAACAGTGAATATCATTGTGTAGAAGCCTCCCTAATCCTGCAATCCGTGATTTCTGCTGCCAGCACAACAAAGCTGCGTCGTTAATTGCCTTATGTTTAGGGAGTTGGCATCCTCCGTCAGTATGTTTATAATCACACTTCATACAGTATTTCAGTCCTCTGTATTTCAAACATTTAAACACAGCAGACAGGAATGCTTATCTGCAGTTATCTAGATACAGGGGCAGTAAGAACCTAAATCTTGATTTATTACTTTTTTTTAAAAGTAGTAGGAGTGTCTTGAATGGCCAAGGAGTTCGGTGGTTAAGGTGTCTGACGGGAAGTAATACGGTTCCTGATTCGAATCCCTATCTCGGTGGGGATTTTCATCGACCCTTATCCCAAGCTTCACCTCTGGCACAGTTTGCTGTGTAATGCTAAGTTACCAGACGCTTCCGTGGTTCAGAATCCACGTTAAATTGTAGGTGCCAACTACCCGGTCGGACAACCAGGTTAAGGCAAGGAGGAAAGTAGCTGACCACCCTACTTCCAATACCAGGCCAAGTATAATTGATTATGGAGGGTTCAACCAACCTTCGTGTTGAATATTTTTTTGGGTTTGTCTTAGAGTTATTCCGGAATGATCATACTCCATTTACCATGCAGTGTTTCAGCACTTATCTCTGACTATCACTCACATCATTTTTACTTAACATCAACTGTAAAAACTAAACCAAGCGGATGAACATTAATAGTCGAGTACAGTATTCGGGTGTCCGTTTTCCAGTCGCGGTTCAGCTATCCGCGATTTTACTAAATTGTTCCAGGTGTAGGCCCGTATATTCCGATGAAGATATCCATTTTATTCCCTATCCACCATACTTTTATCTGTGATGTCCATCACTTTGATGAACTGTAAATACCAATAAATACAAAGTAGTGATACTGACTTTTACTCATTTTATTATCATAGCCTAGGTCATTGTCCTTTCGTCTACATCTTTAATTAATACGAATGAAACAAAAATAATGACATTTCGATGTGTAATGTTCATCCTGAATTTAGATGAAAACATGATGCGATGTGAAACAGGATATGTGTAATGTAATAAGAAATATGTTTCTTTAGTGACTGAAAAAATGACAAAAATTTAATCTCCATTATTTAAGATATGTTTTTACTTAAAATCTTTTTGCCAAATAAAGATGTTAAGCAAAAGTAAGCTAAGAAATCCGTTGCAATTTCAGGTTCTGATTTGTATCACCTATCCATAGTAAACCGCCAGTAAATTGACTTATCGAAAAAAGACAGTAGTTTTGCAGATAAAACATAGCCGACAGTTTGTTACAATATCGTCACCGTCTTCAAAATTCGTTGCGTGTATTGTACTCTGTAACGGAGGCACTAAACCCTTTTTCCAGGGTACTCAGTTCACTTTGAAATTACAATCATCTGAAAGAAGACTGTTTAACAAATCAATTTACCTAAGTCTATACTTTGAGATATTTTTTAAAACTTCACTTCTAATAGTAACGCCAACCTTATACAGAAAACCATTAAGAAACTTTCCTTTAATTTGACCATAAGGGATATTGCCGAGTTAAAATGTTAGCATATGCCCTTCAGAAGTCTCCCTTAACTGTTCCCTCAACATATCTAATATGAAATTTTTTTCCTGTTTAACATTCTTTCTCGACTAATTTCGTTACTTGAGAAATACTTCCTCACAGCATTTCGCTCAGGAGGAAAGAATGTATGCCTTCTGGAGACAATTGCTGGTTGAAAATACATATTATTCTAAAACCTAAACAGGCATGTCTATGAACAAAACGCTAAAGGCGCTGGGAGCAAGTAACATCTTTGGCACTGGTTGTTTTAAATAAGTACTGTTGTGAGAATGCCTAACACACTGATTGTATCACCCGAAATAAATAAAGCTGAGTACCACAGGCAACATTTCTTCCTTGTTTCATTATTTTTTAAAGTCTTTCACTTGCTGCACTGAGTGATCTACTGAAGCAGTGACCATGAACGAAATTTGCTTTCCAGCCACAGTGGAACACGTTTGACAAGTGTTATCAACACCTGGCAACAAGTTAGGAAGACACGGTCGACCTAATAACTTTGTTGCTACGAAACGCAACTGGATTTTGTTGGTAGATTTCGAAAAATTTGAGCCAACCACACATGCTTCCTTTCCATAGTAACAGCTGCTACATAACTTCATTTTTACAGAAGCAGAGTGATAAAACAAGTATTTCGGAGATTTTCTTGGCATACGGTGCCTAAACAGCTAGATGTAACCTGTACATTGTGGAACATTTGGCGAGGCTAACAATTCTGTAAATTATATTTCCCCGCAGCATAAGATAACGCTCTTAATGACGACAGACCAGAGACGTGAAATTGCGTTAAGTTCGAATTTAAGAAGATATGATGATCAAGGTAACCGTGTAAAAAACCAGAAACTCTATCAGGCTTACTTGTCAATCTGAACGGATCCAATCGTTCGATGATGGTCTCAGCTGCCGATGGTGAATAACTTTTGTAGAGCGTGTACTTAGCACAGACAGAAGTGCGTATCTTGTTTCAAATCGTAGCCACGGGAACTGCTATAACTATCAGTTAAAGGAGCGTCCATAAACTACGTAGCTCCAGTTGGCCTCTCTTGAACCCCCTCCCCCTTGCCCCCACGTCGCCTTACCTGGTTCAGCATTGATTCCCTCCCCCTCTCTCTGTGGAACATAACTTTTCTTCCCAATTAACTCTGGAAGACATTCTGTATTCTTTGCACTTAACAGAATATCGTGTAAATTATTGCGTCTATAATGAACATAGATAATATTTGCGATTGTCTATTTCAATAATTAATATTGACACAATCCACTACTGCATGTTATCAGTTATTAGGAAAAAACTGTTCTCAGGTACAACCACAGATCCATCTCTTCTAGAGGTATTACTGAATAAATTCTCACTATCTCATTCGTCTTTGTTCATTAATTGGTAAAACAAATCAAACTACATCTACGACGTATGCGGGAAAAAAAAGCTAAGATAAGCAGCATTTTTGGTTTCCTTTTCTACAGACCTGTTATCTTTCTTTCTTGATACGCTTAAAAGATTTCTGTAACAGACTGAATAATGAAAATTCGTTGGAAAAACATTTTCGATAAGACGCGTATAGATTGTCGTACAGCGTCACTTCACACTATAGCTTGCTCTCGAAAGAACACTTCAGCGAGCACTATAATTAAAGTCGCACTGAAATTCTGTTAACAGAATAAAATTAGAATTATTTTATTACCTATCAGTGTGGTCACACGCCAGCTATATTAATCAAAACAGCTTCATTGCGAAACAATACTAAGAGAACTGTCTCGGAAAAATCCGGGTGACAACTGCAACGAATTTGGATTTAGGTACCGCATGTCCAATGTCATCCGAAACGTAATGCGCCGGCCGCGTGCAATCCAACGCTATGACATCAAGTCACACACATGCGCGGCACTATCAATATGTAAGGTATCTAAATTACAGACGGGGATAATTAAATGGCGAGAATAAACATCCACATGCTGATGTGTGTTCTGTACCTTACTTTAACTGTGACAAATAATATGAATGAAAAACTATGTGGCTTCACTCTGAACCCTCACTCCCCCGTGTAGCTTTCTACGCAACCTCTCCCCCTTCCTCCTAGACGAAGCAACGTAGTTTATGGACGCTCCCTAACAGAAGGGCCATCCTGGAAGTAACTTACGTTTGTGCCTAGCGAGGAGATAGGTTTGGATCGTGCCGCCATCTTAGTGTCAAAACGTTTCTACACTCAGCACGCATCAAGCCAGGGGCGGATCCAGAGGGGGGGCTAGGGGGCTCAAGCCCCCCCCCCAATCGTACCTAGGTCCACCCCTGACATTGTAGTTTTGAGACTTTTTTTTTTTTTTTAGCTCTACGGAAAATACTACCTTTTTCCCGACTCATGCCCCCCCCCCTAAACCAAAAGCCACTGAACGCAAGCCCCCTGAACCAAAATTCACTCAAGATAGGCCCCTCCAAAACCAAAGTCCGCTCAAGCCACCCCCCCCCCCCCAAAACAAAATCCTGGATCCGCCCCTGCATCAAGCTGTCGTAGCGTGTGAACTGTGATTTTTCTACGCTGTTCGTTGTGAATTGTTAAATGTTCGCGTCAATAGAAAATCCCCTGGGTTCTGATGTGCGTTCAGTGATTAGGTTTTTACTGGAAAAATACCTGAAACCAACTGAGATTCTTCGGCAACTCTGTGTGGTGTACGGAGGCGGAATAATGAGTGAATGTGGAGTGAGACAGTGCTGGATTCAGTTTAAATATGGCCGTACCAATGTCTGTGATGACTACAGCAGTGACTACTGATGAATTGACGATGAAAATCAATTATAAAATTCGTGAAAATCGGCGCTTTACGATTGCGGAACTATCGCATCATTTCCACCAAACATCCGGAAGTATCGGAGAAGATTGCTTATCACACGTTTTGTACAAGACGGGTTCCAAAATTCTTGACAGAAGACCACAAAACACAGCGTCTTGCTGCATTGCTGAATTTCCTCGAAGCCTACAATGAGGATGGCAGGTCATTTCTATGTCGTGTCGCATCGGAAGACGAGACATAGGGAAAGATTGTCAACTGTGAGACAAAGATACAGTCCATGAAATGCAGGCACACGAGTTCTCCCAGAAAACCAGTAAAATGTTTGCAAACTTTGTCAGCAACTGTGTTTTGGGACACTGAGGCAGTTCTTCTAGTAGATTTTTTTGAACTTGGCACAACAATTAAATTAGCTTTTCTTATCTGCTTCGTATTTTATTTCAAAACGTCTGCCCTAGTATTCGCATTACCTTCTACTGAACATGAATGTGTAAATGTGATCACGAGGAAATAAATAAACGCATTTCTATTATGGACAATCTCTGTCGAATATATGTACCAAAATTCTTGCGTGTTCCTTAACTAGACAGGGGTGCGGAATTTACGTTCTTCATGAAAAATTGAGCTTTAATCATACACTGAAACCTGCCGTGCAGTGCTAGTAACATGGAAATGACATACGGTGTCAGACTTTGGTTAATAGACTGCGTTATAATATTTGGGAGCCAGTAGTTACATACATTACCTTGTAGGCATATAGCGAAACCGATTAATTGCTAAGCACTTCGTGTAAAGCAGGCAGATATTACAATGAAAAATCTGAGGACCTTTATTATTATGAACTTTACTCTGTTAAATTGCTTTTCCCAGTCTACAGTATCCTCCCGAGGCTCACGGCTTATGGGACATGGATTTATTGCAGTCTAAAATGTCGTCCAGTTCTATTAACTTTCCTATTGATCTCTCTTTATCAGCTACCATTGTTTCTTTTCTGACTTCAAATATACTTTAGAGTTCTGGAATGTGTCGAATTTAAGAGTATATTCTAATACTTTGTCCATTATACTTTTACAGTTCAACAGTTACACCCTTATTACTGGTTTTGAGATGCTTTCAGCATTAACATTTGCATTCCCAATTCTACCTCCATTAGTAATTGTTTCAGCAGCTGTATCTATTTCTTTAGCATTTGTGATTTTTCTCATCATAGATCTATCTCCAGTAGACCCTAAACAAATAAAGGCATAGTACTACTGACCCCTCATCAGTGGAAGCAGGATCCTTTACAGCTTTAGTGAACCACTCACAAATTACCCCCTTCCAGCTCTAATTAGTCATAATTCATGCTTAGTGAAACCTCACCTACCAATGGTTTTCACAAAAACAAACCTCACGACAGAACTACTGGTTACAATGAATGACACATGGGGTGATGACAATGATTGAAAAGGTGGCAATTTCACAGTTTTCGCCCCATCTCAAAAAATTCCTGGATCCACCACTGAGCTTCGTTGGTCACAGATTTTATCCCCTTTCTTGTGCCCGCCTATTTTTCTCCATTATTAATTTAAATTTATACATCATTTTGGGTACTTTATTCATTACCCCCACTGGTAATTTGTTCAAGTCCTTGACTGCCTTACTTACAAGTAGAAAATTTTCCCACACCAAAAACCAAAAGTTGTGTGCTGGCTGGTGGCTGTGGTAATCTTTTCCCTTCCATGCACCACTGCCAACTTTTCCACCAATATCTCCAAAATACTCATCATTTATATACAGTTGTACACTATAAGCACTCCCTTAACTCACCTTCTGTCTTCCAGTAAATCCGACTTTTATCATATTGTAACGCAGTTGGCCTTATTGGCAACTGAGAAAACGAGAAGGAAGAGTGTTTGGTATCGGTTTTAGTAGGTGACCCAAAGTAATATTTCCCCCAAAAGATAACACTAATCAGGTGTAGAAGAGAATGTAAGACTCGCGTTGGTAGTAGTACGAATTTTCGGAAGGAAGTTATGAGCAATCTTTAAGTCCGAACAGAGACGCTGTGTGGCAGTGATGACGCAACAGCCGGCAGGTTCATAGAAGTATGAAAGAATGGCAATAAATGAATTAAGATACCAGGCGGAAAGTATCGAATCTTTGTTTAGAAGTACGAAACATGGTTTCCAACTGAATTTAGAGTAAATATGACTAATTATAAGGTACTTTTTCAATAAAGGAAAAAATAGTAAGTCGAGAATAAAATAAGTAGTCAAAATAAAATTATGTCCTATTAAAGGCCTTCTTGTGAAGTTTGAGATCATTAAGATCATTAAGTTGAGTAGAAATATTTTAAAAGTAATTTCTAAGCGAAAGCGGTTAAAGCATCGTAGCTATCCAGGTTGTCGAGAATGGGTAGAAATGAAAGTTGACAAAGGGGAAAGGAAAAACTAGAAAAACATCTGGGAGGCAACCTATTTTTATGAAAGTACAATTTTTTTTAAGTAAGTTTGGCGGAAAGTTTTATCAAAATAATGCACTCTCAATATAAGATATTTAATTTCAAAGTATTTAATTGGGATTCCATGATGGCTGACGAGAAGGGATGAAAACTTTGAGAGGCGATATCTTTTAATGAAAGGGTTTTAGAAGGTAGTGAGATACACTAAATTAATTGCCAAAAGCTGTAGAATTCCTGAAGATTAGAACACTCGCGCTAAAACAAATAGTTTGGAAACTAGATCTAGAAAATAGGTTTATTTAACTTCGGAAATTAATAACAACAAAAGGAGAGCAGATAGGAAAAATTTTACAAGGATAGAAAATGCTTAGGATGAGGAACTCTACGTTATCACAAAGTTTCAGGAAAATCGGAAAAACTTGGGGGGAAAGCCTTTGTGAGCGGAGCTGGGAGAGAGCGCATAGAGAGGACGCTAGGTGAGTGGAAATTCCCATCAGGCTTGGGTGAGCCTATATAAGAGACCCGAGGCGGGACCTCGGCCGCATTAGTTTCGAACTGGGTAGAGGGTGAAGGTGTGAAGTGTGGGTGGGCGTTATGGCAGTGTCTCATGGTGTGGGTGTCGCGTTAGAACAATCATGAATAAACGGACTTGGAATATTCGTAGGCGGCAACTATAATTTTTGAAACAGATCATTAATTTTAAAAACTTCTTTTCCATAATTTAAATTTTGTTTGAGGTTTCAAGTGGAGTGAACTTTTTATTGTGTCTTAATGGAGTGTATGTAATTATCGTGGCATTAATCTGCAATTTTCGGAAACGAAGTCTTTCTGGTAACAATTTCTGTTGTCAGAGTGAATATGTCTTTAAACGTTGAACAATAAAATACTGGACTTTAAAATCTGTGTTGAGAACAATCTTTAGATATTAACCTTCATTGAAAAATCCCATTATTAAAAACATTTGGGTTGGCGACCGTTCTAATTAAATTAAATATTGCAGAGAAGAAAGTATAGGAAAGAATTGACTTTGTGAACATTGGGGACTTCCATCACCCCAATATAAAGTTTTTTTTTCCCTACAATATCAGTTACTGATTGTATTCTGCAGTAATTTCCACAAATGAATCTAGCTGCTCTCCTTAGCACTTCCTCCAACTTCTATATTTGATTTAAAAATGTGGACTCATATTACACCACAATATTCAAGCAATGGGCTGCAGAAGTCCTTCAGCATTTTATCTGTGCAGCAATTATATTATTTGACAATTTCATTGATATATAGTAACTAACACAGGAGGATATGAATTTTTGGTTAACATTGGACATTGACTGTAAGCCTACTAATAATGTTTTAAGTAATAACCAATTACCAGCAGGTGATAATATTAATGGATTGCTAATACCTGAGTGTACTGTTTCATATCCCTTAGGTTGTTCTCACGTGGGATCTAATCTAGTATACCAAATAAGCTTTGTCCCACATAGATGTATCCAGTTGTATAGCTTGTGCAGGTCATCTAGCAACTATGAACAGTTTGCTAACATTTTAACCCTATTATTTAACATCATATCAACTGCAAACAACCTAATTTCTGACTGTAAACAAATAAAACATTCATTAGAATAAGATACAGCAATGTTTCCAGTAAATTACACTGAGGCACTTCCATTTTCACATCCACATCTTTTGAAATGGAAATTGCTATTCTTTTTTCTTTATACATTTTTGAATCATGGCTCACTTTGCAGGTGTGCCTTTTTATAACTGTTCTTATTATCATTTTAAATTTTGGCCACTGGTTTACTGAACTAGAATAGGGATATTATATGCATGATACATTACTCCCTTTCTCCATTGTGGCACATACTTCTTCCATACCAAAGCATCTGATACATATAAAAAATGTTTCTTCCTTTCACCCTATTTCCCATATATCACCGTACTTCCTTCCACTTCCCACCAGGTAATAGGCGGTTCAAGATTTAGTAACAACAATATAACTTTGTACACCATTTCAGTAACTGGAGTCTATATTCAAGATAGCGGGGCTGCAGCTAACATAATGCGTGGGATTGGAGTTACATTTCGTGTTTGTGAAACTGTCAGTGTATAAATAACTGCACTAATCTGGAACTTATTTTGTAACCTCTGTTTCTTTATTTAAAACCTTTCTGATCCATATCAGGCTACCATCACTCAACCCAAAGAACTTTACATAGCTTTTCAATTAAAAACAATATCTTTAACAGACTATAGTTATTTCAGCAGCTATTGTCGTCACAGTTTCGCAATACTCTGCCATCAACAATCGCGTGGTGTCAGACAGAATGTCATCACCCTGACAAGAAGAAACATCAAGAAGAAGATACTTTCAGACAGTTTAGTGATCGAACGCCCGATAGAACATTTAATCAATATCCACTCGTCCACCCAAAACAGAACTTTGGCATCATCTGCAGGGCTCAAACCCTGCATAACAAGCACAAACAAAGTTCCATCACACTGTTTTTTCCTTCAGAATCCCTCTGTTTCTCATAGCATTCTACACCTTTCTTTTGTGTACACATGATACACTTTCTCAATATACAGAGAAAACAACAACATTCTCTTTTCATAATCATAGTGGTTTTCTCTCAGATTTTTTGTTAAAAGCATTAAGCGAACTGTTGAAATCCCAAACTCCCGTCCCTCCTCTGTATGGTGAGAGACAGGCAACAGCATTAAGTAGGGGACTGCTGACGAGTGAGAGGTTATGAGTGAGGGAGGACCTTTACAGTAGCTGAAAAAGACGAACAAAAATTGCAGCTTACAAAGCTCTGGTGAGGCTACAACAGGCCTAAAAAGCCAGTAGTGGATGGAACTTGCTTTCGAATAAAAACAACAGTAGAAGTATTATAGAAAAACTTACTTACATTTATGTAATGTTGTTATATCCAGAACTAATTATGATTATATAAAATGTAATTTAATTCTGAAGTAAGGTTTTGCATAGGACTCTGGCCCAAGTAATGTGAAATGAAATGGGTCAGCAGATTGTTGTGCATTTTTAAATGATAATAGTTTTTTCAATGGGTGTTTATGACATATCTTTTAAAGGAGGTAAATAAATCAGTTGAAGGTATATAGTGGCTTTCTTTTATCCCCATCATCAGTTAAATTTTGGTTTTAATGCAATATGGGTATTATTTCAACATATTTGTATGTTTATTTTGATTGTATATATTTTATAATATATGTTTATGAATGTTTCCTGCTCATTAGTAGCTTACCCTTTCAAGTTCAGCTGCTCACACCATGTAACATATACAAACTCAATGGCAGATCAGGTACCTCTATTATAGCTGCATAATATTAATCATATCAACCTAATTATCTATAATTTATATTCTTTCGAGTCAGATAAAATGTTAATATTTCCCTTTAATATTTATATCTTTTCATTACAATAACTTCGATTTATAATGTTGAGTATATTTTACGGAGTGCAAGATGTGATTTCATTTCAGAGTAATTTGTTTCTCTGATGTGGCTTAAGTTCGAAAGTTTCTCATATTATCCCTTTGTAAGTCAATTTTGAGATCAAATTCTGATTATTAAATCAATTAGAAGAACTTGTGAATCTTGCTACATTTACATCTGGCACAAATTCAGAACATCTATTGGGATACCTATCACAACTTGTATCGGTAGATGTATCATAACTTTTAAGTCTTCATTGACTTGTGTGAGTATGAAACTTACATTTACACCAGCTTACAAAAGTATCGAAATCTTTTATATTATAGAATGTAATTATATTCATTTTAATTTTCCAAGCAATAAAAATATCTTCTGACAAGGATGATTTTTTTTTTAATGTCTGTGCTATTGACAAATGAAATGAAAAGTAGTTGGTGGTGATAATAATTCCAATCTAGATAAGAAAGATGGTACTTATACCATGTTACTGCAAGAAATAACTATGGAAAACAACATAAACTGAGCGAACAATCAATGGCATCCTTCCACTTATGTTACATTTTAGAAACTTCTGCTTTTTGAGTTTTTGGTTATGTTAGGTTTGGCTAATGCACATGCACATTTATGAGATACAAGTCAAAATTAATGCAAAAATTACCATGCACAAAAAGTATTAGGGATTTGTATGAGATGCTCCAATATTTACCAAATATATGATCAGTTTATGTGAGCTGAAGTGCTGCTACTTGTTAACAATACAAATCCCGATATAAGCCCTTGCACAATTATCCATGTTTTAACATAGCTTAATTATTACTAATTTAATTGCAAAGGAGTACATGCTCTGGTGGAAATTCTCTGCCATCCAATTACATCTTTTTTGGTTTATTTTTAATCATTTTATACAATATGAGTGTTAAATACCTACCCCATCTACTTTTGCGATCTACAAATTTTAAAGAATTTATTTCCCAAATCCCTTATGCATGAAATTGAATGCTAATTTGTGGTCATGGTCATCATTCCCCTTCCATGCACCATTCCTAATTTTCTTTACCAATAATACTCTAAAACCCATATATAAAATGCCCTGTACATTCCCAGCACTGTCTTAATCCTCCTCCTGTCCTTCAATGACTCCCAATCCTGCTCCTTTAATACAGTTGTGTCTGCTCATTTTGTTATTTTGTCCCATAGTAATGCTGCTAAAAGTGGCCAAAAGTTGCTATATCAGTCCAAAAGTATATGATCTCTCCCAACATTATTCTACATCAAACATATTTCTACGATGATTTTGATTTTCAGTTTTCCAAAACTAGCAGAATTTTCAACAATCTTTGAGTAGTGTATGTTGCAGTAATCACTGACTATGAATTTTGGTAACTAAGTTTCTGTACGTAAGTGGCATTAGCAACCTTTAATATATTTGCTTAGCCCAATTGAGTTCTTAATTTCACTGGACAATTAATTGCTGTTTTAAACTAATTAAATTTGATATTACCAGTTTATGCATTTACTATTAATTGAACAAAAATTATCAGATTTATGAATTACACGTGATCTAATTAAAGTAAGGAATTCCATATGGTAATTTTGAAAGTAGTGTTTTTATTTTTTTTTTTTAAATTTAAAATATTTGTTGATGATGAATTCAGGTGTTTTGAAAAGTGATAACTAAACTCAACAACACAAATTCAATCTACTTAGCACCAAAATAATAGGGAGACATTTGTAATGAAGGAATCATGGGACTGGAAATAATCATCGATGCCATCAGACCTGCTGACCCTGTTGAGGTGATTTTTGTGAAAGTATTTTTAATGAATTTTAATTTATTACTGAAATTCGTTATAACTCATCAAATTTTAGAGCAGGTATCACCATTATAGCACTATATTTATGTTTAGTGTCTTGTCTGAACCATTAAACTACTGATGTTTATGTATACTAAATAACAACACAATGTATATGAAAATTTAAAAACTAAATTTTTATTAAAACTACAATTAATCTATAAAACTAATTATCTACATTAATATAAATATGAAACATATTACAATAGTTAAATTCAGTTATTGGAATACAGATGGGCAGCTGCATCTCTCAGGGGGTAGAGCGTCTCTCATGGTCTTGCCGACTGCTGTTCAATCCCTGGTGGAGCCGAGTATTTTTCCCTGAAGCTCCAGATTCAGAATGGTTCCCCAAGCCCACTCAGCCTGCTGCCCACTGCAGACCCTGTCATCTCCCCTGCAGTGATGTAGGTTGTGGAATGTGGAGCTCTACCTCTGCGAATCCCATAGGAAGTGATAGGAGCCCCAGGAACCCCACCTTCTTTACTGTCTATTGTAATGAGATATGAATTAAACAATAATTTGAAGTATGAAATAGAATAACTTTTTCAGTATTACAACTGTGTATATTGTAGAAAATTATAAACTACAGGAAAAAATTGTTGTATTAGAAAATAAATATCAAAGACATTAATTGAAATAATGTTTTTGTGCCTCAGTTCTAATATAATTTTTATTTCAGAAAGCCTCATTATAGGCAGCATTTGGAGTTAACCTGGAAATTTATCACTACCATGGAGGTCATGACTACTTTCCTATTTAGTTGTGACTTCAAGTCTTTGAGAGCAAACGCATGAAAACATAATGCCTGCAGCAGTAAAATGAATGATTCAACCTCATTAATACTTCACATGTTTTAGATCTATTACACTATAATTTACTACTGGAGCAATGAAATACTGAGTACAAAGCACAGGAAAAATAGCAAAGATGTTCTGCAATATCAATAGAGCTTAATAGTCAAGAGAAAAACATTTTATTGATGAGCCACTACTTGAAAAAATATGAAAAAAACTATGCTACACAAAGGCAAATGAAGAAGAGAGGAAACAGATAGAGAAGAAAAGTGTTAATTTAGGCAAACAATATCAATAGAAGTTGCAATTTTTATATGCAGACAAATTGAAAAGAAAAGTTAGGAATGTGGCAAGGACAACATAATAGCTTTCATTGACATTAAAAAGACCTATCATCTAGTTCAAAGGGACAGCATGTGATTAAGCCTGAAAATAAGAGTGACAGACAAAGGAATCGTGAAACTAATAAGCAACATTTATGAACATTGTGACACTTGTATTAGAATATATACAGAGACACACAAATAGGCTTGAGATTGAAAGGGGAGTTGGGCAAGGAAGTGCATTGCCACCTACTTCATCAACATGGTTTTAAACAACGTGATCAATGAAATTCAGGAACAACCTATTCTACAATACCTATTCTAACAATATAATAGTATGCAAAAAGATGGAACAGAATGTGGAAAGAGAATTAATAAACTCGTTGGCTTGAAGATGAATACAAAGAAACTAAAATAATGAAAACAACAAGAAACAATGGCACATTAAGGGATATGTTACTGTACAGACACAAACTGAAGTTGGTAGAGTTGTTTAGTCACTTGGATAAGTAAAATAACTAACAACTGAAAGATGAAGGAGAAAATAGAGCCAATTATAAGGAAGATCAGATAATTTTTTCCACAGCTTCAAAGATGCAAAGTGGAGATGGAACGTATCAAAGGAAACCCTTTATAAAGTATACTACCACCAATACTGACTTATAGCTCTGAAACTTCAGATATTAGCAGACTATAGGCAACAGAGTTGACGTTTCTGAGAGTGTTAGAGATTGTTTCCAGAAAAGCTAGGATTAAAAATTCCTCGAGAGATCAGAAATTGAAACTGCGGAATAAATATTAACAAAAAGGGAATGTAGTGGCTGGGGCATGTCATGATTAAAGGGGAGGGGAGCATGACTATGTTTGAACTACCCTGTAATGGGAAGGGAAGAAAACCTATGGGAAGACCACAAAGAAAAGTTAGATGCACCTAGTCAAGAAGAACATAGGGATCAAGGAAAATGATGGAGGGGAGTCTTAAATTTGCCAATAGCTATGGAAGAGGATGTGCCAGACAAAACACAAAACTGGAAGTGATTAACATGAAATACAACAATCAGTAATGGGCACATATTGACTTGTGTTTTCCATTCATTGATGTTTTTACTACACTTAATCTTTCTCACGATTGTTTTGGAATTTATTTACGAACTTAACAAGCGTAATTAAGTGAATGCTATTTCTCTACTCTATTAATTTCAATGCTTCTATTGTTAAAATGAAGAAAATGTACAGGAATTGGAGTGTCAGCTCTATTTTGGGTAGTATGCTGTGTATAGTTAACAGTACATTTAACATGTCATGTAAAAAAGCATAAAATGACTCCTTCTTTATTGCATTTTATGCTTCAACCCTTCCACTATTCATTATAAAGACATCACTTTTTCTCCACAAGTAATTTTCTCCCAACACGCTTTGTATTTATTATATACATGTTTTTCTATTCAGATTTAATGCTATGCAATATCTCTTTAAAATTGGAACAGATATCCACAATATCTTCACAATACGCATAAGTTTCTGCATGGCTGAATAGAAAAGATTTTATTATTTCCTGATACTCATTATTTAGCCAGCAGTGTTCCTATATGGTCCTATATGTAAACAATGGATTCTTATTGAGACAACTGGTAGATCAGTGTTTCCCAACCTTTTTTGCGTCATGTCCCACTTTTAATATTTTTTTGCCCCCATACCTAATTTTTAATTTTAAAAAATATTTTGCTAACATCAAACGAAACTATACCTAATAATTATTTACAGCACTGTTTTAAGAATTTGCTTTTTTGCTATATTTTGTATCTATATCTAGCATTGCATTTAAATAAACCGAAGAGAAAGCGGTAAAGTCGTATCAAGTCAATTTCTAAATTGCCCCCCTGAAAAAACCAAATTGCCCCCCTGTGGGGCGTGGGCCCCACGTTGGGAAACACTGTGGTAGATTATGGTACAATCTTAAATACCACTTCCATCCTATGACTACGCCCTCTCAACACACATCAAGACAGATACAGTTTTCTAGTCTTCAGGTGCACTATGTGCAAGAGTTTCCCCCTTGTCACCCTAGGAAAGATGGCAGTGCATTTGGGTGTTATTAGCTACTCATTGATAATGAACCAAGTATCAATTGTGTAATATGTAATGAAGTGACAAAAGAAGGAATTACAATGTGTTCTGTTATTTAGCAGCATAAAACAAAAAATAGATTTAGTGTACTGGGCAATACTGTGGAAACAGTATGATTCAGTTTCATTAATAGCAATAGGAGATCTGGTGCAGACAAGAGGTGACTCAATGGAAAAGACAGGACATATATCAACAACATGAAAGGGGGATGCAAAAGACAAGTGTGTGCTGTACCAAGGGGGAGTCACAGATATTAGTAACTAGCTGTTACCCGCGACTTCATACGCGTGGACTTGGAGTTTCAATTCCAGAATTGGATATAGAAAACTGTTAGTAACGTAAGATTTGTCCCAAACAACACCGAGTCGACATAATATGATGGAAAGCCATCATTATATCATCCTATCATCTAATCTGTCTCATGAAGAGAATCAATTTACAACATATTTAAAAACAGAAAAGTAAGCGAAGGTGCGGGGATGTGTGTGTGTGTGTGGAGGAGGGGGGGGGGGGTTAACTGATGGCAGCTTTATTTCAGCTTGGTTTTTTCTTCTTTATTCAACATGAGCATCTGAATCATATAATCCAATAGCAGCACATTGTCTTCTAGACCTGCACCTTAGGCCAGGTTTACGTCCGTAAGGCATGTCAAAAAGGAAGACAAATTGGTGCCAGAAACTTTTATACAGACACAAATGAATAGTACAGTGCAGACCAAATTGACTTCTATACTAAATAATAATAAGTTTTGTTTCTTATCGAAATTTATTAATAAATCAAACACTAACAGATTGCGTGACTGAGCAAACAACGTAACATTACAGACTAACACACGAATCTGTCTGTCTTTCATCATTCGATAAGTTCTTAAAATTTCGTGACTAAAACTGTTATTCATGCCGAAAAAATGTCCTGTGTCCTTCCTACACTATTTCATTGTTAAATTCCATCAATATTGATATAGCCATTTAGTCGTCAAAACGTAACAAAAAGACAGAAACTTACTTCCACATTTATAATATAATAGCTGGTACCCACAACTTCGTTCGTGATTGTAAAGTATTCATATTGACAGCTGTAGACATCTAACCACCATAGTGCACGATGGGAGACTCGATACTATTACAACACACAAATACCAGTCTTCTGCGCTATGTAGTTCCGGCAGCAAAGTAAAATTTACGGATACACACAAGTCTTTGGATGAAATACGAAAATATTCATGATCGACCAATTTCAAACACCATATCTCACACACTCCCACAGTTACCGAATTTCGGCCAACGTTGTGATCAATGGGTGACTCTGTGTTACTACCACACAAAAACGCCGGTAATTTGCGATTGATAGTTTTCACTTAAAAGTGATACAACGTGACACATGCGTCTTTGGCAGAAATATGAAATTGCCGCAGGTCGACCATTTTATCCCCCATTTCTCCCACACCCCCATAACTACCGACATCTAACAACCATAGTGCACTACATGAGATACAATTCTACTACCATACACAAACACCAATGTTCTATGCTATGTAGTTGTGGCAGAAAAGTGACATATGCGGAGACAGTCGAAATTCGAAAATATCCTTGGTCGGCCACTTACAACCACCATATCTACCACAGTAACACAGTTTCTGAAAATCGGCCGCTGTTGTGATCGAAAGGTGACTCTGTGCTACTACTACACACAAACACCATTTATCTGTGATCTATAGTTTTCGCTGAAAAGTGATACACCATGACACTTTTGTCTTTGGCAGAAGTATGAAATTGCCACAGGTCGATCACTTTCAACCCCCATATCTCCCACACCCCCATAGCTACCGACATCTAACAACCATAGTGCACTACATGAGATACAATTCTACTACCATACACAAACACCAATGTTCTATGCTATGTAGTTGTGGCAGAAAAGTGACATATGCGGAGACAGTCAAAATTCGAAAATATCCTTGGTCGGCCACTTACAACCACCATATCTACCACAGTAACACAGTTTCTGAAATTCGGCCGCTGTTGTGATCGAAAGGTGACTCTGTGCTACTACTACACACAAACGCCAGTTATCTGTGATCTATAGTTTTCGCTGAAAAGTGATACACCATGACACTTTTGTCTTTGGCAGAAGTATGAAATTGCCACAGGTCGATCACTTTCAACCCCCATATCTCCCACACCCCCATAGCTACCGACATCTAACAACCATAGTGCACTACATGAGATACGATTCTACTACCAAACACAAACACCAATGCTCTATGCTGTGTAGTTGTGGCAGAAAAGAGACATATGCGGAGAAAGTCGAAATACGAAAATATCCTTGGTCGGCCACTTACAACCACCATATCTACCACAGTACCACAGTTTCTGAAAATCGGCCGCTGTTGTGATCGAAAGGTGACTCTGTGCTACTACTACACACAAACACCAGTTATCTGTGATCTATAGTTTTCGCTGAAAAGTGATACACCATGACACTTTTGTCTTTGGCAGAAGTATGAAATTGCCACAGGTCGACCACTTTCAACCCCCATATCTCCCACACCCCCATAGCTACCGACATCTAACAACCATAGTGCATGACAGGAAAGACGATTCTAGTACCATACACAAATACCAAAGGTCTATGTTATGTAGTTGTGGCAGGAAAGAGAAGTATACGGAGATACGAATTTTTGGTCGAAATATGAAAACGCCCTGCACTGACCAACTTTAATCATTATATCTCCCACATCCCCACAGCTATCGGCATTCGGCGAACGTTGTGCATGACAGGAAACTCCATGCTACTTCCACCAACAAACATCAGTGATCTGTGCAAGGTAGTGGTGGCTGAAAAGTGAAATATAGGAAAAAACACGTCTATTTTTATATATATATAAGATTAGTGATAGCCTAGGTCGGGAATGCAATGAGACACTAGGTAAGAAAGTACAACCAGGTAACAAGGTTTAAACTGTTATAAAGCCAAACATTCCTTTATGACAAAATTGTAAAAGGTATGAGAACAGAAACCACAAATTTTGGTTCAAATGAAATGATAATTGTAATGGGTGGAACAAATAATATAGCCCTAAGTGAAAAAGATATTATTGAAGTAGTACACCAGCTCATAACTCAATAGTTAAACCACAAAACAAATGTTAATTTAAATTTAGTGACATACAGAAAATATATGCTTAGATTTTATGATTAAATCAAGAGAGCAAATAACCACATTAGAAATGGTTGATGTATCTAAACTTTTGAATAATTAAAAAAAAAAAACTCTATTGTTTTTTAAAGTGGGAGACTTGTCAGGAACCAGTTTTACCATACATGGGAAAAACTCAGTGTGCAATATGTTAACTGAATTAATGAAGACCTTTAAAAAACCACTGGAATTTAAGTAGAAAAAAAGTAACAAATGAGTAAAACAAACTTTATTAGATAAATGGGAAGTTTGATACAGTGACGACAACTCAAAGGAGATCTTTTAAGGTAAAAATAATAATGTTCCAACATAAACACACATTACTCTGATGAAGAGAATTACTCATTTAAGAATGGGAGTCACTGAAATGGACAGAATAAAGAATGAAGTGATTAGACGCACCATGAAAGAGGAACCCCTACAGGAAAGGGTAGAGAGGACCAGACTGAGATGGTACGGACACTTCAAGAGAATGGAGACTCAGAGAATCCCAAGAAAAATCCATGAAATTAAGATGGAAGGTAAATGACCCAGAGGAAGACCAAGAGATGGATGGCTGAAAGGAGTGGAGGAGGGTGTACGGAAGAGAGGAGAGGACTGGAACAAAGTGGTGACAGAGAGGTGGTGGGAAGAAAGAAGGAAATGGAGAGGCTTGTGCATAATGCAGACCTAGCCAGAGGATGGAAACTGTTGAGGATGATGATGATGATGAGATATGCAGGTATTATAATCCAGTAAGCAATCCATGTAAAGGTGACAAGGAAATGGAGTATTGTATTACTTATCACTGGATTTGTGAATCTATTGACAAATATTTTTTTTATTTAACAGGAGGTCTGTAAATCTAAGGAGCCAAGGCAAATAAATATACACAATTTCAAAGAAAAAGATAAAATTGATTTTTCACCTAAATTTACAATTCCCCGAGAAATTCTGCATAGCAAGGAACACTGCATTAAGGATAAGGATATTGGGTTTTTTTTCCATCAGGGTACAAATTAGTAGTAACTTACTATAGAAATAAAATTACTCTGAAGGGGGGAAGTAATTAAGATAGTATTCACAATAGTGCGTGAAGGTTTGACAGTTATAAAAGAATAATTATTTGAAGCAGTTGGTATAATATATGTGTATTACTGATAATTATCTCTATATTTTAAACACCAGGTTTCTATTAAATGCCAAGAACAGGAGACGTAATAGAATTTCAAGATTATTATAATTACTGACATTAAAATAAACATGCTACTGCACTCAAAAGCCAAGAGTCTTATTTGTGACCCCTTTAGATTTTTCTCCAAAATGGCCATCCAACTTGAAACTGGGCTTGCTTAAAGAATATCATAATGAATATACATAAAGGTCCAATCATTGTGGTGAAATATGAATCTATGAATTTTCTGAGAAGGGCAAAAACATAGAATACTGCGCGTTAATCATGAATTTGAAAACACTTACTAAAGAATGCCACCCAGGGCAGTAGAACTAAAAAAAAAAGTCATTGCCAGACATATTTTGTGAACCCATCAACATTAATTTTCTGTCCCCCCGCCCTTTTACCACTAAGCCCTCTTTTTACCCCACCAAAGGTGGCAACATGAAACAGGTTAAATATTAGGACAGTGAGATTAAGAAGTATAACAAGAATTACAGTTAAATTTAAGGATACTGACTGGCTAGATAAGATTATATAATGCAAGAATACTACTGAAAAATTTGAATGATTTGTGATTGTATTAAGTTCATAACTGATTAAATGTTGCCTCAAATGTAGTATGGTACTGGTAATACAAAATAAGTAAATACAAGAAAAAAAAACAATATAAACTGAATGTTCCTAAACTTGCATACATGATTAATCCAATAATAATCCACCATGAGATGGAAAGTATAGTAACTTAGAATTGAAAGAAAGATGCAAAATGTAAATGTAAAACAATTATATGGGAGGGAATTTAAATTAACAAAAGTAAGAGGAAATGAGAACTACATTAATACATCTAAAACAAGTGTAATGCCACTTGTATAGCTTTAAACAATGAAGCAGGGGGATGAATCAAAAAAGGAGCTTATACCCATTGGACCCAACACCTTAAAAGACGTTTTTCTAAATACAGTGAAAGAAATTGCTAATCTTAATGACAATTGGTTATACAGAAATCAAAATCCAGACTCATTCCTGGAATAGTGCTGAATAAACAACAGATGGGTTCCATAACTAATTCAGAAAATTTTAAATATAGACATGTTTCAGTGGTAGAACCACGTAACTCCAAGACAGAATGTTATTATCAGTATCATTTCTCTAACTATTTTAAAACAATTTACTGAATTAACAGTATTACCCTTAACAAAACTAATTGATGAGGAATTCAAAGAAAAGAGCTTTCTAAAGTATTTGAAAATTACAGCTCTCCCTTTTAAAGAAAATGGGTCAGTATTTCAGATGTAATTGAGTATTGTATGAAAATTAAACTTAAAAACTTCTTCAACAGCAATAATTTAATGAGTACTTGTCCTTTTCAGTTCAAGGCAGGAAAATCAACCATTAAAGATCTGAAAATTATTGTAACAAAAATAATAACTAACTCTGAAAATCAATTAAATAGAAATGCCATACTTTCAGATCTCAGTAAGACATTTGATACATTATCTCACTAGGTAATGATAACTAAAGTGAAGTATTAAGTGGTTAGAGAATTGCAATTATCTTTGGTTGAATTGAATCATATCTTTGAAAGAGAAGACAAATTATAATATCGGAAAGTCAACAATCTAAATTGCTGAAAGTAACTAGATTTTGATTTCTCTTTCTATTTTAGTTTATATCATTGATATTTTTGGAGTATGAACTGTAAACTGGTGATTTTTTTAGATGATTTTACTTTGATAAGGTAAATGACGAACACGAATAAGTTTTTTAAAAATAAGAGAATAACGTTTGTGGAATATTTTTTGGTTGCAGGTGAATAAACTTATATTACAAAGTTGTTACACAAAAGAACTTTCTGTTTAAAAAATTTGGCTTTTGAGGAGAAATTATTAGAAATGTCTCATGGGGTAATTTGGAGTAATGACACTTCATTCAATAAGAAAAGTTGTGAGACAGAAGATATTTTAAGCATAATAAGTGTTAAGGAAAATCTGACTAATTATGTAGAAGGAATGGATCTATGGATTTTAAAGCAAAGGCAAAAGTTTTGAGATTGTCATGCTGTCAAACATGCTTTTGTCTGCCTTTTGTGATGAAGTGAGAAAAAAGAAGGAGAAAAATATCACCACAACATGAACTATCTCCCCTCCCCTTTTTAAATCACTACCACATGAATTTGTCACATCCCACACAAGAAAAAAGCCCCCCCCCCCTCCACCCCATTATCTGGCACTGAATAGAAGATATACACAATTGTAATACAAGAAATGGGAAGGATGTAGACATTCCTCAAACAAAGTTTGTTAAAAAAAAAGAAGGCACAATTACATTTAATTAAAAATATAGGAAAATTAACACTGAAAAATGCTACAAGAAACTTCTCTTTCCAGTTTATATCAGTGGGCTTCCTTATAATTTGAATTTGAAATCAGTTATTTATTTTGATGATGTTAATGATAAGCTAAGATTAAGTTACTAAAATAGAAGAATAGAAAAATATTTGAGGAATCTTTATTTTAATTTATTTTTTTAATTTAATTGCAATGGAGCACAGGCTCCGGTGGCACTTTCCCTACACACCCATCTTCCCCCAATCCTTGTTACTTTTGATTATGAACAATTTGATAAGCAAAGGTGATAAGGCTGAAGAATTTTATTTCTGCCTAAATAATGTAGCTATTGAAGAAAACATAAACCATTGAAATTACTGGGAGTCTATTTTGAAGCAAAATGAAATAGAATGATCAAACAAAATATTTTTGCAACAAACAATGCAAAGAGGCATTAATATCATGAAAATTATATAATTGTGTTGGGGATGTTTGGAACAATATTTGGGGAGAATAGCAATGGACCAGAGGAGGTTTTAATATGGCAAAACATCTCTTTTTGAGGAATTTGGGGTAGTGACCCTTCCTTCAGTATAAGTGTAAAGGAAAATGAGACTAAGAAAGAAGTAGACATTTATAATGCTAGGGAAGAAAATGATCTAGACATTCCTCAAGTCAGGTTATAAAACCCAAAACTGCCACAATAACATAGTTATTAAATTGGTTATACAATAAGCGCTCTGTTCCAATTTACCAAAAAAGCAATTGGAAGAAATAATTTTATAATTATTCTCAAAGAATAAGATAAATAATAATAATAATATTTAGGTATATAGGAAAATTTGTAATGAGAATAAATACTAATATCACAAAATGTATTAAAGTCCCTGCTGAAAAAAATGTTGAAGCCTATGCAACTGATACAAATGCAGTGGTCATAATTATAAATAAATCAGAAACTACAAATTATTCACATATCATCAGAAAATTAGAAACAGTTTTGAACCAAATGACTTCACCCATTAAAACAGTATCGCTTCATGATTATTTCAAAATAAATTTTTAAAACAAAACAAAAAATCAAATATATTGAACATAACCAAATTGTTCAATTCTTAATGAAAAATAAACCCATCAGTCAGTATATTAAATCATTATAACACAATTCTTGACTAGATATTAGTAACAGAGGCTTCTTCATAAAGGAAAGGAAAGTAATAAACTTGGGCTTAGGTGACCATAAAACACAAACCATGTAATTCGAAAAAAAAAAAAAATTGTAAAATGTTAACTTAACATAGAAATTTTTGAAAATTCAAAATATGTCTTTGTAACCTCCGTTTATCAGATGAGTCCTGTAATGATGTCTTTCATCAGTAAGAGGCATTAGATATCTTCAATATATTCCATACCATTTTACTATACTACCTTAATTCAGTCTGTCCTTATAAAAGTGAATCAAAATGTACTAATAAAATTGTAGAGAGAAATTCATTCGTATAAAATTTCTGTAAAGAAAGGCAACTGACTGAAAGTTTTTAAAACTATGCTGAAGTTGTAAAAAAAACTAATAAATTTCTGTATGGCAAAGTTATGTAAAATTATAATATTATAATAACTCATTATGAAAATGAAACCAAACCACCTGCACTGAAAACAAATTCCATGCAAAGCAGAATGGCTGCCATAAACTAAAAAAAATAACAAAATATTCATTTAGATTATTAATTTAACCCTAATAACTACAAATGAATTTAAAGATATTTTTTAAAGGCATCTTATTAACGACAACATTATGCTAGGCCACTTTGGAAATAAATGTAATGGAGAAAGAAAACCCAAAATTCTGAAATGATTTACCATTAAAGGTAGCATTATGTCTCCAGTAACTATAGAAGCAACAGTAAATTATACAATTTGCAATAGGGAATTTTATACCTCACCATATATCATCATTAAGAAAGTTGGACGTCATAGTTACCACTGCCCAAAAATTAACTGTAAATTATACTGCTAAATTTTTTGCCCCGTCATCAGTACAGAAACCTGGATATGAACTGGAGTTGTACTGCACACCTTGTGACACCTATCAATACCAAACTGCAACAAAAAATATTGATATTATAACATAAGAAAAAAAGAAAAAGTATTTTAAATGGTTATATCTGATAACGTACCTATAAGGGAGTCACTGTAGCGCCATTGCGCCAGCGACTCAACCTCTTACCAAGGCTCCTCCTGAGGCGGCGCCACCAGGAGGAGGCCGGGCGACGCGCAGGCACCTCGATGACGTGGACGCCTCCGTCGACCTCCTTCCCTCGGCGCAGGAGGTAGGACACAAAAGCCTCCGTCGGTCGGGAGCCTCCAGAGGACGCCGACCCCAGGCAGTAGCCCGTAGGCTCCTGCGAGGTTTCGTCGCCCGCCTGCGACCCTCCAGCCGACAGATCCTCCGTGTCCTTCCTCCTGGCCGGCCCCTCGAGATCCAGTACACCGCGTCCCTCCGCCTGCGGAGGGCAAGGGGCAGGTGGGGAGAGGTCCCGCTCCAGGCAGGTGTCGCCTGATCCTCCACACCAACAGTGACATCCTGACGACTCAGAATCTGTGGATTCCGGAAAGTCTTCCCAGACGTTCGAGTCATAGGACGAATCCGCATAACTCGACACCTGGGCTGGCTCAGGGGCCCCCACAGACCCGTCTGTCACCAGGATATCACCACCGATTGGAATCACTGACGCACCTTCCCAGAGCGGCTCGTAGACGAATTCCTCAACGCTCACTTCGTACCAGCAAGGACGAGGTGTTCGTCGCGGAATATAGTCTCGCGGTTCTGCTCCTCCTCTATGGACAGACAGAGGTCCGCCTGTAAACCTCGAACCATCAGAAGCTGCAGGATCATCGGAACTTTCAAAATCAACATCCTCATCAGAAGAGATTAATGAAAGGTTCGAGTTCCTCAGAGCCTCATTCCGATGTTTGGTTAGCAGAGTGACCTCTGTCGTCTCACAGGGTGAGTTGCAGGACTGTTGAGCCTGCGGGACATCCTCACCCAGCACAGGCGAGGGGGACGACGGGGCGGTTTCTCCTCATCCGAGACCTGTAAAGAAACACTCGTTCAGTATATCTGAAATATTAGCACTAACAATAAAATATAGAGTTCTAATAAGTTACACTAGAGCTATGGTAAATGACTGTGCATAATTTAGTATTCATTCTATATCATTTGTTTAAATTATTTCTACAGACATTCGTATGGAATAACATAGCGAACAGTACTAACTACAAATTGAAAAGCAAAAAAAATAAAAAAAATGGTAACAATAAATTAAATCACTTACCACGGTAATATCAAAAGCGAACGTACCCATCCTGCAAATTTTATTTTAACGCCGAATAAAAAGTTCTTTTCGGAGATAGACCCCAGAAATCGTATTATAGAATGATTTAAAATTGAAATGTGTTGTCATTACTTTGGCTGACTCTCTAAAGTATCGAAATATATATCATTATAAAGCGGTAGAGATTGAGATACCGTACCAAGAGTGAAAGAAAATTTTATCCATCTCTCTTTCAAGGAACTATCGCAGCATACGCCTATAATAATTTCTGAAACAATGTAAATTTGGAATCCGAATTGCTGAACGTATTTGAGGTCTTCATCCATGAATTTATCTCTAATTGTATTGCTCCATTACAACGTTCTCTCTGCGACCACTGTCAAGGTTTCTTCCTAAATCATTTCTCCTTACGTGGGGTGATCTTGCGTTTTCTATTTTTCAAGCTACATAATTTATATTTGCCTCTTTGGCAGTAATTTTAATGCCTAATTAAAATTTTTGTTTTATATTCTGTCAGTTTCGTACGAGATGGATTGCTTTGTGTTATTTCTGTCATTTGCTATCCAGTATTCTCTATACATAAGTTGACAAATAGAGTCCCGTGGGCCACATGAGGCCCACGAACATCTTTTCTTGTGGCGCCAAGAAAGTGAGAAAAATCTACCTCCTTCCCGCGCGTGGTCGAGGATTCATCTCGTATGTACGATAGATACACAAAAATCGTTTCTCAATATCCTGGTATTGCAAGCAAATTTGAAAGCATTTAACTGTCGAGATGGAGTATTGTGATTCGTATTGACTCAGTTAGTGACGATATCACAGAAAAAAGCTGAGGAATGGAGGCATGGGTTTTATTTATTTTCTGTGACACTGCATGAAAGCAGAAATAACGAAGACTGCACATTTTCTCACCTTTACCAGTGGAATTAATGAAATTTTTTGCATCACAAAGGAATTTCTTTCCCTATAATCATTATTGGATTGAACCACTGGTCAGGACTTGCTTCAGTGAATTCTATTGAGAATAGTGGCAGTCCAGTTACAAAACAGCGCATTGCAATAAATGAAGCCAGAGCTTTCATTGGATAAAACGCAGTTGTGGTTAAGCTTTTAAAATGCAAGTTACGATTACAAGACAAACACAGTGATATCTTGTCTTTTCATTGCGTTTTGTATCAGAGGAGCCTTTATAAAGCTGTTCTGGATTTAAAGCTTGTGGTAGATTCTGTTGTTAGTTTGGTGAACACAATCAGAGGAAGGGCACTCGACCATCGACTGTGACATTTTTCTGGAAAGGGGTTATTTGCGCATGAACTGTGGAAGCACGTAAAATCATTCAAAGCAAAACAAGGTCGACCATGAAGTCTCCACGGATTTAACCTGTAAAGAGTTCATTGTAATCATACGCCGCGAAAGTCTCCATTCTTTAAGTAATAATTATTAATAATAATAATAAAAACTTTGGTCAATTTATAAGTCGAGCACGCATATGAATACTGGAACTGTCTCCGAAGACGAGGTCACAAGAAGATTTCAGGATTTCAAAACACTGATATTGTTTTAAATTTGCACTATTGTCCCATCATTTCTGATACTCAAACAACACCCATAGTACTGCAGCTTGGACTTATTGATATACAGTCAGATTAGACTGTGAAAGAAATAGTTAATTACATTCGTTGGTTTTTACAAATCTTTGTCTGCTCAAACATTTCCAGTTGCGATGCTGGGAAAATATTATCTATGTTTTGGCCTACACATACTTCAGCTGAGTTTTCCTTTCTTGAAAATTCAACAGCAGTAAATATAGTTGATTTCTGACAGATATTAAGTAGCAGGCTGCGATAAGATTCTTAATAAGCAATTTCACTTCTTTTTTTTTTTTTTTAAATAAGTGGAAAAAAGGTACTAGGGTACATTTGTCTCATTAAACAGATCTACAATTAAATGTTCTTGCTGCCGTAGGTTATATAAAATTGCCACGATAGCTAAATTGAATAAACCTATCACTGTTTTAGTTTATTTATGTTTATTGAATTTTGTGATACAATGTATACCTTTTCTGAAATGCAAAGTCAAGTAATTAATGCATAATTTTAAAAGGTGCGGCCATCCACTAACCTGCGTTTCCACAAAGTGGTCCTCCAGTCAAAACAATTGCCCGCCCCTCCTCTATCGCATTATTTTAATTATTACATTCAGACACTTGTGATAAGTGACTTATCCGTATCTTCATTTATTCACCCACTACCACAACATCCAGCTATCATCTCGTTATTACTTTATCTCCACATATTTTCCCCATTTAATTCTTTCCTTTATGCAAAAATCAAAGTTCAGTGGTGGCCTACCTCAGCTAACACTGAAATTCTGTTTCATGGTTCTCTACCACAAGAATATTCAATGGTGTAAAAACGAAATTTCTGCTGCGGGGTTTCGAACAATTTAACTATTTTTCACATCATTTTACATTTTATATAAGTATAAAAATATAAGTTCCTATAGCTCCTATCGCTTCCTTAAGGATTCACGGCATTAGAGCTCTGGATTCTCATTACAACGTTTTAACAAAATAACCACGCATGTTTCCTTGTACATGTGGATACATTCTAATATAATCGCTTGTATTTCATTATCGTTTTCCGTAATCCCAAAGCTTTCGCCACCTAGTATGGATTCAAATTATATTTATGTCCCACACTGCATTATTCTTACTTAAAGCTATGAAGTAAGTGACGATAACAAGGACACACTTCTTGAATGATTTCTAACAATTTGCTTTCGAATCTCCTCATACCTATCAATCAAAACGAACAAAAAACGATAGAGTTATGAGACTTCGGAAGTCTCAAAAGATGGTATCGCTGTCGAAATCTGTATTAACTGCTTCGATATGATATCTTCTTCACGTTCTTAACATACGTTTCACCTATAAGTAATAGCTATACAAATTTTTTTTTTTAAATTCTTTGATACAATGTGTTTCTGACGTTTCATCTTCTCATCGTTCCTACATTACATGAAATTAACGATAGCAAAATATTTCACTCTTAACAGCTAATTCAATCACTGTTTGATAGATAGAGAGAATCAGTTGTATATCCCCGTATGCAAATTCAGCAATTTCAACAACCCGAACAGCTAAAACGGAAACAAAACAGTTTGTGGCAACTTTTCGGTAAAACGTGAGTGAAGAACGAGGAGGTATCATAAAGAGTAGTTGATCCAAATTTCAAGAGGTTAGTGGCATTTTCTGATTGTTGCTAATTAGTCGC
The DNA here is from genome assembly GCA_031002005.1 of Vandiemenella viatica. Taxonomy (NCBI): domain Eukaryota; kingdom Metazoa; phylum Arthropoda; class Insecta; order Orthoptera; family Morabidae; genus Vandiemenella; species Vandiemenella viatica. The sequence continues at coordinate 31,645,056 of CM061914.1, forward strand.
ATGTCGCCGGAATCACTTTCAGTAAATTCGATTGGTTGGTTATATAGGACCTAGCCGCGATAAATAGTAGGTACTAACAGTAATTGCGCCTGATGCTTCAGTTTGAGAGCTGTTTTCTCAAAATTAAATAAAAAATTTGCTTCTGGCGTGATTTCTGGGATCAACTGCTACCAAAAAAAAAGTCCTAGTTCATGTCGATACCGATTGTTCCATCTACCATTGCCCGACTAAATTTTTAAAAAATTGCAGTTTGATCTTTGTTTCTAAATTAAGCTACTTTTACTTAATCGATAGTTTGCCTCCTATCTTTTTTTTTAAGTATTTATTTTTCAAAATAAATGTCGCTTTTATGGGACTTTTCGAGGGAGTTTCAAAAATTTTCGGATGGCATATCCATATGCGTTGTTGAAATTAGAACAGATGATTTTTTAAATCAGCGGGAACACTGCATGCCTGCTCAGCATGGCAATCAACTTGAAGTAGCGACGCGTCGCCTAGCAGCAGAATAGAGGATAAAGTCATCGTCTTTTGTTTTCGACCGTTGCGCGGCACCGCCAAAACAAACATTTTTGCGGCAGATTGAAAATGAGGGCAGATATGAACCCCCTAGTTTCCCATCTACCATTGCCCGACTAATTTTTAAAAAAATTGCAGTTTGATCTTTGTTTCTAAATTAAGCATCTTTTACTTAATCGATAGTTTGCCTCCTATCTGTTTTGTCTAAAGTATTTATTTTTCAAAATAAATGTCGCTTTTATGGGACTTTTCGAGGGAGTTTCAAAAAATTTCGGATGGCATATCCATATGCGTTGTTGAAATTAGAAAAGATGATTTTTTAAATCAGCAGGAACACTGGATGCCTGCTCAGCATGGCAATCAACTTGAAGTAGCGACGCGTCGCCTAGCAGCAGAATAGTGGATGAAGTCATCGTCTTTTGTTTTCGACCGTTGCCGCGGCACCGCCAAAACAAACATTTTCGCGGCAGATTGAAAATGAGGGCAGATATGAACCCCCTAGTTTCCCTAGAAACGTCCCATGTAAACAACATTTATTCGCGGATAGAAACGGGAGAGCATTTTATTTATTTGCAACGTCGGCGTCGTGGAAAACTTCATTCTTATATTTCTAAATGTGTTAAAATGCATTTGTTGATTGATTCGCGGAATTAACGAACCACTAAGGCTTGTTATATTATTTCCCTACTCATCTAATATTAATGACCAAGTTAAAAAGATCTTGAAGAGCACCAACATAGATAGACCTGAACACCTACTGTCTGGCTCAAAACCACCTCCACGGCTGTCGCACTTTTTGAGGAGGAGCAGCGAAGTCGAGCAGTAGAAGTTCATAATAGACAGAAAACGCGACAAACCCTACCGCGTCTTCCACCCACAAGTAGATGCAGAGTGTGTGGAAGATTATACTATGCCAGGATCGGCCTAATCAGCACCAACGTACACATAAATAACTGCATGCAAGTAAGAAACATGAACTCGGAAATGACTAGTGGCCGGCAAACACTAACCGTCTTGTACTAACTATTCACCAAGTCAAATAGCACAGTATTTTGTATCAAACACTTTTTTTTCGAACACTGACTATTTTGTGGAGAATGCATTATAAGCAATCTGCGATTCATTTTTAATAAATTACTAAGTTACAGCTATGTTTTCTTAACTACACCCGTCAGAGTAAAGTTTCTGTAAAGTGACATTTTACACGATTTTAGTTTTTACAAAATAAAACGATTTAAAGTACAATTCTACAGTTTACTTTCATGACGCATCAAGAAATATCCTGTTCCAATAACAGTTGCATGATTTTAAGGCGCTATTACTTCTTTATTTTGTTCAATCAAAATACAATTTTTAAATATCCATCTGATTTTCGAATTGGCTAAATATATCTAATGTTATTTTCTCATAAACATTGATTATTATCATCTTTAGAATTTTTTTCTGATATTAAAATAAATAAATGCAGGAACTTATAAATTTCCGAATTTCTAAACTCTATACGTCATAAAACAATAATTACACAACCCGAACTTAGTCACGGAACACTTACATCGATTTCAATTCTAACGCAAAAAAAAAGAAAGAAATATCTAAACTCTCATTATTACGTACCTTCCTGTCGCCTTTGAAGTCCATCTCGTCACAACTTTCTCTGGGATCTGTTTTCTGGTTCGCTGCTTCTCGAAGAACTTCTGCTCACAATTGCTGTTTGACACAGAATGTCTTTTGTTCGGAGTCGCCCGCTATTTTCCTCCAAAGGACTGTTGCACCAGCCTTCGGCAAAAGAATAACAGAGACCAGTTATGATGAGAAGAAGTACTCGAAAAATTCTGGATGTTGCACATGTTTCTGGAAAACATTCATGTAAAAAAATAATTATTTTTTTTGTTCGGTATTTCTCTAGTTTTTTTTTTTTTTTTTTTTTTTGTAATACCAAAAAGTTTTTTTAGAAATACGCGCTTTTCGAAAATTTAAGACATTCATGACTGATTTTAATTAAAATTCCATGTATTTTGTGTTTTCTGCTGAGGGCTACGACCTCCTTCATGTTTGTAACAAATTTTTATTGATAGCTACCGACATGCAACCACCATGGTGCTCAACTGAGAGATTCAAAGCTATTACCACTCACAAACACGAGTGATCTGCACAGGGTACATATGGCTGCAAAGTTAACTACAAGGACACACGTGTCTTTGATCGAAATATGAAAATATTTCAGGTAGATTACTTTCAACCACCGTATCTCCCACACCCCCACAGCTACCGGAATTCGACCTATGTTGTGCACAATGGGAAACTCCATGCTACGACCACACACAAACATCAGTGGTCTACGCTACTTGGTGGTGGCTGTACGGTGTAATATAGGGACACATACACACACATATATATATATATATAAGATTTGAGCAATCTGGAGTAACTTTACGAGTAACTATTTTATCAAATGTAATTAAACCTTTATTCGAAGTAAGGATCGAAAGAAAAATGACGGACGGCACGCGTGTATGAGGAACTGGTTTTGTGGAGTCGTGGACTCGCACCTTGCACACTCAGCACTCTCGCCTGTTTACCGTTTGGTTTCCGAGTACCTCGAGTCGGACAAGTGGAAGGTCGCACAAGTCGTCTGTCGCGGAGAAGACCACGACCACCTCCCGGGATTTTAATTTCCTTACTCACCACCCATTGGAGAAAGCATCAGGTGCGTTGAGGATTGTGTAGTTTTCGCAAAATAAAAAATCAGTAAATTTAGCTATTTTGAGTCATTGTTAGATACTTCGCTCGGCCAAAAATTATATGTATGATCCGATAAAGAATTTTATGAATTGGATATTAAATTTGTAGGAAAAATACTTTTTCTAACATTTTTTTAAGACTGCTATAATTGATTCACATTAATTTTCAGATTTATGAATATCTTTTGAAAGACAATTTGACAAAACTAATGATGAACTTTTCAAAAAATCAGTTGCTATTGAATAATTCAGTTCAGTAAATGATCTGTGTACGATAACCTCAGCGTGAAAAATGTTACACCTGACTATTTTATTAATAATATATCATTTGAATAGGTAGGCTAAAGACGAAGACGGCGAAATATTTAAATGATTTGGTGACTAACTCGTTTGTCTAGTGATCTCGTCATAGGAAATTTTTTCAGTTCTCTTTGAAGCAGTGCAATACCAGAATCGGGAATGCACTGTGGACACGTGTTCAAACCACAACGTTCACAGTTCTTAGGCGCTCTTCAGTAATTCACTAGAATAATGATATAACCGTTATCAAGTAAAAAAATAATAATATTTATCGTCTGGAAATCTATACTTATAAAGATGAATGTATGTATGTATGTTTGTTTTTTTGTTTGTTGGTTTGTTTGTTCTTCATACAAATCCACAGTTTTCATCCGAACTTGATGAAACTTTGCACACTTATCCTTTGAAACAAGGTGAAAAATACTGTCTACATTTGGATGAAAACTTATCAGTATAAATAATAAGTGTTGTCTTAAAAATTCGAAAAATTTCTGAACGGCGATAGACAGACGCGTTGGATATGGAAGTTTCTGTACTAGTTTTTCCATGAAGCGGTTATGTAGTTGAGTGGCTAAAGCGCTTGCTTACTAATGAATGGGTCGTGGTCTCCGGTTCAGATCTCCGTGGAGGCTAAGATTTTTAAAAATTGTTTTTGGTCGTAAGAATCACACCTGGGCCGTCGGTTATTCGGATTGAGTGTTAAACTGTAGATATTACAAAGTTAGGGGTGCAATGCTAGGCAAATCGTAGGTAGTCTTGCAATGCTGTAGGTGTACACTTTTTTACATTATAATGATCCCTCAGGGGTTGTTCGCTATCAGTGTGTGTGTGTGTGTGTGAACAGCAGTAATAATACTATAAATATGGAAGTAAGTCTCTGTCTTTTTGTTACGTTTTGACGATTAAATCGCTATATCGATATTGATGGAATTTGACAAGAAAATCTGTATGAAGGGCTCAAGACATATTTTCCAGTATGATTTAACAGTTGTAGTCATGAAATTTTGAGACCTTATCGAATGGTGACAGAAATATGTTGGAAATTGATTCTCTTCAAGAGACTGGTTCGACGGTATATAGTGATATAGTGATAGCATTCTTGTCATATTATGCAGACTTGGTGTTGTTTGGGATCAATCCTTTGTTACCAACAACTTTCTACATTCGATTCTGGCAAAAAAATTCTTAATCCACGCGTACGAAGTCGCGGGTACGAGCTAGTACATTATAATATTCAAGGACATATACGAATGAGTCAATACATTATGAATGCATGCTCAATAGCACGTTGGTCCACGTGTGCAACGCATTACAGCAACGACTAATGAGCTTTGGACCACTTGTCCCCGCAACAGCATTGTACTTTGCCGACAAAAAGCGGCTTATCCTTCTTTACACATCGGCCAAGACTCCGACCTCCACATTTTGTGATGCGTGGATTTCCACTTCATTGCCACTTACTAATCGTTTCAGCGTCCCTCAACTTCTTCCCATAAAGGCTCACTACAGCAGAACGCCAATGACCAACCAGCCTCGCCGATTGCCAGGTGCTGCGCCCACAAACCACCGACCCGTAATTTGAGGGAATTGCGTGACTTATACGTAGACCTCTGGTGCCGTACAACCACCAAGAACTTGTCGAATCCATGCCACCCATCAGTGCATATCGAAAAGTAGGCAGTCCTTATTTGAAAAGAGGGCTCCCTGTTCGGCAATCCTTATTTCTGTGTACCATGGTGTCACTAAGTAACTCCAGGCGAACGTCGGGAATGTTCTATCAAAAGCATATAACAAATTCCTTCCAATTCCTCCTTTAAAAAATGAAGTATTGCCGTATAGAATCCACTTTCCAAAGTGAGCGCAACAGGTCTGGCATAGAAAGGATTTACCGGGCGAGTAAACTTAAAATCCGACAGGAGTAGCTTTCGATAAAGCACTCCAGCCATCCTGATCTGGGTTTTCCATGGTTTTCCCAGATCACTCCACGCGAATGCGGGGATGGTTCCTCACAATAGCCCATGGGCGCCTCCTGCCATATCCCTTATAACCCTTCCAAAACATAACCCTTTTCGATAGGTGCAATGCACCCTCCGCCACACACTTTTAGTGAATCGCGGAGTAATAATAATAATAATAATAATAAAACATAGTCCGTCTCAACACTTCCGGTGGCGTCAACAGGTCGCTAAGAAATCGGGAGATGTGTGTCTTTCTAGTGTCACGAATTTCAGGACCTAAATTACGCTAACGATCCTCAAGACACTACAACCTTAAGGATATTGTGTTCAGGGGTTTATGGCTAAATTTAAGTTGGATTATTCGGAAAGGAAACTTCACGGAGAAAAAAGCATTGCGTAAAAATAAGAGACAAGGTCATCTGGAAGATTTCGTTTGTCGTAAGTGAGTCCTGTGGATCTTTCATTTACAGATATAATCTGCTTTCAAATTCTTTAACAAGGGTGATTATTATTGAAGTAAAAAATTCATATAGTAATTGATTACAAGAGATTTTTGTCTCAAACTTCTTAATGCTGAAAAATATTCCGACAAACGCCATCAAATGTTCGATGCAGTTTTTTTAAGCCATTGGGTTTTATTTTTTGATGGTATTGTTGTTTTGTGATAATATAGTGCTAAAAATTATACCACTAACGGCTCTCCAGCTGATTTATACTATCACCAAATTATTTCTCTCAATTATTTAATATCGTCAGTGACAGGTCGTTCCAGTTTATGGATTCTGGAGGCAGAGAGGGCTTTAGCTATATTTAGAACCAGCCGTCTAATAAGTCTTCAGTTTTCAGGTAGGTTAGCGCAGCACACATACTAATGCGTTTTGACGATACTCACAAATCAACCCAATCTCCTGCAATTACCTCCACATACACTTTTTCAAATGGAAATGGCAGCCATTAATTTCCACGAATGTAAAAACTTCTCTAATGGCAGAAATTGCACTTCCCTCGAAATTCCTTTCTGGAAAAAATATACAAAACAGGGCGAAAAATTCTAGCGTACATTGCTTTTTTTCTTGTTTGATAACAGGAGAAACACATTTGGATACACGCTAGTTTAATCTTTAGTGTTTCCATACTCATAGCCGATATTATGAATTTGGGTAAATTGTTTACTGCTACTTTGACTGTTGTATCCATGAAAAATCTTACTGTCTCTTCAGACACTTTTCTTTTGAGCATAGTAATAATTATCATTCGCTTTCCTGCGCTGCTATTTTTCAAAAGAAAACTCACACTATCATACATCAGAATCATTTCGTCATCTAACACAACTTCGTCTCTTTTCCTTTTTATTTTCATCAGTTTTCGTTCTCTCTTGATGGAGGTAATCTTGATAGTCACCTGGTGGGGTAGTTCTGCTACGAGGATATAGCCTTTACTGTATAACTCTACCACTTCTTCTGTGTAACCTATAACTCAATTCATATAATATGAAATTACTGTAGAGACGGTGTAAGATGTCTGTAGTTACAACTTCCAAGCACCCGGTAGACGAGCTATTATGTATATAAATTTGTATTTAGAATTCATACTGTACTTTCAAATAAACGCGGTATTGAATGACATAGTGAATTTCATTCCATAGAGCCTCCCTCATCCTGCAATCCGTGATATCTACTACCCGCACAACCAAGCTGCGTCGGTACTTTTCCTAACGTTTACGGACACGAGACGCGATTAAAATCACTCCGGAATATTCTTTATTGATACAGTGTTTGAATCCACTTCTGTTGGGCTTATCAATTAAACTTAGGTAGAACATCAACATATGGTATTATCAACAAATAATCAAATTTGAACATCTGTCTTTGGCTAAATAAAAATCAATATCGATCATAAGGAATCTTAATCAACTAATTTTTAAATTTTTATCACCAGATTTTGTTTTTTTCACCAGTTTTTCTGCTTTACTGCATTGCAATACAGATAATATTTCTGAGCAAGACTCTTCAAAATTGATAGAGTTTTCAGTTCTGCCTTGATCAAATCCACGGACAATCTGTTACGTACTTTACTCCATAAATTGTTCATCGGGGAAAAACTACTCTCGCAACAAGCATTACTTTTTGGAATTGAAAAAACAAACCAGCTATTTTCTTTAAATTTACAAAATCATTAAAAAAATGGCCCGGAATTTCTCGTTTAGCAAGTCGTTTGGAAGAATCTCAAAAACACCTTTCAAATGAGAACTCCGTATAAAGAGAATCAATGTTAACAGCATCTATAATGTTCAAAGCCCCAAGAAATTTAAAGAGTATTTTCTGTCAATTTTTACGCCTCTGATTTAAGGGACAAAAGCTGTAACTGTTTATACATTCCATCCTCCCGCTGCGAGTACGGAATGCTTGGCTCGGTCTCTTGGCAACCGTGGTGAAGTGAGTTTGAGAAAAAAAACTAGTAAGGGAAATTCCGGGACACCAACACATAATTAATGGACATGGGACCAGAAACATAATTCCGGCACATTCCCGGGTTTCTCGGCCATGTGGCGACACTACCTTCATCTCTCTCACAGCTTGCTGTGTAATGTAAAGTTACTAGACGCTTCCCGGATCCAGAGTCCACGTCAAACTGTAGGTGCCAAATACCCGGCAGGACTACCGAGTTAGGTAAGTAGAAAAGTAGCTGGCCACCCTTCCTCAAATACAGGCTAAATATCCTTCCTTCTGGAGGGTCCAACCAACCTTCGGATTGAGTATCAAACTTGTTTTTTATAGGATTTTTTTATAGCTATTCCGGAATGATCATACTCCATTTACCATGCAGAGTTACAGCACTTATCTCTGACTATCACATGATATTTAGTCAACATTAACTGATAAATATTCAACCTGGCGAATGAACATTAATGTTCGAGTATAGTATTCGGATGTCCGTTTTCCAGCCGTGGGTCAGCTATCCGCGAGTTTACTAAATTATTCCAGGTGTAGGCCCTTGTGGTCCGATGAAGATATCCAATTTATACCCTGTCCACCATATTTCAGTCCATGGTGTCCATCACTTTCATGAACTGTAAATACCAATAAATAAAAAGAAGTGAAAATTACCTTCCAGAATTTTATTATCGTAGCCTAGGTCTCTCTCCTTTCGTCTACTTACGAAACAAAAACAATGATATTTCGATGTGAAAAATTTATTCTGTATTTAGATGAAAATATTCTGCATCAGGAAATAGGATGTGCGTAATGTAGTAAAATTTGTTGCTTTAGTGACTGAAGAAAAAATAATGAAATTAAAACAAAAACAATACAAATTTACTCTCCAATATTTAAAATACTTCATTATTATTATTATTATTGGCGAATTCTCCCAATAAATGGAAGACGTTAATCAAATAACCCAATCAAGTTTTCTTTGAGTTCTTCTTGTTGTTCCGGTGGGCTACTTTCCGAGTAAGCTTGTTTGCGTTCTTCCGACCACTTTGGTGTGTATTGTCTTTGTTTTGGTTGCTCAGTTGTAACTTCCCATTTGTCTACTTTGTGTCTGAAGGTGTCTATTTCTAAGATATCTGTTGCTCCTATGTTTGCACTTTTAAGATCCTTCCGAATTTCATTCAACCAAGGTGTTGGATTTTTAAGTGAAGTTACATAATCTATTATCTTTTTTGTCAATCGATTTTCTGGTAGGCTCTTAAGGTGACCAAAGAATTTCATTCGCCTTTCCTTGATGCCAATTTCGATATTTGAAAACTTTTCTGTTGTTTTGACTGATTGTAGTCTGTAACCATCTTTAGTCAGTCTTGCTCCTAGAATTTTTCTAATGATTTTTCTCTCTACTTTTTTTATTTCTTCAAGGTCACGTTTTCTGTTAAGTGTTGACGTTTCACTTCTATAGAGGACTGTTGGTTTTATGACTGTGTTAGTGCCGAATCTTGGTCTGTCTTAACATGGATTTTTGGTTATAGAGATTTTGCACTAATCCTAACACTTTTTTTTTGTTTTTGTTTTTTTTTTTGGACGCGATTTTGCTGCGAGATTTTCTCAACGCCTGTCGCTTCGAAGAATTCTTCGAGTTACTTAAAGTATGGGATTTTACCGTATTTTGTTCTCAAGTTTGCTATTTCTATCTTTGAACATATTAATTCAGTTTTCTCGAATGAGATTTGTAACCCTACTTTATTATTTACTGTCAAATTGACATATCTAAAGAAGACAATAATTTTGGATATAAAACGTAGCCGACAGTTTGTTAGATTATCGTCATCAATATTCCTTTCGTCTATTTCACTCTGTATAGGATGCACTAGACCCTTTTTTCAAGGTACTCAGTTCGCTCTGAAATCAAAATCTTCTGAACGAAACGGTTCAAAAAACCAATGTACTATGGTCTATACTTTGAGTCTTTTTTTCAAACTTCACTTCCAATAGTAATTCCGAATTTTTATAAAACTCCTTTATTCTGACCATATGGGATATTGCCAAGTTAAAAGGTTTGCAAATTCTCTTCATTTGTCTCTCACAACTGTTTCCTCAAATTTGTCTCAAATCAATGTTTTCCTGACTAAACATTCTATCTCGACTTATTTCGTTACTTGAGAAATACACACTCACAGCATTTCGTCAGTCCCACAGGCTCCAGAGGAAAGAATGCATGGCTGCAGTATTCGTCGTAAAGACACAGTTGCTGGTCGAAAAGACGATTTACTCTAAAAACTAATGTTTATGAACAACGCAACCCATTTCACTGTCGGTATTGGCGTTGCAGTGCTAAAGGCACTAGAACCAAGTAAAATATTGGGCATTGGTAGTTTTAATTAAATACTGTTATCGTGTTAAGAATAAACACCTCGATGAATGCCTAGCACACTGATTGTATCACCCGAAATAGTTAAATTTGGCTGAATACCACAGGCAACTTTTCTTCCTTTCTTTATTATTTGTTAAAGTGTTTCTCCTGCTGCGCTGAGTGATCTACAGAAGCAGTGACCATGAACGAAACTTGCTTTCCAGCTACAGTGGAACAGATTCGCCGTATGACAGGTGTTACAAAACCGCTCCTGACAACAAGTTACGAAGGCAGGTCGTCGCTACGAAACGGAACTAGATGGTGTTGGTAGCTTCCTAAAATATTGAACCAACCACACATGTTTCCTTTCCAGAGTAACCGCTGCTACATAATTTAATTTTTACAGTAGCAGAGTGATAAAACACGCATTTGGGAGAATTTCATGGTATATGCCTAAGCAGCTAGAGGTAACCAGTGCAATCTGGAACATTTGGCAAGCTTAATATATTCTCTAAAATCTATTTCCCCGCAGCATAAGCTAACTCACTAGACCAGAGCCATGAAATTGCATCAAGTTCGAATTTAAGGAGATAGATGGTCAAGACAACCGTGCATTAAACCAGCAACTCTTTCAGGCTTAGGGGACATCCATAAATTACGTGAGGTGTTTTTCCGGATTTACGGAACCCCCCCCCCTCTGGTGAGATTTGGTCCGTGAGAAACCCCCCCCCCCATAGTATCGCCTTCGAAACTTTTGAAAACTTTTTTTTTTTTTAGGTCTTACCCTTCAAAATCCGGTGAAAACCCACCTTTAGCCGAAATACCCCCCTAAAATCGACATTCGCGCAATTTGTAGCCATTTTTTTACTATTATTTTTATTTTATTTTTAGCTTCAAAAATTATTTCCTACAACCTCACGTGAGATTTCCGTAGACCCCCCCACCCCGAAATTTTACCTCACGTAATTAATGGAGGCCAATACTTGTTAATCTATCTCAACGGGACCACATGTTGCCGAACGTCTCAACTGCCGATTGTGAACAATATTTTTAGAGCGTGTACTTGTTGCAAAATCGTAACGACGGGAACTGCTTTAACTGTCATCAACTACGTGGCTCATAGTTGGCCTCCTTTGATCCCCTCCCTACTTTCAACCACCGTATCTCCCACACCCCCACTACTACCGGAATTAAACCTATATTGTGCACAATGGGAAACTCCATGCTATGACCACACACAAACATCAGTGGTCTACGATAGATAGTGATGGCTGTACGGTGAAATATAGGGACACACACACACTCACACACACACACACATATATATAAAAGATTACAGCAATCTGGAGTTACTATTCTATCAAATTGAATTAAACCTTTATTCGAAGTGAGGCTCGAAAGGAAAATGACGGACGGCCCGCGTGTATAAGGAACTGGTTTTGTGGACAAAGGGAAGGTCGCACAAGCCGTCTGTCGCGGAGATGACCACGACCACCTTCGGGGAATTACTTTCTTCACATACCACCCAGCGGAGAAAGAATCACGTGCGTGCCAAATTTAGACATTTTTTCGAAACTAATACTCTTCAAAGAAACCGACAGATGGGAAGTTTGCGGAAATATTTACTCACTCCTACATCGTTTTTTACTATAGTGAGGCATACCAAATATGGTTGTCTATCTGTCAAACCATCATATCTTTTGACACTAACACGATTTAATTATAAAATTAAAGAAAAATCATTGAGTGGGAGGAGGTGAAAATAATTATAAGGGGTTAATTTGGGGGCTGAAGGAATCATTCTATTTTGATAACGTTCATTTGTATAAAAAAAATTATCGTAATTGGCGAACTCTTAAAACGTTTGTGCTTTTTTTCTTATCTCACGAATTGTTGAAACTTTATTGAAAACAATTATAAAATATTATTTCCCCTATTCATTTCGAAATTGTTGTTTTTGAAATTCTCAATATTGTAGGAATACTATATTCATATTTCAGGAAAACACAGATTTCAAAAAATAAAAAATTAGCAAGTTTAACTAATTTGAGAATTCATTATATACTTCGTTCAGATAAAAAATATACGTGTGATCCGATAAATAATTTCATAAATTTAATAATAAATTAATGGGTAAAATACTTTTTCCAAAATCATCTAAAAAATTTCTAAGACTCATAAAATTTTTCACCTTAATTTGCTTTCTGTCTGATATACCTTTTGGAAGACTAATTTGACTAAACTAATGATGAACATTTAAAAAAAAAATCAGTTGTTACTGGATTTAAAAAAAAAAAAAAGTAATTCAGTTCAGTAAGTGATCTATGCATGACACCCTTAGCATGAGAATATGTTGCACACGACTATTTTTTTTTAGTAATATTTCTTTCGAAGAGGTAGGCGAAAAACGCTTTAAATGATTTGGTGACTAATTCTTTTGTCTAGTGATCTCGACATAGATAAGTCAGTGCTCGTTGAGCGGTGCAATACCAAAATCAGGAAGGCACTGTGGACACATGTTCAAACCAAAACGTTCACAGTGTTTAGGTGGTTTTCAGTAATATACGAAAATAATGGTTTAAAAGTTAGCAAGTATCACTTCATAAATTATACAAGGTTTAAAAAAAAAAAAAAAAAATATTTAACATACAGAAAATACATTATAATATTCAAACACAAATACGAAGCTCAATAACATGTTGGTCCACCTATACAATCCATTACAACAGCGACTTATGTGCTTCGAGACACTTGTTACTGTAACAGCATTGTGCTTTGCCGACAGAACACCGCATATCCTACTTTACACATCGGGCAAGATTCTGATCTCTACATTCTGTGATGACGCGTGGATGTCTATCACATTGTTACATACTAATAGTTTCACCTTCCCTCAACTAATTTCCTTTTTTTTATCAAAATTCAAAGATGCATGCGTGGTACAAGATACAAGACACAAGACAAGAGCAAGGTACAAGATACAAAAAGCAGGTTGTAAGATCTAAGATACAGACTTCTTATAGACTAGTACAGTAATCAGTCACAATATACGCTTATTATAGACTAGCAGTGTGATCGTTCGGTGAATAGTGTTTACACCGGAAGATATCGTGAAAGAAGTCTTCTCCTGCGGTCCTCTTGCGTGTATTGTCCCTGGGTGCTTTGATTTCCGCCCATTACGAGGGACTGCAGTATGTTGCCGTATGAGCTGACGTAACGGGGAGAAGTGATCGCCTAGGACGTATTCTCTCTCCATGAAGGAAATGTAATCGGTGTATCCTTTATCGTGCTGTTCACAAACGTATGTTACTGTGTGGCCTACCAACCGTGTTGCGGAATTTTGTTTCTATGCGGGTTTGCGGATCTTATCCGCACTGAGGATTTTCTGTATTGACGTTGTGGTTCCATGAAGTTGTGTTAACTTGGATTTCAGCCATTTCCAAATGCGTTTTGTTTCGCTGCACGAAAAGTGAAGTAGAAGGGTGTATGTGTTGCCGCATTTGTGGCACTTGTCAGTTCCCGAAACATGAATCCGGAAAAGTTTCTCGTTTGTCGGTATTAGTTCGTTAGTTGTTTTGTACCATGTGGACATTACCTCACATGGAAGGTTTTTATTAAAAATAGTTCGCCATACTTGGGGCCAGTTAGTGTCCGGATACTTTGATTCAATATTTTTTCCTCCGAACTTTAGTGAAAGTCTCTTGTAAATGTTCGTTGTTGTTTTGGGTGGAGGTGGTTCTAAGCTAGTTTGGTAGTAACTTTATTCTAATGTAGGTTCTGATGTAGGTTTTTCCTTATGTTTCCTACGTAAACTGGGGCTTACGTGCATTGTGGTTTGTAGTGCCTTAAGAGGGAAGTTGTAAAACTGGAGTCATTGTTATCTTTCTGCTTGTCTATTGCGTGTATCAGTAAAACTTTGCATCTGCCCTATACCTTGATAACTTCCCTTTAGTTTTAGTGAGTCGTGTGGATCTTTTATTGACTAATATAATCAACTTTCAGATTTTGTAGCAAGTACGATTGTTATTGAAGTAAAACATTCCTTTGGTAATTAATTACAACGGACTTTATACCTCAAACTTCTTAATTATGTAAAATAACGTTCACTGCAGTTTTACTTTTTCCTAAACCATTGCAAACGACTTTCAAAGTTTCATTGAACCCCATTTTTAGATGCGAATGTCGTTTCGTTGATAATATAGTTGGTTTTTTTTTTTTGGTACCCAGATGCACCTCATTTCCAGTTTACTGGTCATCAGTTGTTATATCCCAGCAATTGCTGCTTTTTCGTTTTAATTTCTTGCATTGCCCTTGAGAATGGAACTATCTTTTACGTAATTACGTGATTGCTACGGAAGTACGCGAGTATTAAGTAACTGATGAAAATTATACCATTATCTGCTCCCCAAATTATTTCACCCAATTAGTTAATTTCTTCAATGACCGGTTCTTTCACTTTATGGATTCTGGGAGTTTAGCGCAGCTCACATCCTAATGTGCAGTCTAATTTCGTCGTTTTAACGATACTCACAGATCAAACCACTCTCCTGCGATTTCTTCCACAGACACTTTTTCAAGTGTAAGTGGCACCCATTAATTCCCACGGAAGTAAAAACTTCTCTAAGAGCATATATTGCAGTTCCCTCAAAATTCATGTTGATTTTTCGTGGTTTCCTTTCTGGAACTACAAGGTCAATACCAAAAGTAGTAGGATTGATATTTTTTTTTAAATTATTGAAGATAAGTTTACAATTCCTTAAGCCTTTTCGAAATAGCACCCTTGGGCAGCTACATACTTAGAATTACGATGCTGCCATTAGCCGTACGCCTTCTGGAAGTCTGATTCGGTGATGCTGTTGAGAGCCCTCGTCGATGCTGCTTGAACGTCGTGAATCGAGTCAAACCACTGTCCCTTCAGCTGTATTTTCATCCGTGTGAGTAAAAAAGTGTCAGATGGAGCCAGATCAGGACTGTAGGTGGGGTGCAGCAACGCGGCAATGTCGAATCGGTTCAACAGTTGCCTCATGACAGCGCGCCATGGCACGACGCATTGTCGTGATGCAGAGTCCAGTTGGCGGAGATGACTTATTGGACGTGATTCACTCGGTCTTGCAGGCGGTTTAGCACTTGCACTTAAAAGTTCGAATTGACAGTTTCCACACGGGGAATGAAATCCTTATGAATTACCCCACAGCGGTCTTTGATTTGCTCATGCGAGCCTTCGTTGGACGGCAGGATGTGGAATGCAACTGTTGGCCCAATTCGGCGTTGCCACATTGTTGCACTCCGCCTACAGTCCCAATCTGGCTCCAACTGATTTTTTTTTTTTTATTCCCACGGATGAAGAGGCAGCTGAAAGGCCAGAGGTATGACTCAGTTCAGGACGATCAAGCAGCATCGACGAGGCCTCTCAACAGCATCCTCGAATCTGTCATCCAGAAGGCGTACGTCCAATGGCAGCAGCGTAATTCTAAGTATGTAGCTGCCCAAGGGTGCTATTTCGAAGAGGATTAAGGAATTGTAACATATCTTCAATAAAAAAAAATTATTCCTACTACTTTTGGTATTGACATTGTATATGCAAAATATGACAAAAAATCTAGTGTACGTTGCTTTTTTCTTGTTTGGCAACAGGGGAAAAATATCTGGATATTCG